>CM071855.1:11962500-12698743 GCA_036507275.1 Sicyos edulis
ACTCTTTCTTCTTTTCTATTTCGGCTCATCTCTTCAGCATCTCTCGGCATTTTTGGTACAATTTGAGGCTCACAACTTTTGGTTTCATTTCTCCTTTCAAATTCGAAGCTCACAAATTTGGTAAATTTTTTTCTTAATCCCCTCTTTTTTATAGTTCATTTATGTTGTAATCTTTCCATACAACTCTTGTTTCAAATTTGTGCATTTGTGCTTTTTTGGGTAAATGTAAGCCATTTTCTATAACAAGCTCATTTTTTGTTGTTTCAATTTGTGCATTTCAAGCTCACTTTTGAATGCTAGCAATTTGAAGCTCACTTTTGTAACTTTAAGCTATAACAAAATTTGTGAAACAAACAATGCCCGATTTTCCTTGTAATTTCAAATTTGTGCATTTGTGCTTTTTATGTACATGTTAGCCATTTTCTATAACAAGTTCACTTTTGTTGGTTTCAATTTGTGCATATTTTCAAGCTCACTTTTGTAACTTTAAACTATAAAAAAGTTAGCTTAACAAGCTCAAATTTAGGGATTTGTTTGTTTCACAAATTTGGCCATTTATTTCATAGTTTTCTGTATTATAGCCTCATTGGTATCATTGAACTATTTTTTATTCATAGTTTGAATTGTATACTTTGATTAGATTTATAAAGTTGATTTTACATGTGTAACACCTAACTTTGTTGACCATGCCCGCCATATTTTCTACACCCTCAAACATGAGTGCAGACATTTTTTGTTTCACAATTTTGGCTATTGTACTGTGTATACTTTGATTAGATTGATAAGTTGATTTATATGTGTGACGTTGGAAATAATTGTATTGTTTTAGAATTAATTAAGTTAAATTCTTAATTGTTGATTTTGTAGGTTAAGTTTCTCTAGTTGACTAGATGTAACGACCCAGGTTTTCATCCCGGTCTTCCAGGTATGCCCTAGGGGTATTTTGGTAATTTGTTCGGGCCGTTTATGTCTTTTTCAGTTGCTAAAATTATTGGATGGTCTTAAGTAGGATTTTGATGCTTTGTGGATGTATTTGGGCATGGTGAGATGCAAAAGAAAAATTGTGAATTAAAGTGTAGCAGTTGGGTTTTGAACCCAGGTGGTCTGAGAGGTTAGTTGTGTGTCCTTGCCAGTTGAGCTAGTGGGAGTTCTTGTTACTCTTTCCGCGTCATATCTTGGTTAGCCTTGGATCTTTGGAGTTTTGGTGCATGTGATTAAAAGAAAAGAAATGTAGGGTTTTGTCTACTTCTCCAAAAGCTCCTTGGCCTCCCAAGCATTTCTCCCTAGCTCCCAAGCCGAGTCCCTTCTCCTTTGCAGCTCCGTGGTTCGATCGTCATTACGGGTAAGTTTCTTCGTCTCTTCATCTTCTCCGATTTGGATTCTTGCTGGCCGAGTGAAAAAGAGGTTGTGTGTGTGTGTGTTTTGTTGAACCCACCGAGCAAACCAGCTCACCAGCGCCAAAGCCAAGAGAAGTCGTCGCGCACTCCCCAGACGCCTAGGCGCCAAAGATCGTGCCCGCCGTCGCCGCCCAGTCGCCGAGCCGAGCTCGCGCCTGCACGCTGTGTCGCCCGTGCGCCTGTCGTCGTCCCAGCGCGTCCGCGTCGCCAGCTCCCGCGCGCCCATGCCGTGCCGCTAGCCCACACGCGACCAGCTTGTCCGCTCCGTGTGCCGCGCCCGGCCGGCCCAAGCCGACCATGCGCGCGCGCGCAGCCCCTGCCGCCATCTCTGCGCCCGATGCAGACCCGCACGTCGTGCGTCTGTCCGTCCGGCGTCCGTAAGTGCGCGTGAGTTGCTCCCGAGCTGAGTCCTGTTTATTTTATTATATTTAGGCCTATGGATTGTGATTATTATTGTGTTTGCTAGGTTCTCGTTAGCTAGCTCGGGATCGATCGCAACTTAGGATTCTTGTGTGTAGTTGCCTCCCGACCAAGGTAAGGATTTCTTACCGGAGTTGTGTGGCCCCTGCGATATTATATGTGATTGCTGTTTGTATGCTTGTTTGTGTTTATCAGCATGTTTAGTGATAGGTGCTCTGTTCTGAATTCCCGACTGACATGATTTATTATGTTGTTTCTCATGTTAGTCCATGCTAGGTTGTTCCGTTCTGGCATGCTCGTATATGTTCTTGCTTCGTAGTATCATGCTAGGTTCGTTGTATCTGTTGAGCATGTATTGGATTGCATTGGATTGTTTGCTGTTGATATTATAGTTTAGAGTTCAGGTAGTTAGGCATGGTGACTGGACCTGGGCAGCTTGCCACTAGACCCGGCACCCCCCATGGTCTGCAGTAGCATGCGGTGGGCGCATACGCTCATTACAGCGCCGACCGGAGAGCTCCTCGGGATCTTGAGCCAGTGCACCTTTCGTATCGACAGTAGACAGGCTGAGGCCGGGACTTGTTTCTCGTATAGGGCATATCATGAGGTGGATTATTCCAGAGTAAGACCCTGAGTTGGCATCCGAAGATTATGTGTGGATTTAAGCTATGTGCTCTCTTCTGTGTTTATATTCATAGCTTGCATACCTTTCTGCTAGATGACCATGTATATCGTATTGTACCCCGGTTGGGGATTCTTACTGAGTAATTCGTTACTCACCCTTATTTTGTGGTTTTCCACAGGTGACCATGGTGCGAGACAGGATGGCTGGAGGAGGAGCTGTGATCATGGAAACCCGTTGTTTCGAACTCTGAGTCTTGTATTTATGTTTCTATATGTTTTAAATGTCCTCTGAATGCATGTAGTTGGGCACGGAGCCTTTAGGTTGTTTTCTGGTTGTTGCCCGGATTCTGACACTGATGTAAACCATTTTCTTGATTTGAATGTGAATGAAATCTCTGATCAGAGTATGTTTTAAATTGTTTTTAGCTTGGAACAGGTACTTGGAAACAGGGACAGGTTCCAGGACGTTTTGTGTTGTTTTGAATGGATGTTTTATTTTATTTTGTTTTAATCAGAATCTGGCATTCAACTAGCATATTATTTTCTAAGTTTTCAAGCATGCATTGAGGTAAAGGCTTATTTTAAGACCCCATTCGGGTCGGGTCTTTACAGTTGGTATCACAGCTCAGAGTCATAGATTATGTAGACTGACCTTTTGTTGTAGGTCGTTTTTCCATGGTCATCAGCACTCCGACAGTCATTAGGTATGCCTAAGTTTACTGTTTTTATAAAAGGGTTAAGAATTTACAATACTTTTCATCTAGTGTATGCCTTGTTTAGTGTTGTGGAGCGGAGACGAGCAGGTTCTGACTCGTTGATGGTTTGGGTCTAGAGCACCATCATGCCAACTTCCCGCAGTGTAAGAAGTGTGATAGAAGCTAGTCAGGGTATCCAGACAGATTCAGATACCGCTGGGACATCGTCCCAGAGGGAGGCAGAGATTAGACTCCCGTAGGCCACTTGTGGCCCAGTTGTTAGTTTTCCTCTAGAGAGAGGGTGGAGGTGATTTGCCCTGGAGTACCACTCCAGGAGAGGAGTTAGCTATGGATTTACTCATGTTGATGCTTGTGGAGCAGGTTCCAGTGTGGACTAGCCTGGGTAGTTCAAGTGTTGATCTTGAACCTTAGCAGATTGTTCGATTGCCCAGTGAGTAGCTGCAGAGTTGGTAGCCTTCAAGGAGGTTGCTGAGACATCTTTGTTCTCTAGTAAAGTGTTGTTGTTTTGCAGCCAGTAAGTCGGAACCCTGTGGTTAAGGGTGCAGCGAGCAGTGTTCCCATCGGACTTGATCCGTTGGTGGTTTCCTCAGTTGTCTAGTAGAGTTGAACACTCTTTTTATGGTGAGCTCCTAGAGCAGAGCTAGCTGCTGCATGTTGAGAGAGTCGGTTGGAGTTTTGTTGAGCATCATGTGGAGATGCAAGAGTAGGTCGTGAGACCTTGGTTAGATGAGATGCCATAGGCATGGTTGTTTGTGTTTGAGCTCTTGTATGCCTAGCCATAGTTTTTGTCACTTGAGGTTGTGACCTTGCTGGCCCCATTTGTAGTAAGATGTGGATTTGGTAGTAGTGGCACTTGAGGTGCATTGGTTGGTGTGCCGCTTTGGCACTAAGTCTGGTTCAGCCCTGAGTTTGGCACGAGTAGGACAGATGGTTCTATAATTCGTCCGGAGTTCAGCGCACTCCTTTAGCCTTTGGATCCGTTTATGGCAGTTGCACCTGTTTAGGTCGTGCAAGAGGGCTAGTTCAGTGGTAGTCGAAGGACTACAAGCGAAGGGATGTTTGAGAGGAGCTAGAGCCTCTTCCCAGTGTTACTGGGCGTTGAGTAAGTTAGCAGGTTGACGGTTGGTAGTGTTAGTGCGCGTCAGTCTCACGCTAGTGCTAAGGCCAGGAGATCTTTGTGGTGGGTAGTGCGGTCAACTACCTTCGAGTGCCTAAATCCGAGGAGAGTTGGGCATTGTAGATGCGAGTTTGGTCCAGCAGAGGGACCATGAGGTTGGATGCCTATGAGGCGAGTTGGATGCCTAAGAGATGAGTTGGATGCCTATGAGATGAGCTCGATGCCTATGAGGTGAGTAGGATGCCTTATGAGAGGAGTTGGATGCCTTATGTGTAAGCACACTTGGTAGAGACTTGGTATAAGGTAAGTTCGGTTTGGCATTGTTATGCTTTAGTAGAGCAAGGTTGCCCCAGCTTCGAGTATTGTGTGGAGATGGAACTTTTGGTGTTCCTTTGGTTGATTGTATCTCTGCCAGAAGTCAGGATTGCCTTTTTGAAAAAGCACATGTTAGTCTTGGATCTCTGAAGGAAGGTTGAGAGTTGTGCACACAAGTGTGTTTTGTGTAGTTCGTTATGGTGGCGAGAGTTTCGGAACCATGTAAGGTTTGCATTGGAGAACTGGTGCTCAGTTCTTGGAGAAGTTGGACTCCAGGTGGATGTTTTAAGGCCTTAGTTGAAGTTGTAAGGATACCGTGCTCTTGGTCGGGTTGTTGCTTAGGCAAGTTTTGTTATGTTGGACCTAAACTTGGTTGTGGAACCTCTTGTTGATCTTGGTTGATGTTCAGATGGTACTGAATAAAAGGTGGTTGTAGCGAAGCCACGAAGTTCCTGACCGTAGTTGCTAAGAGTGTTGCTCGGAATCCTTACCCTGGGTGGAAGCTACGATGTGGCTGATGCTTTGAGTAGGAGGATGACACATTCTGAAGCTTTTCTGGTCTTTTTGGTTTTGAGGTTCGGAGCAGGCCAGCATAGTTGTGATGCTGGAAAAAGGAGTTGTTTGTTCAGGCAGTTGGCTGTTAGACCGTTTGACGACAGGGTGTGTCGAGGGTTGCCGAAGAACCCTAGTTGTGGAGAGCCTCGCCAGAGCTCAATCAGACCCAGGTAGTGAGTTTCAGTTGGCAAGCCGGAGTGGTGTAGTTTGTAGCCTCGGGTGAGTTGCTAGCAGTTTTGGTAGGCTAGCAAGCTAGAGTTGTTTAAAGTAGAGTCGGGATTGGTTCCAGTGTGGTGGCAAGTTGGTGCTTGGTGTTGACCGAGGTGTGGTTTTGAGTTGCTAGAAGTTAGTTTTGCTCGTGGGGCGAGTGGTTCGGGCCCTGTTGGTTGTTTTCCTGTTTCCAGGACGATGAGAGTTGCCCCTTTGGCATTTGGAGGTGAGTCCTGGCTAGTGTGTGGTTGGCGGTTCAGTTTGTGGTGGAACCCCCTGTTGTTGTCCCGTGAGATTTAGATGTTGTTGCTTTAGCAGTGCAAGACAGCGAGCGTGTGTGGAGCTCTCTGCCTTCGGTTGTCCGCTTGTAAGAACCGTCTCCTCATAGGAGTTGTCAGGTTACTCCCTTGGTCTTGGAGTTAATGGTAGTGGTGCTAGCAAGAGGGAAAAGTTTGTTGGCTGCTTGGAGGCAGTTGTTTGTCCAGTTAAGAGGACTCTTGGGTGGTGTTCAGGGAGTTGCAATAGGGTTGTTCTGCCTCTTATGAGTGTTGGGCCTAGTCAGCTAGGGTACTTTGTGTGTTTGGCCTGGGAGCTGTTGCACCTTTGTAGTTGAGGAACCCCTTTGTATCAGTTGTGGGTTGAGGTTGCACCATTGTGGCTGGATTAGGGTCTTGACCTATTGAGGGATCCTTGCTGGTTAGTGTAGCTTGTGCTCTGCCAGACATTGTTGGTATTCTTGTTCTTGGTAGTTGGTGTTAACCGAGTAGTGGAGTCCCGTTTATGAAGTTTCGTTAGAAAGGTGCAATAAGCCTAAGCTAGAGAGTTAAGCCTGTATGTGTTATCGTTTGGACTTGTGAGACGTGTTTCATATTTGAGGCAAGCTTCGTTCCATTGCTTGCATGGAGGTAAGTTTGGTGGAGGGAGCCCTCTGGGGCCCTGTTGATAGCAGGTTGACTTTTCCAGTCAGTGATCTAGGTCGAGTTGGAGTTGAGTAGATTGGCGTGGTTATGCAGTGTGCGGTTGGGTAGGCTACCGAGTTCGTAGCACTCAAGTTGTTGGTTTGTAGGAGTCCGTGTGGAAGCTAGCAGCTGGTTGAGGTTGTTGTGTGAGTTCATATTTTTGGTGGATTAGTTTCAGTAGCTAGAGCTCGCACCTCGCCTTGGTGGAGATGTCATTGCAGTGGCGTAGTGGCATGGCAGTTTCAGGCTAGAGTTGTTGGCACCAGCGTGTGGCAACAAAGGTTTATTCTGGGCAGTGCGTTGATGAGCTGTGGTTCTGGAGAGCGTTGTTAAGAGGCTTGAGCCGAGTTCAGTCCCAGTAGTGTTTTCACCCTCTGATCGATGGTCTTTTGGGAGGAGTGAGCCAGATCCTTCAGAACTTGTTGTGAGCTGGTGTTTCCATGGTTAGGCAGCGGGAGACCAGTGTTGGTTTTGTGAGGTTGCCTTGGGTTGCAGTTCTCAGCGGTCAGTTCTTGTGGTTCCGTTGAGGCGTTGTATAGTAGGTGTTGCAGGTTTCTAGTGTTTTGGGAAAAGATTGGTGGCCGTCAGTTTTTGGATCCTGAGTTGCTGCAGATTGGCAAAGAGCGGCAAGGCGTAAGATTAGAGCTCGTTTGTGTCACCGCAGCGAGCGAGGCGAGAGGTACGCCGATGTACGGTGTCGAGATTTAGAGTTTGAGGCTGGACAATGCGTGTTTTTAAGGTTGCACCGATGTGAGGTGTGTTGAGGTTTGGTAAGCGTGGGAAGTTGAGTCCCCGTTTTGTTGGTCCGTTTGAGATTCTTGAGAGGATTGGCAGAGTTAAATATCGGTTAGTTCTTTCCCGTCTTTGTCAGCTGTACAGTGTTTTCATGTATCGATGTTGAGGCAGTATGTGCTGGACCCATCACTCATTGTGAACTTTGAGCCTTTGCAGCTGAATGAGGATTTGAGCTTCGAGGAGAAACCTGTGATTCTTTTGGTCTTTGAGGCGAAGACGTTGCGTAATCGTGAGATCCGTTTGGTAAAAGTTCTCGTGAGCGGGGAGGACGAGATGAGATTGCAGTATCCTGAGCTGTTTCAGTCTTAAGGACTTTCGAGGACGAAAGTCATAAAAAGGAGGGAATATTGTAACGACCCAGGTTTTCATCCCGGTCTTCGAGGTATGCCCTAGGGGTATTTTGGTAATTTGGTCGGGCCGTCGGGGCCGTTTATGTCTTTTTCAGTTGCTAAAATTATTTGATGGTCTTAAGTAGGATTTTGATGCTTTGTGGATGTATTTGGGCATGGTGAGATGAAAAAGAAAAATTGAGAATTAAAGTGTAGCAGTTGGGTTTCAAACCCAAGTGGTCTGGGAGGTTAGTTGTGTCCTTGCCAGTTGAGCTAGTGGGAGTTCTTGTTACTCTTTCCGCGTCATATCTTGGTTAGCCTTGGATCTTTGGAGTTTTGGTGCATTTGATTAAAAGAAAAGAAATGTAGGGTTTTGTCTTCTTCTCCAAAAGCACCTTGGCCGCTCAAGCATTTCTCTCTAGCTCTCAAGCCGAGTCCCTTCTCCTTTGCAGCTCCGTGGTTCGATCGTCATTCTGGGTAAGTTTCTTGGTCTCTTCGTCTTCTCCGATTTGGGTTCTTGCTGGCCGAGTGAAAAAGACGTTGTGTGTGTGTGTGTTTTGTTGAACCCAGTAGCGGCCCGCCCACCAGCGCCCGATGAGCAGCGTCGCAAACCGCCTGACGCCAGAGCGCCAGCGATGAGGTCGTCGCGCGCAGCCCGCCAGACGCCCAAAGATCGTGCCCGTCGCACGCCCCAGATCGCCCAGCCGAGCTCGCGCCTGCACGCCGTGTCGCCCGTGCGCCCGTCGCCGCCGTCCCAGCGCCACCGCGAGCTGCCTGCCGTGCCCCCCCGCGCCCGTCTTGCGTCTTTGCTCGCCCGCCCGCGACCAGCTTGTCCGCGCGTCGTCGCATGCGCAGCACCCTCGCTACCCATCTCGCGCCATCAGCACCCGCGCGTCGCGATCTGCTGTCATGCGCGCGTCAGCCGTGCCGCGTGAGTTTCTCCCGAGCTGAGTCCTGTTTATTTTATTATATTTAGGCATATGGATTGTGATTATTTTTGTGTTTGCTAGGTTCTCGTTAGCTAGCTCGGGATCGATCGCAGCTTAGGATTCTTGTGTGTAGTTGCCTCCCGACCAAGGTAAGGATTTCTTACCGGAGTTGTGTGGTCCCTGCGATATTATATGTGATTGCTGTTTGTATGCTTGTTTGTGTTTATCAGCATGTTAGTGATAGGTGCTCTGTTCTGAATTCCCGACTGGCATGATTTCTTATGTTAATTCTCATGTTAGTCCATGCTAGGTTGTTCCGTTCTGGCATGCTTGTATCTGTTCTTGCTTCGTAGTATCATGCTAGGTTCGTTGTATCTGTTGAGCACGTATTGGATTGCATTGGATTGTTTGCTGTTGATATTATATTTTAGAGTTCAGGTAGGTAGCATCATCCGGGCCGGATGCATAACGTAACTTGCATCCACGATAGGGACGTACGAGACGGTACTCCGTCCCTGATCCCCGTTAGGGTTTAGCTAACCCTAACGGCTGGCCCTGCAATCTTGGGTGAGGGTGGCAGACTGTTAAATGCCCCAACGGTCGGGATGATGACTTGGCATTGCCTCATCCCCTAGCCGTCGGCACGCGTCTCGGCGTGTTCTGCGTAGAGTCCTTGATTGCCACCGTTAGGGCAAGGACGGCTTCTGGTGTAAGCCTACCACGACCGGTTCTTTAGCCTCAAAGTGCGGTGGTTCAGGCTGACATAGTTCACGTGTCCAGGTCTCACACCCCTATGTTAGTGACACCGATCCAGAGATTTAGTTGGGCATGGTGACTGGACCTGGGCAGCTTGCCACTAGACCCGACACCCCCCATGGTCTGCAGTAGCATGCGGTGCGCGCATACGCTCATTACAGGGCCGACCGAGGAGCCCCTCGGGATCTTGAGCCAGTGCACCTTTCATATCGACAGTAGACAGGCTGAGGCTGGGACTTGTTTCTCGTATAGGGCGTATCATGAGGTGGATTATTCCGGAGTAAGACCCTGAGTTGGCATCCGAAGATTACGGTGGATTTAAGCTATGTGCTCTCTTCTATGTTTATATTCATAGCTTGCATACCTTTCTGCTAGATGATCATGTATATCGTATTGTACCCCGGTTGGGGATTCTTACTGAGTAATTCGTTACTCACCCTTATTTTGTGGTTTTCCACAGGTGACCATGGTGCGAGACAGGATGGCTGGAGGAGGAGCTGTGATCATGGAAACCCGTTGTTTCGAACTCTGAGTCTTGTATTTATGTTTCTATATGTTTTAAATGTCCTCTGAATGCATGTAGTTGGGCACGGAGCCCTTAGGTTATTTTTTGGTTGTTGCCCGTATTCTAACACTGATGTAAACCATTTTCTTGATTTGAATGTGAATGAAATCTCTGATCAGAGTACGTTTTAAATTGTTTTTAGCTTGGAACAGGTACTTGGAAACAGGGACACGTTCCATTACGTTTTGTGTTGTTTTGAATGGATGTTTTATTTTATTTTGTTTTAATCAAAATCTGGCATTCAACTTGCATATTATTTTCTAAGTTTTCAAGCATGCATTGAGGTAAAGGCCTATTTTAGGACCCCATTCGGGTCGGGTCTTTACACTAGATTTCTAACATGGCTAGGATAGAGGTGTTTATTTTCCCCGTAGGGAATCTACGATTCGACGAGGAACGGGGTACAAGGATGGCTGAGTAAAGTGGAGGTCAAAGGCAAATGACGATTTATTATTTGCAAAAGGATGGCTTTACAGGGTCAATCTAGGATATCTACTATGTACCAGATCTCAAAACAAATATTTTGAGTTTGAGGTAACTAACAAAGAAGGATTTTTTGATATTTTTGAAAGACCGGCTATGTGACGAACCCGACCCAAAACATGGTCCTAAACCGGGGTTCTCACTCAGCATGCAAGTTAAATATGATAACAAGCGGTTTAGTGCTCATATTTAAAAACCTTTCAAAACATATGAGAAGAGGGAACCCTTAAAACATAAGCAACAGTTTTCATTTAAACAAACCAACAGAAGTAAAACATCCTGGCCAGTATTTATAAAAATATACAATACAATTTAAACAACGTTTTAAACAATGTTCCCCTAGGACTCCTGTCCATCTACATGCTGAATAAAAATTCAATAATAAATGACAGAGTGCCGGCGGCTCCCCATGATCAATCAGCTCCCTCCGCTAGCCATCCTAGTGTTGTCCTAAGTTACCTGAAAGATAAATAAGGGTGAGTATAAACATACTCAGTAAGAATCCCCAACCGGGGTACAATACGATAAATCAGTCATCTAGCACCTCAACATGCAAGCAAACAGCTATCAACACAGATCATAGCTCAACGAGCTCATAAAACAAGATCTGGAGTCATCGGAAGTCTCTTACTTCCGGCCTAGGGATTGGATACACTGACCAATCCTGGACATCACCGAGGTATCTGTCACTCGAGGGAATACACTGATCCATAAAATGTCCTCAAGGGCCTCCTTGCCCTTGCACTAAACTGGACTTACGGGAGAGTACCTGAAGTCAGGCTCTAACGGAAGGAATGGTGTACTCACGAACATTAGCCCGGGGGAGCTCTCCGAACCGGCAACTAACGCGTGTGCGCGCACACCGCATGCTCTCTACAACCGGCGTAAATGCGGGGGCCTAAGGGCAAACTACGCGGGCCAGGTACGCATGCCTATGACTCGGAAGCGGTGTCACTGATCACAGTAGCGCGAGGCCCTCGACACTCATCTGTGCAGCCTGATCCACCGACCTGAAGCTAAGAACCGGCCAAGGTAGGCTTACACCGCTGGCGGGGGTTCCGCCAGAGCAGCTACAAACTAGGCATACGCCAATGAGGTAGCTAAGTCTCATTGGCTGCCGGGAGGGGGGAGAAAAAGCAATGTATGTTATGCTTTGCTCTATATCTGACCACAGGGGACAAAGTACGTTTTGTCCGCTCTCAACCCCTGAAGCAACGCTTCGCTTTACTCCCGACCGGTGGGGACAAGGTACTTTATGTCCGCTCTCAGCCTCTGGATGATGACAAACCCTACAACTCTATCTAAGAGTACAGAGCAAAATCAATGATTCCTGGCTAGCAAGCAATGACCGACATAAATCATATTACCTAGCATGATACTACAACTTAAGCAGGAATCATAAGCAGGCTGGCAGAACAAACCTAGCATGGCACTAACATGTAAAATCAGGAAAACATGCTAGCAAGAGGTCAATCAAAGCTGCCCTAACAATATCATGTTCATAACAGCAAACAAGCATACAAGGCATATCATGATATATCGCAGGGTCCACACAACCACGGTAAGAAATCCTTACCTGGAACAAGCAGAAAATAATTACAAATCATAATAAATCAACAAGAGATCCTCGAGCCTCTAATCGAACCCGAACAGCCTATACATCAAATAAAGCACCCAAATCAAATACATAAAACAACCCAATAAAATCCATAACCAGCTGCCAACAAATCAAGGCTCAATGAAGAAAAGACTCGGGAAATACCATCCGAGAAGCCACAAGGCTCGGGCCAACCAACACACCACAAGCAGTGTGTCGCCGGGAAGGGTCAATGGCCGGGCGCAGGAACCGGATCGGGGCTCTCGACACGCGCGCGGGGCACGGTGGGGCGTTGGGGGCGCAGGCGCAGCGGCGCGGAGCTGCACGAGGGTGCGGGCTGGGGAGAGGTGAGGGCGCGCGGGAGCGGGAGAGCAGCTGGCTGGGCGCTGGCTCGCGGCGCGGCTCGGCACAGGGGACGGTGCGCGGGCGTGTGCTCGGCAAGCACAGGGGCGCGCGCGCGAGGCGATGCAACTCTACGAGCTCGGGGCGCTCGATCTGGCACGACACTATGCGAGGCTGGGCGACGCGGGCTTAGGCGAGTAGGGGCTGGGCTCAGCGCGGGAACTCGGCACAGAGCAGGGGCAACGTGGGGCTCGGGCTAGGCGACTTGGGTGAGCTGGGCGGCCAGGGAGCTGGGCGACGCGACCTGGGCGCAGGGGTGGCTCGGGCGTGCTGGGCGCTGGGCTAGGCAAGCTGGCTCGGGCTGGGCGGCCAGGGTGGGCGACCAGGGGGGCTGGCTCGGGCGACCAAGGGGGGCTGGGAGGGTGAGCTCGGGTTGGAGGAGAGAGAAAGGAAAAAAAAGAGAAAAAGGGAATTTTGGGAAAAATAAAAGGAAAATGGGATTTTAAATAAAAAAAAGAAATTTCCTTTTTCTTTTTATCCTTATCCAAAACCATTTTATCCAAATTTTCCAATTTCTAAAAAATCCTTAAAAATCCTTAAATCCCATTTCCCGGCTTCCTCCTTCGAGACCCGACTGAAGCAACCTTTTCCAATCAACAAATCTCACTTAAACCAACCTCCCAAATCAACACTGAGGGCCCGGGCTCGAATCCCAAAGGAAACACCCAAACAACCATAACTTTGCCCAAAACCCAAATCACAACCGAACTCCCAAACGAATAGCCCAAACATCTCGGGACTCGCAGCCACCAACAAACAAGCCTCAACAAAGGCAGGAGCTGCCTCGAAGCCCTGAAAATCCACAAATCCTGCCCAAAGAGCAAAAAGACCAAAATACCCCTAAGGGTCAAAACAGCTCTAACGGCCCAACCGAACCACTGAATCTGAACCGGAAGCTCCTCGAGAACCGGGATAGAAAACTGGGTCGTTACAGGCTATTACATTTAAAGGACAAGAAAGAGCGTTTAGTCGCTCAAGTTGAGATGGGAAGAAATCGCATGTATAGATTGAATCTAAAAATCATGTGAGAAAAGTGTTTACGATTCGATGTAAAAGATAAAACATCACTTTGACATATTTGTTTTGGTCACCTACATCATGGTGGACTAAAAATGTTAGCAAATAAAAATATGGTGCACGGGCTACCTGACATAGATTACGATGGAAAGTTTTGTGAAGAATGCATGCTCAGCATGCATGCGAGTACCTCGTTTCAGAAGAAAATGAAATATCGGACTGAGCAACCGCTCGAGATGATTCATACTAATATATGCAGTGTAAAGACCCGACCCAAACTAGGGTCTAAACCTAAGTCCTTAACTCTAAATGCATGAAAATAATACTCGACGTCCCGAGCATGTAAATTTAAAACAAAACCTCTTTGAAACAACTCAGAAGATCAAATTTATAAAAACTATAAATTCATTAAAACAGTCATTCGGGTACCCAGTAGTCAAAACATGAAATCTCGGTAAAACATCAATTATCATGCCCCTAAATAGTTCATGTAGAAGGAAGGATTTAAAAGACTCTAAACAGAATAATGCAGCGGGTCCCTTGGTCATCTCCAGCTCCGTCGATTATCCATCTCGGTATAGTCTAGTAGTACATGTGGGGATTCCATAGTGGAAACGGTGAGTTTTCACAAACTCAATAAGGCTTCCCCAGCTCGGGGACAGACATGCACAAGAATACAAACATCAGCAAACAAGTATGAACAATAACATAACTGAGGGGTATACAAAACCCAAGCTCCTAGGTGCTAAGTCAAGAAACCTCGCCCTAGACGAGCACCACACAGAGCGGTCTAAATGTCGTAGACCCCAAGACCCAAAGCTCACAAGAGTCCTCCGACTCGAGAGCAATCTGGCATCCTACTCTAGAGGAAAACGGTGAGACAAGTAACCTGTTGGCCCCAAGCCTCGTACTCATGGCGAGGGGTGGTGCCACACCAATCACCAAGGAACCATATCAAGTCTATACCACCTACCTAGAGAGAGCCTAGGCTACTAGTAGAAACCATCCAGGGCCGTGAGCCTGGCCGGCCGACAATCCACGGAAGTCCTGCGGAGCGAGAGAATATCACCTCAAGCTGGGGTGTGCACCCGAATATCATCATCCACACCCACCTACTAGTCTCCTCTATCCTGTCTCCATGACTCGTTTGGGTCCAAACGAGGCATCAAGCCGTGCATCAAACATCATGCAAGTCCATATCAGGACAATCATGCAACCACATGTAACTCGACAGTATCAGGCATACATACATGAATCATGCATCACTAGTCATACAAGAGACAAGGCATGGAATGTATATGCTCTCAATGCAGTCAAATGCAACATACAATGCACATAGTCATGCTACAAACAGACAAATCAACTAATGCAAGTAAACTGGTACATGTATTAACCACAGGTCCTCGAGAAGGGGGGTAACGGGTCCCTTACCTTTGCCAATCCACTAACAGCTCTTCATAAATCCACTAGAAGCTCCAACTAGCCAAACACAACTCCGAGCCCTCGAAAAATGTGCCATGGAGGCTACATGTGCCTCACAAACTTGGCTCGAAGAATGAGAAACAATTCGGGTCAAATCTGGTCAACAAAAGTCAAAGGGTCAAACCTACCACTTAACCCACAACCAAATAACAAACCCCAAACCAAACACCGTTAGTCCATAACTTAAATTATTTTAACCCGCTAGCCAAACAACCATAATCCACAACTTAAATGGCTTTAAACCACAACCCAAACAAGCTTAAAACTTATTTAAAATGATTCTAACCCTACAAACAAACACCCTTTATCCATAACTTGAATTCCCATAAACTAGAAGCCATACAGTCCTTAAACCTTATTTAGATATCTTTAAACATGTAACCAAACAAGCCTAATTCACCAAACCAAACAGTCACTCTTCTTTATTTAAATAACCATAAACATGCTGCCAAACATCCCCTAATTCACATTAGAATAGCCTTAAACCCAACTTAAATATCAAAACCCATTTACCAAACACCCTTCTTCTCCTTTATTTAGCCATCATTTCCAATCTAAACTCAAAATAAGAGAGAGAGAAAAAGATTGACCTCATCACAACTCCGGTGACGCTTCCTCACAGCCGAACTAACAATGAAGCCACGCTCTCATCTCAGACCGACAAAGACGGAACAAATCCCTCTTTGTGCTACAACCCACACCCGCCACCCAAGGCAACGCTCGAACTCTCTAGGACTCACGACACTTCAACCTACACCGAGCAGTTGCGCAAGCTCGTTGGCGACAAGACCCACGCGATGGCCTATGCACAAGTAGACCCAGACGACAGCTTCATCGACGGGCGGTGAACTGGGCTTGTGACGACGAACCTCGAAGACACCCATGCAGCAACGACGGCGAAGACAAACCAATCCGGCGATGAAACTAGGCAAATCGACGAGCTGATTGGAAAATCGTAGAAGGGAGTCGTGAACAGTGAATAAAATAGACCTAGGGGTTGGTGCCCCAACTTGCTTTCTTAAATATCTAAGGGTGAAATGGCCAACTTGCCCTTTAATCTCAACCTAGACTACAAAAATGCATTTTAACACTTTATTTTAGCAAAACAAATAACCAATTAAAAGGGGTTATTACAATATTCCCACCTTAGAAAACTTTCCCCCCTTAAAAGGCTCAAATAACCCAAGAAAACGAGAGTACTAGACCTCCTCCGATACACTTTAACAAGAGCAACCTCATGACTCATTGAAGCTTTGCAACCCTAATCTAAACAACTGGACAAGCTTCTCTTCATAAGACAGATCTTTATTTACTCCAAAAGCTTAGGATCAACGACAGAGAACCAGTCTGCCACATACTGACAAGCATCAAACACATAACACAATATGCACCACACACAAAATGCACTGTAGATAACAACACAAACACAACTACTATAGTACTCACTCTAGCATCACAAAGAGAAAACAACTGAAACTCAGCTTTCCTCTATTATCAAATCTCTGCATTCCTCGCATCGATACCATTTTTAGAACACGAGTTTGTTGACCTCGAATTCCATATCCATGCGACAATATCTACATAACCTTTCGATGACTCTGAGCTGAAGCATCCAAAGATCGATCTCTAGGATCACAAGCTTCGGTCAATCGCAACAACTTAGGACCAAGCAACCTTCTCTCTCAAACCTCATCTCAATGGACAAGTGATATGCATTTTTCCATACAGTGCCACCAATGGTGCCACCTGGACGATGAGCTGATAACTGATAATAAGCAAACTCCCTCAGATACATCCACCTGTCTCAACCGCATAGAGAGAAAAACTCATTGGAACTCAACATAACCTCAAAGATCTGGCTGACTCCCTCGGCTTGACCATCTGTCTACGGATGAAAAGCTGCACTGAACTTACAAGTAGATCCATTGCTTTCATGTAGGCTCTTCAGAAGTGTGAAGTGGACTGAACGTCTCTATCTACAACGATACTCACAAAAACCCCATGCTATCGCCCAATTACAACTGTGCCCACTTTTCAACAGAATAGTCCATCTTCCCTAGAATAAAGTGAGCGCACTAGGTAAGTCAATCTACCAACACTCATGTGGTTGTGGACCCTCTCGGCGTCCTAGGGAGCCATGTGATATAAAAGATAGAAACGTCGTCTCACTTCCACTCTGAAACACTTAACTGTTGCAACAACTGTGCCAGCTCCTGCCTCGACAATCTCTCACCTGCTGACAAGCAACACAAACTGATAACCCAGCAATCTCGCTGCTCTGCAATCCATAACCAACGAATGCTCAGACCTGCATTCAACTTGGTACCCTCGGGATGAAAAGAAAACAACAAACTGCACGTCTCCGACCACAACTCGAGTCTGATCTCAACATCAGTAGACACACAAAGTCTCTATCTGAACTGCCACTCATAACAAAAGCAACAGACATCTCGGTGTGCTCTCCCGATTGCAATCTCGCACACAACTTAATCGCTGCAAATCTCGGCCTCAACATCTACGCTGACAACGGACAAACTAAGCTGACTGCAACCCAACAATAGAAGAAACTGACAACTCGCTGTCCTCTCTTGACTACAACTCCCAAACTGACCCAACAACTACCGTCACCTTATTGACTTAGTACAAACCTTGGTCTCAACAACAACTGTGCTGACAACTAAGCCATCTGAGCTGCAAACTCACCAACCCACACAAACACTACTCGGACTAGCTCATGCCACAACGCAAATGGAGAACGACCAGTGCCACGAGCAAAGGAAACTTCTCTACTCAGAGCATAAACAACCAAGAAAGCTTCTACGCTATCTCAAATTCTTACTTTTCTGGTGAAGAAAACTTCTGACTCTTATGAACAGCAGATAACTACACCCTTTCTCAAAACTAACAATGTCTCTAGGGTCTCTAAACATGCCCACGACTGCTAACTCCAAAACAAGAATCAGAAATCTGCTCATATGGCTTAAGCTGTCTAGTCCACACGCTACACTTTCCTCTATCTCAGCAAGAGCACAACACAGACCCTCTCAGAAGTACCACTGCAAGCCACGAAGCCACTGACCTCTCAAGTACTGACCAGACGATGTCGAAATCAAACCTCTTCTTGAATTACTGAATCGACCTCACACCTAACTAATTACATAACACCTGACCTCTCTCTAGCCAGTAACTGATGTTGATCTGACCCAACTGCTCATTGTGTCTGTCCTAGCAAGACCCACTAAAGTTTTTTGACGAGAAACCACATAACCCGAGGAAGGCTATTGAATCCAATCAGAACTCACATTTAGAAACTTTGTACACAACTGAATTTCTCGAAGTGTTGCCAAAATTCTCACAAATCCTCAACGTGATCCAATACCAACTTTGAACAAACTCTTAAATCAACTATGAACATGACCACAAACTCGTTTAGAAAGTCTTGGAACCTCCTGATAGTCGAATCCACAATGTTGGGGTGCATCTTCCAATCGTTAGCAACCATAAACAATCTGATCCTTGGAACACTACTGCTCCCTGAAGTTCATCAAATAAGTCATCAATCCTGAGCAATAGGTAATTTTCTTAACTGTTAATTTAAAGAACTTTTAGAACCTGTAACAGACATCTAATAACCAGCAATCTTCTTGACAACAGCACCGAGGCTCCCGCAAAGACACACTGGAACGGACGAAGACACTATCAAACAACTCTTGGAACTGAACCTTTAAGTTCCTTTAACTCCATCAAGATCATCATAACAGAAACCTTGAGATGGGGTCATTCCCCAACTCAAACTCAACTTAAAAGAACATTGTCCAGGGTGAAGACCATTCTGACAGGTCCTCTAGAAATACATGGGCGAACTTACTCACTATTGGAATTGAACAGACAATCCACGCAAACTTTCTACTCTTGATACTGAGGGTAGAAGACCGTTGCTTCTTTAGCTAACAGCTCCCGCACCGACAAGAGACTCTTTTTTTTTTCTTGCCTATGAACTAAAAGCTCGACTTTCAAAGACGCCTGAAATCACTTTCTCGCAACTGCCAGCAATCACAGTATGGTCCTCTAACCACCACATCAAACCAAGAATCAAAGTGACTCACTCGCAGGCAGCCATGGGCGACATCTGACGATTCTCCAATCACCACCTACTAATTGGCCTTGACCTTTAACTCAGCAAACTTGAAATTCAGCTCTAACCTGACATTTTCAACATTTGCAACATCGATGTTGACTCCCAGACCTAGACGATCCGGTAGTCCCAAACTTTCTCTTTTGCTAAACAACATGGATAAATTTCTTGGCAAAGCTTGCAAGTTCAATCAATTTATCTCATAGACTAACAATGCGCCATTCTCCTGCTAAAAGTAGGAGAACTGCACTAGCGCCTCTGTTTATCAACATATGACAATATGACAATACGATCCAAGGAACAAATCCACGCAAGTTTTCTACTCCTCTAAGTTGACCTCATGGTGAAAGTTCATCTCAAATAACGACAACCACGCTTTAGCTACTACAGAGAATTTAGAAAGTCCAACAAAATGGTAGAGATCCCACTTCTTGACCTCTTTTAAGATCCTTGAAAATTCTGACATTCCCATCACTGTGCTTAACCTGCGCATCTGCAACTGGTGTAGACACCTAAGCAACAACATGCACACTCTGAAGAGCATCGCTAAACTTCTACTTAGCATGCAAATCAGCCAAAATCTCAGCATTTGGCCCAACTCTTACAACTGCAACAATTGTTAACAGTACTAGGTGTCTCTACTACTCCAACTCTGGGCTGCACCTCAAGATCTACGCACCTTCTGAGCTCAAAAGCTCGTACTACTCAACCGCTTTTAACCTTTAACAACATTCCTAGTAACTCTACTACGTATCTCAACACTATACAACAGTCTCGTGGACATCTCAGTCTCATCCACAAACTCTAGGCTAGCAAGTATGTGAAATAATTCAATAAAAATGCAATGCAACGCAACATAGCTGATCATACTAAACATGCTACAAAACCTTAACCTCCCTACTAGAATACCTGATGTCGATCGACAGCTGAAGACCATGGGGACCAAACACAACAGCTTACGATGTAAGCTAGTCTACATAATCTATGACTCTGAGCATTGATAACAACTATAAAGACTCGACCCAAACTAGGGTCTAAACCTAAGTCCTTAACTCTAAATGCATGAAAATAATACTCGACGTCCCATGTATGTAAATTTAAAACAAAACCTCTTTGAAACAACTCAGAAGATAAAGTTTATAAAAATTATAAATTCATTAAAACAGTCATTCAGGTACCCAATAGTCAAAACATGAAATCTCGGTAAAACATCACTTATCATGCCCCTAAATAGTTCATGCAGAAGGAAGAATGTAAAAGACTCTAAACAGAATAATGTAGCGGGTCCTATGGTCATCTCCAGCTTCATCGATCATCCATCTCGGTACAGTCTAGTAGTACCTGTGGGGATTCCGCAGTGGAAACAGTGAGTTTTCGCAAACTCAATAAGGCTTCCCCAGCTCAGGGACAGACATGCACAAGAATACAAACATCAGCAAACAAGTATGATCAGCAACATAACCGAGGGGTATACGAAACCCAAGCTCCTGAATGTTAAGTCAAGAAACCTCGCCGTAGACGAGCACCACGCAGAGCGATCTAAATGTCGTAGACCCTAAGACCCAAAGCTCACAAGAGTACTCCAACTCAAGAGCAATCTGGCATCCTACTCTAGAGGGAACCAATGAGACGAGTAACCTCTTGGCCATAAGCCTCGTACCACGGCGAGAGGTGGTGCCACACCAATCACCAAGGAACCATATCAGACCCATACCACCTACCTGGAGAGAGCCTAGGCTACTAGTAGAAACAATTCAGGGCCATAAGCCTGGCTGGCCGACCATCCACGGAAGTCCTGTGGAGCGAGAGAATATCACCTCAAGCTGGGATGTGCGCCTGAATATCATCGTCCACACCCACCTACTAGTCTCCTCTATCCGGTCTCCATGACTCGTTTGGGTCCAAACGAGGCATCAAGCCGTGCATCAAACATCATGCAAGTCCATATCAGAACAATCATGCAACCACATGCAACTCGACCGTATCAGACATACATACATGAATCATACATCACTAGGCATACAAGAGACAAGGCATGGAATGTATATGCTCTCAATGCAGTCAAATGCAACATACAATGCACATAGTCATGCTACAAACAGACAAATCAACTAATGCAAGTAAACTGGTACATGTATTAACCACATGTCCTCGAGAAGGGGGTAACAGGTCCCTTACCTTTGCAAATCCACTAACAGCTCTTCATAAATCCACTAGAAGCTCCAACTAGCCAAACACAACTCCGAGCCCTCGAAAAATGTGCCATGGAGGCTACATGCGCCTCACAAACTTGGCTCGAAGAATGAGAAACAATTCAGGTCAAATCTGGTCAACAAAAGTCAAAGGGTCAAACCTACCACTTAACCCACAAGCAAACAACAAACCCCAAACCAAACACCTTTAGTCCATAACTTAAATTATTTTAAACCACTAGCCAAACAACCATAATCCACAACTTAAATGGCTTTAAACCACAACCCAAACAAGCTTAAAACTTATTTAAAATGACTCTAAACCTACAAACAAACACCCTTTATCCAAAACTTGAATAGCCATAAACCAGGAGCCAAACAGTCCTTAAACCTTATTTAGATATCTTTAAACATGTAACCAAACAAGCCTAATTCACCATTTAAATGAGTTTAAATCCCAAACCAAACAGTCTCTATTCTTTATTAAAATAACCATAAACATGCTACCAAACAGCCCTTAATCCACATTAGAATAGCCTTAAACCCAACTTAAATAGCAAAACCCATTTACCAAACACCCTTCTTCTGCTTCATTTAGCCACCATTTAGAACCTAAACTCAAAATAAGAGAGGCAAAGAGATTGACCTCACCACAACTCTGGTGGTTCTTCCTCACTGCCGAACTAACGATGAAGCCACGCTCTCATCTCAAACCGGTGACGATGGAACAAACCCCTCTTTGTGCTACAACCCACACCCGCGAACCCAATGCGACACTCGAACTCGCTAGGACTCACTACACTTTGACCTACACCTAGCAGCTGCACAATCTCGCTGGCGATAAGACCCACGCGACGGCCCACGCACAAGCAGACCCAGACGGCAGCTTCATCGACGGGCGGTGAACTGGGTTTGCGACAACCAACCTCGAAGACACCCATGCAGCAGTGACGACGAAGACAAACTAGTCCGGTGATGAAACTCGACAAACCGACGAGCTGATCAGAAAATCGTCGAAGGGAGGCGTGAACAGTGAATAAAATAGACCTAGGGGTTGTGCCCCAACTTGATTTCTTAAATATCTAAGGGTGAAATGCCCCACTTGCCCTTTAATCTCAACTTAGACTACAAAAATGCATTTTAACACTTTATTTTATCTAAAAAAAAAACCAATTAAAAAGGGTTATTACATGCAGACCAATCACCCCCAGATCTTTCAGCGTTAAAAGGTATTTCATTTTTTCTTTATTGATGATTTCTCACGAAAAACTTGGGTTTATTTCTTGAAAGAAAAATCATAAGCATTTGAGGCATTCAAGAATTTCAAAGTGAAGATGGAGAAGGGAACAAGTAGACAAATCAAAGCTGTGTGATCTAAAAGAGGTGTTGAATATACTTCGACGGATTTCATGGAGTATTGCGAGGAGCAAGGCATAAGGCGATTTCTAACAACACCATATACTCCTCAACAAAATGGTTTTACTGAGAGGAAGAATAGGACCATTCTTGACATGGTTCGAGCAATGTTGAAGAGCAAAAGTATGCCAAAGGAGTTTTCGGCAAAAGTAGTGCAATACGCTATCAATGTGAAAAATCAATGTCCACATGCGAAGTTAGGTGATCAAACACCGCAAAAGGCATGGAGTGGATAGAAGCCGACAGTTTCACATCTCAAAGTATTTAGTAGTTTGGCTTATGCACATGTACCAGATCAGCGAAGAGCGAAGCTCGAAGACAAGAGAAAAAAGTATGTTTTCAGTGAATATGATGAGAAAACAAAAGGGTACAAGCTACTTGACCCAGTAAGCAAGAAGGTAATGGTGAGTCACGATGTGCGAGTCAATGAAGGAACCGAGTGGGACTGGAACAATTCAACGGAAGTTAGCATCGAAGTTAAATGATCACAAGTCATTGCATTATCAAGTAAATCAGCAGATTCTGAAACTACTGATGGTGAAGATGAACCGCACCAGCCCAGAATGTGAAGTTTGAAAAATCTCTATGATGCAACAAATGAGGTACATCTTGTATGTCTTTTGGTAGATGCGGAAGATATTAGCTTTGAAGAAGCAGTGCAAGACAAGAAGTGGCAAAGTGCCATGGATGAGGAGATCAATGCGATAGAACGCAATGTACATGGAAGTTGATAGAATTGCCCAATGCAATTCAGCCAATTGGCATGAAGTCGGTATTCAAGAAGAAGATGAATGCTTAAGGAAAAATAGAGTGTTATAAAGCGTGACTTGTTGCGAAGGGATACAAGCAGAAAGAGAGAATTGACTATGATGAAGTCTTTGCTTCCGTTGCTAGAATGGAGAAAATCTGATTGTTTATTTCTCATGCGGCTCGATTTAGATGGTCGATTTTTTAAATGGATGTCAAGACGACATTCTTGAATGGTTTGATTGAAGAAGAAGTGTACATTGAGCAACCACCTGGATATGTGAAAGTTGGAGAAGAGAAGAAAGTGCTAAAATTGAAGAAAGCGCTTTACGGGTTGAAGCAAGCACCACGAGCGTGGAATACTCGGATTGATACCCTTTTGTTTTCATTGAAGAACGGGTACAAGAAGTGTCCTTACGAGCATGCGCTTTACCCAAAGTAGAGTGGAGGTAATGCAATTTTTGTTGCTCTTTATGTTGATGACCTAATATTTATGGGTAATAGTGATGCGATGATCGAAGAATTTAAGAGAACAATGAAGCGATAATTTGAGATGACAGATTTGGGCTTGCTGAAATTTTTCCTCAGTTTGGAGGTTAAACAAGAAGAAAAATACATTTTTGTATCGTAGGAGAATAATGCGAAGGAGATCTTGAAAAAGTTTTAATACCAATGGAACACAGTACAAAAGTTTCGAAGTTTGATGAAGAAGAACATGTAGATGCGAGCAGATACAGAAGTTTGGTGGGAAGCCTTCGCTATCTTACATGCACAAGGCCAGACATCGCATTAAGTATTGGCATTTTTAGTCGGTTCATGGAGGAGCCAATTAATACGCATTGGAAGGCATTTGAGCGAATTCTGTGATACATCCAAGGTACAGTGTCACTTGGGATGTTTTATTCGAAAGCAAAAGACTACAAGTTGATTGGATACTCCGACAATGATTGGTGCAGAGACTTAGACGATCGAAAAAGTACTTTGGGATACGCATTCTTTATGGGTAATACGACATTTACTTGGCTGTCAAAGAAGCAACTGATCATAACGCTTTCAACAAGAAAAGTTGAATATGTTGCAGCTTCTTGGTGCATATGTTATGCAATATGGCTCAGAAATCTATTGAGCGAGATGGAGTTAAAGAGACTTGGTGCAACTATGATTCAAGTTGACAACAGATCAGCAATTGAGTTAGCAAAGAATCCAATGAATCATGAAAGAAGAAAACATATTGATGTTGGTTTTCATTTCACATTCGAGACCATGTGAAGGAAGGAAACGTGGAATTGTTGCATGTGGAGAGTCAATATCAAGTTGCGGATATCGTTACAAAACCGTTACCAAAGGTTTTGTTCGATAAATTCAAAAGGATGATTGACATGGCAGATGACAGAAGCATTTAAGTTTATGGAGGAGTTTTGTTGAATAAACTTTAATGCTATATTTTAATGTGTTTTAATTGTTGTTAGTGGGAGTTTTTATTTAGAAGTTATGGGTCTTAAATTAGGAGTTATGGGTAAAATTGTTTTGGAAATTGAATGCCAAAACGATTATGAATTTATGACTAAAAATCTTGGAGACCAAGTTTAGTAGGCTATAAATAGATAGTCAATTTCATTGTAATAGGTAGAGACACAATTGTAGAGAAAAGAGAGAAAAAGAGCAAAAACGCAAGTTGAGAAATAAAGAAAAAGTGTTCTTTAGAGAATTTGTGAGTGTTTTGTCTCTGCAATCACGAAGCGAAAAGCTTATGCGGTTGTGTTATTTTTGTTTTATTTTTTTATTTGTGATTTGAGTTTCTATAAATTGGTATCAAAGCGGCATTTAACTTTTACAACCACGGGCGAAGACGTCAAGAATATCCCATTAAAGTTCCAAAGATAGGATTACAAAAGAGCACACTCAAAACTCACCAAAATCCTAGTACACCCAAAGATTTGAACACACCAAAATTAATTTCTAAATGCAATTAGAAATTAATAAAAAACAAATTAGAAAAGAATTCAGAAAATTCTTTATATAATGAAATTCTTGTTGTGTAATGTTCACATTTCAAAGTGAAATGTAAATGTGTGTGTGTGTGTGTGTATATATATACTGGTGGATGGTAATATAAACAAAACTCTCGATGTGGGAATTTAATTAGCGGCATAACAAATCTCCACCTTGACTCTAATTGATCCACACACCAAAAGAAAAACTTCAACCGTCTTCGCCAACTTTAAATTGTTTAGAAATTGCAAGTACCAACCAAATTTAAGCAATGCTTGATTTGTTTAGTGGAAAAGATTTAGTCATCATATCAGCTAGGTTGCGTTGGTACTAATGTTGCTCACAAAAATATCACCTCGAGCAATTACATGACGTACAAAATGGTATCGAATATCAATGTGTTTTGTCTTCTCAAACATCTTATCTTTTGTAAGGAAGATACCACTCTGACGGTCACAAAAGACTGTAGAAATCTGTAAGTCTTCACTGAGTTCATCAAATAGTCCCTTCAACCATATAGCTTCTTTACAAGCCTCAGTAATAGCCATATACTCAACTTTTGTCATGGACAAAGCAACTGTATTCTGTAAAGTAGCTTTCCAACTAATAGAAAAACCACCAATTGTAAACACATATCTAGTAAGAGATCTTCTTTTATCAAGATCTCCAACATTATTAGAATCCACATAACCGATGGCTCCATCTCTGGTTTTCCCAAAATGAAAACCTACATCAACTTTACCTCGTAAATACACTTAGTATCCATTAAATTTCTTTCCAATGTTCTTTACCTGGATTGCTCAAATACCTCTAACAACACTCACTGCGTAGGATAAATCAGGATGGGTACAAACCATTGCATACATCAGAGAACAAACTGAACTGGAATATGGAACTCGAGACATATAATCAATCTCATCATATGACTGTGGAGACAAAGTATATGAGATTTTAAAATGCGAGACTAACGGAGTACTAACTAGCTTGGCATGATGCATATTAAACCTAGACAGAACCTTATGTATGTACCCCTTTTTACTTAAATAAAATTTTCTCGCTTTCCTGTCTCTGAAAATTTCCATACCCATAATTTTCTTTGCTACACTCGGCCAAGTCTTTCATATCAAACTCTTCGCTGAGCTTTGTTTTGACTTGATTAATTTCTCTTATATTGTTAGCAGTTGTACACAAATGACCCATCATGATTTGTCTTGAAGTAAACACAACTATCATAAATACTTCTCTTGTAATCATGTGTAGTCATAAAAGAATCAAATTTCTTGTACCATTGTCTTGGTGACTGTTTCAAGCCATATAGAGACTTTTTCAATAAACAAGTGTAGTCTTTCTTTCTTGAAATAACAAAACCCTCTAACTGATGCATATAAATATCTTCTTCAAGTTTTCCAAGTAAAAATGCATTTTTAACATCTAACTGCTCAAGTTCAATATCATGAATAGCTACAACGCCAAGCAAAGCATGAATAGAGCTTTGTTTCACAACAGAAGAAAATACATCAGTATAATCAACACTATGGATTTGACTATAAATCCTTTAGCAACCAATCTTGCTTTATATCTTGCTTTCTTAACTCTAAGAACACCTTTCTTTTGTTTAAAAACTCATTTGCAACGAACGACTATCTTATTCTGAGGAAGTTTCACAAGATCCCATGTATCATTCTTATGTAGAGATTCAATTTCTTTTTACATTGCAATAATCCACTTATAAGATTTATTATAATTTATAGCCTCTGTAAATGTAGACGGTTCCTCACTTGAATCAATGTCTTCAGCAACATTTAAAGCATAAACTACTAAATCAGATTCTACATATCTCTGTGGTGGTTTAGTGTAACGGCCCAGGTTTTCATCCCGGTCTTCCATGTATGTCCTAAGGGTATTTTGGTAATTTGGTCGAGCCGTTCGGGCCGTTTATGTCTTTCTCAACCGTTAATATTCTTGGATGGTCAATGTAGGGTTGGGTTGCTTTCTGGATGAGTTTGGGTATGGAGAGATACAAAAATAAAATTCAGGATTGAAAGTGCATTAGCAAGGATTCGAGCCCGGGTGGTCAGGGAGTCAGAGGTGTGGTCCTGCCAATTGGGTCACTGGTCGTTCTTGTTGCTCATTTCGCAGTATAATTTGGTTGTCTTGGTTTCGGGAGTTAGGGAGTTTGATTAAAAGAGAAAAGAAATAGGTTTATTCATCTTTTTCTTCCTCCAAATCCCTTACTGTCCACCATCTGATTTATTGGTGACCTTGCTGGCCGAGAGAAGGGATTGGTTTATTGGTGAAGTTTTGTGTTTGATGCAGCCAGTCGAGCAGACCAGCAGCGCATCGCTAGCCAGATCACTGCCCTGCCTGTCCCAATCACCCAGCCTGTAGAGCTGATCGCCCAGCCGTGCAGCCCGAGCGCCGATAGCCCAACCTATTGCAGCCCCGTCGCGTCGCGAGCCTGCAGCACCCAGCGTCGCACTCCCAGTCCCAGCCCAGCCGCACACTAGCAGCCCGTTCGCGCCAGCATGCCTAGCCGCAAGCGAGTACGCCCGCGTCACCACTATCCACACGCGCAGCCCCAGTCGCGCCAGCACACCCAACCGCGCCCAGCGCCTGTTGCAGCCTGTCCGTCCGCGCGCCAGCCCAGTGCCATGTGAGTTGCCCCCGAGCCAAGTGTTGTTTGTATTTTTATTTTAGGCCTATAGGTTGTGATATTTGTTGTTGTTTTTTAGGTTCCCGATAGCTAGCTCGGGTTAGATTGCTGCATAGGATCCTTGTGTGTTATTGCCTTTTGACCCTGGTAAGGATTTCTTACAGGAGTTGTGTGGGCCCTGCGGTATACTCTGTGATTGTTGTTTGTATGCTTGTTTAGGTTTATCAGCATGTTAGTGGATAGGTGCTCTGTTCTGAATTTCGATTGGCATGATTCTCGTGTTGATTCTCATGTTAGTTCCATGCTAGATTGTTCTGTTCTGGCATGTTCGTTATCTGTTCTTGCTTCGTAGTATCATGCTAGGTTCATTATTTCTGCTGAGCACGTATTGGATCGTTAGTCATTATCCGCTTATAGTTTAGAATTCGATAGGTAGCATCATCCGGCGAGGATGCATAACGTAACTTGCATCCGTGGCGTGGGACGTGCGGGCGAAGACTCGTCCCGATTCGTCGTTAGGGTTTAGCTAACCCTAACGGCAGCCCAGAGAAATCTTGGGTGAGGGTGGCAGACTGTTAAATGCCCCAACGGTCGGGGGAATGATGAGGCATTGCCTTGTCTCCGGCAGTCGACACGACCTCAGCGTGTCGGCAGTAGCCCTTGATTGCTACCTGATAGGATAAGGACCGGTTCCTGGTGTAAGCCTACCACGGCTGGTTTCTTAGCCTCAGGTGTCCTGGTCTCACACCACTATGTTCAGTGACACCGATCGAGAGATTTTTAGGCATGCGTCTTGACCAGTGGCAAAGATGCCCTAGACCCCAAAGACGTCCCCGGTTTGCGCAAAGCGGATGCGGTGCGCGCGCACACGCTTATTACAGCGCCAACTGGAGAGCTCCTCAGGATCTTGAGTTTAGTGCACTTTTCGTATCGACAGTAGTAGGAAAGCTGAGGCAGACTTTAGTTTCTCGTATAGTATCGAGACGCGTTGTAGTTTTTCGGAGTAAGACCGTAAGATGGCATCCGTGGTGTTTGTATGGATTAAAGTGATGTTCTATCTTCTGTGTTTATATTCATAGCTTGCATACCTTCTGCTAGATGACCAGTTATATCGTATTGTACCCCGGTTGGGGATTCTTACTGAGTAATTCGTTACTCACCCTTATTTTGTGGTTTTCCACATGTAACCAGGGCGCGAGACAGGATGGCTGAAGGAGGAGCTGTGGATCATGGAATAACTACTGTTTGAACTCTGAGTTTTAAGTTTATGTTTTTTTGTCCTCTGAATGCATGTAGTTGGGCACGGAGCCCTTAGGATGTTTTCTGATCGTTTTTCTGGATTCTGACACTGTTGTAAACTGTTTGGGTTTTCTTGAATGATTTGAATAAATCTCTGATCAGAGTAAGTTTTAAATTGTATTTAGCTTGGAACAAAAGCTTTGAAACAGGGACAGGTTCCAAAACATTTTATGTTTGATTTTGAATGGATGTTTACCAGTTATTAGTTTTATTCAGAATCTGGAAAGTGAACTTGCATATTGTTTTTAAGTTTTTAAGCATGCATCGAGCTAAAGGTCTTGTTTAGGACCTATTCCGGGTCCGGTCATTACAGTTGGTATCAGAGCTCAGGGTCATAGATTCTGTAGACTGGCCTTTTATGTAGGTCATTTTTCCATGATCATCAACACTTCGACAGTCATCAGGTACGCCTAAGTTTACTGTTTTAGAAAAGGGTTAAGAATTTACAATATTTTTCATCTAGTGTATGCCTTGTTTAGTGTTGTAGAGCGGAGACGAGCAGGTTCTGACTCGTTGTTGGTTTGGGTGTAGATCGTCAGCATGCCAATTACCCGCGCAGGAAGAGGAGGTTCGATAGCAGGTCAGAGTATCAGGATTGGTTCTGATACCGCAGGGACATCGTCTCAAGCTGAGACTGATGGTGTGCCACTAGTAGCTTGTAACGACCCAGGTTTTTCTTCCCGGTCTTCCAGGTATGCCCTAGGGGTAATTTGGTCGGGCCGTCAGGGTCGTTTGTGTCTTTTCCAGTTACTAAAATTATTGGATGGTTTTTGTAGGTTTTTGGAGGGGTTTGTGGTTTGGTTTGAGCAAGGTTTGATGCAAAAGTAAAAATAAAGGAATTTGTCTTTGCAGCCAATGGGGTTTGAACCGGGTCTCCCGGAAGCTTGTAGAGATGTGTGCCAATTGAGCCATTAGGTGCTCTTGTTGTTCTTTCTGCATCACATCTTAGTTAACCTTGGATTTTGGAGTTTTGGTGCATTTGGTTAAATGAAATAGAATTAGGTTTATTCCATCTTCTTCTCCAAATCTCCTCTTGGCCGCACAAGCTCTCCCTCTTCATAGCCTTTGCCGATTCTCTTTCCCTTGCATCTCCTTGGGTTCGATCATCATCATTCCGGGTAAGTCTTCATCCTCTTCATCTCCTCATTTGGTTTTTGATGCTGGCCGAAGGTAAGATGTAGAGTGTTGTGTGTGTTTGTGTTGATTGCAACAAATGAGAGAAGCGACCATCGTCGCCGCCCGTCCCGCCGCCACCCCTCGCCCAGATCTATTGAAGCAGCCCCTGCCGCACGCCAGGCCGGACAGCAGCTTCGCCAGATCCACCGTCGCAGACCTCCCGCACGCCATCGCTCACCAGTCGCCCGGATCCGTTGGCGGCCTGCCGCGCACCAGATCGCCCAGATCTGTTGAAGCAGCCTCCCGCGACGCCATCGCTCGCCAGATCGTGCGGATCGCGCCAGCAGCGAAGAGACGCCGACGCCAGCGCGCGCGCGCGCCTTTGCCCGAAGCCGCTCGCTCGCGCCCCAGCCCGCGTCCGCGTCGCGTCGCCGCGCCGGCGCCACCAGCGCCGCTCGCTGCAGCAGCGCGCTGCCTCGCTGTCCACTGCCGTGTCGTGCAGTAGCGGCGGCCACCAGCCCAGCCGTGCCAGTGCGACTGCTTGCGCTCCCAAGCTCGTGTCGCCGTGCCGCGTGAGTTCCCGAGCCGAGCTTGCTGTTCTTTTGTTGTTTAGACGTTGTAGATGCCGATTATTATTGGTTTGCTAGGTTCCCGCCGCTAGCTCGGGATTGTTCCGCAGCTTAGGATTTGTGTGTAGAAGCCTCCCGACCAAGGTAAGGATTTCTTACCGGAGTTGTGTGGGCCTGCGGTATATTTGTGATTGTTGTTTTGTATGCCTGTGTATGATTATTAGCATGTTTAGCCCTAGGTGCTCTCTGCTCAATTCTGATCGGCATGAACTCTTGTATTGTTTCTCATGTTAGCCCATGCTAGGTTGTTCCATTCGGCATGTTCGATATCTGTTCTTGCTTCGTAGTATCATGCTAGGTTCCTTGTATCTGTTGAGCACGTATTGGACCGCATTGATTGAATTGTTATTATTGCTATGGTTTAGAGTTCGTAGGTAGCATCATCCGGCCGGATGCATAACGTAACTTGCATCCCCGAGCAGGACGCGTGCGAGATGGTACTCGTCCCTCGATCCCGTTAGGGTTTAGCTAACCCTAACGGTGGCCCCGCAATCTTGGGTGAGGGTGGCGGTCGTTAAATGCCCCAACGGTCGGGATGATGACTTGGCATTGCCTCGTCCCGGCGATCGGCACGCCCTCGGCGTGTTCGCCGTAGCCCTTGATTGCCACTGTTAGGGCAAGGACCGCTTCACTCGTGTAAGCCTACCACGACCGGTTCCTTAGCCTCGGTGCGGTGGTACAGTGACATAGTTCACGTGTCCAGTCTCACACCCCTATGTCGGTGACACCGATCCGGAGATTTAGTTAGGCATGGTGATCGAACTCGGGCGACTTGCCACTAGACCCGGCACCCCTAGAGTTTGCGGAGCATGCGGTGCGCGCTTACGCTCATTACAACGCCGACCGAGAGCTCCTCGGGATCTTGAGCGATGCACCTTTCGTGATCGACGATGATGGCCGTGGCCGGACTTGTTCCCGTATAGCGCGTTTAGTGTGTTGTGGTATTTCGGACTAAGACCACGAGTTCGCATCCGAGGTCCAAGTGTGGACTTAGCTATGTGCTCCGCTCTCGTGTTTGTACTCATAGCTTGCATACATTCTTCTAGATGATCATGTATATCGTATTGTACCCGGTTGGGGATTCTTCTTCTGGTAATTCGTTACTCACCCTTATTCTGTGGTTTTCCACGGTAATCAAGGCGGAGAGGCAGGATGGGTGAAGGGGAAGCCGTGATCATGGAATCCTCGTGTCATCTCGACTATTTTATTTTATCATGACTCTTGACTTTTGTTATTTCCCCGAATGCATGTAGACGGGCACACGAGCCCCGGATGTTTTCTTACGTTTTATGGATTCCAAAGATATTTGTACTTGTGGATTGTTTTAATGGTTTAAATAAATCTCTGATCAGAGTATGCTTTTAGAAATGTATGTTTTTGGTTGTTGAATGTTTCTGTTTTTACTTGGAATCCGAAATGTGTTTTTCATAATGTCTTCTATTTTCAATACATGCATTGGGGTAAAGGCCACTTAGAGCCCCTTTTGGGTCGGGTCTTTACATAGCTCCCCCTGTTTTGCCTAGAGTAGGCGTTGGGGCGACCGAGCGCCGAGAGACTGCTCCTGGAGCAGAGTTTGCTGATTCTATGAGGGCCATGATGGTCAGTCTGTTGAGTGACCAGAGAGCAGAGACCCAGGCTTTGTTGGCCGCGCAGTGGGAAGAGTTCCGGTCCCAGATCGAGCAGTTGACTTGGATGTTTCAGCCGGGCACTACAGCACCACCAGCTCCACAAGAGCAAGCAGCCACAGAGGCAGTTGTGGCAGAGGGTGCCGAGGAGCTTGGCAGATGGCTGAAAGACTTCGTGAAGTTGAAGCCAGAGAAGTTTGATGCCTTGGGAGATCCATTAGCTGCAGCCAGATGGATTGCCCATCTGGAGTACACCTTTCTGATTTTGGTGTATCCTAATGTTCAGAGGCCGCCTTGTGCAGCTCATGAGCTAGGAGGCACAGCTAGATGGTGGTGGGAGTCCACTCTGAGTGAGAGACTAGCTGGGTCTCCACCTGCCACCTGGGATTTCTTTAAGACCGAGTTCAAGGCCAAGTATATCAGTGATGAGGCCCAGGAAAAGATGGTAGAGCTGTTTCAGAACCTGAAGTAGGGATCTAATTCGATTGAGGAGTATGAGAGGAAATTCTTGGAGTATGGATACTTTGCTCCGCAGTTGATAGCTACTCCTGAGCTGAAGATAAGGAAGTTCATTTCTGGACTAAGGCAGGGTGTGTCCCAGGATGTCAGGGCACATGCCCCTGACACTTATGCTAAGGCAGTTTAGTTGGCGACCATTTATAATGGGAAGTACCCAGTTGAGCAGGTTGTCGCCGCTCCAGTTCAGCGTCCTATCCCAACTGCAGCGGAGCAGAAGAGGAAGTTTAACTTCAGAGGAGGCGGCCAGCGCCGCCAAGGGCAGTATCAAAATCGGGATCAGCGTAGAGCTCCGGTTCGCTTCCAGACTCACCAGTAGGGCGGTCCTCGACAGATTCCCGTATGTGTTACTTGTGGGAGAGCCCACATGTGACGAACCCGACCCAAAACATGGTCCTAAACCGGGGTTCTCACTCAGCATGCAAGTTAAATATGATAACAAGCGGTTTAGTGCTCGTATTTAAAAACCTTTCAAAACATATGAGAAGGGGGAACCCTTAAAACATAACCATCAATTTCATTTAAACAAACCAACGAAGTAAAACATCCTGGCCAGTAGTTATAAAATTATACAATACAATCTAAACAACGTTTTAAACAATGTTCCCCTAGGACTCCTGTCCATCTACATGCTGAATAAACAATGCAATAATAAATGACAGAGTGGCGGCGGCTCCCCATGATCAATCAGCTCCCTCCGCTAGCCATCCTGGTGTTGTCCCAAGTTACCTGAAAGATAAATAAGGGTGAGTATAAACATACTCAGTAAGAATCCCCAACCGGGGTACAATACGATACATCAGTCATCTAGCACCTCAACATGCAAGCAAACAACTATCAACACAGATCATAGCTCAACGAACTCATAAAACAAGATCTGAAGTCATCGGAAGTCTCCTACTTCTTGCCTAAGGATTGGATACACTGACCAATCCTGGGACATCACCGAGGTATCTTTCACTCGGGGGGAATACACTGATCCTAAGAATGTCCTCAAGGGCCTCTTGCCCTGGCTGCTAAACGCGTGTGCGCGCACACCACATGCTGCTGCAACCGGCGTAAATGCGGGGGCCAAAGGGCAAACTAAGCGGGCCAAGTACGCATGCCTATGACTCGGAAGCGGTGTCACTGATCACAGTAGCGCGAGGCCCTCGGCACTCATCTGTGCAGCCTGATCCACCGACCTGAAGCTAAGAACCGGCCAAGGTAGGCTTACACCGTTGGTAGGGTTCGCAGGCTACAAACTAGGCATACGCCAATGAGGTAGCTAAGACTCATTGGCTGTCGGGAGGGGGGAGAAAAAGCAATGTATGTTATGCCTTGCTCTATATCCGACCACTGGGGACAATGTACGTTTTGTCCGCTCTCAACCCCTGAAGCAATGCTTCGCTTTACTCCCGACCGGTGGGGACAAAGTACTTTATGTCCACTCTCAGCCTCTGGATGATGACAAACCCTACAACTATATCTAAGAGTACAGAGCAAAATCAATGATTCTTGGCTAGCAAGCAATGACCGACATAAATCACATTACCTAGCATGATACTACAACTTAAGCAGGAATCATAAGCATGCTGGCAGAACAAACCTAGCATGGCACTAACATGTAAAATCAGGCAAACATGCTAGCAGAAATCAATCAAACTGCTCTATCTCTAACATGCTCATAACAGTCAGCAAACAAGCAAGGCATATCGTGATATATCGCAGGGTCCACACAACCACGGTAAGAAATCCTTACCTGGAACAAGCAGAAAACAATAATAATAACAAATCAACGAGCGACCCTCGAGCCCCTAATCGATCCCGAACAGCATATACATCAAACAAAGCACCCAAATCAAATACATAAAACAGCCCATTAAATACAATAACCAGCAGCCAACAAATCAGGGCCCAACGAAGAAAAGACTCGGGAAATACCATCCTAGAAGCCACAAGGCTCGGGCCAACTTGCACACAACAGGGCAGGCTGGGAGCAGTTGGGGCACTGGCGCTTAGAGCGCAGAGCTGCGCGCTGGCGCGGGCTGGGGCGAGGCAAGGGCGCGCGGGCGCGGGCTCGTGCTCGGCTGGGCGATGACGCGCGGCGCGGCTCATCATAGGAGACGGCGCGCGGGCGCGAGCTCGGCAAGCAACAGGGACACGCGCGCGGGGCGACGCGACGGCTTAGGGCGCTCGGGCTGGCACGGCACTGTGCGGGAGGGGGGGACGGCGACACTGTGCGCGGCTCTGCACAGTGCGCAGCTGGGCAACACGGACCAGGGCGAGGGCTGAGCAACGCGGTCGGGCGGCCTGGGAGCTGGGCGACGCGACTCGATACAGGGTAGGGGCGAGCTGGGCGACGCGGCCGCATGCGTCTTGTGGCCGAGCTCAGCCGTGGCTCGGGCGTGGCGAGCTGGGGCTTTTATAAAGGTCGGGCGACCAGTGGCTCGGCTCGGCGTGGGCGGGTGGCCTCGGGCCGAGGAGAGATAGAGGGAAAAAAGGAAATTTTGGGGATTTTGGGAAAAATGGGAAATAAAAGGAAAAATGGGGATTTAAAAAAAAAGAAATTTCCTTTTTCTCTTTTTATCCTTATCCAAAATTAAATCCAAACTTATCCATGTTTCCAATTTTCCAAAAAATCCTTAAAATCCTTAAATCCCATTTCCCGGCTTCCTCCTTCGAGACCCGACTGAAGCAACCTTTTCCACTGAATAAACTCACTTAAAACAACCTCCCAAATCAACACCAAGGGCCCGGGCTCGAATCCCAAAAGAAACACCCAAACAACCATCACTTTGCCCAAAACCCAAAACACAACCGAACTCCCAAACGAATAGCCCAAACACCTCGGGACTCGCAGCCACCAACCAAACAAGCCTCAACAAAGGCAGGAGCTGTCTCGAAGCCCTGAAAATCCACAAATCTTGCCCGGGGAGTAAAAAGACCAAAATACCCCTAAGGGTCAAAATAGCTCTAACAGCCCAACCGAACCACTGAATCTGAACCGGAAGCTCCTCGAGAACCGGGATAGAAAACTGGGCCGTTACAATACTCCCTCCTTTTAAGACTTTCGTCCTCGAAAGTCCTAAGATGAAACGGCTCTAGGAATACTCCACTGATTCCTAGCCGACTGAACTTCTCGGCTAAAACAACACTAGCCCTTTTTTAGAACCAAACCCTCTTGGGTTCTCAAAGGCTCAAAGCCACAATGCTAACCAGACTGCCACATACTATCTCAACAAAGACTGGGCAAAGCTAACCACTGCTCCGATTCGCTCAAGGATCTCAAAAGGCCCTACAAACCAGGGGCCAATCTAAACCCTGCTAATCCAACACTGAACACCTCTCTACGGTGTTACTCTCATCAAACTCGCAGACTGGGCACAAGCTCCAAAACTCAACGCCACGCACTGGCGTAACTTCTCTGAATGCCCACAGCTGTTAACAAACAGCCTCAACTCTACCCCAAGCTGGCCAAACAACTGAACCTTTCAGGTTCCAGAAACCAAACGGCCTACTCTTACTTCACAAGAGACCAGCGAACCACAAAGCTTGCCTACAGCCTTAACGAAATACAATCAAATCACCAACTGGCGATTGATCCAAAAGGCAAACTTTTCCAACAAGAACGCGCTTACAACACTTAAGCAACTATCTTAAGAGAAATCGCCTAACCAAAGGCACAATCCTGGTTCACCAGACGGCTAACACTACTCGCACCAGCTGAAACTTCAGCTACGGCCAACTATAAATGGCCAAAACCAGGCACAGGCTCCACTCGGCCAAGCCAACAAACTGGAGCCTCTCAACGGCCGAACGCAAACTTTTCCATGCAAACTTACCAGCAACTGGCCAAAGAGAACATTTCCAGACAAGGAAACAACCAACGTTCCTCTCATGGAAAATCTCGGGTAGCAAGGACCAAAACATCACAGGGCTACCTGCAACTCAACAGCTTGAGGAGAATAGCTCAAAGGCTAACCAACCAATGCCACGACACCTCTGTGCCAACTCACTCAACTGAGGCTCCGCTAATCGCCAACTGCGAAAGCACAACAACTAGAAGCAAAGCCCGAGAAAGGCTTGCTCAGCAGAACTCAACTCAAGCTCATAACGAGCAAAGCTTGCCTCCAAGCTACCACTCAACTCTTAAGTCCAACTGTCTACTCAAATGACTTCCTTCTTTTAGCCAAGGCCTAACTCATCTTGCGACTAGAAACTCCACACTCGGAACATCGCAAGGAATACAGACCGATAAGGCTACCTCCAAAGATAACACTTGAGGCTGGCATCCATGGTGCAACTCAACTACCATTGAAACTAGGGGGAAAAACTTCAAACCCCAAAGAACCAAAAACTTTCCAGCAACAACTCAACTCTTAAACTGGCTGGCCACCGCCCTTGCGGGGACAAACAACTTTCGCTTGCTAACAACACAATGCAGGGACCCTCTCGCTAGGCTAACCACTGCACTACTCTGATCCACTACACAACTCAGGAGCTACGCTAACTCCTAAACGGGAACGATTTCCCAGCAAGCAAACTCTGAAGGGCAGCGAACATCACACACGCTCGCTGACTAGCTCAAACCCAAGGGCAACAACAACCAACTCTCTTGGAAGCAACACCCAAGGGAAACCTCAACCGATTGGACCACCAATCCAGAACTAGCAGAACTTACTCAACTGCCGAGGGAGGGGTCAACTCCCAAAACCTCCTGACTAGGAACAGATCCTCAGGGCAACGCCCTCTTGCTCGAACCGAGCTAGCTCTTGAAACAACAAGAGACCCAAATCTTGAACAACACCAAGCACCAACTAGCCAACTCACCAGAACCAATCCGGGCTCTACTCCAAACAAACACTAGCTTGCTAAACTACCAAGTCTGCAAGCAACTCACCCAAGGAACACTGCCTGGGTCTAACTGAGCTCTGGAGAGGCTCTCCACAACCTAGGGATCCTCCGATCACCCTCTGACACACGCTGACCAACTCCAACTTGAAAACCAAGAGGACCGGAAACGCTATAGAATGCGTCATCCTCCTACTCAAAGCTCAACCTCAACAAACCTTCTGCCCAAGGCAAGGATCCGAACAGCTCTCTTAGCCATAACAATCAGAAACTGCGCAGCTTTGCTACCACCGCTCTTGTTCAGTTCCAACTGAACTCTAACCAAACCAAGGCCAACTAGCAAAACTTGCTTAAACAACAGCCCGGCAACGAGCACGACAACCTTACAACCAAAGCTAGGGCACTTACCAAGAACTAAAGCCTTGACAACTCCAAGACTGAGCACTGGTTCCTCAACACGAACCCCTCGTGGTTCTCCAAACATAACCACGGAACGAGCTACACAATAGTACACCGGGGTGTACAGCTTCAACTTGATTCCAATGCCAACAAGGGCTCTCACACAGGGCAACTTTTACCTCCAAATAGAGCCACAACTAACAAGGGAGCAACAAGAGTTCAAACCCTCCCGGGGCCAACTCACCACGGAAAGCCACATTGGCCAACTCACTCTACAAGAGCGTATCCAACCAAGCTGACAAACCTCAAGCCAATGTGCTCACTAAACGCGCTCCGATCAGCCATCCAACTCATGGCACTAACACTGGATCAACCACGCATCCATCGATGCCAACACTACCCATACTAGGGTAAATCAAAGGGTAGCCGAATCATGCTACCAGCAAACAGGCTCACAAGCTCACAACACAGGCGCGAGAACTCGAACGCGCTAGCTCTTAACAGCCTACAACATCCTTTGTACCCAACTCTCGGTGACCCTGAAAAGCTCCTACTTTCCCTCGAAAGACCTCATACTTGTAGTCCTCTGACTACCATCGAGCTAGATCTCCTATGCAACCAAACAGGTGCAACCTCAGGAAATGGGTACAAGACTAGCGGGAATGCTGTACTCTGGGCGGCCATGGAACCACCTGCACAAAAATGCCAACTGGCCTCAATCTAGGCATCCTCTCAAAGCTTGGTGCCAACAGGCACAACATCCATTACAACACAAATCAGCCCAAAACGAGCTTTATGCCCCTCTGAGGAAAGGTCACACTGTAAAGACCCGACCCGAATGGGGCTCTAAATGGGCCCTTACCTCAATGCATGCATACAAATCAACACTAGAATTTGCAATAGGGTTGTTTCGGATTCTAAGTAAAAACCAAAAACCGGCAAGAGTTCATTTAAAAAGTCAATATAAAATTCTTGAAACCTGTCCCTGTTTCCAAGCACCTGTTCCAAGACAAATACATTTCCAAAACTTACTCTGATCAGAGATTTATTAAAAACATACAACTTTACAACATTTACAACAATGCTAGAATCCGGAAATACATTCATAAAACAACCTAGGGCTCCGTGCCCAACTACATGCATTCAGAGGACATTTAAAACATAAATACAAGATTCAGAGTTGAACAACGGGTTTTCCATGATCACAGCTCCTCCTCCAGCCATCCTACCTCGCGCCATGGTTTCTTGAAAGATAAGTAAGGGTGAGTAACGAATTACTCAGTAAGAATCCCCAACCGGGGTACAATACGATATAATCAGTCATCTAGTACCAAAGCATGCAAGCAAACAGCTACCAACACAGATCATGGCTCAACGAGCTCATAAAATAAGATCTGGAGTCATCGGAAGTCTCCTACTTCCAGCCTAACTGGGATTGGATACACTGTCCAATCCTGGACATCACCGAGGTATCTTTCACTCGAGGGGAAAACACTGATTCCCAAGAATGTCCTCAAGGGCCTCCTTGCCCTTGCACTAATCTGGACTTACGTGAGAGTACCCGAAGTCAGGCTCTAACGGAAGGAATGGTGTACTCACGAACATTAGCCCGGGGGAGCTCTCCGAACCGGCAACTAACGCATGTGCGCGCACACCGCATGCTCTTCTGCAACCGGCGTAAATGCAGGGGCCTAAGGGCAAACTACGCGGGCAGTCGCATGCCTAAGACTCTCGAGCGGTGTCATCGATCACAGATGGCGCGAGGCCCTCGGCGCTCATCTGTGCAGCCTGGTCCACCGACCTGAAGCTAAGAACCAGCCAAGGCAGGCTTACACCGTTGGCAGGGTTCCGCTCTAGCAGGCTACAAACTAGGCATACGCCAATAAGGTAGCTAAGTCTCATTGGCTGCCGGGAGGGGGGAGAAAAAGCAAGGTATGTTATGCTTTGCAAAATATCCGACCACTGGGGACAAAGTACGTTATGTCCGCTCTCAACCCCTGAAGCAATGCTTCGCTTTGCTCCCGACCGGTGGGGACAAGATACGTTATGTCCGCTCTCAGCCTCTGGATGATGACAAACCCTACAACTCTATCTAAGAGTACAGAACAAAAAGCAATGATTCCTGGCTAGCAAGCAAAGACCGACATCAATCACACTACCTAGCATGATACTACGAGCTTAAGAAGGAATCACAAGCATGCTGGCAGAACAAACCTAACATGGCACTAACATGTAATATCAAGCAAACATGCTAGCAAGAAAACAATCAAAGCTGCTCTATTAATATCATGCTCATAACAGTCAGCAAACAAGCAAGGCAAAATCATGACAATATCGCAGGGCCCACACAACTCCGGTAAGAAATCCTTACCTGGTCGGGAGGCAACAACACACAATAAAATAACTGCGATCGAACCCGAGCAACCTATAACGAGCCAAGCAAACACATCAATAATCATAAAATAGCCCTAAATATAATAAAATAAATAGGGCTCGGCTCGGGAGCAACTCACGAGGCGCAGCTGACACGCGAACGAGCCGGCTGCACGAGCTAGGCAGCCAAAGGGGCTGGCTGGGCGCGGGCGCTGGGCGCGAGCTGCGCGCGGAGGGGCGCTGTGATGCGCGCGGATGGCACGCGAGCGACACAGGGGCGCGCGGGCGCGGGCGCTGGCTTGGCTGGGCGACGGCGCGCGGGCACGAGTGACACGACGCGAGGGCGCGAGATCTGGCGCTGGGACGCGCGACTCGAGCGCGGACGACACGCGATCTGGCGCTGAGCTCGGCACTGTGCGACTCGACCTGGGCGACACTGTGTGAGGCAGGGGCTCGGGCGACACGAGCTTGGCGACTCGAACCAGGGCAGGGCGGGCTCGGGTTGGCGACGCGACGGCCTGGGCGAGGGCGAGGGCACGCGGGCTGGGCGACGACACTGTGCGACGCTTCGGCCAAGTGGCGACGCAGGCTCTCGGGCCGGCTGGCTTGGGCGACGCCCAGTCTCGGCTGGTTGGCTTGGGCGAGCCAAGGGTCAAGTGGGGCTAGGGGCTAGGTCGGGAGAGAGAGAGAGAGAGAGAGAGAGAGAGAGAGAGAGAGAGAGAAAATTGATTTTGGGGAAAAAAAAAAGAAAATGGGAAATAAAAAGGAAAAATGGGAAAAAGGGAAAAATTGGGATTTTAATTCCATTTCCATCCTTATCCACTTAACAACCTCAAAAATCCCATTTCCCAGCTTACTCCTTCGAGACCCGACCGAAGAAATCTTTTCTAATAAATAAAACTCACTTAAATCCAACTCCCAAAGCAAAACTAAGGGCCCGGGCTCGAATCCCAAAGGAAACACACAACCAACCAACACTTTGCCAAAGCCCAAACCACAACCGAGCATCCAACCGACTAACCCAGACACCTCCTGGACTCGCACCACCAACAAACAAGCTCGACAAAGCGCAGAGCTACCTGAAGCCCTGAAAACCACAAATCCTGCCCGGAGAGCCAAAAGACCAAAATACCCCCAAGGGTCCAAACGGCTCTAAAACCCAACCAAACAACCGAATCTTGACCCGAAGGCACCTCGAAAACTGGAATATGAAACTGGGCTGTTACACACACTCCAAGTGACGGGGCAATGGCACTCAACACAAGAGTCCAAACACTCGAGCAGCCTAATCTCTGGCATCTCGCCTAACAGACATCCCACGGCCTACTCCTGCATCCCACTCGATGCTCAACACAAGCTCAGGCCAACTCTTTCATCTCACTCGATGCTCAACAAAAGCTCAGGCCAACTCCTCGGGTGGCAGCAACTATTTCCACACTGGGAACATCCAAATAAAAAGAGTGCTCCACTCTACTAGCCCGCTGAAATCCACAAACGGATCAAACCCTGACAAGCAAACTCCACTCTACACCCTGGCTACGAGGGTACTAAGAGAACTGGCTGCAAAACAACAGCAGGCTTGTAAGGGGACAAAGATGTCTCTACATCTGCCTCAAGCCACTAACACGGCAACTTGCCAATCAATCGGGCGACTGGTGGAGACTCTACTAGTCCACCTCTCTCAAGGGACTACCACCACCAACTGCTATACCAAACAGCACAGGAACGGCACACCTCGGCCTCTGAACAGGAGGGCATCCCAACACACGGATGCTAAACTCAAACCTGGCCAACCGCTTTACTACTAGCAGCAGGACTTTCTAAAACATCAAGCTCTACAGGCATCCACTTGCCAAACTGGGCGGCTCCATCAACGCCAACAAACTCAACGGCAAAAACCTGCTGATCATGCCCTCTCGGGAACCCCGGGGCTACAAGAGCTACTGGGGGGAAACGCTGAAACAAACTCATCACCGGGCTATCTCGTGCCCGACTCCTCACTACGCGCTACAAAGCTGCGCTGGGTCTCCGCTCTCTGATAGCTAAAGACCTGCCATCAAATCTCACATGGCTGGAGCACACTCTGCTCAAGGAGTCTCACTCTGAGGCGTGCTTGTAAAGACCCGACCCAAAAGGGGCTCTAAATAGGCCTTTACCCCAATGCATACATTCAAAGGAAAGGATAATATGCAAATAAGTTTTTAGATTCCCAATTAAAACAAAACAATCAAGGTTCAATCGAGAAATCAATATAGTTTGTTTAAACTGTTTCAAGGCAAATACATTTCCAAAACGTACACTCTCATCAGAGATTTATTAAAACATTTGGAACATTCTCAAATTCAATACAAATGGAATCCACAAAATCATTCGAAAACATCCTAGGGCTCAGTGCGTGCCATGCATTCAGGGGGAAAATGAAAGACAAGAGTCATAGAAATAAAAAGTAAGAGACGACAAAGACGTTCCCATGATCATAGCTCCTCCTTCACCATCCATCGCCTCGCGCCATGATTACCTGAAAGATAAGTAAGGGTGAGTAACGAATTACTCAGTAAGAATCCCCGACCGGGGTACAATACGATGCACATGGTCATCTAGATGAGAGTATGCAAGCTATGAACATAACACATAATAGAGCACATAGCTTAAGTCCACACTTGGACCTCGGATGCCAACTCAGGGTCTTAGTCCGGAATAATCCACACCACACAATACGCCCTATACGAGAACCAAGTCTCGGCCTCAGCCTGTCTACTGTCGATACGAAAGGTACACTAGCTCAAGATCCCGAGGAGCTCTCCGGTCGGCGCCAGTAATGAGCGTAAGCATGCACCGCGTGCTCTGCTGCGAACTATGGGGTGCCGGGTCTAGTGGCAAGTCGCCCATGTCGATCCACCACGCCTAACTAAATCTCGGATCGGTGTCACCGACATAGGGGTGTGAGACACGACACGTGAACTATGTCACCTGAACCACCGCACTTTGAGGCTAAGGAACCGGTCGTGATAGGCTTACACCGTGAAGCGGTCCTTGCCTCTAACAGTGGCAATCAAGGGCTACTCTGGCCGAACACGCCGAGGACGTGCCGATCGTCGGGGGCGAGGCAATGCCAAGTCATCATCCCGACCGTTGGGGCATTTAACGATCTGCCACCCTCACCCAAGATTGCGGGGCCCTACCGGTCGGGTTAGCTAAACCCGAGCGGGGTCCAGGACGAGAACTGTCTCGACGTCCCCGCCATGGATGCAAGATACTTTATGCATCGTGCCCTGATGATGCTACCTACCTACACTTTAACCTATCATATCAATAACATACAATCCAATACAATCCAAAACGTGCTCAACAGATACAACGAACCTAGCATGGTACTACGAAGCAAGAAGAGATATGAGCATGCTAGAACGGAACAACCTAGCATGGGCTAACATGAGAGAACAACATACGAAGTCATGCTAGTCGAAATTGAGCACAGAGCACCTAAACTATACATGCTGATAGTCACAAACAAACATACAAACAACAATCACATAGAACATCGCAGGTCCACACAACTCCGGTAAGAAATCCTTACCTTGGCCGGGGCAACTACACACAAAATCCTACGCTGCGATCGATCCCGAGCTAGCTAACGAGAACCTAACAAACACAATAGAAATCACAATCATAGCCCTAAAAAATATAATAAAACAAGCGAGCTCGGCTCGGGGCACTCACACGCAGCACGACCGACACGCAGACGGCAGCAAAGACGGGGTCTGCTTTGCCGGGCGCGACGCGCGCAGAGGGGGCTGATGGCGGCGGGGACCGCACACTGGCGCTGACGGGCGGCGGGAGGCGGCGGTAGGCTGCAGCCGCGCGCGCGCGCGCGTGCGCGGGTGGCCGGCGCAGCGCGGCAAGCGGACGAGACGAGCGCGCGCGCGCGCGACTTCGGGCGACGCGATCGCGCGCACGGCGCGCAGCGAGAAGGCGGGCGCGCGGGCGCGAGCGCTGGTGCGCGGCGCGCGACGCGCGGCGGTAGGCGCGCGAGACGTGGGTCTTGCGGGCTGCTCAGCAGTCTTGTATGCGGCCCGCGACGGGGCGGGCGGTCTGGGCGGCTCGTGCTCTGCTTCTGCGCGATCTGGGCAGCTGGGCTTCTTGCTAGGCGATCTGGGCGGCTCGGGCTTGCTTCTTGGCGGATCTGGGCATCTTTGGGCGACTGCTACAAACACACACACACACAAGCTCTTCTCCTTACCTTCGGCCAACAAGAACACCCAATCGAGAAGATGAAGAGGATGAAGACTTACCCTAATGATGATGAACGATCCAAGGGAGCTGCAAGGATGAAGAATCGGCAAGGAGAGCTTGGGAGAAAGCTTGGGCGGCCACAACTCTTTTGGAGAAGAAAACACAACAAACCTAACTTCTATTTCATTTAACCAAATGCACCAAACACCAAAGATCCAAGGTTAACTAAGATGTGATGCGAGAAAGAGCAACAAGAGCACCTAATGGCTCAATTGGCACACATCTCTACAAGCTTCCCAGAGACTCGGGTTCAAACCCCGATCAAGCAAAGACAAATTCCTTTATTTTTACTTTTGCATCTACCCATGCTCAAACCAAACCACAAAGCCTAAAAACCTTCATAAATCCATCCAATAATTTTAGCAACTGAAAGACATAAACGGCCCCGACGACGGCCCGACCAAATTACTAAAATACCCTAGGGCATACCTGGAAAGATCGGGGCGAAAACACTGGCCGTTACAATATTCCCTCCTTTTTATGACTTTCGTCCTCGAAAGTCCTTAAGATCAAACAAACGGAGATACTGCAATCTCATCCCGTTTTCCCGCTCACAAGCGGCCTCCTCTGAACTCTAACTCCTCCACCGAACTTTTACCAAACGGATCTCACGATTATGCAACGTCTTCGTCTCAAGGACCAGAATATTCACAGCTTCCTCTCTCGAAGCTCAAATCCTCAATCACCGCAAAGGCTCAAAGTCCACAATGAACAATGGGTCCGGCACATGCTTTGCCCCAACATCGATACATAAAAACACCGTGCACAAATTGTCAACAAACAAACTCAACCCTACAACAAATCAAGCCAAACAACTCGAACCTTCCAGATTCCAAAACTAAACGGCCTACTCTTACTTCACAAAAGACCAACAAACCTCAAACCTTGACTACACCTTAACGAGATACAAACGAACCACCAATCGGCGATCGATCCAAAAGACAAACTTCTCCAACTAGAACACGACCACAACACTTAAGCAACCATCTTAAGGAGAAAATCGCCAGTGCAAGGAACATCCAACATTCCTCTCAAGGAAAACTCGGGAAGCAAGGACTAAACCATCACGCAGCTATCTGCGACACAACACCTTGAGGAAAACAGCTCAACAGCTTACCAACTAATGCCACGGCACCTCTGTGCCAACTCAATCAAACGCGGCTCTACTAACGCCAACTGGGAACTCACAACAACTAGGAACAAAGCCCGAGAAGGGCTTGCTCAAGCAGAACTCAACCCAAACTTATAACGAGCAACGCTGCCTCAAGCTACTACTCAACTCTTAAAATCCAACTGCTACTCAAAGGACTTCCCTTTAAGCTTAAGCCTAACTCATCTTCCAACCGAAGCTCCACTCCCAAAACCTCACAAGGAAAACGGATAACGACAACCTCAAAGCTTACGGATCCTGGGCCACACGAATCCGCAAGACTACCTTGCAAGCTATCACTCGAGGCTGGCATCCAAGGAGCAACTCAACCACCACAGAGGCTAGAGGGAAAGGAAATCTTCAATCCCCAAAAGAACCAACAACTTGCCAGAACAACTCAACTCTTCTTCTGGTGGCCTCCGCCCTTGCGGGAACAAACAACTCTTGTTTGCTAACAACACAAAGCAGAGGACCCTCTCATTGTCTTGACCATTGCGCTACTCGATCGACTACACAACTCGGGAGCTAAGCCGACTCACGCCAAACGGGAAACGACTTCCCAAAGAAGCAAACTCGGAAGGGCGGCGCGAACTCCACACACGCTCGCTGACTTGCTCAAACCCAAGGCAACAAGAACCAACTCTCTTGAAGCAACACCCAAGAGAAAACTCAACCAATCGGACCACCAAACCGAAACAAACAAAGACTTGCTCAATCACTGAGGGAGGGGTCAACTCCCAAAACTTACCGACTAGGAACAAGACCTTAGGGCAACGCCCTCCACTAGAACCGAACTAGCTCTCAAAACAACAAACGAACCAAATCTTGGCCAAACACTCACAAGAGGCGAACAACCTTTATCGCAGCCTCTAGAACACCATCCAAGAATCCGCTTAATCGGACAAACGACTACTTCCAAGCAAACCAACAAACTTTTCCTTCAAGCTAGCGCTTCCACCATTAACTCCATGACCAAGGGAGTAACCTCGACAACTCCCGAAGGAAACGACTCTTACAAGCGGACAACCAACGGACGAGAGAACTCCACATACGCTCCGCCTTGCTTGCACCGTAGCAACAACATCTAATCTCACGAGGCGCAACAAGGGTCCATCTCGCATCAACCTCCAAATGCCAAACGGGGCAACTCAACATCCTGGAAACAGGAAAAACAACCAACATGGTACAAACCACTCGCCCCACGAGCAAAACTAAACTCTAACAACTCCAATCCACACCTTGGTCAACACCAAGCATCAACTTGCCACCACACCGAAACCACTCCGGACTTTACTCCAAATAAACACTAGCTTGCTAGTCTACCAAGATCGCTAGCAACTCCACCGAGGCTACAAACTACACGCCCAAACTAGCCAACTCAAACTCACTAGCTGGGCTCGACGAGCTCGGAGAGGCTCTCCACAACCTAGGGTTCTTCGGCAACCCTCGACACACACACTGCCGGCATACGATCTAAACAGACAACCGCTGCTGAACAAACAACTCCAATTGCCAAAGATCCCAACCATGCCGCCAACTCCAACACCTTGGGAACCTTGGGGACCCGAACGCTACTGAGAATCGCGCATCTTCCTACTCGGACATTAACCACAACATAACTCCTATCCAAGGAAGGATCCGAACAACTCTCTCACCATGACGATCGTAAAACCACGCGGCTTAGCTACCACATCATTCTTGTTCGGTTTCAAATCAACTCCAACCAACGATCAACAAAAAGATCCACCAACCAAGCTTAGGTCCAACTTAACAAATCTTGCCTAAGCAACAACTTGATACCACGAGCACGGTATCCTTACCACCTCAACCAAAGCCTTACAACATCCATCCGAGTCCAACTTCTCCAGAACCGAGCACTAGATCCCCAAAGCAAACCCTACATGGATCTCAAACTCTCGCCACTTTAACGAACCACACAAAACACACTTGTGTGCACAACTCTCAACCTTCCTTTAGAGATCCAAGACTAACAAGCGCTTTTCCCAAAAAGCAACACTAGCTCCCGGCAGAGATACAAATAGTCCAAGGAACACCAAAAGTTCCATCTCCACACGATACTGGAAGCCGAGGCAACCTTGCTCTACCAAAGCATAATCATGCCAAACCAAACTTACTTTGTACCAAGCCTCAACCAAGGGTGCTTACCCCTAAGGCATCCAAAACCTCTCGCAAGGCATCACCATCTCGCCTCATAGGCATCCAAATCATCTCATGAGCATCCAACTCAGATCCTCTCTTTGGACCAAACTCGCATATACGATGCTCAACTCTCCTCGATTAGGCCCTCGAAGGTAGTTGACCGCACTACCAACCACAAAGAAAATCTCTTGGCCTTAACACTAGCGCGAGACTCACGCGCACCAACATTTACCAACCGGCAACTCTGCGACTTACTCAACCTCCGTAAACACCGGGAAGAGGCTCCGGCTCCTCTCGAGCATCCTTTCGCTTGTAGTCCATCGACTACCACCGAACTAGCCCTCCGCACGACCTAAACGGGTGCAAGCGCCATAAATGCATCCAAGGCTAAAGGAGTACGCTGAACTCCGAACGGCATAGAACCATCTGCTATGCCCAAGCCAAACTCAAGCTCGAACCGCACTTAGTGCCAAAGTGGCACACCAACCAATGCACCTCAAGTGCTACTACTACCAAATCCACATCCGAGGAAGTCTGGGTCATTAAACAACAAAGAGGCTCGCAAGGGGCAAAGATGACCCTTCATCCGCCTCAAGCCACTAACACGGCAACTTGCCAAACAATCGGCGATCGGTGGAGACTCTGCTAGACCACCTCTCACAAGGGATTTCCACCACCATCCGATGAACCGGACAACACAGAACGGCACACCTCGGCCTTTGAATCAATGCAGGCATCCCACACACGGATGCTAAACTCAAACTCGCCAACTACTTTATCGCTAGCAGAGAGGACTTACTAAAACATCGAGCTCTCAGGGCATCCATTTGCCAACCAGGCGTCTCCATCAAAGCCAACAAACTCATCCGAATAAACTCTGCGATCATGCCCTCCCGAGAACCTCCGGGGCTACAAGAGCTACCGGGGAAAATGCTGAAACAAACTCACACCGGGCTAACTGTGCCGGGACTCCTCACTACGCGCTACAAATGCGCGCTGGGTCTCCGCTCTCGATAGCTAAAGACACGCCATCTAATCTCTCATGGCCGGAGCACACTCGCTCAAGGAGTCTCACTCTGAGGCGCTGCTAGCCTCTACCCCTCCTCTAGGCAACTCAATCGCCGGGGCCAAATCGGCATGCGGGCCTAACAACCGGGCGCGGCCTCAACATCAACACGATCTGTCCAACTCCTCTGTCGGACATGCCAAGCGCCTGCTCCTCTGGGTGCGATCAACATATCGGCGATCCGCACGAAGCACCACCACCCTCTCACTAGGGGAAAAGCGAAGAATCGGGCCACAAATGGCCAACGGAGTCTAAGCTCGCCTCCTCTCGAACGATGTTCCGGGGCATCCGAATCTATCTGGATACCTCAACAAGTCGCCAAACAAACTGCTGCGATCAAGCGAAAGTTGGCATGATGGCTCACTAAGCCCAAACCAACAACGAGTCGAACACCGCTCGTCTCGCTCCACAACACTACACAAGGCATACACTAGATGAAAGGTATTGTAAATTCTTAACCCTTTTCTAAAACAGAAAACTTAGGCGTGCTGATGACCAATCTTGAGTGCTGCAGTGATCATGGGAAAGACGACCTACAACAAAAGGTCGGTCTACAAAGTCTATGACTCTGAGCTCGATACCAATCAGTAAAGACCCAGACCCAAAAGGGGCTCTAAATAGGCCTTTACCCCAATGCATACATTCAAAGGAAAGGATAATATGCAAATAAGTTTTTAGATTCCCAATTAAAACAAAACAATCAAGGTTCAATCGAGAATCAATATAGTTTGTCAAAACTGTTTCAAGGCAAATACATTTCCAAAACGTACACTCGATCGAGATTTATTAAAACATTTGGAACATTCTCAAATTCAATACAATGGGAATCCACAAAATCATTCAGAAAACATCCTAGGGCTCAGTGTCTGCTACATGCATTCAGGGGAAAATGAAAGACAAGAGTCATAGAAATAAAAAGTAAGAGACGACAAAGACGTTCCCATGATCATAGCTCCTCCTTCACCATCCCATCACGCCTCGCGCCATGGTTACCAAAAGATAAGTAAGGGTGAGTAACGAATTACTCAAGAAGAATCCCCGACCGGGGTACAATACGATGCACATGGTCATCTAGATGAGAGTATGCAAGCTATGAACATAACACATAATAGAGCACATAGCTTAAGTCCACACTTGGACCTCGGATGCCAACTCGTGGTCTTAGTCCGAATAATCCACACCACACAATACGCCCTATACGAGAACCAAGTCTCGGCCTCACTGCTTCATCATCGTCGATCACGAAAGGTACACTAGCTCAAGATCCCGAGGAGCTCTCCGGTCGGCGTAGAATGAGCGTAAGCATGCACCGCGTGCTCTCTGCGAACTATGGGGCGTCGCCGGTCTAGTGGCAAGCCGCCCATGTCCATCACCACGCCTAACTAAATCTCTCGGATCGGTGTCACCGACATAGGGTGTGAGACTCGGACACGTGAACTATGTCGGCTGAACCACCGCACTTTGAGGCTAAGGAACCGGTCGTGATAGGCTTACACCAGAAGCGGTCCTTGCCCTAACAGTGGCAATCAAGGGCTACGGCCGAACACGCCGAGGACGTGCCGATCGTCGAGGCGAGGCAATGCCAAGTCATCATCCCGACCGTTGGGGCATTTAACGATCGCCACCCTCACCCAAGATTGCGGGGCCTACGGTCGGGTTAACTAAACCCTAACGGGGTCGTGGGACGGAGAATCTGCTCTCGACGTCCCCGCCATGGATGCAAGATACTTTATGCATCGGGCCCGGATGATGCTACCTACCTACACTTTAACCTATCATATATCAATAACATACAATCCAATACAATCCAAAACGTGCTCAATGATACAACGAACCTAGCATGGTACTACGAAGCAAGAATGATATGAGCATGCTAGAACGGAACAACCTAGCATGGGCTAACATGAGAGAACAACATACGAAGTCATGCTAGTCGAAATTCGAAACAGAGCACCTAAACTATACATGCTGATAGTCACAAACAAACATACAAACAACAATCACATAGAACATTGCGAGGGTCCACACAACTCCGGTAAGAAATCCTTACCTTGGCCGGGGCAACTACACACAAAATCCTACGCCGCGATCGATCCCGAGCTAGCTAACGAGAACCTAACAAACACAATAGAAATCACAATCATAGCCCTAAAAAAATATAATAAAACAAGCGAGGCTCGGCTCGGCACTCACACGCACACGCATCGACACGCAGACGGGCGGCGCGACGGGGCTGCTGCTGGCGCCGACGGGCGCAGAGGGGCGATGGCGCGCGGCGGGGACCGCACACCGGGCGCAGACGGCGGCAGAGGCGGTAGGAGCTGCAGCAGCGCGCGCGCAGACAGACGGTGGCCGGGCGCAGCGCACGCGCGCGGCAAGCGACGACGAGCTGCGCCGGCGCGAGACGCGAGCGACGCGATCGCGCGCACGCAGCGCAGCGAGCGAGCGGCGCGCGCGCGCGCGACGCGGCGCGCGCGCGCGCGCGACGCGGGCGCGGCGGGCGCGAGACGCTGCGCGCGGGCGCGACGCGGGCGCGCGGGGCGCGGGACGCGGGCGCTGCGGGCGCGCCAAAGAGTGCGCGACGTGTCGCGACGGCCGCGGCGGGGCCGGCGGTGCAAGCGGCTCGGTGCTCTTCTTTGCTGCGATCTGGGCAGCTGGGCTTGCTGCTAGGCGATCTGGGCGGCCTGGGCTTGCTGCTGGGCAGATCTGGGCATGCTGGGCAGCCTGCTACAAACACACACACACACAAGCTCTTCTCCTTACCTTCGGCCAACAAGAACACCCAATCGAGAAGATGAAGAGGATGAAGACTTACCCGGAATGATGATGAACGATCCAAGGGAGCTGCAAGGATGAAGAATCGGCAAGGAGAGCTTGGGAGAAAGCTTGGGCGGCCACAACTCTTTTGGAGAAGAAAACACAACAAACCTAATTTCTATTTCATTTAACCAAATGCACCAAACACCAAAGATCCAAGGTTAACTAAGATGTGATGCAGAAAGAGCAACAAGAGCACCTAATGGCTCAATTGGCACACATCTCTACAAGCTTCCTGTGAGACCAGGTTCAAACCCCTTTGCACAAGGCCTACAAATTCCTTTATTTTTACTTTTGCATCTACCCATGCTCAAACCAAACCACAAAGCCTCAAAAACCTTCATAAATCCATCCAATAATTTTAGCAACTGGAAAAAGACATAAACGGCCCTGACGGCCCGACCAAATTACTAAAATACCCCTAGGGCATACCTGGAAAGATCGACGAAACTCGGGCCGTTACAGTGCTAACCTCTACCTCATCCACTTGGCAACTCAACTGCCAGGGCCAACTCTGGCCAACGGGCCTAACAACCCTGGACGCGGCCTCATCATCAATATAATCAGTCCAACACCTCGGGTGGACATGCCAAGCGTCCTGCTCCTCCTGCGAAAAGTGCGATCAACACACCGGGCGATCCGCACAAAGCACCTCCACCCTCTCACTAGGGGAAAAGCAACAACTAGGCCACAAATGGCCTCACGGAGTCTAAGCTCGCCTCCTCTGGGTGCGATCGACACACCGGCGATGCACAAAGCATAAATCTTTGCCCACACCGGGCTCTCACCGCTCAACAAATCGGCAGCATCTGCGGAAAGTTGGAATGATGGCTCTCTAAGCCCAAACCAACAACGAGTCAGAACCTGCTCGTCTCCGCTCCACAACACTACACAAGGCATAAAAGCTAGATGAAAAGTATTGTAAATTCTTAACCCTTAGCTTAATGAACTCGCATAAAACTGACGGCCGTGGAGTCTTGATGATCATGGGAACAACAACCTACAAAGCGGTGTTAGTCTACGAGAATCTATGACTCGTGCTCGATACCAACTGTGACGAACCTGACCCAAAACATTGTCCTAAACCGGGGTTCTCACTCAGCATGCAAATTAAATATGATAACAAGCAGTTTAGTGCTCGTATTTAAAAACCTTTCAAAACATATGAGAAGGGGGAACCCTTAAAACATAACCATCAATTTCATTTAAACAAACCAACGAAGTAAAACATCCTGGCCAGTAGTTATAAAAATATACAATACAATTTAAACAACGTTTTAAACAATGTTCCCCTAGGACTCCTGTCCATCTACATGCTGAATAAACAATGCAATAATAAATGACAGAGTGCCGGCAGCTCCCCATGATCAATCAGCTCCCTCCCCTAGCCATCCTGGTGTTGTCCCAAGTTACATGAAAGATAAATAAGGGTGAGTATAAACATACTCAGTAAGAATCCCCAACCGGGGTACAATACGATACATCAGTCATCTAGCACCTCAACATGCAAGCAAACAGCTATCAACACAGATCATAGCTCAACGAGCTCATAAAACAATATCTGGAGTCATCGAAAGTCTCCTACTTTCGGCCTAAGGATTGGATACACTGACCAATCCTGGGACATCACCGAGGTATCTTTCACTCACGGGGAATACACTGATCCCAAGAATGTCCTCAAGGGCCTCTTGCCCTCGCTGCTAAACTGGACTTACGGGAGAGTACCCGAAGTCAGGCTCTAACGAAAGGAATGGTGTACTCACGAACATTAGCCCGGGGGAGCTCTCCGAACCGGCGACTAACGCGTGTGCGCGCACACCGCATGCTGCTGCAACCGGCGTAAATGCGGGGGCCAAAGGGCAAACTACGCGGGCCAGGTACGCATGCCTATGACTCGGAAGCGGTGTCACTGATCACAGTAGCGCGAGGCCCTCGGCGCTCATCTGTGCAGCCTGATCCACCAAAGCTAAGAACCGGCCAAGGTAGGCTTACACCGTTGGCAGGGTTCCGCTCTAGCAGGCTACAAACTAGGCATACGCCAATGAGGTAGCTAAGTCTCATTGGCTGCCGGGAGGGGGGAGAAAAAGCAATGTATGTTATGCTTTGCTATATATCCGACCACTAGGGACAAAGTACGTTATGTCCGCTCTCAACCCCTGAAGCAATGCTTCGCTTTACTCTCGACCGGTGGGGACAAAGTACTTTATGTCCACTCTCAGCCTCTGGATGATGACAAACCCTACAACTCTATCTAAGAGTACAGAGCAAAATCAATGATTCCTGGCTAGCAAGCAATGACCGACATAAATCACATTACCTAGCATGATACTACAACTTAGCGGGAATCATAAGCATGCCGCGAACAAACCTAGCATGGCACTAACATGTAAAATCAGAGCAAACATGCTAGCAAGAAATCAATCAAACTCGCTTCTATCTCTAACATGCTCATAATAATCAAGAAACAAGCAAGGCATATCGTGATATATCGCAGGGTCCATACAACCACGGTAAGAAATCCTTACCTGGAACAAGCAGAAAACAATAATAATAACAAATCAACGAGCGACCCTCGAGCCCCTAATCGATCCCGAACAGCCTATACATCAAACAAAGCACCCAAATCAAATACATAAAACAGCCCAATAAATACAATTACCAGCAGCCAACAAATCAGGGCCCAAAGAAGAAAAGACTCGGGAAATACCATCTGAGAAGCCACAAGGCTCGGACCAACCAGCACATAACAGGGCAGGCTGGCCGTAGGCGCAGGGCGCGGCCGGGCGAGGCAGCAAGCGCGCGCGCGCGGCGCCGAGCTCGGCAAGCAACAGGACGCTTGCTGGGTGACGCGATGCGATGCGATGGCTCAGGGCGCTCGGGCTGGCACGGCAGCACCGAGAGGGGGACGGCGACGCGACATCGCGCGCGGCTCGCCAAGATAAAGGCGCTTGCGGTGGTCGACATGGACCAGGGCGAGGGCTGAGCAAGGCGATCGGGCGGCCTGAGAGCTGGGCGACGCGACTTCGGCAGATGAGGGGGCCACCGGGACGCGGGCCGGCATCACGTGCACGGCACTACTGGGCTCGGCTAGCTCGCGTGGCGAGCTGGGCGACCAGGGGCTGGGGTCGGGCTAGAGGAGAGAGAAAGGGAAGAAAAGGAAATTTTGGGGATTTTGGGAAAAATGGGAAATAAAAGGAAAAATGGGGATTTAAAAAAAAAAGAAATTTCCTTTTTCTCTTTTTATCCTTATCCAAAATTAAATCCAAACTTATCCATGTTTCCAATTTTCCAAAAAATCCTTAAAATCCTTAAATCCCATTTCCCGGCTTCCTCCTTCGAGACACGACTGAAGCAACCTTTTCCACTGAATAAACTCACTTAAAACAACCTCCCAAATCAACACCAAGGGCCCGGGCTCGAATCCCAAAGGAAACACCCAAACAACCATCACTTTGCCCAAAACCCAAAACACAACCAAACTCCCAAACGAATAGCCCAAACACCTCGGGACTCGCAGCCACCAACCAAACAACCTCAACAAAGGCAGGAGCTACCTCGAAGCCCTGAAAATCCACAAATCCTGCCCGGGGAGTAAAAAGACCAAAATACCCCTAAGGGTCAAAACAGCTCTAACGGCCCAACCGAACCACTGAATCTGAACCGGAAGCTCCTCGAGAACCGGGATAGAAAACTGGGTCGTTACGCCACACACGAGTTTGTCAGGCAGGGACCAGACTTTGTTACCGCTGTGATAAGGAGGGGCATCTGGCCCGTTTTTGTAATCAGCCAGCTATGGCAGCTCAACCAGTGCAGCAGCAGCAGGGTTGGGTGTTTGCTACAACCCGAAAGGAAGCCGAGCGTACAGATGCCGCTGTGGCAGGTACGCTACTTGTTTTAGATCACTGCGCATTTGTTTTGTTTGATTCTGGTTCTACGCATTCGTTTGTATCCGTTATGTTTGCTGAGCATGCTAGTTTGAGATTAGAGCCTCTAGGATTTGAGTTGTCTGTTGCAACTCCTTCGGGAGTTAGTATGTTAGATAGAGATAAGGTTAAGGATGGCCGGATCGAGATATCTGGAGAGTTGCTTGTCGCTACGCTCATAGTCCTGCCTATGAGCGGCTTTGATGTGATTCTTGTGATGGAGTGGTTAGCTGCTAACCACGCGTTGATTGACTGCCACCAGAAAGAAGTAGTGTTTAGGCCGCCGGGTTTGTAAGGACCCGACCCGAATGAGGCTCTAAATGGGCCCTTACCCCAATGCATGCATTCAAGTAAAGAACAATATACAACCATGATTTCGGATTCCAATTAAAAACAAAACATTCAAACATTCAGTTCAAAGTCCAGACAATTTTCCTGAAACCTGTCCCTGTTTCCAAGCACCTGTTGTAAAGACCCGACCCAAAAAGGGCTCTAAATAGGCCTTTACCCCAATGCATGCATTCAAAGTAAAGGACAATATGCAAATAATTTTCGGATTCCCAATTAAAACAAAACAATCAAGGTTCAATCGAAATAAAGATAGTTTGTTGAAACTCGTCCCTGTCTCCAAGCACTGCTTTCAAGGCAAATACATTTCCAAAACGTACACTCTGATCAGAGATTTCTTAAAACATTTGAAACGTCCTCAAATTCAATAAAGCAGGAATCCACGAAAACATTCAGAAAACATCCTAGGGCTCTGTGCCCGACTACATGCATTCAGGGGAAAATAAAAGACAAGAGTCATAGAAATAAAAAGTCAGAGACGACAGCAGGTTCCCATGATCACAGCTCCTCCTTCAGCCATCCTGCCTCGCGCCATGGTTACTGAAGATAAGTAAGGGTGAGTAACGAATTACTCGGCAAGAATCCCCAACCGGGTACAATACGATGCACATGGTCATCTAGATGAGTGTATGCAAGCTATGAATATAAACACAGAATAGAGCACATAGCTTAAGTCCACACTTGGACCTCGGATGCCAACTCAGGGTCTTAGTCCGGAAATAAATCACACCACACAATACGCCCTATACGAGAAACAAGTCTCGGCCTCAGCCTGTCTACTGTCGATACGAAAGGTGCACTAGCTCAAGATCCCGAGGAGCTCTCGTGTCGGCGCGTGTAATGAGCGTAAGCGCGCCGCCGCGTGCTCTGCTACCGCAGACTATGGGGGTGCCGGGTCTAGTGGCAAGTCACTGCCCATGTCCATCCACCACGCCTAACTAAATCTTTGGATCGGTGTCACCGACATAGGGTGTGAGACTGGACACGTGAACTATGTCGGCTGAACCACCGCACCTAAGGCTAAGGAATCGGTCGTGGTAGGCTTACACCGAGAAGCCGCCCCTTGCCCTATCGGTGGCAATCAAGGGCTACGGCCAACACGCCGAGGACGTGCCGATTGCCGGGGATGAGGCAATGCCAAATCATCATCCCGACCGTTGGGGCATTTAACGATCGCCACCCTCACCCAAGATTGCGGGGCCTACTGGTCGGGTTAGCTAAACCCTAACGGGGTCCGTGGACGGAGAATCGTCTCGACGTCCCCGCCATGGATGCAAGATACTTTATGCATCGGGCCGGATGATGCTACCTACCCGAATTCTAACTCGCTTAACAATCGGCAACAATCCAATACGTGCTCAAAAGAATACACAAGCAGACCTAGCATGGTACTACGGAACAAGAATGAATATGAGCATGCGAGCGGAACAACCTAGCATGGACTAACATGAAAGAACAACATACGAAGTCATGCGGTCACCAGAAATCGAAACGAGCACCTAAACTATACATGCTTTGATAGTCACAAACAAACATACAACATCAATCACATAGAACATCGCAGGTCCACACAACTCCGGTAAGAAATCCTTACCGGGCCGGGAGGCAACTACACACAAAAATCCTAAGCCGCGATCGATCCCGAGCTAGCTAACGAGAACCTAACAAACACAATAATAATCACAATTTATAGGCCTAAATATAATAAAATAAACAAGGCTTGGCTCGGAGCAACTCACGCGGCGCGCGGCCGACACACGCGGACGGGCAGCAAAGACGGCGGTTGGCTGGCTAGCTGCGACGCGCAAGGGGGGCGATAGGCGCGGGAGCCGCCACTGGCGCCGACGCGGCGGCAGTGAGGCGGTAGTGCTATGCGCAAGGCGCGCGCGACGACGGACGGCCGGGCGGCGAGGCACACGGCGCGGGCAAGCGGACGGCGAGGCGCGCGCGACGGTGATGAGCGTGCGCTGGCGCGCGAGGCGCGACGCGATGCGCGCGCGCGCAGCGCGCAGCGCGGCGCTGCGCCAGCGCGACGCGGCGCGCGGCTGCTGCTCGGCCGGTGCACGCGACGGACTCCGACGGGCCGGGCGGTCCGAGCGGCTCGGTGCCTCGCTCTTTGCGCGATCTGGGCGGCCTGGGCTTGCTGCTAGGCGATCTGGGCGGCTGGGCTTCTTCTTTGGCAGATCTGGGCATGCTGGGCAGCCTGCACAAACACACACACACAAGCTCTTCTCCTTACCTTCGCCAACAAGAACACCCAATCGAGAAGATGAAGAGGATGAAGACTTACCGGAATGATGATTGAACCTCGGGGCGCAAAAGGGATGAAAAACGGCTTGGGAGCTAGGGAGAACAAGCTTGGACGTCTAGGAGGGTTTTGGAGAAGAAAGAACAAAAACCTAATTTCTTTTCATTTAACCAAATGCACCAAAACTCCAAGATCCAAGGCTAACTATAATATGACGCAGAAAGAGCAACAAGAGCTCTTCATAGCTCAATTTGCACGCATCCCCACAGGCTTTCCCGGAGACCCGGGTTCGAATCTCAGCTGCAACATAATTTCCTTTATTTTTACTTTTGCATCTATCCATGCTCAAACCCATCCACAAAGCCTCAAAAACTTACATAAATCCATCCAATAATTTTAGCAACTGGAAAAAGACATAAACGGCCCTGACGGCCGACCAAATTACCAAAATACCCCCAGGGCATACCTCGAAGACCGGGATGAAAACCTGGGCCGTTACAATATTCCCTCCTTTTTATGACTTTCGTCCTCGAAAGTCCTTAAGACTCAAACAAAGACAGATACCGCAATCTCATCCCGCCTTCCCCGCTCACAAGCGGCCTCCTCTGAACTCTGACTCCTCCACTGAACTTTTACCAAACGGATCCCACGATTATGCAACGTCTTCGTCTCGAAGACCAAAATACTCACAGGCTTCCCATTGAAGCTCAAATCCTCAATCAGCTGCAAAGGCTCAAAGTCCACAATGAGCAATGGGTCCGACACATACTGCCTCACACCGATACATGAGAACACTGCACACGGCTGACAATGACAGAAAAAGCTAACCAATATGCAACTCTGCCAATCCTCTCGAGAATCTCAAATGGTCCAACAACAGGAGACTCCACTTCTCCCGCTTACCAAACCTCAACACAACTCACAACTGCACAACCTTAAAACTACGCACTGTCCAACCTCAAACTCTAAAACTCGACGCCGAACATCGGCGTAACTTTTTTGCCTGCTCTGAGTTGACAACACTAGCTCTAAACTCCTGCACATCACCTCCGGTCAAATGCAAAGAACTCAGACCCAAAACAAAATTGATGGCCACCAACCTTTTCCCGAAACATTGGAATCCTGCAATACTTACCTTGCAATGCCTCAATGGAACAACAAGAATTGACCACGAGAACGCAACCCAAGGCAACCTCATAAAACCACACTAGTCCCCGCCGCCTAATCACTTTAAACACCAACTCACAACAAGTTCTGAAGGATCTGGCTCACTCTTCCCAAAAGACTATCGGTCAGAGGGTCAAAACTCTACAGAAACTGCACTCGGCTCATAAGCCTCTTAACAACGCTCTCCAGAACCACAGTTCATCAACGAACTGCCTAGAACAAACCTTCGTTGCCACACCCTGGTGACAACAACTCCAGCCTGAAACTGACATGCCTCTACTCCATAGAAATGGCATCTGCACACGAAACGAGGTGAGAGCTCTAGCTACTGAAATCAATCCTCCAAAAATCCGAACTCACACAACAACCTAAACTAGCTGCAGCTCCCACACGGAAACTTACAATCCAACAACTTGAGTGCTACGAACTAGGAAGCTCAAACAACTACAAACTGCATAGCTATGCCAATCCACTCATCTCTAGCTCAACTCAAATCACTAGCCGGGCAAGACAACTCCAGCAAACAACCGAGGCCCAGAGAGCTCCATCCACTAAACATACCTCCATGCAAACAACGGAACAAAGCTCGCCTCAAATATGAAACACATCTCACAAGTCCAAACGATAACACATACAGGCTTAACCCTCAAGCTTAGGCTTAATGCACCTTCCCACCGAAACTTCATAAACGGAACTCCACTACCTGGTCAACACCAACTACCAAGAACAAGAATACCAACAATGGCGGGCAGAGCACAAGCCACACTAACCAGCAAGGATCCCTCAAAAGGTCAAGACCCTAATCCAATCACAATGGTGCAACCTCAACCCACAACTGATACAATGAGTTCTTCAACTACAAAGGTGCAACAACTTCCATGCCAACACACAAAACCTTAACGAACTAGGCCAAACACTCATAGGAGGCGAGAACAACCCTTCTCGCAACTTCCGAACACCACTCACGAGTCCGCTTAATCGGACAAACAAGCGCTTCCAAGCAACCAACAAACTTTTCCTCCTACTAGCACCACTACCACCAATTCCAAGACCAAGGAATAACGACAACTCCCAAGGAGAAACAGTCCTTACAAGCGGACATCGAAGGGACAGAGAGCTACACAACCGCTCGCTGTCTTGCTCAGCTAAGCACAACATCCAACTCTCCCAGAGGCAACAACAAGGGGTCCACCACAGACTAGACCGCCAACCACGGGCAAGAGAAGACTCACCCCAAACACCAAAAAAACAACTCTCAAACTCTGGAAACAGGAAAGACATCCGCCAGGGCAATACCACTTGCCCCACGAGCAAGGCTAACTTCTAGCAACTCAAAAACCACACCTTGGTCAACACCAAGCACCAACTTGCCACCACACCGGAACCAATCCGGACTCTACTCCAAACAAATCCACTTTTGCTAGCCTACCAAATCCGCCCGAAGAACTCACCCGAGGTCTACAACCTACACGACTCCGGCTTGCCAACTGAAACTCACTACCTGGGCTTGACTGAGCTCTGGTGAGGCTCTCCACAACTAGGGTTCTTCGGCAACCCTCGACACACACTGTCGTCTAACGGTCTAACAGCCAACTGCCTGAACAAACAACTCCTTTTTCCAGCATCACAATCATGATGGCCTGCTCCGAACCTTGAAACCAAAAAGACCAGAAACGCTTCAGAATGTGTCATCCTCCTACTCAAAGCATCAGCCACAATGTAGCTTCCACCTAGGGTAAGGATTCCGAGCAACACCCTTAGCAACTACGGTCAGGAACTACGCGGCTTCACTACAACCACCATTCGTTCAGCACCATCTGAACACCAACCATGAACACAAGAGGTTCCACCAACCAAGCTTAGGTTCAACTTAACAAACTTGCCTAAGCAACAACCCAACTACGAGCACGGTATCCCTACAACCTCAACAAGCCTTACAACATCCACCTGGAGTCCACCTTCTCCAAGAACCGAGCACCGCCTCCAATGCAAACCCTTCATGGTTCAGAAACTCTCGCCACCAGAACGAACTTCACAAAAGCACACTTGTGTGCACAACTCCCAACCTTCCTTTAGGGATTCAAGGCTAACAGGCGCTTTCTAAAAGAAAAGCAACAACTACCTTCCGGCAGGGATACAACCAATCAAAGGAACACCCAAGGGTTCCAACCCCCCCACAATACTCGAAGCTGTGGCAACCCTGCTCTACTAAAGCATAACAATGCCAAACCGAACTTACCTCATACCAAAGTGGCTTACACACAAGGCAGCCCACTCATCTCATAAGCATCCAACTCACCTCATGAGCGTCCAACTCACCTCATGAGCATCCAACACACCTCCTGGACATCCAGCTCATCTCATGAGTATCCAACTCACCTCATGAACAACCAACTCATCTCATGGGCATCCAACTCATCTCGAGAGCATCAAACTCACCTCATGAACAACCAACTCATCTCGTGAGCATCCAACTCATGGTCCATCTGCTGGACCGAACTCGCATCTACAATGCCCACTCAACTCAGGTTTAGGCACTCGAAGGTAGTGGACCGCACTACCAACCACAAAGATCTCTTGGCCTTAACACTAGCGTGAGACTCACACGCACTAACACTTACCAACCGTCAACTTGCTGACTTACTCAACCCCCAGTAACACTGGGAAGAGGCTCCAGCTCCTCTCGAACATCCTTTCACTTGTAGTCCTTCGACTACCACTGAACTAGCCCTCTTGCACGACCTAAACAAGTGCATTTTTCCATAAATGGATCCAATGGCTAAAGAAGTGTGCTGAACTCCGGACGGTCATAGAACCATCTGCTATACCCATGCCAAACTCAAGCCTGAACCAGACTTAGTGCCAAGCGGCACACCAACCAATGCACCTCAAGTGCCGCTATTACCAAATCCACATCTTACTACAAATGGGGCCCGCAAGGTCACAACCTCAAGTGACAAAAACTATGGCTAGGCATACAAGGGCTCAAAACTCAAACAACCAGACTATGGCATCTCAACAAACTGGAGGCTCACGGCCTACTCTTGCATCTCCACATGATGCTCAACAAAACTCCGCCGCTCTCTCTCAACATGCAGCGGCTAGCCCTACTCTAGGGGCTCACCATAAGAAGAGTGCTCAACTCTACCGCACAACTGGGAAACCACCAACGGATCACGTCCGATGGGAACATCGCTCATTGCACCCTTAACCACGTGGTTCCGACTTACTAGCCGCAAAACAACAACACTTACGGGAGAACAAGGATGTCTCAAAGAACCACCTCGAAGGCTACCAACTCTGCAGCCTACTCACCGGGGCAATCAACCATCTGCTAAGGTTCAAGATCAACACCGAACTACCCAGGCTAGTCCACACTAGGACTCGCTCCACAAGCATCAACATGAGCAAAAGCCAAAGCTAACTCCTCTCCGGAGTGGTACTCGTGGCAAAACACCTCCACCCTCTCACTAGGGAATTAATGAGCTGGGCCACACGTGGCCTCTACGGAGTCTAACCTCTGCCTCCATCCGGACGATGTCCCGGCAGTATCCGAATCTATCTGGATATCTCAACAAACCACAACATACAACTCACACTGCGCGGGAAGTTGGCATGATGGCGCTCTAAACCCAAACCAACGGCGAGTCGAACTCGCTCGTCTCCGCTCCACAACACAAAACAAGGCATACACTAGATGAAAGGTATTGTAAATTCTTAACCCTTTTCTAAAAACAAAACTTAGGCGTACTGATGACCGTCAGAGTCTTTGGTGATCATGGGAAAGACGACCTACAACAAAAGGTCGGTCTACAAAGTCTATGACTCGAGAGCTCGATACCAATCAGAAAGACCCGACCCAAAAGGGCTCTAAATAGACCTTTACCCCAATGCATGCATTCAAAGTAAAGGACAATATGCAAATAATTTTCGGATTCCCAATTAAAACAAAACAATCAAGGTTCAATCGAAATAAAGATAGTTTGTCTTTGAAACTCATCCCTGTCTCCAAGCACTGTTTCAAGGCAAATACATTTCCAAAACGTACACTCTGATCGAGAGATTTCTTAAAACATTTGAAACATCCTCAAATTCAATAAAGCAGAATCCACGAAAACATTCGAAAACATCCTAGGGCTCTATGCCCGACTACATGCATTCAGGGAAAATAAAAGACAAGAGTCATAGAAATAAAAAGTCGAGACGACAGCAAAGGTTCCCATGATCACAGCTCCTCCTTCACCATCCCGCCTCGCGCCATGGTTACTCGAAAGATAAGTAAGGGTGAGTAACGAATTACTCAAAGAAGAATCCCCAACCGGGGTACAATACGATGCACATGGTCATCTAGATGAGTGTATGCAAGCTATGAATATAAACACGAGAATAGAGCACATAGCTTAAGTCCACACTTGGACCTCGGATGCCAACTCGTGGTCTTAGTCCTAAATAAATCACACCACACAATACGCCCTATACGAGAAACAAGTCTCGGCCTCGGCACTGTCTCTCATCGTCGATAAAAGGTGCACTAGCTCAAGATCCCGAGGAGCTCTCCGGTCGGCGTATGTAATGAGCGTAAGCGCACCACGTGCTCTTTGCGGACTATGGGGGTGCCGGGTCTAGTGGCAAGCCGCCCATGTCCATCCACCACGCCTAACTAAATCTTTGGATCGGTGTCACCGACATAGGGTGTGAGACTGACACGTGAACTATGTCACCTGAACCACCGCACCGAGGCTAAGGAATCGGTCGTGGTAGGCTTACACCGAAGCCGCCCTTGCCCTATCGGTGGCAATCAAGGGCTACGGCCGAACACGCCGAGGACGTGCCGATTGCCGGGGACGCGAGGCAATGCCAAGTCATCATCCCGACCGTTGGGGCATTTAACGATCTGCCACCCTCACCCAAGATTGCGGGGCCTACCGGTCGGGTTAGCTAAACCCTAACGGGTCGGGGACGGAGAAGCTGTCTCGGCGTCCCGCCATGGATGCAAGATACTTTATGCATCGGGCCCGATGATGCTACCTACCAATTCTAACTCGCTTTAACAATCGGCAACAATCCAATACGTGCTCAAAAGAATACAACAGACCTAGCATGGTACTACGGAACAAGAATGAATATGAGCATGCCAGAACGGAACAACCTAGCATGGACTAACATGAAAGAACAACATACGAAGTCATGCCATCAGAAATCGTAAGCGAGCACCTAAACTATACATGCTTGATAGTCACAAACAAACATACAACATCAATCACATAGAACATCGTAGGGTCCACACAACTCCTTGTAAGAAATCCTTACCGGGCCGGGAGGCAACTACACACAAAAATCTAAGCTGCGATCGATCCCGAGCTAGCTAACGAGAACCTAACAAACACAATAATAATCACAATCCATAGGCCTAAATATAATAAAATAAACAAGGCTTGGCTCGGGAGCAACTCACGCGGCGCGGCTGACACGCGGACGGGCAGGCAGCACGGCGGGGCTGCTGCTGGGCGCTGACGGGAGCAAAAGGTGGCTGATAGGCGGCATGAGCCGCACACTGGGCGCTGACGTGCGACAGGAGGCGGTAGGGCTGCGCCTGCGCGCCTTGCTGCGACGACGGCTGGGCGCAGCACACGGCGCGCGCAAGCGGACGGCAAGGCGCGCGACGCAGATGAGCGAAGCCGGGCGCGAGGCGAAGCGACGCGATGCGCGCGCGCGGCGCGGCGCGAGCGAGCGCGGCGCCAGCGCGAGGCGCGCGCGCGCTGCTGCTCGGCCGGTGCACGACGACGGCCGCGACGGCCGGGCGGTCCGGGGGCTCAGTGCTCGCCTTTCTTGCGCGATCAGGCGGCTTTGGGCTTGCCGCTAGGCGATCCGGGCGGCTCGGGCTTCTTCTTTGGCGATTTGGGCATGCTAGGCGACTGCACAAACACACACACACACAAGATCTTCTCCTTACCTTCGCCAACAAGAACACCCAATCGAGAAGATGAAGAGGATGAAGACTTACCCGAATGATGATTGAACCTCTGGGCAAAGAAAAGGGATGAAAACGGCTTGGGAGCTAGGGAGAACAAGCTTGGGCAGTAGGAGGGTTTTGAGAAGAAAGAACAAAACCTATTTTCTTTTCATTTAACCAAATGCACCAAAACTCCAAGATCCAAGGCTAACTATAATATGACGCAGAAAAGAGCAACAAAGAGCTCCTCATAGCTCAATTGGCACGCATCCCCACAGCTTTTTCGGAGACACTGGTTCGAATCCCAGTGCAAACATAATTTCCTTTATTTTTACTTTTGCATCTATCCATGCTCAAACCCATCCACAAAGCCTAAAAACTTACATAAATCCATCCAATAATTTTAGCAACTGGAAAAAGACATAAACGCTTCCCGACGCGGCCCGACCAAATTACTAAAATACCCCCTGGGCATACCTCGAAGACCGGGATGAAAACCTGGGCCGTTACACCTGTTCCAAGATAAATACATTTCCAAAGTTTACTCTGATAAGAGATTTATTAAAATCATTCAAAACCTGTCCAAATACAACAATGCTGGAATCCACAAAACATTTAGAAAACATCCTAGGGCTCCGTGCTGCTACATACATGCATTCGGGGAAAATAAAACATAAAGAGTCATAACACAAAATCAGAGTTTGACGGCTGGGCCCCATGATCACAGCTCCTCCTTCAGCCATCCTGTCTCGCATCTCGGTTACCTGTGGAAAAACCACAATGATAAGGGTGAGCAACGAATTACTCAGTAAGAATCCTCAACCGGGGTACAATACGATATACATGGTCATCTAGATGAGTGTATGCAAGCTATGAGTATAAACACAGAATAGAGCCATAGCTTGAGTCCATATTTGGACCTCAGATGCCAACTCAGGGTCTTAGTCCAGAATAATCCACCACACAATCCATCACACTATACGCCCTATACGAGAAACAAGTCCCGGCCTTAGCCTGTTTACTGTCGAATGAAAGGTACACTAGCTCAAGATCCCGAGGAGGTCTCTGGTCGGCGCTGTAATGAGCGTAAGCATGCACCGCGTGCTACTGCAGACTATAGGGGGTGCCGGGTCTAGTGGCAAGCGCCCATGTCCATCACCACCACGCTAACTAAATCTTTGGATCGGTGTCACCGACATAGGGGTGTGAGACACGGACACGTGAACTATGTCACCGCTCCCACCGCACTGGGGCTAGGGAACGGGTCGTGGTAGGCTTACACCAGGAAGTCGTCCTTACCTTAACAGGTGGCAATCAAGGGCTACAGCCGAACACGCTGAGGACGTGCCGACTGTCGGGGATGAGGCAATGCCAAGTCATCATCCCGACCGTTGGAGCATTTAACAGTCTGCCACCCTCACCCAAGATTGCAGGGCCAGTCGTTAGGGTTAGCTATTCCCTAACGGGATCAGGGACGGAGCACCATCTCGTACGTCCCTGTCGGGGATGCAAGGTTCGTTATGCACCCGGCTCGGATGATGCTATCTACCTGCACTCTAACCTATCATAGCAATCAGCAAACAATCCAATATATTCCAATAGGTGCTCAATAAGAAAACAACGAACCTAGCATGGTACTACGAGCAAGAACAGATACGAGCATGCCAGAAGGAACAACCTAGCATGGACTAACATGAGAAACAATGTAGAAATTCATGCCAGTCGGGAATTCCGAATAGAGCACTTAGCTACACATGTCAATAAACACAAACAAGCAATCAATCAGCAATCACATAATATATCGCAGGGTCCACACAACTCCGGTAAGGAATCCTTACCTTGGTCGGGGGCGATTACACGAAAACCTAAGCTGCGAACGATCTCGAACTAGCTACCGGGAACCTAACAAGCACAACACAATTACACACAATATCTAAATTAAATTAAGTAAAATAATTAGGCTTGGCTCGGCAGATCGGCTCAGCAGCAGGACACGCGACACGGCACCGGGGCGAGGCTGCGCGCGGACTCGGTGCGATACGGCTCGGAGGGCTGGGCTGCGACAGGGCACGCGACACGGCGCTGGGGCCAGCTTCTGCGTGCGATTCAGACGGAACTCGAATTGGCGATGGTGAAGACGAATTGGCGAGCGATTTGTTGCTGGTTGAATTCCCCTACACTAGCTGCACAAAATCCACAAGCAGATCACTTCTTCTCGGCCGGCCATGGCAACAACCAAAACAGGGGACGAAATTGACGGAATTGGAGGAGAAGAAACTCGGTCGAATTGGAGCTGGCGAGGGAAGAAATCGCGAGGGAAATCGCAGTCGTTCGGAAAAGAAAATCGCGAAGGAGAAGAAGAAGAAATGGGGAAGAAGGCTCGGTCGAATTGTTTTAAACTAAACTCCCTTGAAGCACGGCTTATATACAAGTTGTCGCGCATAGATTAACAAGAACGCTCGGTGGCTCAGGTGGCAAAGCCACCCAACTAGCTTCCTAAGCGCCCCTGGTTCGAATCTCACCCGACGCGCTATTTAATTCCCTATTTCTTTTTGCATTTTACCAAGCCCAAATACCTCCACAAAGCTTCCCGATCCTATTTAATCCATCTCATAATTTTTTCGGCAATTGGGAAAAGACATAACCGGCCCTGTCGGCCCGACCAAGTTTCGTGGAGTCCAAGGTCGAGTTTGCCCGCCAATGGTTTCAGTTGTGAAAGCTCGTCGTCTGTTAGCTCGTGGAGCTTGGGGCTACCTAGCCAAGTTGTCTGGGGAGAGCGCCCTCACCGATCGTGATCGATCGTGCACGGTCGTACAAGAATTTGCGGATGTGTTTCCTGAGGAGTTACCGGGGTTGCCCCCGAAGAGAGAGGTTGACTTCACAATCGAGCTCGAGCCAGGGACCCTCCCTATCTCGAAGGCTTCGTATCGTATGGCGCCAGTAGAGTTAAAGGAACTGAAGGTTCAGTTGCCGGAGATGCTAGATCGAGGGTTCATCCGTCCGAGTGTGTCCCCGTGGGGAGCACCAGTTCTGTTTGTAAAGAAGAAGGATGGTTCGATGCGCTTGTGTATAGATTATCGTGAGCTTAATAAGGTTACCGTGAAGAATAAGTACCCGTTGCCCTGTATTGATGATTTGTTTGACGAGCTTTAGGGAGCTTCCGTGTTCTCCAAGATAGATTTGAGATCTGGTTACCATCAGTTACAGATCAGGGATGCCGACATTCCTAAGACAACTTTCAGGTCTAGATATGGTCACTACGAGTTTGTGGTCATGTCGTTCGGATTGACTAACGCCCCAACTGCGTTCATGGACATGATGGATAGGGTATTCAAATCATTTTTTAACAGCTTCGTCATCATGTTCATTGACGACATTCTGATCTATTCGAGGACTAAGGAGGATCATGTAGAGCATTTGAGGCGAGTGTTGACAGCTTTGAGGGAAACCAGCTCTATGCGAAGTTTTCCAAGTGTGATTTCTGGTTGGAGCAGGTGGCCTTCCTAGGTCACGTAGTATCGAGAGATGGTATAGCCGTGGACCCCGCGAAGATTGAGGCCGTGAGTTTGTGGGCCAAACCGACTTCAGTTGCCGAGATTCGCAACTTTCTGGGTTTGGCTAGTTACTACCGTCGGTTCGTCAAGGACTTTTCCGCCATAGCCTCGCCCCTCACTTGTCTGACGAGGAAGGGTGTCGAGTTTGTTTGGGATAGTAAGTGTGATGAGAGCTTTGCCAGGCTCAAGCGCAGTTTGACTTCAGCACCAGTGTTAGCAGTCTCGGAGGGGATAGGTGGTTTCGTAGTCTACAACGATGCTTCCAAGTTTGGGTTAGGTTGTGTGTTGATGCAGCACGGAAAGGTAATTGCTTACGCTTCCTATCAGTTGAAACCGTATGAGCAGAATTACCAGACTCATGATATGGAGTTGGCAGTAGTAGTGTTCGCCTTGAAAATTTGGAGGCATTACCTATACGGTGAGCGGATTCAGATGTTTACTGATCACCAGAGCCTCAAGTATCTGTTTACTTAGAAGGAGTTGAATATGAGGCAAATGAGGTGGTTAGAGTTAGTAAAAGATTATGACTGCGAGATTTTGTACCATCCGGGTAAAGCCAATGTTGTGGCTGATGCTTTGAGTAGGAAGACGTCGCACTCCGCGGCGTTGTTGAGTTCCCAACATAGATTAAAGAAATAGTTCGAGTGGGCCGAGGTTGCAGTGTTATTGGGTGAGGTTTCCGCCAGAGTAGTTCAGTTGACAGTTCAGCCGTCGATCAGACAGCGGATTATTGATAGCCAGCTGAGTGACCCCGCACTTAAGAGATTGATTGACAGAGTTAGTGCTGACGGAGACTTTGACTTCGTGTATTCACCAGATAGGTGGTTGACTTACAGAGGCCGATTGTGTGTTCTAGAGGTTGCAGGATTGCGAGCAGAGTTGCTATCAGAGGCCCACAGTTCGCCGTTTGCTTGGCACCCCGGGGGTACCAAGATGTATCAGGATCTTAAGCAGACGTTCCGGTGGATGGGTATGAAGAGAGACGTTGCTGAGTTTGTTAGTTGGTGTTTCACTTGTCAGCAAGTGATGGCACCTAGGCAGAGGCCAGCCGATTTGTTGCAGCCGCTGAGTGTGCCTCAGTGGAAATGGGAAGATATCTCCATGGAATTTATTTCTGGTTTGTCGAGGACTCCAAGGAAGTTTTATCAGATCTGGGTGATTGTAGACCGCTGGACTAAGAGCGCACACTTCATTCCCGGTAGAGACACTTATACCGTGGAACAGTGGGCGCAGTTGTTTTTGGAGCAAATAATCTGTTACCATGGTGTGCCTGTGAGGATTGTGTCAGACCTTGATTCACGGTTCACTTCTTGTTTCTAGAGGGCGCTCCAAAAAGGCTTAGGCACCGAGAGCAGTTTCAGCACAGCTTTTCACCCCCAGATAGATGGTCAGACTGAGAGGGTGAACCAGATTCTTAAGAATATGCTGAGAGCTTGTGTGTTGGACTTCTCAGGCAGTTGGGACCAGTATCTGTATCTGATGGAGTTTTCTTATAATAACAGTTATTAGTCGACGATCCAGATGGCTCCATTCGAGGCTTTGATGGTAAGCGTTGCCGGTCTCTTGTGTTCTGGGAAGAGGTTGGTGATAGACAGGTTTTGGGTCCTGAGTTGCTACAGTTGACCAACAGTGCAGTGTAGAAGATTAGAGCTCGTATGTTGACAGCTCAGAGCAGGCAGAAGAGTTACGCCGATGTGCGGCGTCGAGACTTGGAATTTGAGGTTGGACAACACGTATTCTTAAAGGTTGCACCGATGCGAGATGTGTTGAGGTTTGGTAATCGAGGGAAGTTGAGTCCCCGTTTTGTTGGTTCGTTTGAGATTCTTGAGAGGATTAGCAGAGTTGCATATCGATTAGCCTTACCTCCGTCGTTGTCAGATGTGCACAATGTTTTTCATGTATCGATGTTGAGGAAGTATGTGCCGGACCCGTCGCACATTGTAGACTTTGAGCCTTTGCAGCTGAATGAGGATTTGAGCTTCGAGGAGAAGCCTGTGAGGATCCTTTCCTTGGAGACTAAGACGTTGCATAATCGTGAGATTCGTTTGGTAAAGGTTCAGTGGAGTAGTCAGAGTTCAAAGGAAGCCACTTGGGAGCGGGAGGACGAGATGAGATTGCATTATCCTGAGCTGTTTCAGTCTTAAGGACTTTCGGGGACGAAAGTCATAAAAAGGAGGGAATATTGTAACGGCCCAGGTTTTCATCCCGGTCTTCCAGGTATGTTCTAAGGGTATTTTGGTAATTTGGTCAGGCCATTAGGGCCATTTCTGTCTTTCTCAGCTGTTAATATTCTTGGATGGTTAATGTAGGGTTTGGTTGCTTTCTGGATGAGTTTGGGTATGGAGAGATGCAAAAATAAAATTTAGGATTAAAAGTGCATTAGCTAGGATTCGAGCCTGAGTGGTCAGGGAGTCAGAGGTGTGATCCTGCCAGTTGGGCCACCAGTAATTCTTGTTGCTCATTCCGCAGTATACTTTGGTTGCCTTGGTTTTGGGAGTTAGGGAGTTTGATTAAAAGAGAAAAGAAATAGGTTTATTTATCTTTTTCTTCCTCCAAATCCCTTGCCGTCCACCATCTTCTCTCAAGCTTCCTTGCGTGTGCCTTCTCTCGAGAGCTCCATCGTTCGTTCGCCCTGGGTAAGCGTTCTCGATCTCTCCTTCTTGTTGTTGGTTGTCGATCCATTGGTAAGAGGGTTGTTGTTGGTTTGTTTTTGGTGTTGACCTTGCTGGCCGAGAGAAGGGATTGGTTTGATGGTGAAGTTTTGTGTTTGATGCACCACCGTGAGCGAACCCAATGCGCCGCCACCAGATCTCACTTTTGACTGTCCCGTCGCGCCAGCAAATGCAGCCCAGCGCGATAGCCCAGCCGATTACAGCCCCCTCGCATCGCCAGCCTGCAGCACCAGTCGTCACGCCCGCCGCCAGCCCAAAGACAACCCCGATCGCGACCACTGGCGTCGCGTCCCGGCTGCAAAGGCCAGAAAGAATAAGCCGCCCAAATACCAGCCACCCGCCGACGCCAGCAGCCCGTTCGCGCCAGCACGCCTAGCCGCAAGCGAGCAAGTCCGCGTCATCGCTGCTGCACGCGACACTTTCCCGGTCGCGCTTAACACGCCCGGCAAGACGCGCATGCGCGCCCCCCACCGCGCCAGCGCGCTGTTGCGACTTTGTCGATCCGTTCTAGCCCCGTCTTGTGTGAGTTGCCCCCGAGCCAAGTGTTGTTTGTATTTTTATTTTAGGCCTATAGGTTGTGATATTTATTGTTGTTTGTTAGGTTCCCGATAGCTAGCTCGGGTTTGATTGCTGCATAGGATCCTTGTGTGTTGTTGCCTTCCGACCCAGGTAAGGATTTCTTACCTAAGTTGTGTGGGCCCTGCGGTATACTCTGTGATTGTTGTTTGTATGCTTGTTTATGTTTATCAGCATGTTAGTGGATAAGTGCTCTGTTCTGAATTACGACTGGCATGATTCTCTGTTGTTTCTCATGTTAGTTCCATGCTAGGTTGTTCTGTTCTGGCATGCTCGTTATCTATTCTGGCTTCGTAGTATCATGCTAGGTTCATTGTTTCTGCTGAGCACGTATTGGATTATTTGTTGTTATCTGTTTATAGTTTAGAATTCAGATAGGTAGCATCATCCGGGCGAGGTTGCATAACGTAACTTGCATCAGTGGCAGGGACGTGCGAGGCAGTACTCCGTCCCTGATCCGTCGTTAGGGTTTAGCTAACCCTAACGGCAGCCTAGAGCAATCTTGGGTGATTGTGGCAGACTGTTAAATGCCCCAACGGTCGAGGGAATGACCAGACATTACCTTGTCCCCAGCAGTCGACACGACCTCAGCGTGTCGGCAGTAGCCCTTGATTGCCACCTGATAGGGCAAGGACCGGTTCCTGGTGTAAGCCTACCACGGCCGGTTTCTTAACCTCAAGTGCGGTGGTACAGGCTGACATAGTCATAGTGTCCTGGTCTCACACCACTATGTTCTGTGACACCGATCCAGAGATTTTTAGGCATGCGTACTGGCCGAGATTAGTTTCTCGTATAGTATCGAGACACATTGTAGTTTTCCGGAGTAAGACCGTAAGATGGCATTCGTGGTGTATGTATGGATTAAAGTGATGTGCTCTCTTCTGTGTTTATATTCATAGCTTGCATACCTTCTGCTAGATGACCAGCTATATCGTATTGTACCCCGGTTGGGGATTCTTACTGAGTAATTCGTTACTCACCCTTATTTTGTGGTTTTCCACAGGTAACTAGGGCGCGAGACAGGATGGCTGAAGGAGGAGTTACGGATCATGGAATAACTGCTGTTTGAACTCTGAGTTTTAAGTTTATGTTTTGTTGTCCTCTGAATGCATGTAGTTGGGCACGGAGCCCTTAGGATGTTTTATGATCGTTTTTCTGGATTCTAACACTATTGTAAACTGTTTGGGTTTTCTTGAATGATTTGAATAAATCTCTTATCAGAGTAAGTTTTAAATTGTATTTAGCTTGGAACAGGTGCTTGGAAACAGGGACAGGTTCCAAAACATTTTATGTTTGATTTTGAATGGATGTTTACCAGTTATTAGTTTTATTCAGAATTTGGAAAGTGATCTTGCATATTGTTTTTAAGTTTTTAAGCATGCATTGAGCTAAAGGCCTAGTTTAGGACCTCTTCCAGGTCGGGTCTTTACATTTAGTTTCTCTTATTCGCCTATCTTTAGCAATAGAAGATTGTGTTGGTGCTTTCAAAGGTGAAGTAGTATCACTACCACGAGGTAACTCAGAAGAAGCACTTGATGAAGAAGTACCAGAAGTAGAAGCACCATCTTGATCAAGACTACAAGATGACTTTAACCCAAACTCCACCGGCACATGAAATCTCTCCTGAATTTTTTCTGAAGACAACATTTTAGAAGACTATCCACCCAACATAGAAGATTCATCAAATACTACATCTCTACTAACAACAACCTTTTTAGTCTCGGGACACCATAACTTATATCCCTTAACTTCGGGCTTGTAACCAATAAAAATACATTTCAAAAATCTTGGTTCAAGTTTGCCATCATTCATGTGAGCATAAGAAGGACAACCAAATATCATTAAATCTGAATTATAAGGAAGTGTAATTTTTAACTACGTTTCTCACGTCATGCTAACTCAAAAACGATTACAAACATGCACAATTTCAAATTTGAATTTCAAATAACGGCTCCTGCTATAATTTATTTCAGAAGAAAAATAAATGAATATATAAGCCCTTGGCCAAGGTTTTTATTTAAGCAATTGAAACAATTAAATAAATAGAATAACAGGAAAGAGGCCTGCATGCCAACAGTTGAACAATGAAAACTAAAAATTGAACTAACAGGAGTTTTTAACGCTACTATGCCAACAAAGAATTGATGAAACTTACTACTATCCTATCAACTAAGCAATGGAAACAAGCTTCACCCATGATCACCTCAGCATCTCCCAACTAGCTGTCCCGATGATGTCCTTGTTTACCTGGTGGAAGAAACCACAAAAAGGGTGAGTAGAAAAGAATATTCAGTAACAATTCCCAAACAGGGGCACAATGCACAAGGTAGAGTCTAACATGCTAGCAAATACATATTGATCTCAACTATAGTTTTCTTTACTTTACTTGGTCGTGGGATTCGTTACATGACTTGCATGTGAGACCTTTGAGACACTCACCTATTCTAGATAATATGACTGGCCATGAAGTTCTTTACACGACTATCTAGTTCAAACTCAACTTTTCTCTACTAGCATACTGACGACGCCGGTTCAGGTGAGCCATCTACAGACACCCTACACGTGTACACACACACCGCATGGTGCTGGAAATCAGTTAGGTGTAGGCCTATACAGACTGACCTGGTCCAAGTCGACATGCCTAAAATACTCAAAGAAAGGTATCCACTGAGTCACGGTCCTAGAGGCCCTCACCAGTGCACCGAGTCAGCCTGTTCACACCTATCGCCTTATGCTAAGAGCCTCGCATAGCAAGCGTACACTATAATCAGGGCCCGCCTATAAAGGCTACAAACTAAGCATCGCTGAGGGCGACATATTACATCACATCCCCAGCTATCGGGCACGGGATAAAGATCCTCAACGACACCGACCCAATGAGAACAACATAGGTTGTGTGCTCTACAACCTCTAGATGATGACAACTATACGATTCCATAACAAAAGAATTTAATACCCTAGTCCTAGCAGATCACCAAACATGCTTAACAATTCAACTAGCATCCTGGAAGGATACTAACTTACATGATCGTGACTAGCTATAAACTAACATGTCATCAACAATAGTACGTGCTTAAACACAGAGCAAAAGAACATGCAATAGAAACGAGATAACACACCAGGACCCCATAATCCCGATATGTTGCACTCTAAATTATAAATTAAAACACAAGTAAGAAGTGGCACCCCAATACCCCATAATCCCGAGACACAACATACAAAGTAAACAGAACAACAAAGTAACAATTAACACACAACCAGGCACACATCAACATATAATTCAAATGACATGTATCAGACAGCATAGTAAACTTTGCCTTGAGCAGGGTCCACACAACCCGAGTTGAGATGGTTCTTACCTGTTTCAAGATAAAGAAAATGCTCTTTTAGCTGCAGTCAAACAATTCAATAATGAGTTGACCCAACCTAACAGAATACACCTAACAATCAGTCTCGACTTATTAAAACTAAAAAATACAACTAACTTTAATTTATCAAGCATCAGCCCACAACACTTACACAATCTCAAAAGTGATCGAAGATGTCCAATGCTCTATAGAGCACCAAAAATCAAATTGAACTTGCAAGAACACGCCTCAAAACTTGAATAAAACCCATACTTCATAAAACATAAAACAAAACTATAAAAAACAGCCAACCCACAAGATTTAAAATATCAAAACAGTGTCGGATCTAGCTGCGGCGAGGGTCGTCGACTGGGAGAGTTTCGACGACTAGCTGCGGCGGCAAGCTGAACGGGAAGGAGGCTGATGCATGGAAATCTACGCGAGGGGAGGGGTCTTCACATGGTGGCGACGGGTCTGGGCAATCGGCGTGGCGGCAAGGCGTGTGTATGACAAGGTGGAGGCAGCGTAGAGGAGTGGGTGTTTTTCTCTTCGATCACTTTTGAGATTGTGTAAGTGTGGTGGACTACTAGACCACACTTCTTGTGGTGTCTTTTTCTTAAGAGAAATATGTGGAGAACGATTAACAATATGACAGGCTAAAGAAGCCGCTTCAGCCCAAAATGATTTTGGTAAGTTTGCATTTGATAACATGCAGTGCACCTTACTAATCAAAGTCTGATTCATCCGCTCTACTACTCCATTTTGGCTGAGGAGTATGCCAAACGGTTAAATGTCTAACAATTCCTTGTGACTTGCAAAAAGAATCGACACCCTGTCTATTTCTCAATCATGGTCTTCGAATCTTTAAACGTAGGAAACACACTACTCTTCTGCTTCAAGAAAAATACCCAAACTTTCCTAGAAAGTCATTGTCAGAACCCGACCCAAAATGGTCCTAACCTTGGTTTTTACTAGCATGCTTATAGTTTAAAACATTTAAACAATAAAGAAATAACTCAAAATAAAACTTATTCAAACATTAATAGAAAATATTCATTTCATAAATTCCTTAAATAAACCCTGGCCAGTGTTTCAAAGTAAATAATCTCAAATAACTTCTTGTAAAATAAAACAGTTTTCCTTCAGCATGCTACTACAGAAATAAAGAGTCAACAACAATAAGACAGAGTATGTCGGCAGCTCCCATGATCACACAACTCACTCCACTAGCCATCCCGGTGTTGTCCCAAGTTACCTGAAAGATAAGTAAGGGTGAGTATAAACATACTCAGTAAGAATCCCCAACCGGGGTACAATACGATACATCAATCACCTGGCATCCTAGTATACATGCAATCAGTTACCAGCACAGAAACTTTGCTCATCAAGCTAATCAAGACAAGTTTGGGAACCTCGGAAGTTTCCTACTTCTGGCCTAATGATTGGTTCTCCTAACCAATTCCAAAGACATTCTCGAGGGTCTTTCTCCCTCGGCCAACTGATCAACTCAAAAGCTGATCCCAAATAGATGTCAGACACTCTCAAGGGTATTTCTCCCTCGGCCAAATGACCAACTCAAAAGTTGATCCTGAATCGGTGTCCTTGGGGGCCTCTTACCCCCGACGAGGCTAAACCCTAAGACAACGGGAGGGTACCCGAGTCAGGCTCTAAACAAGAACAAGAATGGTGTCACTGATCTACAGTAGTGCAGAGCCCTCGGCACTCAGCTGTAGCAGCCTATACCACCAACCTGAAGCTAATAACTGTCTCCGGGCAGGCTTGCACCCATGACTGGTTCCGCTCTAGCAGGTTACAAACTAGGCTTATATCGATGTAGGAGCTAATCTGCCCGGTTGCCAGGGGCGGAGGCAAGGTACGTTATGCCACTCACTGATCCCGACCTGTGGGGACAAAGTACGTTATGTCTACTCTCAGCCTATGGAAGACAAATCTATCTAACTATCTAATAGTATATAACTGTAAAGACCCGACCCAAAAGGGGCTCTAAATGGGCCTTTACCCCAATGCATGTATTCAAAATAAAAGACATTATGAAAAATAAATTTCGGATCCCAAGTAAAAACAGAAACATTCCACAATCAAAACATACATTTCTAAAAGCATACTGACGATCAGATTTATTTAAACCATTTAAACATTCCACAAGTACAAATATGCTTGGAATCCATAAAACGTAAGAAAACATCCTAGGGCTCCGTGCCCGTCTACATGCATTCAGGGAAATAACAAAAGTCAAGAGTCATGATATAATAAAATGGTCGGAGATGACAAAGCGAGGATTCCATGATCACGCCTCCTCCTTCACCATCCTGCTCTCGCCTTGGTTACTGTGGAAAACCACGAATAAAGGGTGAGTAACGAATTACTCAAGAAGAATCCCCAACCGGGTACAATACGATATACATGATCATCTAGAAGAATGTATGCAAGCTATGAGTATAAACACGTAATAGAGCACATAGCTTAAGTCCACACTTGGACCTCGGATGCCAACTCGGGGTCTTAGTCCGGAAATAAATCCACCACACAATACGCCCTATCCGATAAAACGAGTCCGCCTCGGCTTTGTCTCATCGTCGATACGAAAGGTGCACTAGCTCAAGATCCCGAGGAGCTCTCGGTCGGCGCCAGAATGAGCGTAAGCGCGCGCCTTGCGTGCTCTTGCAGACTATGAGGGGTGCCGGGTCTAGTGGCAAAAATCCCATGTCCATCACCACGCCTAACTAAATCTCTCGGATCGGTCACCGCGACATAGGGGTGTGAGACTGACACGTGAACTATGTCGGCTGAACCACCGCACTTTGAGGCTAAGGAATCGGGCCGTGGTAGGCTTACACCGAAGCCGCCCTTGCCCTATCGTGGCAATCAAGGGCTACGGCCGAACACGCCGAGGGGCGTGTCGATCTGCCGGGGATGAGGCAATGCCAAGTCATCATCCCGACCGTTGGGGCATTTAACGATCCGCCACCCTCACCCAAGATTGCGGGGCCTACCGGCCGGGTTAGCTAAACCCTCACGGGGTCGGGGGACGGAGTATTACCTCGTGCGTCCCTCGCCATGGATGCAAGATACTTTATGCATCGAGCGGATGATGCTACCTACCTACACTCTAACATATCATTTCAATAGCATATAATCCAATACAATCCAAAACGTGCTCAACAGATACAACGAACCTAGCATGGTACTACGAAGCAAGAAGGATATGAGCATGCGAGCGGAACAACCTAGCATGGACTAACATGAGAGAACAACATACGAAGTCATGATAGTCGAGAATTGAAACGAGCACCTAAACTATACATGCCGATAATCACAAACAAACATACAAACAACAATCACATAGAACATCGCAGGTCCACACAACTCCGTGAGAAATCCTTACAGCCGGGCAACTACACACAAAACCTAAGCTACGAACGAACCCGAGCTAGCTACCGAGAACCTAACAAAACAATGATAATCATAATCCATAAGCCTAAATATAATAAAATAAACAAGGCTCGGCTCGGAGCAACTCACGCGCTCGGCCGACACGCGACGGGCAGTAAAGACGGCGGGGCTGCTCTGGCGCTGATCGGCGCAGAAGGGGGCGATGGCGCGAGGACCGCACATCGGGCGCTGACGCGCGGCAGAGGCGGCGAGGCTGCAGTATGCGCGACGCAGCGGCTGGCCGGCAGCGGCGCGAGCAAGCGGACGGAGACGAGCGCTGGCTGGCGCGAGGCGCGACGCGATCGCGCGCGCGCGCGCATGCGCAGCGAGCGAGCGGGCGCGCGGCCGCTTGCTCAGGTGGTGCGCGACGGCCGCGACGGCCGGCGGGCGGTGCGGCGGCTCGTGCTCTTCTTCTTCTGCGATCTGGGCAGCCTGGAGCTTCTTGCTAGGCGTCTGGGCGGCTGGGCTTCTTCTTTGGCGAGATCTGGGCATCTTTGGGCGACTGCAACAAACACACACACACACAAGCTCTTCTCCTTACCTTCGCCAACAAGAACACCCAATCGAGAAGATGAAGAGGATGAAGACTTACCCGGAATGATGATTGAACCAAGGGAGCCGCAAGGATGAAGAACTCCGGCAAGGCAATGGAGAGAAAAGCTTGGCGGCCACACACTTTGGAGAAGAAGATGAGACAAACCTAATTTCTATTTCATTTAACCAAATGCTCCAAAATTCCCAAAATGCAAGGCTAACCATAAAATGATGGAGGAGAGCAACAAGAGCACCTAATGGCTCAATTGGTACACATCCCCACAAGCTTCCACGAGACCCGGGTTCAAACCCCAATTTGCGGCACAATTTCCTTTATTTTTACTTTTGCACCAAACCTTGCTCAAACCAAACCACAAATCCTTCCAAAAACCTACATAAATCCATCCAATAATTTTAGCAACTGAAAAAAGACATAAACGGCTACGACGGGCCCGACCAAATTACTAAAATACCCCTAGGGCATACCGGAAGACCGGGATGAAAACACAGGTCGTTACAATATTCCCTCCTTTTTATGACTTTCGTCCTCGAAAGTCCTTAAAACTGAAACAACACAGATACCGCATTCTCATCCCGTCCTTCCCGCCACGAGCGCCTCCTCCGAACTCGGACTCCTTCACTAAACTTTTACCAACGGATCTCACTTCTACGCAACGCGTCTTCGACTCAAGACCAGAATACTCATAGGCTTCTCCTCGAAGCCCAAACCCTCAATCACCGCAAGGGCTCAAAGTCCACAATGAGCAATGGGTCCGCACATGCTTTGCCCCAACATCGATACATAAAAACACGTGCACACTTGTCAACAAACAAACTCAACCCTACAACAAATCAAGCCAAACAATCGAACCTTCCAGATTCCAAAACTAAACGGCCTACTCTTACTTCACAAGAGACCAACAAACCTCAAACCTTGACTACGACCTTAACGAGATACAAACGAACCACCAATCGGCGATCGATCCAAAAAGACAAACTTCTCCAACAAGAACACGACCACAACACTTAAGCAACCATCTTAAGGAGAAATCGCCAACCAAAGGCAAGGGGCACCATCCTGGTACACCAGACGGCTAACAACACTCACACCACCAAAACTTCACTCGGCCACCTAAAAAAAAAAAGGGCCAAGCACGGACTCCACTCGGCCAAGCCAACAAACTAGAACTCCTCATCGGCGAACGCAAACTTTCCAACGAACACCTACCAAAGAACCACCAAGGAGAACATCGCCAGCAAGGAACATCCAACATTCCTCTCAAGGAAAACTCGGGAAGCAAGGACTAAACCATCACGCAGACTATCTGCGACACAACACCTTGAGGAAAACGGCTCAACAGACTTACCAACCAATGCCACGGCACCTCTGCGCCAACTCACTCAAGCGCGGCTCGCTAACGCCAACCGGGAACTCACAACAACTAGGAATAAAGCCCGAGAAGGGCTTGCTCGTGAGAACTCAACCCAAACTTATAACGAGCAACGCTGCCTCCAAGCTACTACTCAACTCTTAAAATCCAACTGGCTACTCAAAGGACTTCCCCTTTAAGCCTAAGCCTAACTCATCTTCCAACCAGAAGCTCCACTCCCAAAACCTCACAAGGAAAACGGATAACGACAACCTCAAAGCTTACGGATCCTGAGCCACACGAATCCGCAAGACTACCTCGCAAGCTATCACTCGAGGCTGGCATCCAAGGAGCAACTCAACCACCACAGAGGCTAGAGGAAGAGGAAATCTTCAATCCCCAAAGAACCAACAACTTGCCAGAACAACTCAACTCTTACTGGCTGGCCTCCGCCCTTGCGGGAACAAACAACTCTTGCTTGCTAACAACACAAAGCAGAGGACCCTCTCATTGGGGTGACCACGCGCTACTCGATCGACTACACAACTCGGGAGCTAAGTGACTCACCAAACGGGAAACGACTTCCCAAAGCAAGCAAACTCGGAAGGCGGCGAAACTCCACACACGCTCGCTAACTTGCTCAAACCCAAGGCAACAACAACCAACTCTCTTGGAAGCAACACCCAAGAGAAAACTCAACCAATCGGACCACCAAACCGAAACAAACAAAGACTTGCTCAATCTGCCGAGGAGGGGTCAACTCCCAAAACTTATCGACTAGGAACAAGACCTGCAGGCAACGCCCTCGGCTAGAACCGAACTAGCTCTCGAAACAACAAACGAACCAAATCTTGGCCAAACACTCACAAGAGGCGAGAACAACCTTTTGCTGACCTCTAGAACACCATCCAAGAATCCGCTTAATCGGACAAACGACTACTTCCAAGCGACCAACAAACTTTTCCTTCAAGCTAGCGCTTCCACCATTAACTCCAAGACCAAGGGAGTAACGACAACTCCCCAAGGAAACGGCTCTTACAAGCGGACAACCAACGGACAGAGAGAACTCCACATACGCTCACTGTCTTGCTCCACCAGAGCAACAACATCTAATCTCACGGGGCACAACAAGGGTCCATCTCGGTCGAACCTCCAAATGCCAAACGGGGCAACTCAACATCCTGGAAACAGAAAAACAACTAACATGGCACAAACCACTCGCCCCACGAGCAAAACTAAACTCTAGCAACTCCAATCCACACCTTGGTCAACACCAAGCATCAACTTGCCACCACACCGAAACCACTCCGGACTTTACTCCAAACAAACACTAGCTTGCTAGTCTACCAAGATCGCTAGCAACTCCACCGAGGCTACAAACTACACGCCTCCAAATAGCCAATCTGAAACTCACTAGCTGGGCTGACCGAGCTCTGGAGAGGCTCTCCACAACCTAGGGTTCTTTGGCAACCCTCGACACACACACCTGCCGGCAGATACGATCTAACAGGACAAACCGCTGAACAAACAACTCCAATTTCCAAAGATCCCAACCATGTTTGGCCAACTCCAACTCCTTGGGAACCTAGAGGACCCGAAACGCTACTGAATGCCTCATCCCCTACTCAAAGCATCGGCCACAACATAACTTCTACCCAAGGAAGGATCCGAACAACTCTCTTAGCCATGACGATCGAAAACCACGCGGCTTAGCTACCATCGCTCTTGTTCGGTTTCCAATCGAACTCCAACCAATGATCAACAAGAAGATCCGCCAACCAAGCTTAGGCCCAACTTAACAAATCTTGCCTAAGCAACAACTTGATACCACGAGCACGGTATCCTTACCACCTCAACCAAAGCCTTACAACAACCACACGAGTCCAACTTCTCAAGGAACCGAGCACGAGATCTCCAAAGCAAACTCTACATGGATCTCAAACTCTCGCCACGTAACGAACCACACAAAACACACTTGTGTACACAACTCCCAACCTTCCTTTAGAGATCCAAGACTAACAAGCGCTTTTCCACAAAGCAACGATAACTCCCGGCAAATGATACAAACAATCCAAGGAACACCAAAAGTTCCATCTCCACACGATACTGGAGTGAGGCAACCTTGCTCTACCAAAGTATAATCATGCCAAACCAAACTTACTTTGTACCAAGCCTCTACCAAGGGTGCTTACCCCTAAGGCATCCAAAACCTCTCGCAAGGCATCACCTCATCTCGCCTCAAAAGCATCCAACTCGCCTCATAGGCATCCAAATCATCGATAAGCATCCAACTCATGGTCCTCAATTTGGACCAAACTCGCATCTACAATGCTCAACTCTCCTCAGATTTAGGCACTCGAAGGTAGTTGGCCAGCACTACCAACCACGAGGAAAATCTCTTGGCCTTAACACTAGCGCGAGACTCCGCGCGCACCAACATTTACCAACCGGCAACTCACGACTTACTCAACCTCCGTAAACACCGGGAAGAGGCTCCGGCTCCTCTCGAGCATCCTTTTCGCTTGTAGTCCATCGACTACCACCGAACTAGCCCTCCGCACGACCTAAACGGGTGCAAGCGCCATAAACAGATCCAAGGCTAAAGGAGTACGCGAACTCCGAATGGCATAGAACCATCTGCTATGCCCAAGCCAAACTCAAGCTCGAACAGACTTAGTGCCAAAGTGGCACACCAACCAATGCACCTCAAGTGCTACTACTACCAAATCCACATCCGAGGAAGTCTGGTCATTAAACAACAAAGAGGCTCGCAAGGGGCAAAAGATGACCCTTCATCCGCCTCAAGCCACTAACACGGCAACTTGCCAAACAATCGGGCGATCGGTGGAGACTCGCTAGTCCACCTCTCACAAGGGACTTCCACCACCATCCGATGAACCAAATAAAGACAGAACGGCACACCTCGGCCTCTCGAGCAATGGGGCATCCCACACACGGATGCTAAACTCAAACTGGCCAACTACTTTACTACTAGCGATAGGACTTACTAAAACATTGAGCTCTACAGGCATCCATTTGCCAACTGGGCGTCTCCATCAACGCCAACAAACTCATCCGAATAAACTGCTGATCATGCCCTCCCGAACCTCCGGGCTACAAGAGCTACTGGGGAAAAATCTTTGAAACAAACTCTCGTCACCGGGCTATCTGTGCCGGGACTCCTCACTACGCGCTACAAAATGCGCTGGGTCTCCGCTCTCGATAGCTAAAGACACGCCATCAAATCTCTCATGGCTGGAGCACACTCGCTCAAGGAGTCTCACTCGAGGCGCCGCTAGCCTCTACCCCCTCCTCTAGGCAACTCAATCTGCCGGCCAACCGGCATGCGGGCCTAACAACCACCGGACGCGCCTCAACATCAACACGATCGGTCCAACTCCTCGGTCGGACATGCCAAGCGCCACTGCTCCTGCGGGTGCGATCAACATATTGGCGATCGCACGAAGCACCACCACCCTCTCACTGGGAAAGCGACAAGCCCCGGGCCACAAATGGCCAACGGAGTCTAAGCTCGCCTCCCTCTCGAACGATGTCCTGGGGCATCCGAATCTATCTGGATACCTCAACAAGCCGCTAAACAAATCGCTGCCGCACTGCGAAAAGTTGGCATGATGGCTCACTAAGCCCAAACCAACAACGAGTCGAAACACGCTCGTCTCCGCTCCACAACACTACACAAGGCATACACAAGATGACAGTGTTGTAAATTCTTAACCCTTTTTCAACAACAAATAGTAAACTTAGGCGTGCTGATGATCGTTGAGTCTTGATGATCATGGAAAAATGACCTACAACAAAAGGTCGGTCTACGAGAATCTATGACTCTGAGCTCGATACCAATCAGAAGACCCGACCCAAAAGGGGCTCTAAATGGGCCTTTACCCCAATGCATGTATTCAAAATAAAAGACATTATGAAAAATAAATTTCGGATCCCAAGTAAAAACAGAAACATTCCACAATCAAAACATACATTTCTAAAAGCATACTCTGATCGATCGAGATTTATTTAAACCATTTAAACATTCCACAAGTACAAATATCTTGGAATCCATAAAACGTAAGAAAACATCCTAGGGCTCCGTGCCCGCCTACATGCATTCAGGGAAATAACAAAAGTCAAGAGTCATGATATAATAAAATGGTCGAGATGACAAAGAGGATTCCATGATCACAGCTCCTCCTTGACCATCCTGTCTCCCCGCTTGGTTACCCGTGGAAAACCACGAATAAGGGTGAGTAACGAATTACTCAAGTAGAATCCCAACAAATTTTACAATACGATATACATGATCATCTAGAAGAATGTATGCAAGCTATGAGTATAAACACAGAATAGAGCACATAGCTTAAGTCCACACTTGGACCTCGGATGCCAACTCAGGGTCTTAGTCCGGAAATAAATCCACCACACAATACGCCCTATACGAGAAACGAGTCCCGGCCTCAGCCTGTCTACTGTCGATACGAAAGGTGCACTAGCTCAAGATCCCGAGGAGCTCTCCGGTGTCACCAGTAATGAGCGTAAGCGCGCATCTGCGTGCTCTGCGACTATGGGGTGCCGGGTCTAGTGGCAAAGTTGCCCATGTCCGATCCACCACGCCTAACTAAATCTCTCGGATCGATGTCACCGACATAGGGTGTGAGACACGGACACGTGAACTATGTCGGCTGAACCACCGCACTGAGGCTAAGGAATCGGTCGTGGTAGGCTTACACCGTGAAGCCGTCCTTGCCCTATCGGTGGCAATCAAGGGCTACGGCCGAACACGCCGAGGGGCGTGTCGATCGCCGGGATGAGGCAATGCCAAGTCATCATCCCGACCGTTGGGGCATTTAACGATCGCCACCCTCACCCAAGATTGCGGGGCCTCACGGTCGGGTTAGCTAAACCCTCACGGGGTCCAGGGGACGGAGTATTACCTCGTGACGTCCCCGCCATGGATGCAAGATACTTTATGCATCGAGCCCGATGATGCTACCTACCTACACTCTAACATATCATTTCAATAGCATATAATCCAATACAATCCAAAACGTGCTCAACAGATACAACGAACCTAGCATGGTACTACGAAGCAAGAACAGAGATATGAGCATGCATGCGAGCGGAACAACCTAGCATGGACTAACATGAGAGAACAACATACGAAGTCATGATAGTCGAAATTCGAATAGAGCACCTAAACTATACATGCGATAATCACAAACAAACATACAAACAACAATCACATAGAACATCGCAGGTCCACACAACTCCGGTAAGAAATCCTTACAGCCGGGCAACTACACACAAAACCTAAATGCGAACGAACCCGAGCTAGCTACACGAGAACCTAACAAAATAATGATAATCATAATCCATAAGCCTAAATATAATAAAATAAACAAGGCTCGGCTAGGAGCAACTCACGCGGCTCGGCCGACACGCGGGGCGGGCGATTAGCACGGCGCGGCTCTTCTGGCTGGCGCCGACGCGCGCAGAAGGGGGCTGATGGCGCGAGGACCGCACACCGGGCGCCGACGGGCGAGCGCAGGCGCGCAGGCAGCTGCGCGCGCGCAGCGACGGCCTGGCTGGGCGCAGCGCGGGCGCGGAGCAAGCGGACGGACGAGCGCTGCCCAGCGCGATCTGGCGACGGGCGAGCGCGCGAGCGAGCGCGCGCGCGCGGCTGCTCGGTGGTCTGCCAGGACGAGACGGCTGCGACGGCCGGGCGGTCAGGCGCGCTCGTGCTCTTCTTCTGCGCGATCTGGCAACTGGGGCTTCTTGCTAGGCGATCTGGCGGCTTTGGGCTTCTTCTTTGGGCGAGATCTGGGCATCTTTGGGCGACTGCAAACAAACACACACACACACAAGCTCTTCTCCTTACCTTCGGCCAACAAGAACACCCAATCGAGAAGATGAAGAGGATGAAGACTTACCCTAATGATGATTGAACCAAGGGAGCTGCAAGGATGAAGAACTCGGCAAGGCAATGGAGAGAAAAGCTTGGGCGGCCACACACTTTGGAGAAGAAGATGAGACAAACCTAATTTCTATTTCATTTAACCAAATGCTCCAAAATTCCCAAAATGCAAGGCTAACCATAAAATGATGGAGGGAGAGCAACAAGAGCACCTAATGGCTCAATTGGTACACATCCCCACAAGCTTCCCTGGAGACCCGGGTTCAAACCCAGTTTGCAAAGACAATTTCCTTTATTTTTACTTTTGCACCAAACCTTGCTCAAACCAAACCACAAATCCTTCCAAAAACCTACATAAATCCATCCAATAATTTTAGCAACTGGAAAAAGACATAAACGGCCCTGACGGCCCGACCAAATTACTAAAATACCCCTAGGGCATACCTGGAAGATCGGGATGAAAACCTGGGTCGTTACAATAACAGACATCACTAGTAGTTGAACATGCTTAACAAGAATACAAGCACAACCTAGCATGATACTACGAATGTAAACAGGGAACTCAGAACATGCTGGAAGGACAAACCTAGCATGACACTAACATGTAGAAATAGGGCAAACATGCTAGTAGAGATAAACAGTGAAACAGTCCTAGCCACTACATGCTCATAACAAACAACATATATATATAAGATGCAATCAAAACATATCGTAGGGTCCACACAACCCTGGTAAGAGATCCATACCTGGAACAAGTAGAAATACAAATAGTAAAGTGCTCCTTGAGCTCCAATGTCTCACAACCTAAAAGCATACAACATACAAATTAACCTAGCTAGCTAAACACTTATCTATCAACTACAAACTAGAAGCAAGGGAGCAAGAGACTACCCCTACTAGCACCTAGTGCTCTCGGCCAAGCACCAATGATGGAACCCTAAGACTCTCGGCCACAACACTGCAACACTTGATCTTTGCTAGGGAAACACAACAAACACAACCAAGCTAGGTCTCGGCTACTCCTTGCAACAAGGTGTCTCGGCTAGGGCATCAACAAACAACAACCACAAGTTAGATCCCATGTCCATGAAGCAAGCAAACACACACCTAACTTTCATGAAGCTCTTGGCCACACACCCTCATTGAGGCTCTCGGCCAAACCAACACACAAGCAACCAAAATCACACACTTACCAACTCACCTAATGAAGATTCGGCAAGAACTTCCAAGGAGCAAGGTGGTCTCGGCCAAGGGGAATGCACAATCAAAGGAGATCTTGGCTAGGGTTTGGATTTGCACAAGGAAGAGAAGAGCAAGTTAGATCGATCCAAACCACATCTCAAACACTACAAAAACATCATCTATCTTACCTTGGAGCCCTCGGAAATGGAGGTTGGAGAAGGAAGATGTGCTCGGATCTGAACAAACAATAGGAGCAAGCAAGATCTCCTCTACCCAAAGCAAGGTTCTCGGATCTACAAGACGAAGAGAAGAAACAACACAAGCTCTCTTAGCTAGAGCTAGATTCGGCCATGGCAAAGAGGAGAAGGAGAAGGATTTTGCAAAAGCTTACCTTGGAACAACAATGGAGAGCAAAGCCAAGGAGCAATACTTGAGGATCTTGAAAATGGAAGCAATGGAGATGGAGAGAAGATGGAGATGAAGCTCTCGGCCAAGAGGAAGAGGAAATGGAGCAAGGTGGTCGGCCAAGAGGGAGGGGAAGAGAATAAGATGCAACCTTAGGTATTTTTCCCTTATTTTTAATAATAAAAATGCCTCCTAAAATCCCACATTCAAATCCTACCAAGTGCACTTTTTAAAAACCAATTTATTTTCTCTACACAAGGCTCAAACTCAACTCCCAAGCCACCATGGTTCGAATCCTAGCTCCAACACTTTTATTTACATTTTTCTTCTTTTAACTGGGAGGGCTCCAAACTTACCATAAATGGAATTCTTGACCTGGAACTTGAAACCGAAGAATAACTGGAGTCCACAATGACAGAAACAACCTTGAGGCCCTGACTTACTGTAAAAATATCTCGGAAAGGTAAAATGACCAAAATACCCCTAGAGGAAAAATTGACTAAAATACCCCTGGAAGCACAAAAGCCCTAACAACACAACCAACTCACTAGAGAAACAACCAACAAACCTAAAGAACCGAAAGGAAAATCTTGGGTTGTTACAGTCATCAATAATGTTTAGCATATAAAATGCCCCCACCTTTATAAGGTACTTTAGCTGGACTCCAAAGATTATAGTGTATATAATCAAGTGTTCCTTTAGTATTGTGAATACCCTTCGAGAATTTGACACGTTTTTACTTTCCAAAAAACACAATGCTCACAAATTAAATATCAGTAATTTTATGTCCATCAAGAAGCCCTCTTTTGCTTAACTCGACCAATCATTCTCTCTCATATTCCCCAAACTCATATGCCAAAGTCAAAGCAATATCACTATCAGATAACGAAGGTTTAGAAATTGCTACATCACCCAGAACGGTAGAACCTTGTAATACATAAAGATTGATAGAAGTTTTTTGTCCTTTCATGTGTGTCAAACTGTCTTTACTAACCTTGAGAGCTCCACCTTCACCAATGAACGTGTACCCTCGTGTAGTAAGAGTACTTAAAGAGATTAAGTTACTCTTCAAATAAGGAATGTGTCTCACATCAGACAGTGTTCTGACCACATCATCAAACATCTTGATTCTGATTGTTTCAATACCAACTATCTTACAGGAAGTATTATTTCCCATCTATACGGTACCTTTTGATGTTGATTCATATGTTGAAAACCAGTCCCTATTGGGACACATTTGAAATGAACATCCTGAATCAAGAATCCCATCATCAGATTTTAATTTGCCATCAGAAGCAACTAGGAGGTCACCATCACTATCGACATCTTCAACAACATCAGCTTGATCAGAGCTCTTAAGTTGCTTTCCCTTTTGAAATTGAGAGGTTCTCTGATTCTTATTCTGTAATTTGTAGCATTCAGAAATAACATGGCCTTTCTTCTTGCAATAATTGCAAGTTTTATTTTTATTTCTCGATTTTGATCGATTCCTCTGATTACCATAATTTTTCTTCTTGTTGTTCTCCCTCGAATTACTAACCCCTCTGCAGAACTCTCAGCTCCACCAATAATATATGTTTAATTTTTTCTTTATTAAATAGACTATCATAAAATTCATTTAAAGTGAGAGTATCAAGACTATATAAAATCGTATCTCTAAAATCTGCATTTGAGGGAGGTAGAGAACGCAACAAAATCAAGGCCAAATCTTCATAATCATAACGAATCTCCATAGACTCTAAATCGGAGGAAATTTCTTTAAAACCAACTAAATGGTTATCTAAGGATGATCCTTCATCCATATGATAAGAAAATAAACGCTGCTTCAAATGCAATTTTGTAGTTAAATTTTTGTCATGCAAATCTGTTCTAACCTTAACCATAAACCAACAATACTTTTCTCTTTCAAAACATCTTGCAACATTTTATTAGACAAATGCAGATGTATCAAACTAAGAGCCTTTCGATCTTTGCTTTTCTTTTCTTCTTGAGTCCAAGAAGCTGACATTTTAGTAATTCCTAATAGGGCTTCTTCTAAATCCATTTGGATAAGAACTGCCCGCATGTTAGCTTGCCATAATGAAAATCTAGTATTGCGATCCAAAAATGGTATATGATGTTTCACAGATTCCATAATAAATTATCTCAACCAAACGAAACATTAATAACAAATCAAGTTCTAACAAACCAACCAAGCTCCAATTCCACTTGTTGAAAAATTACTCAATCTTTAACACATACCACTTAATATCGATGTAGCAAAGTAAACTATATTCTAATTATGACAATGAAAAATATAAATAAATGGAGTAAAGAAAAAAGTAATAACACAAAGATCTTACGTGGTTCGGACGAAGCTTGCATCCATGGGCGAAGACGGAAAGAATATTTCACTAGAATTCCAAAGACGGGATTACAAAAGAGCACACTCAAAACACTCACCAAAATCTCAATACACCCAAAGATTTGAACTCACCAAAATTAATTTCTAAATGCAATTAGAAATTAATATAAAAAGAATTTAGAAAATTCTTTAAAATGAAATTCTTGCTTTGTAATGTTCACATTTCAAAGTGAAATGTAAATGAAACTAGGAAGGTAACAAACAATGGTTTTATTTAATTATTCCTATTTATTTTCATTATTATACTTGTTTATTATTATCATTGTAAAATTTAAGCATTATTTTATATGGATTAAAATAACATTTTTCCCTAAATTTTAAAATTTGTTCTATTTTAGTATTTGAACTTTCACAAATCTAATTTTAATCTTTAAATTTTGGGCTTAGTTGGGTCGTTGAACTTTCATAAAATACCAAAATTTATCTCACATAAGTATCGTGTTCATTTTTCTCTAAATAAAAGTATCATCTTCTTCTTTAAATTTTATAGATAATTCACATTTTATCTTTATTATATTAAAATTAGTAATATTATTAAATAAATTTTAAATAATATCAATTTCACAATTATTGTGTGGATCAATTTTAATTTTTTTTTTAAAAAAAAAACTAAAACTAGATATCTGAAAATTCATGTACTCATTTCAAAAAAATAAAATAAAATAAAATAAATTCTTGTACTCAAATCAAACCAACTCTTAAAAGTTTGTGGACCAATATAATATTTTAATATCATTATTTTAATTAACACTTTCGATTAATTATTATCTTTTATTTTACAAATTTGTTATAAACAAGATAATGATGATTATAAATACCAATTTATATGCTAGAAACTTATGGGGTGTGTTTGCTTTGGAATGAAATGAGATGAGGTGGGTGTTGAAGCACAACATCTCATCTCCTCTCATCTTTTTCTTTTTTTTTTCTTTAAACATTTTTCATATTATTTATATATTTTTTTTACTTATTTTATGTTTGATATTTTTTTTTATTGTAATGATATTATTATTCAAATATATTAATATACCAGTATATAATTATAATAATTATACTATTATTATATCAAATGTTTATTTAAATAAAATATAATTTTGAAAATTAAAATACATAGATGCATATATATTTTTTAATATATGATAATAAATTTTAATATTTTTATTTATAATAGATTAACTATTTTTTATTTATTTTTCTAATCATCCTTAATAACAAAATTTTATTTAGAGATCGATTATAAATATCGTATTTACAAATTTATAGTTAAAAATTATTGTAATAAAATAATGTGTTTCTTTTTAATATTAAAAATATGAATATCAATTTATTATAAAGAAAATTTGCACTGTATAACAACTTTTTTAACACAGTTTAAAATTATAACAACTTTTTAAAAATAATTCGTTTATAGCAAATTCTGCCTATTTTTTAATTTTCTAGTGATGGAAGTTTATCAACTTTTTTAGCACAGTTTATATTTTCTAGTGATGGAAATTTATCAAATTTATCAATAATTGATTCTATCGGCCCTTATTGATATAATATAATGGAAGTCTATCAATTTACTTTATTTATTAGTAATTCTATCAGCCTCTATTAATAGAATCTATCCATATGTAAGTCAATCAATTTACATTTTTTTGTTATATGTGTAAATATTTTCATTATTGTGCTATTCATAGAATATTTTAGCCCTTCTGTAATATACATGCAAAAGCCCCTATTATAAAAAAAATTCATTTAAATAATTTATATAATTTTTATTCATAGTTTACAATAGATATAAAAATATAAACTTATTTTCAATAAAATTAAAAATATTAAACTTATTTTGTTTGTTAAAAAAATGAGATTCAAAGTTTTTACTCTTGTATTAAGCTACACTTTAAAATAATGGTGGAAGCAGATCTTTTTTTGGAAGGAATAAATTAATTTAAATAATTAAGTTTTGTATGTATATACAAAAAAATAAGTATAAGTTTCAAGACTTTAATTGAGATCTATTCTACATAATAAAAAAATAATTCAAAATTTGAGGGGTATTGTATTGCTATCATGTAATAATTATTATAAAAATGTGACCAAATTCTCTTTTAACTACAAAAAAACAACTAATAAATTTTTTTAGGGGTACTTATGTTTCCCTAGAAGTATCAATGACTAATATGATAAATATATTTAATTTATTATTACATACTAATTAGTATGTTTTATTAGCAATTCTTTGACATTTGGTAACTATGAATATGAATGAATAAAAGGTATAAGAAAATAGTTTCTTTTTTTAATAAATTAAAAATTGCTGAGATTTTATAATGACTAGTTTAACCAAATGGTTTTATTTTTATTTTTTAATTTATTATTTTTTTAATAAATAAAATCTTAGTATATTTTTTTATTATTATTATTTAAGTCTAACAAATCATTACAAAAAAGTTATTAATGATCTAGAAATATTTTAAATTAGTCAAACTTTATTTTTGTGGTGTGAAGTTTTTTTTTTCTCATAATGCTTTTTTTAATGGGAAATTGTAGTAACTAGACCACATTAAAAAAGTATTTACAAATATAGACGACCAAGTTTTTTTTTGCAAAGTTAATTTTTTTATAAAAAATCGTAATTATTAATTTTTCATTAATACCATTTTGCCCTTTCTCATATTTAATATTAAATTTTCGAATTAAATGCCTCATTTTGCATACTTTCCATCATTTTAAACACATACCATATATAATTGTCAACTCTTTTAAAGCAATGAGATTTAATTCATTTTCTCATTTATCTCTTATCTTTCTTTCTATTCCATTTTCGTTTCACTTTTCTTCTTCCATTCTCCATTCCTCCATTTTTCGTTTCTCCAGCTCCATTCAATCTTTCTTTTCACATTTCGGCCACCACATAAATTGTCGTCGACCACAAAGTTCTGATCGGACGGTATAATCGTACGTATTTAGTTATCTCTTCTCAATAATTTTCATTTTTCACCGTATTTGTATTACGTTTTTGTTCCTTATCCATCATCATTAGTAGGTTGCTGCTCGTTCTAGTATAATCGTGATCCGATATGTTTCAGATGGTTTAGTATGGTATGTTTTATTCCTATTCTATTATTTATGTACATTTAACTCATTTAAATTCCAGTATCTAGAATGTCAAAAGTCATGTTTAGAAATGCAGTAAAATCATATGTAGAACAGTAGTTATTTCGTACTTTTATTTCCATATTCTGGTATAATTTCTTGTACACACATGTACAAAACTGTACAATTGAGTATATACCGTATGTTTATACAATGTTTTTAGGTTAGTTATACTGTACATCTTCTCCTTATAGGTTCATCAATCATTCCATTTGTATAATATCATTAATACTTTGTTTGCCATGTAGAGTATGATATGTTTTACTCCTACTTTGTCATTTCTCTACATTTAATTATTTATATTTTAGTATTTAGAATGTCAAAAATCATGTTTAGAATTGCAGTAAAATCATATGTACAGTAGTTTCTTCGTACTTTGATTTCCATATTCGGATATAATTGATTGTATACACATCTACAAAACTGTACAATTGAGTATATACCGTATGTTCATACAATGTTTTTAGGTTAGTTATACTGTACATCTTCTCCTTATAGGTTTATCAATCATTCCATTTTTATAATACCATTAATACTGTTGTTTGCCATGTAGAGTATGATATGTTTTACTCCTACTCTGTCATTTCTCTACATTTAATTTATTTATATTTCAGTCTTTAAAATGTCAAAAATCATGTTTAGAAATGCAATCAAATCATATGTAGAAACAAAGAGTTTTTTCGTACTTTGATTCTCATATTCTGGTATAATTCACTATATACACATATCTGCAAAGCTGTATAATTGAGTATATATTGTATGTTCATACTGTGTTTTTAGGTTAGTTATACTGTACATCTTCTCCTTATATGTTCATCAATCATTCCATTTGTATAATACCATTAATACAAAGAGTTTGTCATGTACTATTATATTACCGTATAAACTATACAAAACTCTATATATTTTATTATACATATTGTATAACTTACACAGTACATTTATGGTTTATTATTCATTTTATTCATGTCTAATACATTTTTCATACTCATATTACTATCCATTACATTTCTATTCATGTACTGTATTGTTTATATACATGTATATTATACGACTTATAATATAAGACAAAGATCTTGTTTGAACATTTTTGTAATACTATACAACATTTCTTTATAGGTTAAACAAGCAACCCTATTGGACGTAGTGGTCAGTGGGATGAAAATGAAGATGTACCATAATCATGAAGTAGCTGAAGAACGTTGCATAAATATTGAGGAATGCATTCACCCAATGATGATTTTACATTACAGTCTTTTTTTTATGCCGACTTTCAATTTCAATTTTGTAACTCATAAGATCTTTTTTATTTACTACTGATCTCACTTTAAATAGTAATTTTGTGTGAAGTTTTATCCAACACTATGAGTCTCTATCAATTCACAAATATTACGTATGTTATTTCCAAACGTTTTACTATAAGGTATTGTACATTAAAAAATTTATACATTTAAAATTACTTGTTCGTTGTTGCAAACATATTAAATCACACTACAAGTATCCATATCAGCAAATTAAACATTTAAAAAAAACACAAAGTTTTAAAATACAGTATGATACATGATATATTATGAGTGTACCGTATATACCAAGTTATTTAAGTACTGTGTGGTTATCATACGGGTTCTGATTTCAATCAACAAAATTGAACGTTCAATAACTCATACGGTCTATTTATGAACAAAATTACCAGAATCAAATAACATGTAAATTACTAACTATATTGTACATGTACATTACTAACCATACTGTATGTAAATGACAACTCTACCTCTAAGAATATACTGTCGCCACTTTCGTTAAACAATTAATGCACCATAAATTGGCAATTTATGGTTTTCCATAATTAATACACCCTAAATTGTCGGTTTCTAGTATTCTACAATTAATGCACCCTAAATTGGCAGTTTCTAGTTTGGAATGTGAGATAGGATTTTCTTTTTTTAAATTTCCTTTCCCAAATGAAAAACCAATAAATTAAGGGTAGTGTTGTAATTCGTTAATTTTGGAATTTATAAGATATTAAAATAAATTCTATTTTTGCTAATATTTTTGAAGATGCATATATTTGCAAATACTTTTCAAATAGAGTCTATTTATGAAAAAAGCCCTTTTTTAATTAAACAATATTTAAATGTGAAAGATTATAAACTTTTATATGCATGGTTATTATGTCGTACATAATATCATTAAAATTTCTTTATTTTAATATAAACATTGATATGATCAAGGGTGTTTAATATTAATTTCATATTACTTACATTTTATTTATGATAGTGGTTACTACAAGGAAAAGGGTTTTTGCCGACGATTTAAAATGTCGCCTAAGTCAATAAGCTGTAGCCTAAGCCTTATGCGATGGTAAAAGCACCGTCACCAAAACCGTCGGCAATACCTCGTCGGAAGTTCCTTAGCTGACATTTTTGTAACACAGTCATCAATTCAAACTTCATACAATGGTGTTCTCGAACGTCGTTTATTGAAATCTTAGCCGACGTTCTATAAACCGTCGGTTAAGGTATTTTTGACCGACGATTTATGAACCGTCGCCTATGTTTTTTTTTTATCCAACGTTTTCAAAACCGCCAGATAAGATATATTTTATCCGATGTTTTGATAAAACATCGGATAAGGTTATTGTTTGGAATTTTGTTAATTTTATTTATTTGGCTTTTTTTTGTGTACATATGAATTATTATCATTCAACCAAAAAACAAGTTTAGAGTTAAACTAAATCACATCAAATAAAAATTGGGAAATTTATAACAACCTTATAACAAAATACAAAGTTCTAAAAAAACCAGCAATATGTTCACATGTCAGACTATAACCACAAAACGAAAAACCAATATTCTTAAAAAAAAGGTTGAATCCATACGTTGTAGTTTCCTTGTCATCAACAACAGTTTGTACGTCACTGCAAAAATGAAATGAAGCATGAGTTAGATAATAAAAATTAAAAGAAATTATACTTATAATAGAAACTTCGAAATTTGAAATTTGAAATTTCGGTAGCATAAACTGATGACTAACCAAAAACAATTTACAGTTGTTTTAACCATGAAAATTATATATAGTCTACATTGTGGCAACCTTTGTTGCAGGGTAGCTACATTTCACATAAAAATATACATAAATGTAGAGTTTTAATTACTTACCTAAGTGTAACATCACGTCCTTGATCTCTTGAACGATTTGATCATCTCTCAAAGCTCGTTCATGCCTTTGGAAGATTCCTCTCGAGACTGCGCTAATTCTTCGCGAGTGAAGGCAAGTTCTTCTACTAATTTTGTTATCTCCTCTCTTTCTTGATTCAGTTGGGTCTTTACCGTCTGAACCTCTTCTTGAGGTTGTTACTCATGCTGAGAAAGAGATAGATTCACTAGCATTGGAACTTGATGTGGATGCCCTCTTACATCTCGTAATACACCAGACCTCATAAGGAACCCGTCCTAGGCCATTTATTCTATCTGTCCTAATACCTAAAACTCTGCAGGTGTTCTCTAACTCGTCGTATGGGAGTTTAGCAGCAATCGCCTTCGTTCTAATCTCCATCATTTGTTCTTGTACAAAAATCAAACATACATTAGTATCAAGATAAAATTTAAATGAAAAATGAAAAACCAACATACTTACATGAGCTTCCTCTGATTTCTTGTCAGCCCATCCAGTCTCTTCCTTGAAGTGACTTTCTTCAAATAGGTCGATGTACCCCATAACCTGACAATCCTTCTTTCTCTAGAAACATAAAATAAAGTCGTTAGTATATTGTACGAATTCTTCGCAATAAAGTATTACACAATGAAGTATTACTTGTTCCTGTATATTCAAGAAAGAATTACTCCCTGCTACGTGATGGTATTGAACTTGAGATCTACTCTCCTCAGCCTTATTTGACTTGGATTTGAAATTCACATCCTCCCATTTATTGTACAAATATTCTCAATCAACTGGATCTGTTACGGAAGTATGTGGGTTCGATCGTCGAACCACAGGATCCAGACTCCTAAAAAAATGATAATGTATGATTAGTTATGATGCATTAAAATGAAAAAAAACATAAGTATAAGTTAATATGTTACTTGTAATTTTTATGCAACGTGCATCTGTACTCTATATGCTTGTTGATCTTAGGATTACTAAGGTCTAGGTCGAAGTGTGACTATGTATAACGAATGTATATATTAATACAAAAAAATAGTGCCTAAAGTACAGAATTATGTGTTTTTAAACATACCAAGAGTCTATGTTTCACTAGGTTCTTCAATTCTAGAGTGACCTCTTTCCATCTATTGAGGGTTATAGGAAACGACCCTCTCACAAGCACCCAGATCTGCTTACTCAAGCTATTTGCAATTGGTGCAACGGCCTTTCCGTACTCTTGAATAAATTGGACTTGGACAAGGCCGTGATTATTTACGTTCCTCTCCAACTCAGCGCCCTTTGAAATTCCTCAACCGCACCGAGGTCTAGATGTACTACCTGCACGTGATTGAATGTTAGAAACCAATAAAAAAAAAGTGAATGAACAAAACAAATGAAATCATACCTGATGCCTAGGTCTCCTCAAAAGGCATAGTCGTAGGAACAACATCCTGATAAGTATTTATCTCGTCACAGTTATGGAGAATGTACAAATGTAATCTTCGCATGTCAATATGAGATAAAGTCTTTGGTGTCATTTCTCCTATTGGTTGTGCATTTTGTTTGAACACTTCATATTCTCCAAGCCGTTCGTTATTAGTATTATGGTCATCATTGCGGTCTGCCTATTGAACCTCGTTTCAATACCAGTGAGATATAATAATGAACAGAAGTTCAATCATTCTTTGTCCACATACCTTTCAACAATTGACCCTCCTGGATGTGCTTTATTCATAACGAATAGTTTGGATTTTCTTAAACTTCTCTCGAAAGGATTAAAAAACGCCATATATGAACAAATGAGTTTCTACTCCTTCAATACTTTTCCACAACACATTCATACATTTTTTTTAGAGCTGGGAAATTGAAGCTTCGCTCCCCTATACCCCGGGCACCACTGGTCCGTCCCAAGACTATGACACCTAAACACATTCATACGTTTTTTGCATGGACATCTCATTTTTGCAACAGTATTGACATGAGACTTTGCCATTTCCAAAAATTGTTTGACACCTTCAGCATAATGAATAGACAACCTATTTTTATTTTTTATCTAATCTTTGTTCATCTTCAATCTCTTTCAATAACCACTATCAAATTCTAGTGTCAAACTATCCTACAGGATTTAGATGAATAATTAGAGAGTGGCATTGAAAGAAACTTCTAGATTATGAAGATAAACTTTCAATGTTGAACCCAAACTCTTCACAATGTCAATTAAAGAGTTACATTGAAAACATGATGGGCTATGCGGATCTGCATTGCAAAACGTCGGTTATTAATAGTGTGAATTGATCCAACTAAACACAAGTATACATGGCTGCAACAAGTAATAAGTAAATTATCGATCTCCACAAGGACTGGAAAATTATTCGAGGTGATGTTTAGAATTGAAATGTAAATTGCATGAATAGGTTGTGTTGATAGGTTTTGGTTTTGTATGAAAATGGAGTAAATAAACAAAGAAACAGTTTTGCTAAGTTAAGGCTAAACTAGGATACTTAAGAATTTAGTAGTAATGCAATAACAAGAAATACGCGGTAAGGGAATCTATCATACTATGCTTACAAACTACTGCTTTCGCTTTCGTTCAGCCCCTAACCCATATTCCAATGCAACTAAATGTAATTTTGAACCGCGCTAAGTATGTAATAGTTACGCGTTTATTCATAAACTCCGATTTAAACTGTCACAGTTGTAAACCCTTCCGATTTACATGCACGATAGACTTGGATCATTTTCTCTTTCGATTTACGATCTGTTAGCTCGTGTGGATGGCTAGTCAATTCTTACTATTTTTTTGAAGTACCTATCTTACATTCTCTGGATTAAACCCTTCAAAACTTCTTCCTACAACATGCTACTAAAATTCATGTTCTCCTAGTTTCATCTTAAGAGAATTAGTTCATAATGAAAACAGAAAACACAATGCAAGATATTGAAAACATCAAAGAATAGTATTGTTGAAATAAAATGAGTCTAACAATACGAAATGCCAAGAGATAGAGAGTCTGATTGACACCATTGGGAGAAAACCGTGACCGATAAGCTCAGAATCATCTAATAGTTACATGATGGAGAGTATGCATGGACTACCGCAAGTTGAACAAGGCAACAAGGAAGGATCATTTTCCATTACCTTATATCGACCAAATGTTAGATCGCATTGCAGGAAAGGGGTATTACTATTTTCTGGACGGATATTCAGGATACAACCAAATCATAATAGATCCAAAAGATCAGGAGAAAACTATGTTCACCTGCCCCTATGGAACATTTTCCTTCAGAAGAATTCTGTTTAGATTATGTAACGCGCCCGCCACCTTTCAAAGATGTATGATGTCTTTTTTCTCGGATATGCTCGAAGACGTTATGGAAGTCTTTATGGACAATTTTACAGTATTCAGACACACCTTCCATAATTGTTTAGCAAACCTCAAGAAAGTGCTCAACCGATGCGAAGAAATGCACTTGGTGCTCAATTGGGAAAAGTGCCATTTCATGGTAAAGGAAGGAATTGTTCTTGGGCACATAATCTCTAAGAAAGGAATGGAGGTCGATCAAGCAAAAGTGGAAGCGATAGAAAGGTTGGAGCCACCACATAATGTGAAAGGTGTGTGCAGTTTCTTAGGCCATGCTAGGTTTTACAGACGATTCATTAAAGATTTTTCGAAAATAGCAAAACTTATGTGCGAGCTTTTGGAGTCTGATCGAACCTTTAATTTTGACACATGCTGTCTACAGGCGTTTGAGCAGTTAAAAAAGGCTTTGATTTCTGCACCCATAATGCTAACACCTAATTGGGAGAAACCATTTGAACTCATGTGCGACGCAAGTGACTATGCAATAGAAGCTATTCTAGGCCAGAAAGGAGAAAAGTTGATCCATCTAATTTACTATGGGAGCAAAACCTTGATAGAAGCACCCCAGAACTATACAACCATGGAGAAAGAGTTTCTAGTAGTGGTCTACACGCTAGAAAATTTTCGTTCTTACCTAGGACAGAAATGCCAGGAGACGATGTAAGTAGTGTGCATGTCTCTATATCTGTAAGGGTTCATCCAATTGCCTTTTTATGCGGCACAAGTAGTGCCAGTAGCGCTTGCTCGTGCTCCCCGCTAAGTTCCGACGATATGAAAACTGGTAATGTCTCCTTTCCTCCAAGGTAGGCACACTTTAGATGATCAGTAGAGGTTTTAGCTCTAGAGTAGGAGGTTCGTCTGCTGAAGGCTGCTGCTTGCAGTTTGCCCCAACATTCAGTGCTTCATAATAATGCACTCTGTCTGCTGCGTCCTACATGAGTTAGCCATTCCTGCTGTTGCTCAGACATAATTGCTTCTTCCAACAGGTATTTCTAGATGGTTGACATCGAAGCTATCTTCTACGTCAGGCTGCTTCATTGAGTCGAATATGTTGTACTGAATCTGCTAGTTGTTCATCCTTAATTAAGGTGATTTTTCCTTCATAAACATCTACTAATGTGCCTTGTCTTCAAGAATGGTCGTCCCTAAATGATTGGAACTTATGGGTCTACTTCGTAGTCTAGAATGATGAAATCCGCAGGAAAAACGAACTTGTCGACTTGAACTAGAATGTTTTCAATTTTTTTGTTAAGGCAGGCTATCGACCTATCGACAAGTTGAATCTTGACTGTTGTTGGTCTTGCTTCACTAACCCGAATTTGTTATAAATCGATACAGGCATCAGATTTATGCCAGCACCTAAATTGCATAGTGCTCGCCCAATGTGATGGCTACCGATTTTTACCAAAATGCTAAATTGTCCTGGATCAACTTTCTTCTTGGGAATTTCATTTTGAATAATCGCACTACATTCCTCGTTCATGCTACTACCTTGAATTCCTTGAATTTGTTCTTTTCTTTAAGTTCATCCTTCAAGAATTTCATATAGTTTGACATTTGTCATAGTGCATCGAATAGAGGTATGTTAATGTGGATTTGTTTCAAAATATCAGTGAATTTTTCGTAATTCGACTCATTTCCCTTTCGTTTAAGCCTTTGAGGGTATAGTGGCGGTGGTGGTTGGTAAAGAGGTAAAAGTTTCTCTTTATTCTCTCATCCTTTTTTTGTTGTGATGGCCTCCTTGTCATCCTTTAATGACTCTTTTGGTGGAGTTGATGTAACCCTTGTTCCTAGAAAATTCTTGATTTCTTCACTGTCCACCAATGGTTTCCCGCTTTGTAACTCAACTGCATGGACTTGTTCCTTGCCATTTCACCTAGATCCTTTCGTATCGACGGTAGTTGTCCTAGTGGTCTAGCTTTCAAATCTGCGGCGATTTGTCCCATTTGTAGCTCAAACGCCTGAAGTGTTTTGTAAGGACCCGACCCGAAACAGGTCTTAACCAAGGCCTTTACTTCAATGCATGCTTTTAAAACATAAATACGTTTTGCAAGATTTCCATCCATATTCTGTATAAATTTAAAACTTTCAACCATCCATTAAACTAACAAGCATAAAAACATCCTAAAACCTGTCCCTGTATCAAAGCACCTGTTCCAAGCTATAAATAATTCAAAACGTACTTTGATCAGAGATTTATTTCAATCATTCAATTCCAAATCATTTCAATGAAAAGACAGAATCCAGATACGATCCAAAACATCCTAAGGGCTTCGTGCCCTAACTACAGTGCATTCAAGAATATATAAGAAAAATCCGTAACATAAGACTCAGAGATAAAACAGCAGGATTCCATGATCAGCAGCTCCTTCAGCCAACCGGTCTCGCGCCCTGGTTACCTGTGGAAACCACAAAGGTAAGGGTGAGTAACAAATCACTCAGTAAGAATCCCTAATCGAGGTACAATACGATACAACTGGTCATCTATGTAACGGCCCAGTTTTCTATCCCGGTTCTCGAGAAGCTTCCGGTTCAGATTCATGGTTCGGTTGGGCCGTTAGAGCTGTTTTGACCCTTAGGGGTATTTTGGTCTTTTTGCTCCCCGGGCAGGATTTGTGGATTTTCAGGGCTCCGAGGTAGCTCCTGCCTTTGTTGAGGCTTGTTTGTTGGTGGTTGCGAGTCCCGAGATGTTTGGGCTTTTCGTTTGGGAGTTCGGTTGTGATTTGGGTTTTGGGCAAAGTTATGGTTGTTTGGGTGTTTCCTTTGGGATTCGAGCCCGGGCCCTTGGTGTTGATTTGGGAGGTTGATTTAAGTGAGATTTATTCTTTGGAAAAGGATTGCTTCAGTCGGGTCTCGAAGGAGGAAGCCGAGAAATGGGATTTAAGGATTTTAAGGCTTATTTTAGAAATTGGAAAATTGGATTTATTTGGATAAGGATGGAAAATTAATAAAAGAGAAAAAGAAAAAAAAAAAAAAAAAAAGAAAAATCCCAATTTTTCCCACATTTTTCCCTTTCTCTCTCCTATAACCCGAGCCCCCCTTGGCCCCGCACCTCCCTGCCCGAGCCAGCCCAGCTCGCCCACGCCCGAAACGAGCCCAGCCGAGCTTAGCCGCGCGCACGATGTCGTGCAGCGTCGCCCGCCTCGCCGCCTCTGTGCCGAAGTCGCGTCGCCAGCTCGAGCCGCGCCAGACCGCGTCGCTCAGCTCTCGCCCAGGCCCCGCGTCGCCCAGGTCCGTGTCGCCCCTGTAGCTCGCCGTGCCTTCCCGAGCGCTCTGAGCCCGTCGCGTCGCATCGCCCGCGCGCGCGTTCCTGTAGCTCGTGTCGCTCGCGCCCGAGCGCCGTCCCCTGTGCCGAGCCGCGCCGCGCGCCGTCGCCACAGCTGAGTCGAGCCCGCATCCGTGCGCCCTTGCCTCGCCCCAGCGCGCTCGCACGCAGCTCTTCGCCCTTGCGCCCGTGTCTGCGCCCTAGCGCGCCCAGCGCCTGGGCCCAGCCTGCCCTGTTGTGTGTTGTTTGGCCCGAGCCTTGTGGCTTCTCGGATGGTATTTCCCGAAGTCTTTTCTTCGTAGGGCCCGGATTTGTTGGCTGCTGGTTATTGATTTTATTGGGCTGTTTTATGTATTTGATGTGGGTGCTTTGTTTGATGTTTAGGCTGTTCGGGTTCGATTAGAGGCTCGAGGATTTGCTTGATTTCTTGATGATTTATTATTGTTTTTCTGCTTGTTCCAGGTAAGGATTTCTTACCGTGGTTGTGTGGACCCTGCGATATATCATGATATGCCTTGTATGCTTGTTTGCTGTTATGAACATGATAGTGATAGGCAGCTTTGATTGATCTCTTGCTAGCATGTTTGCTTGATTTTACATGTTAGTGCCATGCTAGGTTTTTTCTTCTAGCATGCTTATGATTCCTGCTTAAATTGTAGTATCATGCTAGGTAATGTGATTTATGTCGGTCATTGCTTGCTAGCCAGGAATCATTGATTTTGCTCTGTACTCTTAGATAGAGTTGTAGGGTTTGTCATCAACCAGAGGCTGAGCGGACATAACGTACTTTGTCCCCACTAATCGGGAGTAAAGTGTGTGCAGCATAACGTATCTTGCTTCCCCCCCCGGTCGCCAAGGTGGATTTAGCTCAGGTCGGGAGTAAAGTGTGCGCAGCATAACGTATCTTGCTTCCCCCCCCCGACCCGCCGGTTGTGGACTTAGCTACCCACTTCGGCATAAGCCTAGTTTGTAGCCTGCTAGAGCGGAACCCTGCCATCGGTGTAAGCCTGCCCTGGCCGATTCTTAGCTTCAGGTCGGTGGATCATGCTGCACAGATGAGCGCCGAGGGCCTCGCGCTACTATGATCAGTGACAACGCTTCCGAGTCATAGGCATGCGTAACTGGCCCGCGTAGTTTGCCCTTAGGGCCCCGCATTTACGCCGGTTGCAGCAGCATGCGGTGTGCGCGCACACGCGTTAGTTGCCGGTTCGGAGAGCTCCCCCAGGCTAATGTCGTGAGTACACCATTCCTTCCGTTAGAGCCTAACTTCGGGTACTCTCCCGTAAGTCTAGTTTAGTGCAAGGGCAATGAGGCCCTTGAGGACATTCTAGGGATCAGTGTATTCCCCCCGAGTGACAGATACCTCGGTGATGTCCAGGATTGGTCAGTGTATCCAATCCCTAGGCCGGAAGTAAGAGACTTCCGATGACTCCAGATCTTGTTTTATGAGCTCGTTGAGCTATGATCTGTGTTGATAGCTGTTTGCTTGCATGTTGAGGTGCTAGATGACTAATGTATCGTATTGTACCCCGGTTGGGGATTCTTACTGAGTTTGTTTATACTCACCCTTATTTATCTTTCAGGTAACTTGGTACAGCACCAGGATGACTAACGGAGGGAGCTGATTGATCATGGGGAGCCGTCGACACTCTGTCATTTATTATTGCATTGTTTATTCAGCATGTAGATGGACAGGAGTCCTAGGGGAACATTGTTTAAAACGTGGTTTAAATTGTATTGTATATTTTTATAAATACTGCCCAGGTTGTTTTACTTCGTTGGATTGTTTAAATGAAAACTGTTGTTTATGTTTTAAGGGTTCCCCCTTCTCATATGTTTTGAAAGGTTTTTTTAAATATGAGCACTAAACTGGTTGTTATCATATTTAACTTGCATGCTGAGTGAGAACCCCAGTTTAGGACCATGTTTTGGGTCGGGTTCGTCACAATCTAGTAGAATGTATGCAGGCTATAAATACAAACACTGAAGAAAGCACTTTACTTTAATCCATACATAAATATAAACGAATGCCATCTTACGGTCTTACTCCGGGAGTTATCTTAAAAACTCGGAACTCTACTAGAAACTAGTCTCGGCCTCAGCTTTTCTGCTAAACTGACTATACGAAAGGTGCACTGAACTCAAGATCCCGAGGAGCTCTCCAGTCTGCGCTGTAATGAGTGTGAACACACACCGCATGCTGCTGCAAACCAGGGAGGTGATGGGTCTCGGGAAAGCTGCCATGGTCCAGTACGCATGCCTAAAAGAATCTCTGGATCGGTGTCACTGAACATAGTGGTGTGAGACCAGGACACTATGACTATGTCAACCTGTACCACCGCACCAGAGGCTAAGAAACCGTCCATGGTAGGCTTACACCAGAGATCGGTTCTTGCCCTATCAGGTGGTAATCAAGGGCTACTATCGACACGCTGAGGTCGTGTCGACTGCCGAGGACAAGGCAATGCCTCGTCATTCCCCCGACCGTTGGGGCATTTAACAGTCTGCCACTGTTGTTTATGTTTTAAGGGTTCCCCCTTCTCATATGTTTTGAAAGGTTTTTTTAAATATGAGCACTAAACCGCTTGTTATCATATTTAACTTGCATGCTGAGTGAGAACCCCGGTTTAGGACCATGTTTTGGGTCGGGTTCGTCACAGTTGGTATCAGAGCACAGAGTCATAGATTCTGTAGACTAACCTGCTTTGTAGGTTGTTGTTCCCATGATCATCAGCACTCCACGGCCGTCAGGCTTGTCTGAGTTCAATTAAGCTAAGGGTTAAGAATTTACAATACTTTTCATCTAGCTTTTATGCCTTATGTAGAGTTGTGGAGCGAGAGCGAAGCGAGTTACGACTGATGTTGGTTTGGGCTTAGAGAGCCATCATGCCATCTTTCATGCAGTCGCGAGCGAGTTTGTTGAGCGGTGAGAGCCCCAGTGTGGGCCAAAGATTTATGCTTTGTGCGGATCGCCAGCAGTCGATCGCACCCAGAGGAAGGCAGAGTTCAGACTCTCGTAGGCCATTTGTGGCCCAGTTGTTGCTTTTCCCCTAATGAGAGGGTGGAGGTGCTTTGTGCAGATCGCCAGTGTGTTGATCGCACATAGAGGAGTAGGATGCTTGGCATGTCCACCCGAGGTGTTGGACTGATTGTATTGATGTTGAGGCCGCGTCCAGGGTTGTTAGGCCCGTTGGCCAGAGTTGGCCCTGGCAGTTGAGTTGCCAAGTGGAGGGGTAGAGGTTAGCATGCCATAGAGTGAGACTCCTTGAGCAGAGTGTGCTCCAGCCATGTGAGATTTGATGGCAGGTCTTTAGCTATCAGAGAGTGGAGACCAGTGCGCAGCTTTGTAACGCCGCGATGAGGAGTCCCGGGCACAGATAGCCCAGCTGACAGAGTTTGTTTCAGCATTTTTCCCTCCAGTAGCTCTTGTAGCCCCGGAGGTTCCCGGGAGGGCATGATCAGCAGGTTTTTGCCGTCGAGTTTGTTGGCGTTGATGGAGCCGCCCAGTTTGGCAAGTGGATGCCTGTAGAGCTCGATGTTTAGAAAGTCCTATTGCTAGTAGTAAGCGGTTGGCCAGGTTTGAGCTTTAGCATCTGTGTGTTGGGATGCCCTGCTGTTCAGAGGTCGAGATGTGCCGTTCCTGTGCTGTTTGGTACATCAGTTGGTGGTGGTAGTCCCTTGAGAGAGGTAGACTAGTAGAGTCTCCACCAGACCCCCGATTGATTGGCAAGTTGCCGTGTTAGTGGCTCGAGGCAGATGTAGAGACATCTTTGCCCCCCTTGCAAGCCTGCTGTTGTTTTGCAGCCAGTTCTTTTAGTACCCTCGTAGCCAGGGTGTAGTATGAAGTTTGCTTGTCAGGGTTTGATCCGTTTGTGGATTTCAGCGGGCTAGTAGAGTGAAGTACTCTTTTATTTGGATGTTCCCAGTGTGGAACTAGTTGTTGCCACCCGAGGAGTTGGCCTGAGCTTCTGTTGAGCATCGAGTGAGATGCAAGAGTTGGCCTGAGCTTTGTTGAGCATCGAGTGAGATGCAGGAGTTAGCCTGAGCTTTTGTTGAGCATCGAGTGGGATGCAGGAAATAGGCCGTGGCATGTCTGTTGGACGAGATGCCGAGATTAGGCTGCTCGAGTGTTTGGACTCTTGTGTTGAGTGCCATTGCCCCGTCACTTGGAGTGTGACCTTTCCTCAGAGGGGCATAAAGCTAGTTTAGGGCTGATTTGTGTTGTAATGGATGTTGTGCCTGTTGGCACCAAGCTTTGAGAGGAGGCCTAGATTGAGGCCAGTTGGCACTTTTGTGCAGGTGGTTCCATGGCCGCCCAGAGTTCAGCATTCCCGCTAGTCTTGTACCCATTTCCTGAGGTTGCACCTGTTTGGTTGCATAGGAGATCTAGCTCGGTGGTAGTTAGAGGACTACAAGTATGAGGTTTTCGAGGGAAAGATGGAGCTTTTCAGGGTCTCCGAGAGTTGGGTACCAAAGGATGTTGTAGGTTGTTAAGAGCTAGCGCGTTCGAGTTCTCGCGCCTGTGTTGTGAGCTTGTGAGCCAGCTTCATGGTAGCATGATTCGGCTACCCTTTGAGTTACCCTAGTATGGGTAGTGTTGGCATCGAGGATGCGTGATTGATCCAGTGTTAGAGCCATGAGTTGGATGGCTGATCGGAGCGTTTAGTGGGCACATTGGCTTGAGGTATGATTGCTTGGTGTGGATTTGCTCTTGTAAGAGTGAGTTGGCCAATGTGGCTTTTCGTGGGGAGTTGGCCCTGAGAGGGTTTGGACTCTTGTTGCTCCCTTGTTAGTTGTGGCTCTGTTGGAGGCAAAAGTTGCCCTGTGTGAGCGCCCTTGTTGGCATTGGATCAAGTTGGAGTTGTACACCCTGGTGTACTATTGTGTAGCTCGTTCCGTGGTTCATGTTTGGAGAAACCACGAGAGGTTCGTGTTGAGGAACCAGTGCCCAGTCTTTGGGTTGTCAAGGCTTTAGTTCTTGGCAAGTGCCCTAGCTTTGGTTGTAAGGATGTCGTGCTCGTTGCCGGGTTGTTGTTTAAGCAAGTTTTGCTTGTTGGCCTTAGCCTAGTTGAGTTAAGTTGGAACTGAACAAGAGCGGTGGTAGCAAAGCCGCATAGTTTCTGATAGTTATGGCTAAGAGAGCTGTTCAGATCCTTGCCTTGGGCAGAAGGTATGTTGTGGTTGAGCTTTGAGTAAGAGGATGACGCATTCTGTAGCGTTTCCGATCCTCTTGGTTTTCAAGTTGGAGTTGGCCAGCGTAGTTGAGATGCTGGAGAGGGTTGTGCCCGTGTAGCCGGTTGTCTGTTAGATCATTTGACGACCGCGTGTGTCAGAGGGTGATCGGAGGATCCTTAGGTTGTGGAGAGCCTCTCCAGAGCTCAGTCAGACCCAGGCAGTGTTCCTTGGGTGAGTTGCTTGTAGACATGGTAGTCTAGCAAGCTAGTGCTTGTTTGGAGCAGAGTCCGGATTGGTTCCGATTTGGAGGCTAGTTGGAGCTTGGTGTTGACCAAGATTCGGTTCTCTTGTTGTTTCAAGAGCTAGCTCGATTCGAGCAGAAGGGCGTTGCCCTGAGGACTTGTTTCTAGTCAGAAAGTTTTGGGAGTTGACCCCTCCCTCGGCAGTTGAGTAAGTTCTGCTAGTTCTGGTTGGTGGTCCAATCAGTTGAGGTTTCCCTTGGGTGTGCTTCCAAGTTGAGTTGGTTGCTGTTGCCTTGGGTTTGAGCAAGTCAGCGAGCTTGTGTGAAGTTCGCTGCCCTTCTGAGTTTGCTTGCTGGGAATTCATTTCCCGTTTAGTAGGAGTCAGCTTAGCTCCTGAGTTGTGTAGTTGATCAGAGTAGCTCAGTGGTTAGCCCAGCGAGAGGGTCCCTGCATTGTGTTGTTAGCAAGCGAAAGTTGTTTGTCCCCTCAAGAGCGGAGGCCAGCCAGTTTAAGAGTTGAGCTTTTGCTGGAAAGTTGTTGGTTCTTTGGGGTTTGAGGAACCCCTAGTTTCTATGGTGGTTGAGTTGCACCATGGATGCCAGCCCCGAGTTTTATCTTTGGAGATAGCCTCGTCAGTTCGTATTCCTTGCGATGCCTCGAGTGTGGAGTTTCTAGTCGCAAGATGAGATAGGCCTAAGCTAAAAGAAGGAAGTCCTTTGAGTAGCTAGTTGGACTTAAGAGTTGAGTGGTAGCTTGGAGGCAAGCTTTGCTCGTTATGAGCTTGGTTTGTGTTTCTGCTAAGCAAGCCTTTCTCGGGCTTTGCTTCTTGTTGTTGGGCTTTCGCAGTTGGCGATTAGCTGAGCCACATTTGAGAGAGTTGGCACAGAGGTGCCGTGGCATTGGTTGGTTAGCCCTTGAGTTGCTATCCTTAAGGTGTTGTGTTGCTAGTAGCTGCGTGATGGTTTGGTCCTTGCAGCCCGAGGTTTTCCATGAGAGGAACGTTGGTTGTTTCCTTGCCTGACAAAGTTCTCTTTGGCCAGTTGCTAGTAGATTTGGATGGAAAAGTTTGCGTTCGGCCGTTGAGAGGCTCCAGTTTGTTGGCTTGGCCGAGTGGAGCCTGTGCCTGGATTTTTGCCATTTATGGTTGGCCGTAGCTGAAGTTTCAGCTTGTGCTAGTTGGAAAAGTTTGCCTTTTGGATCAATCGCCAGTTGGTGGTTCGATTGTTTTTCGTTAAGGCTGTAGGCAAGCTTTGTGGTTCGCTGGCCTCATGTGAAGTAAGAGTAGGTTGTTTAGTTTTCTGGAACCTGAGAGGTTCAGTTGTTTGGCCAGCATGGTGTAGAGTTCAGGCTGATTGTTAACAGCTGTGAGCTTTCAGAGGAGTTACGCCAGTGCGTGGCGTTGAGTTTTAGAGCTTGTGCCCAGTCTGCGAGTTTGCTGAGAGTAACACCGTAGAGAGGTGTTCAGTGTTGGATTAGCAGGGTTTAGATTGAGCCTCTGGTTTGTAGGGCCTTTTGAGATCCTTGAGCGGATCGGAGCAGTGGCCTTTCGGTTAGCTTTGCCCAGTCTTTCTTGAGATAGTCTGTGGCAGATTGGTTAGCTTTGTGGCTTTGAGCCTTTGAGAACCCAAGAGGGTTTAGTTCTCAAAGAGGGCTAGTGTTGTTTTAGCCGAGAAGTTCAGTTGGCTAGGAATCAGTGGAGTATTCCTAGAGCCGTTTCGTCTTAGGACTTTCGAGGATGAAAGTCTTAAAAGGAGGGAGTATTGTAACGGCCCAGTTTTCTATCCCGGTTCTCTAGGAGCTTCCGGTTCAAATTCAGTGGTTCGGTTGGGCCGTTAGAGCTGTTTTGACCCTTAGGGGTATTTTGGTCTTTTTGCTCCCCGGGCAGGATTTGTGGATTTTCAGGGCTTCAAGGCAGCTCCTACCTTTGTTGAGGCTTGTTTGTTGGTGGCTGCGAGTCCCGAGATGTTTGGGCTTTTCGTTTGGGAGTTCGGTTGTGATTTGGGTTTTGGGCAAAGTTATGGTTGTTTGGGTGTTTCCTTTGGGATTCGAGCCCGGGCCCTTGGTGTTGATTTGGGAGGTTGATTTAAGTGAGATTTATTCTTTGGAAAAGGATTGCTTCAGTCGGGTCTCGAAGGAGGAAGCCGGGAAATGGGATTTAAGGATTTTAAGGCTTATTTTAGAAATTGGAAAATTGGATTTATTTGGATAAGGATGGAAAATTAATAAAAGAGAAAAAGAAAAAAAAAAAAAAAAATCCCATTTTTCCCCCATTTTTCCCTTTCTCTCACCTCCAACCCGAGTTCCCCTTGGCCCTTCACCTCCTGCCGAGCCACCCGGCTACCCACCCTTTTGCCGCCTTCACCTCGCCCACGCCGAGCCAGCCCCGAGCCCGCCATAGATGTCGTGCAGCGTCGTCCAGCTCGCCCACCTGCACAGGCCGAGTCGCGTCGCCAGCACTCCTCGAGGCGCCCGACCGCGCCGCTTCGGCTCGCCAGCCCCGCGATCGCCCGGTCCGTGCCACCTCGCCCTGGTCCGTGTCGCCCCTGTAGCTCGCCGTGCCTTCCCGAGTGCTCTGAGCCCGTCGCGTCGCATCGCCCGCGCACGCGTTCCTGTAGCTCGTGTCGCTCGCACCCGAGCGCCGTCCCCTGTGCCGAGCCACGCCGCGCGCCGTCGCCCCAGCTGAGTCGAGTCCACGCCCGCGCGCCCTTGCCTTGCACCAGCGCGCCCGTGTCTGCGCCCCAGCGTGCCCAGCGCCTGCGCCCAGCCAGCCCAGCCCCTGCGCCCAGCCTGCCCTGTTGTGTGCTGGTTGGCCTGAGCCTTGTGGCTTCTCGGATGGTATTTCCCGAAGTCTTTTCTTCGTTGGCCCCGGATTTGTTGGCTTCTGGTTATTGATTTTATTGGGCTGTTTTATGTATTTGATTTGGGTGCTTTGTTTGATGTTTAGGCTGTTCGGGTTCGATTAGAGGCTCGAGGATTTGCTTGATTGCTTGATGATTTATTATTGTTTTTCTGCTTGTTCCAGGTAAGGATTTCTTACCGTGGTTGTGTGGACCCTGCGATATATCATGATATGCCTTGTATTCTTATTTGTTGTTATGAACATGATAGTGCTAGGCAGCTTTGATTGATCTCTTGCTAGCATGTTTGCTTGATTTTACATGTTAGTGCCATGCTAGGTTTGTTCTTCTAGCATGCTTATGATTCCTACTTAAGTTGTAGTATCATGCTAGGTAGTGTGATTTATGTCGGTCATTGCTTGCTAGCTAGGAATCATTGATTTTGCTCTGTACTCTTAGATAGAGTTGTAGGGTTTGTCATCAACCAGAGGCTGAGCGGACATAACGTACTTTGTCCCCACTAATCGGGAGTAAAGTGTGCGAAGCATAACGTATCTTTCTTCCCCCCCCCGGTCGCCAAGGTGGATTTAGCTCAGGTCGTGAGTAAAGTGTGCGCAGCATAACGTATCTTGCTTCCCCCCCCCCCGAACCGCCGGTTGTGGACTTAGCTACCCACTTCGGCATAAGCCTAGTTTGTAGCCTGCTAGAGCGGAACCCTGCCATCGGTGTAAGCGTGCCCTGGCCGGTTCTTAGCTTCAAGTCGGTGGATCATGCTGCACAGATGAGCGTCGAGGGCCTCGCGCTACTATGATCAGTGACACCGCTTCCGAGTCATAGGCATGCGTACCTGGCCCACGTAGTTTGCCCTTAGGCCCCCGCATTTACGTCGGTTGCAGCAGCATGCGGTGTGCGCGCACACATGTTAGTTGCTGGTTCGGAGAGCTCCCCCGGGCTAATGTTGTGAGTACACCATTCCTTCCGTTAGAGCCTGACTTCGGGTACTCTCCCGTAAGTCTAGTTTAGTGCAAGGGTAAGGAGGCCCTTGAGGACATTCTAGGGATCAGTGTATTCCCCCCGAGTGACAGATACCTCGGTGATGTCCAGGATTGGTCAGTGTATCCAATCCCTAGGCCGGAAGTAAGAGACTTTCGATGACTCTAGATCTTGTTTTATGAGCTCGTTGAGCTATGATCTGTGTTGATAGCTGTTTGCTTGCATGTTGAGGTGCTAGATGACTGATGTATCGTATTGTACCCCGGTTGGGGATTCTTACTGAGTATGTTTATACTCACCCTTATTTATCTTTCAAGTAACTTGGGACAGCACCAGGATGGCTAACGGAGGGAGCTGATTGATCATGGGGAGTCGTCGACACTCTGTCATTTATTATTGCATTGTTTATTCAGCATGTAGATGGACAGGAGTCCTAGGGGAACATTGTTTAAAACGTGGTTTAAATTGTATTGTATATTTTTATAAATACTCCCCAGGTTGTTTTACTTCGTTGGATTGTTTAAATGAAAACTGTTGTTTATGTTTTAAAGGTTCCCCCTTCTCATATGTTTTGAAAGGTTTTTTTAAATATGAGCACTAAACCGGTTGTTATCATATTTAACTTGCATGCTGAGTGAGAACCCCAGTTTAGGACCATGTTTTGGGTCGGGTTCGTCACAATCTAGTAGAATGTATGCAGGCTATAAATACAAACACTGAAGAGAGCACTTTACTTTAATCCATACATAAATATAAACGGATGCCATCTTACGGTCTTACTCCGGGAGTTATCTTAAAAACTCGGAACTCTACTAGAAACTAGTCTCGGCCTCAGCTTTTCTGCTAAACTGACTATACGAAAGGTGCACTGAACTCAAGATCCCGAGGAGCTCTCCAGTCTGCGCTGTAATGAGTGTTAACGCACACCGCATGCTGCTGCAAACGAGGGAGGTGATGGGTCTCGGGCAAGCTGCCATGGTCCAGTACGCATGCCTAAAAGAATCTCTGGATCGGTGTCACTGAACATAGTGGTGTGAGACCAGGACACTATGACTATGTCAACCTGTACCACCGCACCTGAGGCTAAGAAACCGTCCATGGTAGGCTTACACCAGAGATCGGTTCTTGCCCTATCAGGTGGTAATCAAGGGCTACTATCGACACGCTGAGGTCGTGTCGACTGCCGAGGACAAGGCAATGCCTCGTCATTCCCCCGACCGTTGGGGCATTTAACAGTCTGCCACCCTCACCCAAGATTACGACTGGGCTGCCGTTAAGGTTAGCTAAACCCTAATGACGGATCAAGGACAGAGTACTGCCTCGTGCATCCCTGCCACGAATGCAAGTTAAGTTATGCACCCTCGCCCGGATGATGCTACCTATCATGACACTATTCTATAGCAGCTAACAATAAACATACCAATACGTGCTCAGTAGAATCAACGAACCTAGCATGGTGCTACGAAACAAGAACAGAATACGAACATGCCAGAACAGAACAACCTAGCATGGAACTAACATGAGAATAATCACGAGAAGTCATGCCAGTCAGAATTCAGAACAAAACACCTAATAACTAATCATGTTGGTAATCTGTAAAGACCCGACCCGAATGGGGTTATAAAATAGGCCTTTACCTCAATGCATGCATTCAAAGCTAAAATCAAAATGCAAAATGGTGTTTCAGATTCCAATTAAAGCTAAAACATAAACATCCATTTAAAAGTCAACATAAAATTCCTGAAACCTGTCCTTGTTTCCAAGCACCTGTTCCAAGACAAATACATTTCCAAAACTCACTCTGATCAGAGATTTATTTAAAACATTCAAACTTTCCAATAGTTACAACAGTGCTAGAATCCAGAAATAAATTCAGAAAACAACCTAGGGCTCCGTGCCCAACTACATGCATTCAGAGGACATTTAAAACATCAAAACATAAATACAAGACTCAGAGTTTGAACAACGGGTTTCCATGATCACAGCTCCTCCTCCAGCCATCCTGTCCCGCACCATGGTTACCTGTGGAAAACCACAAAATAAGGGTGAGTAACGAATTACTCAGTAAGAATCCCCAACCGGGGTACAATACGAAAACATCTCATTTAGCACACCGACATGCAACCATACAATGACTTAGAGCAAAACGGTAGGTTTTGGCTATGTGCTAACACTGGAGCTAGCCTATCAAGGGCTTTCAACTACAACCTATCCTAGGTTCTACACCTGGATGCCCATCGGGGTCTTACACAACCTAGGATACAATGAGACAATGATGCCTATCGGGGACTTACGCACAAGGATGCCCATCGGGGTCTTACACCTCTAAACAATGATGCACATCGGGGTCTTACACATACGGATGCCCATCGGGGTCTTACACCTCAATCAATGATGCCCATCAGGGTCTTACACATACGGATGCCCATTGGGGTCTTACACCTACGGATGCCCATCGGGGTCTTACACCTCTTGCTATCAATGCTGCCCAATGGGGTCTTACACATCTAGGATGCCCATCGGGGTCTTACACCAACTAGGATCACAAAGATACCCATCGGGGTCTTACACATACGGATGCTCATCGGGGTCTTACACCTCAATCAATGATGCCCATCGGGGTCTTACACCTCTAGCTATCAATGCTGCCCAACGAGGTCTTACAAATCTAGGATGCCCATCGGGGTCTTACTCCAGCTAGGATCACTGAGATGCCCGTCGGGGTCTTACACTCTTAAGCAGCCTTATGATGCCCATCGGGGGTTTACACACAAGGGAACAGTGCAGTGCCCATCGGGGACTTACCTACATTATGGATCACCTGCCTAGCACTAACATGGAACTATCAGAATATAACAGGAACAAGAATATGCCAAGATAAAAGACCCTAGCCTGTAACTAATATAACAGAAACACCAGTACAACACAAACCTGGAAGCAAGAGAAAACATGTAACCTATCCACTAGAATTTCATACAATAACAAGCTATGACATACTATCAATTATTCGCAGGGTCCACATAACCTCGGTAAGAAACCCTTACCTGGTCGGAAGGCAACTACACACAAGAATCCTAAGCTGCGACCAATCCCGAGCTAGCTAACGAGAACCTAGCATGGTACTACGAAGCAAGAACAGATAACAAACATGCCAGAACAGAACAACCTAGCATGGAACTAACATGAGAAATAACACGAGAATCATGCCACCTTAATTGAGCGAGCACCTATCCACTAACATGCTGATAAACATACACATACATACAATCAACAATCACAGAAAATACCGCAGGGCCCACACAACTTCGGTAAAAAATCCTTACCTGGGTCGGAAGGCAAACAACACACAAGGAGATCCTAAGCTGCAATCGAACCCGAGCTAGCTATCGAGAAACTAACAAACAACAACAAACATCACAACCTATAGGCCTTAGATAAAATACAAACAGAACTCGGCTCGGTCTGGAGCAACTCACACGGCACGGGGCTGGCTCGCTGACAAACATGCTACAAGATACACAGCTCGGCGACGGCTTGCGAACAGGATGCTCGCTGTGCTTGCGGCAGAGGCGCAACTGCAACTCGCGCCGGGCGTAAGCGTCTTCTTGGCGTCGCGCGACGTCGCGGCTCGGGCGTTGGGGCTGCGGCGTGCGTGCGGCTGGGCGTGCAGACGTGCTGCTCGGGCACTGGGGCTGCGCTCGCTGCGACAGGGCAAGGCGCGGCGACGGAGCAATGAGCTCGCGTGCAACAGGCTGCGACGCGAACGGACAGGGAGGCGCGACGGGCTACTGGGCGCCGCAGGCGGCGACGGCGGTAGAGGTCGCTGCTCGGTGAAATTTTTCAAACACACAACCAGCAACCAAAAGACAAACACAAACCCCTTAGTCAAAGGATCGGCGACAATAGCAAGGAGAAGAAATCGAGGCACAACGAGACACTTACCCGGGACGATCGATCGATGCTCTCAGGAGGAAAATGCACGGCAAGAGGGAGCTTGGAGAAGATGAATGCGACAAAGAGATTTGGAGAGGAGAAAAATAGAAAAACCTATATTTTAATCAAACTCACTTAAACCTCGAAAACCAAGGCAAACCAAGATAACCTGCGGAATGAGTATCAAGATCTACCTGAAGCTTGACTGGCAGAACCTCACTACTATTTCCCTAGCCACCCAGGTTTGAATCCCAGCTACTGCATTTTTAATCAGGCAAAAACCCCTATTTTATTTTTGCAACTCTCAACACCCAAACACATCCAAAAAGCAACCAAACCCTACATTTGAACATCCAAGAATATAAACAGCTGAGAAAGACAGAAACGACCCTAACGACCTGACCAAATTACCAAAATACCCTTAGAACATACCTAGAAGCCTGGGATGAAAACCTTGGCCGTTACATGTGATTTCATGCCTAGAGTTCATGCTACGTACGCTCGGGTAATATTTCGCTAAGCAACTATCGACAATTTATCTCAAAGTGTAAGTACTTGGCAATGTATTTATCCAGTATCTGGCCTTATCCCGTAAGGAATATGGTAACAGAAACAGTCGGGTGTCTTCTAAAGAAACGCCAACTTCCTGGTGAGCCGTAAATGCTGATGAGGATCTTCCAATGGAAGTCCTCTAAAAGGTTCATTGATTTTTAGCATGTTATACATAATATTTGTCAATGTAGGGTGCCTACCTCCACCATTTAATCTATCCATACCTAGATATGCAGATAAGTGAAGTCTCCATGTTACGTTCGCATGACTTTATATCTCTCATCCACCTCATGTTCTGGTGGCAGATTGTTGTTTTTATTTGCTCCTCGTTCCACACCTGCTACAGCTGCTGCGGGTGGTTTCATCATTCTAGGTTGCTGTTGTGCCATAGGATCTGTCTCGTTGTGAGTGTTCCTTCTTTGCCCACGTCTCCTCCTTCGAAGGGTTCGATAGGGTTGTAGATCAAACTCAAGAGAAGCATTCATGCACTAGCACACCTGAAATGTTGGCAAATAAATTATTACAGATATATATGTGTATATATATATATAAATATTTTGAACACTTTTGGCTCAAAAATAAAATTGCACACTCCTAGGCAACGATGCCAAAAACTTGACCGGTAATGTCCTGTATGGACGCTAGGACCTGTGTTACAAATGTGGTTAAGATTAGCATGAAATGATCCCGCAACATGCAAGTAAACGTGGTCTGTAGCAAGTAATAAGAAAATTATTGTACTCCACAGGGACTGGAAAATTAATTGAGGTAATGTTTAGAATTGAAAAGTAAGTTGCAAGAAAATGAAATAACTAACGAATGACATTTTTCATAAGTTAAGGCTAAACTAGGATACTTGTGAAAGCAGTAGCAATACAATAGCAAGAAACATATGGTAAGTGAATCTATTATACTACGCTTACAAACTAATGCCTCCGTTTTCATTCAACACTTAGCCCAGATTCCGCTGCGACTAAGTGTAATTAAACCCGCGCTACATACATAATAGTTTCGTGTTTATTCCTAAACTCCGTTTTAAAATGTTGCAGATGCAACACTACCTATTAAACATGCATGACAGACTTACATCGTTTCCTCTTCCAATTTACAATCTATTAGCTTGTGTGGATGGCTGCTTAACACTTACTATTTTGATGAAGTTCCTATCTTACATGCTCTAGATTAACCCTTCCAATTCCTTCCTATAACATGCTACTAACACTCACGTTCCCCCAGTTTCACCTTACGAAAATTAGTTCATAATAACAACAGAGAACACAAAACACAATGTAGCAAACATCATAGAATTGTATTACTAAATTGAAATAAGTTTAACAAAACAAAAGAAAATAAAACTAGTTAAGTGTAGCGTAGATCAATTCTCTGCAATTCTCCAAGAAGAAAAACAGGGCAAGGATGCAACTCTCTTTTCTCAATTAAATCATGTCCCTTTTATAGAGCTAGGTTGTCGAGCCTCCGAAGGTTCCAGAATGGTGAAAATCAATTTGCACGAAGATTTTTCCTTTTAATTTATTGCCATATGTGTTTGATTTGTCTAAGGTAGGAATCCCGAGATTTCAGCAATCCGTCTCTTAAATGTCTGGTTAGACAACTTCTTGCTGGCGGTTCTTCCTTCCTTATTTACTTGTAGTGCAACTGGCTTTGATCTTCTCGAGCTTTAGTACTTACGCTCGTACATTTTGATTTCCTTTGTAGCAATGCTTCCTAAACACTGATCCTGCAAAATAGAATAATCGTAAGTTGTTGCGAACTTAATGCTATATGCGCTCCTTTATCTTTATTTTGCATGATTTCCGATATTTAGCATTCAACTTTGCTAATGCACAACATTAGCAAATTATACCTTAAAGCGCGCACTTTTGTCCTTGCGGACGCTTGATATGAATTGAATAGCACGCAATATGATCCGAAGTTACTTTATCTAGTAGCCAATTGCGCTTTTATGGTGATCATCTCACTTAGCTCAAAGTTACTTCCTACTTTTTCTTGGATGTGACATCGGCTTACCATAGGGGCGTGATTCTTAACAGTTGTTTCGATTATCTTATAAGTCTGATTGTATGTTCTGTCCATTAGACATCCTCCCGCTATTGCATTAAGAATTGCCTTATCTTTTTCGATTAACCCATTATAGAAATGTTCTATTTGAAGCATATAAGACAGACCATGATACATAAATTTTGCTATAAGCTCCTTGCACCGTTCCCTTGCTCCTCATATAGTTCCATCGGTTTCTTGTGTACAGCTAGTGATTTCATGCCTAGAGTTCATGATTCGTGCGCTCGGGTAATATTTCACTAAAAAGCTATCAACCATTTGTCTCCAAGTGTAATTACTTGGTAATATATTTATCCAGTAGCTAGCCTTATCCCGTAAGGAATTTGGGAACAAAAACAGTCGAGTATCTTCTAAAGAGACGCCGACTTCCTAGTGAGCATCACTAGTAGCTAAAAAGTTTCACAAATGCTAATGCGGATCTTCAGATGGAATTCCTCTAAAAGGTTCATTAATATTTAGTATGTTATACATATTATTGGTCAATACAGGGCATCTACCTCCACCGTTTAGTCTACCCATACCTAGATATGCCAAATGAATGAAGTCTCTCTATTGCGTTCGCATGACTCTGTCTCTCAAGTCTACCTCCTGTGCCAGCGACAGATTTGGATCTTCATTTGCTCCATGTTTTGCACTTATTGTAGCTGCTGCTGGTGGGTTCATCATTCCAGGTTGTTGTGTCATAGGGTCCATCTCGCTGTGAGTGTTCCTTCTTTGCTCATGTATCCTCCTTCGAAGGGTTCATTCAGGTTCTGGACCAAACACAAAAGAAGCGTCCATGCACTAGTAAGTCTGAAATGTTAAACAAATGAAGCTGTTAACTAATTTTTTTTTTTTAATTCTAAACACTCTCGTCTCAAGAATAAATTTTGCACAGTCCCCGACAACGGCGCCAAAAACTTGATGGGGTCTGCTGATCTACGTTATAAAACATTGGTTATTAATAGTGTGAATTAATCCCACTACACACAAGTATACGTGGTCTGCAGAAAATAATAAGTAAATTATATCGATCTCCATAGGGACTGGAAACTTATTCAAGGATATGTTTAGAATTGAAATGTAAATTGCATGAATAGGTTGTGTTCATAGGATTTGGTTTTGTATGGAAACAGAGTAAATAAACAAAGAAACAATTTTGCTAAGTTAAGGCTAAACTAGGATACTTATGAATTCAGTAGCAATACAATAACAAGAAATACGCGGTAAGGGAATCTATCATACTACGCTTACAAACTACCGCTTCCCCTTTCGTTCAGCACCTAACCTAGATTTCGCTGCGACTAAATGTAATTTCAAACCGCACTAAGTATGTAATAGTTAAGCGTTTATTCCTAGACTCCGATTTTAAAGTGTCACAACTGTAACACTAACTATTAAACATGCACGATAGACTTAGATCATTTCCTCTTCCAATTACGATCTATTAGCTCGTGTGGATGGTCGGTAGACACTTACTGTTTTAATGAAGTACCTATCTTACATGCTCTAGATCAAACCTTTCCAAACTTCTTCCTACAACATGCTACTAAAATTCACATTCTCCCAGTTTCACCTTAAGTGAATTAGTTCATAATGAAAACAAAAAACACAATGCAAGATATTGAAAACAAAATAGAATTGTATTGCTGAAATAAAATGAGTCTAATAATACGAATTAATAAAATAGATAAACAGTATATTGTAGTGTAGATCGAATCTCTAAATTTCTTAGAGATGAAGAACAGGGAAAAGATCTGGCTCCCTTTTTCTCTAATACATCACATCCTTTTATAGAGCTAGGTTGTCGAGTATCCAAAAATCTAGAATGGTTAGAATCAATTTACGTGCTATCTTCTCCTTTTTATTTCTTTTTCATTTATGTTTGATTCGTCTAAGGTAGGAATCTCGTAATTTCAGCAATCCGTCTCTTAATTGTCCTGTTAGTAAACTTCTCACTGACGGATATTTCCTTCCTTATTTACTTGTAGTATACTTGCCTTGATCTTCCGAGCTTAAGTACTTGTGCTCGTGCGTCTTGACTCTACTTGCAGCAATGCTCCCTTAGCGTTAATCCTACGAAATAGAAATGGACATAAGCTTCTGCGAAACCTATGCTAAACGCACTACTTTGGTCCTTTTTAGCATGATTATCGATATTTAGCATTTAACTCCGCTAATGTGCAAAAATGAGTGAATTACACCTTTTTACTTAGAATTTGACTTCACTAACGCTTAGTATAAATTAATAAATATGAGTAATGATCCGAAGTTAGGCTAAAATCGGACTCTATTTTAGAGTCATCAAAACACTTTATAAATTTCAATGTTGAACCAACTTCCAATAATGTTGAACTAAGCATTTCGCCTCTCCTCCCCTCTTCACACTCCCAATTTATTTATTTATCAAAGTATAAAATAAAACAAAGAAATTATTGAAGTTGTTATCTCCAATATTTCACTTCTCTAAACTCCCCAATTTCAACCAACTCCATCCCATCAAGCTCAAACCAATTTTGTGTCCAAACAACAAATTCTTCCATCCACAAGTACACTATCCCTACAACTTGCATCTTCCACACTTCAAATCTAGAGCTTATTGTTTCATTTGCCATAAAAGTTGTATATATATTCAAATTCCCATTCACCACTAATACAAACACCTTATAATGTAAACCTACTTTTGGTATATGGATTATTTTAAAAGTTTCTTCTTCAATATCTAAAGAAGATATGAAAGCTTTTCTCTTTTAATTCACCTATTATAACTCAATAAAGAGCTCCATTCAAAATAAATTGCTCAAACCTATCAGCAAGTCTCCATTTATTATTGTCCTTATTTTTTCCCAAAATTAAAATCTCAACAAGAAAAAACTTGTATTGCAATGTTTTCAAGCTAAACCCATATCCATATTTATAAACTTCCAAATCTAACAAATTAATCATGATTATAAACCAATAAGGAAAGAACTTGAAAAGGAAACTAAAATGAAAAGGAAATTAAAATGAAATTTGAAGATTTACCTAGATTTAGGGATTTGGAAGTTAGTGAGAGAGAAGGAGAAAGGAGGCGGCAACGGCAAATGAGCAGAGGTGGCAACGGCGGACGTACAAAGCAGAGAAGGGAAATGGGAAAAAATGATGGGAAGAAGAAAACGACTCGGGGTTTTTTTAGAACAGAACCTTAGCCGTCGATTTTTTTTAAAACGTCGGCTAAACATGCCCACTACCGACATTTTTTAAAACTTCAGTTATTATTTTTTTCAAAAAAGCAAAAATGAATTTTTTTTGGGGGAGAAATTAGTGTAAACGTCGGCTAAAGGTGTTTTTGGCCGACGGGGATTCAAAACCGTTGCCTATTATACCTTTTTTCTGACGTTTTAAAAAACATCGGTAAACATATTTTGGACGACGTTTTTTAGCCGACAATAAAAAAATTGTCGGTCAACTTGTTTTTTCTTGTAGCGTTATATTTACATACTAATTATATTAATAGAAAAAGATTTAAGAATAATTATTTTTTAAAAAAAAGATTTGAGAATAATTTTATTGTTAAAAAATATAAGAACAGATAAAAAAAATTATATATCTTAACATCTCATCTCCTCTCCCTTCACCCCAAACAAGATTTTTCTGTCATCTCATCTCATCTCCTTGCACCCCTGATAACTCTCAAGAATTGAGAGTTAAAGTACCTTAAAAGAATATAGTTTTATTAGAATTTGCTATAATTAAATTATTTCATACCGAATTTTGCCCTATCATACTAAAAGTTATGCTTAAACGAATCATCCTTTAGTTTTCTGTTTATGATACAATTTAGGGATTCATTGTAGTGAAATATGCTTGAATGTGGGGAAATTTATAAGTGTTGAAAAGAATTGATATTTCATAGTTGATATGTAGCATTCCTAATGGAGCGAACCTAGCCCAGGCAAAGGAAACAACCAAGTAGTGCACACCGATGCGAAGAAAAACCAGTGCCAATGATTTCGCTTAGACGAAGTTGATTCTAGTAAAGAAACATGTTTGAGGAAATATCTAAGTCTCAGACACGTGTCAAAGATCTGAACTTCATCTTTTCAATCCCAGCCATTGTTTGCTTACCACTTTTGCAGAAGATCATGGGCGGGAACGTGGAGTAGAGAATGTGTAAAGACCCGACCCAAAAGAGGTCCTAACCTAGGCCTTTACCTCAATTCATGCTTTTAAAATTTAAATATAATATGCAGGATTGTTATCTAGATTCTGAATGAGAAATAAAACTTGTAAACATTCATGAAATAAACAGTTACAAAACGTCCTCAAACCTGTCCATGTTTCCAAGCACCTGTTCCAAGCTAAAAGCAGTTTAAAACATACTCTGATCATAGATTTATTTAAAAAACATTCAGTTCCAAACAGTTTACAAACAATGCCAGAATCCAGAAACAATCAGAAAACATCCTAAGGGCTTCGTGCCCAACTACATGCATTTAGAGGACAAAACATAAACATAAATATAAACTCAGAGTTCAGAAAGACAGCAGGTTTCCATGATCAGCAGCTTCTCCTTGAGCCATCCTGTCTTGCGCTCTGGTTACCTGTGGAAACCACAAAATAAGGGTGAGTAACGAATTACTCAGTAAGAATCCCCAATCGGGCAATACAATACAACTGGTCATCTAGCAGAAAGTATCCAAGCTATGAATACAAACACAGAAGAGAGTACATCACTTTAATCCATACATAAATACCACGGATGCCATCTTACAGTCTTACTCTGGAAACTACAACGAATCTCGGTACTCTACGAGAAACTAGTCTCGGCCTCAGCTTTCCTACTACTATCGATACGAAAGGTGCACTGAGCTCAAAATCCCGAGGAGCTCTCCAGTCGGCGCTGTAATGAGCATGCGCACGCACCGCATGCTGCTGCAAACCAGGGAGGTGCTAGGTCTAGGGCATGTTGCCCTAGTCCAGTAAGCATGCCTAAAAAAATCTCTGGATCGGTGTCACTGAACATAGTGGTGTGAGACCAGGACACTATGACTATGTCAGCCTGTACCACCGCACCTGAGGCTAAGAAACCGTCCGTGGTAGGCTTACACCAGGAACCGGTTCTTGCTCTATCAGGTGACAATCAAGGGCTACTGCCGACACGCTGAGGTCGTGTCGACTGCCGGGGACAAGGCAATGCCTCGTCATTCCCTCGATCATTGGGGCATTTAACAGTCTGCCACCCTCACCCAAGATTGCACTGGGCTGCCGTTAAGGTTAGCTAAACCCTAACGATGAATCAGGGACGGAGTACTGCCTCGCAAGTCCCTGCCACGGATGCAAGTTACGTTATGCATCCTCGCCGGAATGATGCTACCTATCAGAACTCTAAGCTATAAACAGCTAACAGCAAACATACTAACACAGGCTCAACAGAATCAATGAACCTAGCATGGTACTACGAAGCAAGAATACGTTAACGAACATGCGAGCGAACAACCTAGCATGGAACTAACATGAGAAATAACACGAGAATCATGCTAGTTGGAATTCAGAACAGAGCACCAATCCACTAACATGCCGATAAACATAAACAGACATACAATCAACAATCACAGAAATATTGCAGGGCCCACACAACTCCGGTAAGAAATCCTTACCTGGGTCGGAGGGTGAAACACACAACAAAGACCTTAAGCTGCAACCGAACCCAAGCTAGCTATCGGGAACCTAACAAACAAACAGTAAACATCACAATCTATAGGCCTTAGGTAAAATACAAACAGAAACTCGGCTCGGTCGGAAGCAACTCACACAGCTCGGGGCTGGCACGCTGACGGACGGCTGCAAGGCACACAGCTCGGTGAGGGCATGCGAACGGGCTGCTCGTGGCATGTGCGGCAGGGCTTAGCAAGGCGTGCGACACGGGGCGAGCGACGGGTTGCAACTGTGACAGGGATGCGATCGAGCGTGAGCGGCAAGGCTGGGCGAGCGGCGTGCGTGCGGTCGCGGGCGTGCGGCTTGGTCGGCTGGGCGTGCATGTGACTGTTCGGGAGATAAGGGTTGTGCTCACGTGCGTGCGGGCGATTGAGACAGAGGCTGCTCGCGGCTGCGGAGCTGAGATCGCGACAGGGCTGCTGCTGCTCATGTGCGGTGCAGCTCGGCAGAGGCTGAGGCTGCTATGCGGCTTGCGGTGATGGGCGAGCAGCGATGGGGCGACACGGCTGCTCGGCGACAGGGCTTCTCGGCTGCAACCACAACAACAACACACACAACACAATCACCTTTCCCCTCCTCTCGGCCAGCAAGAACAAACAAACAAAACCCTTAGCCAAACGGATCAGCAACAACAACAAGGGGTGGAAATCGAAGCACAAAGAAACACTTACCCAGAACGATCGATCGAAGCTCTCGGGAGGCTGGAAATCGCAAGGCAATGTGAGCTTGGAGGAAAGGATTGCGGCAAAGAGTTTGGGGAGGAGAAGGAGAATAAAACCTACTTTTTAATCAAACTCACTCAAGTCACGAAAACCAAGGCAAACCAAGATAACCTGCGGAATAAGTATCAAAAACTACTTGTAGCTTGACTGGCAAAACCTCACTGCTATCCTCCCAGCCACCCTGGCTCAAGCCTGAGCTGCTGCATCTATTTTCTGCCAAAAACCCTTATTTTATTTTTGCAACTCTCTACACCCAAACTCAACCAGAATGCAACCAAACCCTAATTTTGAACATCCAAGAATATAAACAGCTGAGAAGACAGAAACGGCCCTAACGGCCCGACCAAATTACCAAAATACCCTTAGGACATACCTGGAAGACCGGGATGAAAACCTGGGCTGTTACAGAATGTCAGAGGTGGTCTAGAGGGAACAAAGGATCGTGAATCAGCAGAAAACATCAGAGCTTTGTCGTTTGGAGCTAGAGTATAAATAGTTATCTTCTTCTTTATTTTAATGATCATCTGTTTTTGGGGCGATCACCCATTCTTTTATGAAACTCCAATCGAGCTAAATTCTAATAAAAGTTCATCAGTTTTCAGCCGTAGTTTAGTAGTTTTTTTCATTTCTAGTTGTTTCATAGTTTAGCTTAACATAGGCACAGTTTAGTTGGAGTAGTAGAGTTTTGCCGGAGCCAAATCGGAGCTGTGGTCTTTACGATTATGATAAAGCTTCTCCTTGAATTTGTTTTTCCCCTCATACTACTCTGTTTATTTCTGCTTTAGCATGACTTTTGTAGCAAACATAGTGATTTTGGTATTTCAGTGAAGATAAACTTTTGCTTTTACTTGCTTTGAATTTAATTGTCCTTATGAATAGCTAAGTTAGTCATTGGAAGAAAGTCGGCATATAGGAGCAATTCTCCTAAGCAAAGTTGTAGCGAGTTGTCAAGTTATTATGTATATTGCATTAACGACAAATACACTCTATCTGATCCACTATGTGTATATCTCTATTTTGCTTCGGAAGAAAGAAATAGAGCGAACTTGCATGTCATAACATTAGGTTTTACCAAGTTACCTTGCTTGCAAATAAAAGGAACACTTAGAGTAAGGTTCGCCTAATACTGATTTGCTTAGTTTTAGCGTAGTTTGATTTCGAGAAAACCAAACTAGGAGCTCGAAAGTGCCAACTTCTAGTGCTTGAGGAGGCCAAAGAGAAGCCATCCGTAGTTTGCTTCTTAATTTAGTGTTGTTTCACCTAAGCGAAACCCTCTGTAAAACCCTATTATCCTTCCGATGTGTTTCACTTAGTGCAAATTACATTACGTTTATTTCGCCTAGTCTAATTCCACCACAACATTTTTCATTCGCTACTTGACTCTCTTAATTACGCTTAAGCATGATACTAATAAATAATCTCTATGGATATGACTTTTACTTACATTAAAACTTGAACCAAACTGTGTATACTTACACATTATTTGGGAAATCACACACACGTTCTGCAAGAACCCGGCCCAAAAAGTGGTCCTAAACATAGGTTCTTACACAACATGTATGTAACAAAAGTGAATAAATTCATTTCAACCTTTATAACTCGCATAATTGGAAACATTCAATCCTGAGGAACCTGTTTTGAAATATTTAAAACATTCCCTGTTCAAATCATATAAATTAATCCTGGCCAAAGTACAGTTTAAAAACATCCAGAAAACAAAACATCGAAATACAATATCAAGTTCCATATGCAAATCCTACGGACTCCGTGTATAACTACATGCTGAATCAAAACAATAAAAGACTTAAACAGAAATAGAGTGTCGGTAGCTCCCATGATCATGCAGCCCCCTCCACTAGCTGTCCCGGTGCTGTCCCAAGTTAACTGGTGGAAAACCACAAAAAAATAAGGGTGAGTACAAAGCACTCAGTAAGAATCCCCAACCAGGGTAGAGTACGAGACATCAAATCATCTGGCACATGTAAACAGTTACCAACACAGATCTTTCCTCAACGAGCTAACGGTGCAAATCTGAGATCCTCGAAAGTCTCCTACTTCTGGCCCAACGATTGGTTCTCCTAACCAATCCCAAATGACATCCTCAAGGGTCTTTCTCCCTCGGCCAAATGACCAAGTCAAAAGCTGATCTCAACCAGATGTCAGACACCCTCGAGGGTGTTTCTCCCTCGGCCAAATTATCAACTCAAAAGTTGATCCCAACTAGGTGTCCTTAAGGGCCTCTTACCCTCAGTCAAGTTGTTCCTAAGACAAACGAGAGAGTACCCAAAGTCTGGCTCTAAATTGGAATGGAAGTGGTGTACTCACGAACATTAGCCTAAGGAAGCTTTCTGCCTGGCGCATAACGCGTGTGCGCGCATACTGCATGCTGCTGTAAACCGCGTAAATGTGGGGGCCTAAGGCGAACTACGTCGGTCCAGGTATGCATGCCTAAAGACTCTGAAGCGGTGTCACTGATCTACAGCAGTGCGAGACCCTCATCACTCAACTGTAGCAGCCTGTACCACCAACCTGAAGCTAAGAACTGTCTCTAGGCAGGCTTGCACCTGTGACAGGTTTTGCTCTAGCAGGCTACAAACTAGGCTTATGCCGGTGTGGTGAGCTAAACCATGCCCGGCTGCCAGGGGCGGGAACGAGTCCTCACTGATCCTGACTTGTGGGGACAAGATACGTTATGTCTACTCTCAACCTCTAGATGATGACAACCTGACAAGTTCTATCTAGAAAAAACACATATCGTTCTTAACAGTTCAATGATGCTCAATACATACGGCCTAGCAAGATACTACAACTCATCATAAAAATCAGGATACATGCTGGAAGAACAACCTAGCATGGTACTAACATGTCAACATGATAATACATGCCAGCTAGAACAAAACGAGAGATAGAACCTATCCACTAAACATGCTTAAAATCGACAACAAACATCTTATCCACTAAGCATGCTCGTAAACAGTCAACAAGTAAACAGAATGCAATCACGATGTAATGAAGAGTCTGCACAACCCCGGTAAGAAATCGACAGTGCTCATTGAGCTGCAAAGTCAACACAACCTAGCAAATAATAAGAACAACACATATTAAAATTCAGCTAGCTAAACAACTAAGTTATGAGATCGACAGTGCTCGCAGAGGTTACCCAACTAGAGGAACAGGTGCTCACAGCAGCCTAGGTCTCGGCCAAGGGTAGCCTCGGCAAGGGAAGGCTCTCGACAAGGCTCAGCAAGGACAAGGTTGTTCAACTGCTCTCGGGTGCGATGTTGCGTGCAGGCGAAGGGCTGGCGCTCATGGCTAAGCGTCTCGACGTACGACAAGGTGCTGCTCTGTTGCAGCTAGGAGGTGTGCGGCAAAAAAGGTGTCCCTCTCGACGGTAAGAAGACTCTCGGCAAGATGGAATGAGTGGAAAAAGAAGGCTCTTCCTCGACTAGGCTTGCAATGGTGATTGAGAAAGAGAGGAGCTCTCGGCCAAAGGTGCTTGCGGCAACAAGGGGAGAACTTTGGTGTTCTCGGCTAAGGCAACAAGGTAAGAGGGGAGAAGAATCGACAATGCTGAATGTAGAAAAGGAGAGATCGGCAAAACCCAAGGAGAAGGAGGGCTTGAAGGTCTTGGCAAGATGGAGGAGAAAGGGAGAAGAGAATCGATCTAATGAAAATTGGGAGAAGAGACAGAGAGAAATCGCAAGGGGGCTAGAGAATTCGGAAATGCAAAAGAGAATCGTAAAGGTTAGTCTATCAAAGAAGGCCCTAATGCCACGTGTCCCTGGCCACTCGAGAACGAGTCCCAACAACAACACATTTTTCCTCCTTTTTCTTCTTTTTAAGATAAGCTTCCAAATGCCTTGTTGATCACACCTTCGAGTCCCAGCAAACACACACTTTATTTCTTATTTTAATTAAAAGCCAAACTCCCAAATCCACCACCCTTTGAGTCCCAGCAAGGACACAATTAAAACTTAATTTTCTCTTTTAACCAAACGACCTCCAAACTTCTTAACAAGCACCACTAGCCCAGGAAACCTGCAACCGAAAAACAACTGAATTCAACAAATGATGAAACAACCCTGAAACCTTGGTTAAATACAAAACCGGCCCTAAGGGCAAAATGACCAAAATGCCCTTAAAGGCTCAATTGCTCTAATGGCACAACCGAATAAATAACCAAATATACCTGGGGAACCAGAATAGAAATCTGGGCCGTTACACCTACACTTAAACAAAAGTATGGATTTTTCTTCGACGAAATCTTGGATCATCCATAACATCATTCTTCTCTAATTATCATTTTCTTAATTTGAGTGTCGGTTTCGCAATGTTTTTCCTGATATCAAACTCATCTTATCTCTTCTCATCTCATCTCATCTCACCTACAGCCAAACACCCCCTATTAGTTTTATTAGTACTAAAAAACTTATGTCATTTCTTTATTTTCATGGATCATCCATTCTCAATACAGTTTGTTTCAAATTAATTGGATGTTAAATATATTTTTTTTATTACAAAATAAAATAAAATATATCAATTTAGTTTAGTTTATTTATTAAAATTTTGAAGCAATTTAAATTATTAACAATAAATTTAATATACTTTGAAAAAACATCAAAGAATAACTAACAAATCAATAGCATAATCATTCTCCCCATAATAATTTTATGCACCCAAACACAGGCAATTATTCTCCCCATAATTATTCTCTGCACTCCAAACACAAGTCATCATTTTTCTCATAATCATTCTCTGCACTCCAAACACACGCAATCATTCCCTCCATAATCATTTTCTTTCATATTTTCCTTCTCATTCCCCGTAATCATAATCATTACCTTGAAAACTTTGTTCGAATATGATTGATTGAAAAAGAAATTAGATTTTTTTATATATAGTTATTTTATTATCTACATTATTTTTTTAAAAAAATTATCTTTATTTTATTTGTTCTTAGTATATTTTATTTTATTTTTATATGTTTTTTTTAAGTAATATACATATATATAGTCTAAATTATAGAAAATTCCTGCGTTAAAAATGCCCCCAAACTTTGAAAAGTTTCAAAAATTCCCTCAAACTTTAACTTTAGTTTCAAAAATATCTTTTCCATTAAATTTAGATGGAAACCGTTAAAGTTTGGTTTCAAAAATACCCTTGAACTTTGAAAAAGTTTCACAAATGCCCTTGAACTTTCAAAACAAATAAAAAATACCCTTGACTTAATAAAACATTAAAAATGTTATCGTCAATAACTTTTAGATTAAAAATATTATACTTTTATTTGAATAGTATTCTTTGTGATTGCTAAACTTTTTTAAAAAGTGTTCTTACTAAAAAAATATAGTTTTTTTCTCTATTCATATGCATTTTCTCCACAAAAACTAACAAAAATAAATATATTATTAACAATGACCACATAAGTTTCAAAATTCAAAATCTATAATTATAATTGTAACTCTTTAAAGATAATTTATCATTTTTTCATGGATTTTAACTTGAATTTATTTAAATAATTGAGTTACTTATTTGTAATTTGAAACTAAATCAATTGACAATAAGTAGGCGATTTTCTTCCAAATTTAACCTTGTCAATAACTTTTGGCTAAAAAAATTTATGTATTTTGTTTAAGAGTGTTAATATTTAACCCTTAATAAACTTCAAAATTTATTCTTACTTAAGAATGGTTATTCTTTATTCACATCTTTTTTCGCCATGAAAACTAATGAAAATAAATATATTATTAACATTTGAATAATAATCATTGTAAGAACTCGTAATCTCTAACTACGAATTTTAGCACATGTTGACTCAAATTCACTTAGAAATATGCAATTTTATATTTTCAAATTGAAGTTCTTAAAAATAACTACTCCTGTTGTATTTTATTTCAAATAATAAAATAATTACAAGCCCTTGGCCAAGATAATTCCAAATACATTAAAATAAATAAATAAAATAAGGCATAGAGGCATAGAGGCATCCATGCCCAAACAGTTAACAACATGTTTCAACAGAAATAACAAGAGTTCAACTCTAAACATGCCAACAATAAAACGATAGAAAATGACAACTATCCTATCAACTCCTCAGACTGATGCAACAAGCTCCACCCATGATCTCTTCAGCATACCCCAACTAACTGTCTCGATGATGTCCTTGCTTACCTGGTGGAAAAATAAAAACACCGAAAGTGTGAGTATAAAAGAATACTTAGTAAGAACTCCCCAACAGGGGTACAATGCACAAAGAAGAACTCAAGCTGCTAGCAATATATATCTATTCTTATCTCATCACAGCTTACTAACTGACCATGAGCTTCGTTACTTGCCTTCCTCAATCAATCAACTGTATTTTCAATTCAACTTCGCTTTTTACTTAGTCATGAGGTTCGTTGCATGACTCTCTTGTGAGGCCCTTAAGACACTCACCTAAACTTTAACAATAAAACAAGTTATGAGGTACGTTACATAAATCTCTTGTGAGGCCCTTAAGACACTCACCTAAGCATAGAAATACGATAGGTCTTGAAGTTTGTTACACGACTGTCTAGCTTGACCAACTCAAACAACTCACCCGCTACTGGTGTACTAACGACACCGGTCCAAGTGAGCCATCAACCTGACACTCGGCGTGTATACACATGTTGTGTAAACCAGTCAAGTGTAGGACCACACAAGCCAACATGGTCCAGGTCCACATGCCTATCTCGACAAGGAAAGGTGTCCACTGAGTTATGGTCTTGGAGGCCCTCGCCAGCAATCCGAGTCAACCTGTTCACACTTATCGCCACAAGAAAAACCCTCCATTTGCAGGCATACACTATGATCAGGGCTCGCTTATAGGGCTACAAACTAGGCATCATTGGGGGCGACATGTAACATCACAAAACAACAAGTAACCAACCAACTATAATGGAACCAATAGTGTAATGCAATCACAGTAACTAATAGAGCAGTACAAACATACTGAACAGGAAGGACAACACAGTCTTGATACAATACCAGACCATAAAGTCATCATGCCTAATAGAACAATAAAATTGTGAGAAGGACGAACACAACAATGCAAGCAAGATGAACTGCCATGGCGGTATAGTCCTGGTGAAACACGAATATAGTAATATAATCATGATAAACAAACGACACAATGCCTCCATGAGAACGAATAGAGCCCACAATCATGGTAAAACAAATAAAGCAGTACGATAATGATGAGAATGACTAAAACAATACAAACATGGTAAATAGGCCACGCAATACGAACATGGGAACCAAACGGAGCAACATAATCATGATGGGCATGTAGAGTGAATACTAACAGGATAAAAATGAATACAACAATAAAAACATGATTAACTCAATGAGTCATGCGACCATAACCAAAGGATAGGGCCATACCACAGAGTGAGAACGAATACCACAATATGATCATGATGAACAAGCAAGACAGGGTAATATGATTGACTGGGTGATTCCAATGCTAATATAATGTACATTAATTAATTTGAAGTTGACTTATGGTAAGTGTAACTTGGAATCACTTACGTGCAAGTATACGTGGTCGGAATTGTAGCAAGTAATAAGTATATAGATTTATCGATCTCACAGGGAATTTGAAGCGCAATGATATACATTAAGGGTCAAAATATAAAGACAAGCATGGGGTTTTCAAAGTGGTTGATGTTGCTAAGTTTGAATAATAAAATGCTAATACAAAACTAGAGTAAGTTGATATTCATGCTGACAATAATGCAAAATTAGAGTTGCTTAAATTAATTAGAAGTTTTGAAAGAATATAGATGTGTTGCCTAGTGATAAAGAAATCATACTACCCAACCGCATAAATACTTTCGCATTTATGGACGCAAAACTCAATTATCGCTGCAGTTCTACGTAGATAAGCGCAGGGTTTCACATGCATTAGCAGGGTTAAACCTTAACTCCCATTGCATAGCACGAAGAGTCTTAGCACAATACTAACATAATCTGCTAGGTCATCTGCCAGGTTCCTCTTTCGAGTAAGCTTAAGGCTAGCATACATTGATAGTGAGCCGATGCATACTTAATTTTATAACAACATTATAAATTCAATCACCCACAATTATGCTTAACTCTACTCAAATCAACTTTGCTTCTTAAGTTTATATGAATGATAACTATGGAAAGTTTCGTGATACAGAGTAATACAAAGAAAGCTAAGTTGTCATAAGAAAACGAATACATACTGAACTAAACTTCAAGCCCCCTCTCGAAGTACTTGACTGCAACCAGCCAGTACAAAGCCCGTAGGTTTGCTTTTAAACACAAGCCTGACGTATGCAGCTAGTGAGATGGTTATTCTTAACTCCCTTCTAAAAAGTACTTAAGACTAACCATTACCTATTAAGTAGGGTGATGTTAAACCCTTAACATTCTCTTTTCCAAGATCAATGCTAAGCACTCTCAAGTGGATGGTCAGTCGACTCGAGTGAATTAAAACAACTGTCGCTCTTATTCCTTTTTCCTTTAACTTAATCTTTAAATTAGTGCTCACATTACTTAACTTGCCTACTTTCTTAAAGTTAAACTACGCATAGGAAGTTACAGAAGATCAATTATGGAAAAAAAATACTTGTAAATTTATTTCAAGAAAGAATCGACTATGAATGAAACAATAAACAGAGTATGAAATTCAAATGAACTTCAATATCTATCTATGGATTAACAGAGTTAATTTCCATTATTGCTAATTACGTCTTCATCTATGACATCTAATTGGTACACAATTGTTCAAGTTCTACAAATGATTAGATGCCTTCAGGATCTCCAATGAGACCCTGGCGTCTCAGATACTCATCAATCGGTAGCTTCCTCTTTGAATTGGCACACTTCCTTCTTCGATTCATCTTCTATTTATAATGTCAGGATTTCTTGTCGACCACGTCCTTCTACTTGTTGATTATTTCTATCTTGGTTCCGTTGATTTCGTGATTGATTGTCAATTATCTCTTTCCTTTTCTGTTCTGACGACTCAGTTGTTCCTTCCTTACGATGGCTTGATTGCCAATTAATACATTCCTTTTCTGTCTTGATGTCTTATCTGTTCCTTCTTTGCTACAACTTCCTACGAACATACGACACGTCAATAGCTTTATTGCTTAATATCCTTATTTATGTGCGTTTTACAGCTTAAATATCATTTTTGGTAAAGATTTCATCATGTGATGCTATTAGCATACATGACTGGATAATGTGACTATTTGCGCTGGAATTCCTTATTATACTATTCACATATTTGCCCGTTTTCATATAATGAGCAGTTTTAGAGTCCTAAATAGTGTTATTGTTTAGCGTTATTAAACCCCCAAACTTACATATTACTCGTCCTGAGCAATACAAAGAAATAATTTCACAGACAATCGAAAAAATCGCAATCTACTAATTAAGACTTTACTTCTAATTTAAACAAAAGGTTTCTCATTGGTCCACAGGATCACAATGTAAACTAGTCTTCTTTTCTCATATTAGCACTAGTTTCCTCTATTTTTGGCCCATAAACTGGACATCTCAAGAGTTAATGCCTACGACTACAAAGCACCTCACTCAATTTTGTTTCGATTTACCAAAGTTTGCCTAAACCAAAGATGCTCATTAGGTCCCTGTGAACCCTTGAGGTTATGCTTTTCACATTCCTGCTCGGGTGTTTACTCATATCGCAATGCCTCATTCACATTTAATGCAGTGACAGTGGAGTAATAGGAAACCTCTAGCTTATACTACCATTAATGTTGCATCTTTGCTCACAATGTTTTGAGAAATCCCCCCGCCCTTTTTTTTTAAACAAAATACGCAATTTTGCATACTTGCTTTATATTTGCATAGCACTACATGGCATGTGCATTCTTCAACCTCACCTCTAAACTTAAAATCTTCATTATCCCTAATGAAAGTGATGTTTAATTCCCTCAAACTTATTCAAACCTTAAGATTGACTTCCTTACCTTGAGCTTTTAGAATTACCTCCTAAAACGTCCAATCTCTCTTCCTACTCATAGCATCCGCTATTGCTAATACTCTTCTTTACTAGAAAATTTGCTCTCCTGGTACTTCTAATCTACCTAATCCCTTTTTGGTTATAAAATCAGTAATCATGGATTGCTCATTTTGAAGTAGTGAAATATTCAACCAGAGTAAGTGTATACGCATGCTTAAGAAAGTAAATAATAGTTCTGAAATGCAGGAAAATAATTAGTGCAAGTTACCCAAAAGAGACAGATATTTCCTTTAGTTTGCTGAGTTTGTGTTTTCTATAAGCAAATCAGCCGATGGTATCCATTCTTGCAGCACTTTCGTTGGGAAAGATGGGAGGTGGAAAGTTGGGTTCCTCCTTTGCATCTCTTTTCTGATGCTTCGATCCCTTTTTTGCATGTACGTCCATGTGATTCGTTCCTGTCACATAAAATGCAACATCTGATTCTAGAACTCTTCGTTCCTTTGTTGGGCTGCATCAAACAGGTGTGTGAGCCTTTGTATTGCATCGTCTGGTGTACTTGGAGTTTTCTGCTGTGATGTATCAGCTTTCTGTAGTAGTGTCATGATTGCATCTTCTGGAATGGTGGATGGAGGTTGTTGTGGAGGTGTCTACTCTGTTGGTTGATTGACAAGCTACTTTGTACGCTCCTGCTGCTTCTGTACTAGTGCATTGCTTACTTCTTGCACATCCCTTGTTGCCCTCCTCCTCCTTTTCAATGAGGGAGTGTCATCAATGTCTAGTTCTTCATCAATTTCGATGCTAGGTGGTTACGTGACTGGCTCAAGAGTTGTTTGAACTGTGGCTGGTGGCATGATTTGCTGTGTATGCTAGCCGGTTGCTTCCTTCTCATTTGCAGAAATTCCGAGTTTAGTTTCTCCAGCGTTTCTATACTCATTGTTGCTCAGATCTGCATTATCTTCTCCTTGATGGTCAACTCCTTCGGTTCTTGTTTATTGCTCGCCATTTGGAAGACTCCTTTGACTTTCAGTTTCTTCTCCTCGAGATCATAGCGTAGTCTTTGATATAAACATAACTCAGTGATAGAATGTGGGAAAAACATCCTTTTCGACGTGCTCCCCATGTGTTTCCTCACTTCTTCTTCAATGATACATCCAATGTCGATTGTCAGCCTTGCACAGATAACATAGAACAAAAGCACCCGTGTCTAGGATAAAGTTGTGTCATGCGTTGTTGACATGAGGCTGGTTTTGATAAAGTTATTCTAGTGATGACCTGGAAAGTTGAGGCTGGAATGCAATTTTGGGTTTGTTTTCCCCATTTTGTTCATAGTAAAGCTACCATGCGTAAACAAGCTTCTAGGTATGCTGGCGTAGGCTCCCTTATCAACTGGTCATATTGTTCCTCTCCATACCCTTGGAATCCGAATACTTCATTCCAAACTTCTGCACTCCAATCGATCGGTTTGCCCCCAACTATTCTGCAGCAACTTTCATCGCCAATTCTATTTCTATAGAACTCCTTCACCCATGTGGGGTTAGCCTCAACACTTGTTATGCAGAATTCGTCCCATCCTTGCATAGTGATTTTTTCTTGGATGTCGTCACTAAGCATCGCTCTGGCAAAGCCCTGCTCTTGTAGAAAATCCCTCTTTTCTACTTCGGTCATCTCCAAGATTTTATCTATTCTTCCTTGTCATGCCTTTGTTGGTTGCGATCGAGGCTCTTCTACTGATGGTTCAGCAATTCCTTTTCCTTTTTCCTTCCGGGTCAATTTTTTGCCTTTCTTTGATCCTCAGCCGTTCTCCGCTCCACTAGGCATTTGGCCAACTCAACATCTTGTGCTTCTATCACCCTTCTATAATTTTAATCTTCTTCATCAAACTTTCTGGCCAACTCCGCTATCCAGAGTGCTTCTTCTTCACTGCTGCTTCTTTCTCATGGTATTTCTATCGTCACCATTACCTGAGCCATTACAGGTTCATCTTCTCTAGTCTCTTGCATTCATACAAATAGTCTGCCCTAATTTGGGGATTTATAGAAAGTGTTAGCCCAGTTGAATGTTGAACTTCCAAAGTTTCTTGCGCGACAAGTTTCTTAGAAGCAAGTTGTTCCTTGATTCCAGAGGTTGAGATTTCGATGATGTTGTTGTTGGATGCCATTGAAACATTGCATGTAGTGTTAGTTTAAAGAAAAGAAAAAGAAACAAAGAAAATATTGCAAGAAAGAAAAATTTGGATTGCTTCGATTGCTAGGGTTTGCAAAACAATATTGCAAGAATTCAAAGAAAGCGTAAATTGGGTCCACTGTGTAATATTTTTATAGACGTGCTACAAAGCTAACTTTTGAAGTTACTGTTTTACCCTTATTGAATGTGGTGGCCCCAACGGTCAGATTATTCTACCGTTGCGCGTCGACTCTTCGGCTACTATCCCTTCAGCGTCAGTTTGCAATCATGATCGAGATTTTTTTTTTTAAAGAAAGAAATTACTATTCCTAAATCAGACTTCCTACTCCTAATTAAATCCTAGAAAGCATATAAACATAGGGTCTTCTTAGCAAGCGATATGTATGAATCAATCCGCTCGTATTTCACTGGAAAAATTCTAATTAATGCGCTCCTTGCTAAGCAATACAGTAGTGCGTCAGGAATGAGCTTTCGCTATTCAAATTCTTTTTCTACTTTCACCATTCTGTACTTTTTAGCGCGATATTTAACTGCTCTTTACCTGGCGTATTTACTTTCTAGATGTAGTAAATATGAAAGTCCATTGCTAATCTGCGACGTAGTACCAGTGATGTTGCTACGTAAGTTAAAAAAGTTAGTCTTCTCAATTAAGAACTACCCTTAACGCATACAAAATTTCTTTCCAAATTCCTCAGCAAAGGCCCAAAAAACTAGACTAGGAAATTACAGTGCTAATATATTGTACAGTAATTAATTCGAAGTTGACTTATGCTAAGTGTAACTTTGAATCACTTACACACAAGTATACGCGGTCGGAATTGCAACAAGTAATAAGTATATAGATTTATCGATCTCACAGGGAATTTGAAGTGCAATGATATAGATTAAGGGTCAAAATATAAATACAATCAAGGGGTTTTCAAGGTGGTTGATGTTGCTAAGTTTGAATAATAAAATGCTAATACAAGAAACTAGGACGCAAAATTCATTAGAAGGTTGAAGGTGGTTGATCACGGGGTTTTCAAGGTGGTTGATCTCACGGGGAATTTGAAGCGCAATGATATAGAGTTGCTTAAATTCATTAGAAGTTTTGAAAGAACATAGATGTGTTGCCTAGTGCTAAAGAAATCATACTACCCAACTGCATAAATACTTCCGCATTTATGGACGCAAAACTCAGCTTCCGTTGCAGTTCTACGTAGATAGGCTCAGGGTTTTACATGCGTTAGCAGTGTTAAACCTTAACTTCCATTGTGTAGCACGAAGAGTCTTCGCACAATAATAACGTAACCTGCTTTGTCATCCACCAGGTTCATCTTCTTAGTAAGCTGGAGGCTAGCATACGCGGGTAGCAAGCCGAAGCATACTTAATTTAATTACAACATTATAAATTAAGTCACCTACAATTATGCTTAACTTAACTCAAATCAACTTTGCTACTTAAGTTTATATGAATGATGACTATGGAAACTTTCATAATACAGAGTAATTCAACGCAAGCTAAGTTGTCATAAGAAAACGAATACATACTGGACTAAACTTCAAGCCCCCTCTCGAAGTACTTGACTACAACCTGCCGGTACAAAAGCCCGTAGGTTTGCTTTTAAGCACAAGCCTTGCATATGCAACTAGTGAGATGGTTATTCCTAACTCCCCTCCAAAAAGTACTTAAGACTAAGCATTACCTATTGAGTATGGTGACGTTAAACCCTTAACATTCTCTTTTCCAAGATCAATGCTAAGCACACTCAAGTGGATTAAAACAACTATTGTTCTTATTCCTTTTCCCCCTTAACTGAATCTTTAAATTAGTGGTCACATTACTTAACTTACCTACTTTCTTAAAGTTAAATTACGCATAGGAAGTTACAGGAGATCAATTCTAGAAAAAAAATACTTGTTGATTTATTTCAAGAAATCAACGACTATAAATGAAACAATAAATAGAGTATGTAACGTTAATGAACTACAATATTTATCTATGGAGTAACAGAGTCAATCACCATTGTTGCCAATGACGTCTTCATCTATGACACCGCATTGGTACACAATTCTTCAAGGTCTACAGATGAATAGATGCCGTCAGGATCTCTAGTGAGACCTCAGCGTCTCAGACGCTCATCAATCGATAGCTTCCTATTTAGAATTGGCCCACTTCCTTCTTCGATGCATCTTTTATTTATAATGTCAGGGTTTCTTATTGACCATATCTTATAAAATTTTCTCTTTGTCGATTGTTTTCGTCTCGACTCTGTTGATTTCGTGATTGATTGCCAATTATCTCTTTCCTTTTCTATTCTGACAACTCAGCTGTTCCTTCCTTGCGATGGCTTGATTGCCAATTATTTCCTTCCCATTCTGTCCTGATGCCTTATCTGTTCCTTCTTTGCGATGACTTTCTGCGAACATAGGACACGTCCGTAGCTTTATGCTTAATATCCTTATATTTGCGCATTTTATAGCTTAAATGTCATTTTTAGCAAAGATTTCATCATGCGATGTTGTTAGCACACATGACTGAATAATGTGACTATTTGAGCTGAAATTCCTTATTATACTATTAACATATTTGCCCTTTTCATATAATGCACAGTTTTAGAGGCCTAGTGCTATTATTTAGCGCTCAATGATTATGCATAATGAATAAGGTCATACGATCATGATCAGACAGAAAAACGTAGAATCATCATGAAACAAATAGAGTAATACGATTCCAAAGAAACAGATAAAGCATTATAATCATTTACCAAGCATAAGGACGTGAGACCATTTGAACAAGAGACACATCACACAGCATGGATTAGAGATCAAGGACACACATAACAAGGCGAGGAACCCAAGGTCGAACAAAAGACAAAAATAATGGTACGAAAGTGCAATGAACTTGTAAACACAACAACATACCCCTCGATCTGAGGAGCAGGCTCGGCTGGAGTGACAAGCGCGACTGACGATGGACATGAAGACTCCCCTTTCGAAAATGGCAACATGCAACACATTGCAAAGTGGCCCTCCTAGCCACACCGGTAGGACACCTTCACCTTGGGTGAATATGGTCCCTAGTGAACTCTCGAACACTTGCGACACTCTAACACATCCTCCGATGAAATTTGATGATGGTCTCGACAAGACCTCTGCCTCTCCTGTTGCCCGAGACCTCTTCTTCTAAAATACCTCCTTGACTGGCCAAGATCTCTCTGGCGGGACTGTTTCCTTGCACAGTCAGGATTCCCCTTACCAAAGTGGTCTCTTAAATGGAGAACCCCGGGGTAAGACTAAAAACCCTACCTAGTGCGCTGCTCGAACTCCCAAACACCTCGAACTCACCGAGGGTCTACGTTGTTACACGATGCAAAAATTGGACAGTAGAGGTGCGAGCCATATGTAGTTGAGTATACACTCTAGACCACCACTCCGCTAAGCTCGAATCATATGCAGAAAGAGACTGACCTATGATCTCATGCGTAGCAAACAGAGTAATTAAAACAACAATACAAAATCACACATCAACATATAAATGACATAACACCCATCGCAGATCACACCACAACTTATAGTTACATATCAACAGCACGATAAGTTTCGCCTTGTGCAGGGTCCACAAACCCGGGTAGAGATATTCTTTACCTGAAAATAGAACAGTAATAATATTGCTCTTTGAGCCTAACAAAAAACATCTAAAGTCAGTCTCGACATGCCCAAAAAAAAAAACTTTTAATCCAACAAAAATCAGCCCACAAAACTTAACACGACAGTCCAAATGTTTTAGAACACGAAGAAACAAATTGAACTATGAACCCACGCTTACTAAATCCAGCAGGGAACAACGCTTCATAAAAATAATCCACACAAGTACTCATAGTTAACACAACCAAACCCACAACGATTAATAAACAAAACCAGCCCCAAAAACATAAATCTTAACCTTTAAATCGAATAGAACCAGCACCGGCGAGCTAGGAATGTAAACATGACTACGCGGTTCTAGTGTTAATATATTGAACAGTAATTAATTCTAAGTCGACTTATGCTAAGTGTACTCGGAATTACTTACGTGCAAGTATACTCGTTCAGGAATTGCAACAAGTAATAAGTATATAATATTATCGATCTCACATAGATGGATGTCTAGAGCTAATATTATTTAAGTTAGAGTCGTGCAAAAAACTAAATAAGCATGAATATATTGGATAGGTTGTTGCGGTTTGTTTTGTTGTAATTAAAATAAATAAAAATGATGTTGAAAATAAATATGATAAATAATGAAATGAGTAATGCTAACTAATCAATCCTAGAAAACTCTAAGCGCACGGACTAGCCAAAGAGTATCTTGTTTCCCTAACAAATAAATACTTCTGTACTTAATGATTTATGGAAGAACCAGTTCTGCTGCGAACTCTATTCTTAGCACAGAGCAACACAAGCATTAGTAAGGTTATTCATAACATTCTAAATAGTGAACAGAGGTTCACACAACCTAATGTACCATACTGGGTCAACATGTGGCTCATCTTCCAACTCACCACAAGTTACATGCGTGTAACGGCCCAGTTATCAATGCTGGTTTCCTAGGTGTTTTCGGTTCATGATTCGGATGTTCGGTTGGGCCGTTAGAGCTTTTTAGTCCTTAAGGGCATTTTGGTCATTTTGCCCTCAGGGCCGGTTTGGTGTTTAACCAAAGTTTTAGGTTGTTTCTGTCATTCGATAAGATTGGTTATTCTTTGGTTTCCGTTTTCTAGGGTTAGAATGCATTTTGAGAAGTTTGGTGGCTTTCTGGTTAAATGGAAGAATAATAATTAATTGTGTGGTTGTTGGGACTCGAATGGCGTTGGATTTCGGAGTCTGGCTTTTAGATAAAATAAGAGATTAAAGGTGTTGCTTTTGGGATTCAAACCCAAGTGGCTAGGAGTTGAGGTTTGTTATTGATTAATTAAGAATTAATTAATGTTGCTGCTGGGATTCGAACCTGTGACCTGCTAGGCTTTTGGAAGCTTGGATTGGAAAGGGAAACTAGAATTTTAATGATGTTGTTACTAGGACTCGAACCTTAGTTGTTTCAGAGTTGAGAGCTTGGTTTAAAAGAGTTTTAAAATATAAAATATAAGGCGTTGCTTGTGAGTTTCGAACCCCTGACCTGTAAGGGAGTTTGGAGACTTGGAATTAATGGATTAATTTAGAAGAAAAAGGTTGCTGCCACTAGGACTCGAAGGGGAAAGCCCAAGGTTTCAATCGACTAAAAGCTAAAGAGGAATCACATTCTTTTTGGTTTTCCCATCTTGTAGCATGCAATTTTTTCCTCTCTTTGTCGATTCCAACTTCTCCATCCTCCATCTCCACTTTGCCGATTTCTCCAAGAATCAAGGCCAACAATCGAGGTAAACTTCTTCTTCTTCTTCTTTCCCTAGCCGAGATCTTTCTTTGTTGGTTGGTTGAGCCCTGACCAAAGGTTTGTGGTTGTGTATGTCAAGTTCTAGCTGAGATCTTTGTGCCGCACCACTGTAAGCAAATCAGTCCTTGCAACCTAGAGACCCACATCGCCATCATAAAGCCCCTTTGCAAGCATTGGATCCGCAAGCAGCCCCAAGTTTGAGCCACGTAGCTTGACGATCAGCCTCTTCGCTTCTCCAGACTCTTCGCGCATTGATCGTAGTCACCGTGTCGAGAGCATGCAAGTGTAGCTTCGCCGCAGCTTGTCGCTCACGCACAGATCTCTTTTCGCAGCCGCAAAAAGCCCAGTCCGCACACGCAGCCCCAATCACGCTTCGTTTCGCCGCAGCAACATGCACCTCAGCCCTTCGTGTGCGAGCGCAGCCGCACGCTTTGCCTCGTGCCCGAGCTTCCGCTGCGGTAAACCGCGCAGCCGCACAGCAGCACGTGTTTGACCTGTCCGCCGAGCAGCTTCGCCTAGACTTGTCGAGGCCTGCAGCTTTACCCATGCGAAGCAGCTTGCTGTCTTACCGAGCCAAGCTGTCGAGAGCCTTGTTGGCAAAGAGTTGCCTCGAGCACCTATTCGAGTTCGGTAAACTCTAATCCTTGCTCTGTCTGGTTGTTTAGCCCTATTTAGCTAGTTCGATTAGTAATGACACGTTTGGTTTCTGTGTTAGGTTTGATTAGCTAGGCTTGGTTATCTGCAGCTCAAGGAGCACTTTGCTTGTGTTTATTTTCCTGCTTATTACCAGGTAAGGATTTCTTACCGGGGTTGTGTAGACCCTGAGATTACTTTAATAGCACATTGATATCTTGTGATTGTTTATGAGCATTCTAGTGGATAAGATTCTTGTTTCTGACTTGCTAGCATGTCTATTGTCTTGTTCATTTTAGCTCCATGCTAGGGATTTTCTTACTCTGGCATATCCATGTTTCCTGTTCATTTTCTGTGGAACCATGCTAGGATTGTGTTGCTATTGAATATTGTCAGGTCGATCTGTTAGCTTGTATTATTGTACTTAGGAAGCTGTTAGAAGTTACTAGTTTAGGTCTTGCATGGGTAAGACTCTGATGGGCACCAATGCGTTGCCAGTGTATGTAAGTCCCCGATCGGCATCACGCTGTTGCAGTATGTGTATGTCTCCGATGGGCATCATAGTGCAGCTAGGGAGTGTAAGACCCTATAGGGCAGCTTTGTGATCCTAGCAGGAGTAAGTCCCCGATGGGCATCCTTGTGCTTAAGCAGTTATAAGACCCCGATGGGCAACCTTGAGTGCTGATTGAGTAAGACCCCGTAGGGCATCATCGCGCCCTAAATTGAGTAAGACCCCGATGGGCATCATCAGGTATAAGACCCTGATAGGCATGCTGCAAGAGTAAGACCCCGATGGGCATCCTTGAGTTGAGCTGGTGTAAGACCCCGATGGGCATCCACATGTTCTAGCTGGTATAATACCTCGATGGGCATCTATGTGTCAAACCGAATGTAGGTTGTAGTCGTAAGTCCCGAAGGACAGCTCGGTAAGTCTTTGAACAGTAAAGTTCTAAGAGTGACGGTTTGCCTAGACCAAGTTGATTTCTCTGTGCTCGTGTTTGGTTGCATGTATCTGTGTGCAAGATGATTTGTTTTCGTATTGTTCCCCGGTTGAGGATTCTTACTGAGCGACTCATTACTCGTCCTTACTTTTCTGTGGTTTTCCACCAGGTAACTTGGGACCAAGACTGGATGGCTAGAAGGAGACTACTGGATGATCATGGACAGTGGATACTCTGAGTCTTGTTTTATTCCTTTCTTAACTTTTCATGCATGTAGACAGGGCACGAAGCCCTTAGGTGGATTTCGATGTATTTCTGGATATTAAAGTATTTGTTTTGTTTTTGTTGGATTTGCTCTGGATGTTTGAACTTCCACATAAAAGAAACTCTAGCTAGAGTTGAATTTGATAAATGTTTTTTACTGGTGCTTGGAAACAGGGACAGGTCTAATTGGTTTTGAAATTGCACTGAATGTTTTATTATTTTATTTATAATTCCGCATTTGTGTTTTCGAGTTTTATCACATGCATAAGAGGTTAAAGACCTAGGTTTAGGACCCTATTCGGGTCGGGTCTTTCTGATTGGTATCGAGCTCGAGTCATAGATTCTCAGAGACTCCACCTCTGATTGTAGGTTATTTTTCCATGATCATCAGCGCTCCAACAGCCATCAAGTATGTCCGTAAGTTTAATGTTTAAGGGTTAAGAATTACAATACTGTTTTGCATCTAGCATGTACATGGCTTGTTGTTTGTAGAGCGGGGACAAGAAGGTTCTGACTCGTTGTTGGTTTGGGCATTGATCTCAAGTATGCTGATTGCACATAGAGGAGCTTGGACGTTTGGTATTCCCAACCGAGGAGTTGGAGAGAGTATTTTGTTGAGACCACGTCCAGGGTTGACTAGACCCGTAGGCCACCTTTGGCCCTGGCAGTTGTGTTACCAAGGGAGTGGGGTGGAGGACACCAGGCCTCAAAGTGAGACTCCAGGAGTAGAGTTGCTCTAGCCATGAGAGAGATGATGGCAGGTCTTCTAACTGATCTGATAGCGGAACTGAGGCGCTGTTAAAAGCGCGGAGAGAGGAGTCTTGGGCACCGATAGCCCAACTGACCCAGCTTGTTCAGCAGGTACCCCCAGTAGCTCTAGTAGCCCCAGACGTTCCTCGGGAGGACAAGATCAGTAGGAGCCTATTGTTGAGGCTGATGATGTGGATGGGGCCATCGGGTACGGCAAGTGGCTCAAGGTCCTTGGCAAGGGGAAGTTTGTAGAGCTTGATGTTGTAGAGAAGTCGCTGGTAGCAGCGAGGTGGTTGGCCAGGATCAAGTTTATCATCCTAGCGTTGGGATGTCTTGATGTTCAAAGGCCGAGGCGTGTCGTTTTCGTTCTGTTTGATACAGTAGTTTGGTGGTGGAAGTCCCCTGAGAGAGGCAGACCAGTAGAGTCTCCAACAGCCACATGGTCGATTGGCAAGTTGTTGAGTTTGTTGCTGCCTTTCGAGGGTTGGCTTGAGTATTTATTGAGCATCGGGTGGATGCAAGAGTAGACCGTGGCATGTCTGTTAGACGAGATGCCAGAATTCAGACCGCGCGAGTGTTGAGATTCTTGTTTTGAGTGCCCTTTTACCCGTCACCTGGAGTGTGACCTACCCTACCCTCAGTGGGACGTGGAGCTTGTATGTAGTTGTTTGTGTGTTGTAGGGGTTGTAGTGCTTGTTCGCACCAAGTTTTGTAAGGAGGCCTAGGTTCAAGCCAGTTCGCACCAGTTGTGCAGGTGGTCCTATGACCCACCCGGAGTTAAACATCCCCATCAGTCTTGTTCCCGTTTACTGTGGTGGCACTTATTTTAGATTGTTGTGAGGTCTAGCTAGGTGGTAGTCTGATGACTACAAGTGTGAGGTCGTTCGAACGAAAGTAGAAGCTTTCAGGGTCACCGAGAGTTGGGTACGAAGGAAGTTGAAGGTTGTTAAGGGCTAGGGCATCCGAGTTCTCGCCCTTGTGTTGTGGGCATGTGAGCCAGTCTATTGGTAGTATGATCCAACTACCCTTTGAGTAGCATCAATGATGTGAGGTTGATCCAGCAGTGGAGCCTTGAGTTGGTTGGTTGTGCGGAGCACACCTAGTAGACACACTAGTACGAGGTATGTTACTTGGTGTTGTTAGGCTTTTGTAGAGTAAGTTGGCTAATGTTGTGTTTCATTGTGAGTTGCCCTCGTGCGGAGTTTGTGAACTCTTGTTGCTCTTTTGTTAGCTATGGCTTTTCTAGGAGGGAAGGTCGCCTTTGTGAAAGAGTGCTTGTTGGACTTGGATCCTAAGGAAACAAGAGGAAGTTGTACACGCCAGCGTACTTTTGTGTAGCTCGTTCCGTGGTGTAAGTTTTGGGAACCATGTATGTTTTATTTTGAGGAACCAGTGCTCAGTTCTTGAGGTGTTAGGGCTTCAGTTTGATGTCAAAGTGCCCTAGGATAGGTTGTAAGGATACCGTGCTCGTAGCCGGGTTGTTGCTTAAACAAGTTAGGCTAGTTGGACCTTGACCTGGTTAGAGGAACTTCTTGTTGTTCGATGGTTGGAGTTCAGCTGGTACTGAACAAGAGCGATGGTAGTAAAGCCGCATAGTTTCTGATCGTCGCTGCTAAGAGTGTTGTTCGGATCCTTACCCTGGGTAGAAGCTACGATGTGGCTAATGCTTTGAGTAGGAGGATGACACATTCTATAGCATTTTTTGTCTTCTTGGATTTTCGTGGAGTTGGAGCTGGCTAGCATAGTTGAGGTGCTGGAGGGAGTTGTTGCCCGTGTAGCCAGAGGAATGTTAGACCGTTTGACGGCAGTGTGTGTCCTAGGGTTGTCAGAGGAACCCTAAGTTGTGGAGAGCCTCACCAGAGCTCAGTCAGACCCAGGCAGTGTTCCTCGGTTCAGTTGTTGGAAGCTTGCAGTCGGTTGACTAGCTAGAGTTGTTCTTAGTAACCTCCGCGTTGGTTTTAAAATTGTTGGCAAGGTGGTGCTTGGCGTTGACCAAGGTGTGGTTTCCATGCTGTTTCAAGAGCTAGCTTAGTTGGAGCAAGCGGGCGTGGCCCTAAGGACTTGTTCCTAGTCGGAAAGTTTCGAGAATTGACCCATCTTTCAGCGTTTGGGTAAGTACTGCTAGTTCTAAGTGGGTGGTTCAATCGATTGTGGAATCCCTCTGTTGTTGCTTCCGAGAGAGTTGGTTGTTGTTGCCTTTGTTTGAGCTAGACAGCGAGCGTGTGTGAATTTCGCTGTCCTTCGGAAGTCCGCTTTCTAGGGGATCGTTTTCGTTTAGGAGAAGTCAGCTTAGCCCCTGTGTTGTGCTGTTAGCAAGTGACAAGTTGTTTGACCCTACGAGGGTAGTGGTTAGTCCAGTTCAAGAGTTTGAGTTGTTGCTGGAATGTTGTTGGATCTTTGGAGTTTGAGAAACCCCTAGTTTCTATGGTGGTTGAGTTGCACCGTGGATACCAGCCTCAAGTCTTAACTTTTGAGGTAGACTTACTGGTTTGTATTCCTTGCGATGTTCTGGGTATGGTGGTTCTGGTTGAGTGATGAGTTAGGCCTAAGCCAAAGGAAGAAGTCCTTGGGTAGCCAGTTGGACTTGAGAGTTGCGTGACACTTTGGAGACGAGCTCCGTGTGAGGACCCGACCAAAAACACGGTCCTAAACCTGGGTTCTCACTCAGCATGCAAGTTAAATATGATAACAAGCAGTTTAGTGCTCATATTTAAAAACTCTTCAAAACATATGAGAAGGGGGAACCCTTAAAACATAACCAACAATTTTCATTTAAGCAAAACCAGCAAAATAAAACAAGCCTGGCCAGTGTTTATAAAAACATACAATACAATTTAAACAACTTTTTAACAATGTTCCCCTAGGACTCTTGTCCATCTACATGCTGAATAAACAATGCAATAATAAATGACAGAGTGTCGGCAGCTCCCATGATCAATCAGCTCCCTCCGCTAGCCATCCTGGTGTTGTCCCAAGTTACCTGAAAGATAAATAAGGGTGACTATAAACATACTCAATAAGAATCCCCAACCGGGGTACAATACGATACATCAGTCATCTAGCACCCTAGCATGCATGCAAACAGCTACCAACACAGATCTTAGCTCATCGAGCTTACAAGGCAAGATCTGGAGTCTTCGGAAGTCTCCTACTTCCGACCTAATGATTGGTTCTCCTAACCAATCCTGGGACATCTCTGAGGTCTCTTTCACTCGGGGGATTGATCAGCTCAAAAACTGATCCCAAGGATGTCCTCAAGGGCCTCTTTACCTTTGCTAATAATCTGGACTTACGGGAGAGTACCCGAAGTCTGGCTCTAAACTGGAAGGAATGGTGTACTCACGACATTAGCCCGGGGGAGCTCTCCGAACTGGCAACTAACGCGTGTGCGCGCACACCGCATGCTGCTGCAACCGGCGTAAATGTGGGGGGCCTAAGGACAAACTACGCGGGCCAGGTATGCATGCCTAAGACTCGGAAGCGGTGTCACTGATTACAGTAGTGCGAGGCCCTCGGCACTCATCTGTGCAGCATGATCCACCGACCTGAAGCTAAGATCCGGCCAGGGCAGGTTTACATCGATGGCAGGGTTTCGCTCTAGCAGGCTACAAACTAGGCTTATGCCGATGTGGGTAGCTAAATCCACATCGGCGGCCGGGGGGGAAAGCAATGTACGTTATGCTTCGCGCGCTTTACTCCCGACCAGTGGGGACAAAGTACGTTATGTTCGCTCTCAGCCTCTAGATGATGACAAACCCTACAACTCTAGCTAAGAGTATAGAGAAAATGATTCCTGACTAGCAAACAATAACCGACATCAAACACGCTTACCTAGCATGATACTACGAACTTAAGCAGGAATCATAAGCATGCTGGAAGAACAAACCTACCATGGCACTAACATGTAAAATCAGGCAAACATGCTAGCAAGAGATCAATCAAAGCTGCCCTATCACTATCATGCTCGTAACAGTAAACAAGCATACAAGGCACATCATGATAATATCACAGGGTCCACACAACCACGGTAAGAAATCCTTACTTGGAACAAGCAGAAAATAATTTATCACAAATCAACCAAGCAACCCTCGAGCCTCTAATCGAACCCGAACAACCTAAACATTTCAATAAAACACCCTAATTAAATCCATAATTAGCAGCCAACAAATCAGGGCCCAACGAAGAAAAGACTAGGGAAATACCATCCGAGAAGCCACAAGGCTCGGGCCGACTCACACAGCAGAGCAGGCTGGGCACTAGGCGCAGGCGCAGGCTCTGGGGCGCTGGGCGCAGGCACGGGCGCTGGGGCGCGGAGATTGCGCACGGGTGCGGGCTTGAGCTCAACTGGGCGAAGGCGTGCGGCGCGGCTTGGCACAGGGAACGGCGCGCGGGCGCGAGCTCGGCGAGCTATAGGGACGCGAGCGGGGCGACGCGACGCGACAGCCTTAGAGACGCTCGGGATGGCACGGGGAGCTACAGAGACGCGCGACTCGGCACAGGTCGCGTGGGCGCTCGGACTGGGCGACGCGGGCTCGGGGCGAGGGTCTGCGGCGACGCGACTCGGTTTGCGGTGGCGGCGGGGGCTCGGGCTTGGCAGGCGAGCTGGGCTAGAAATTTGAGGCGGCACGGGCGGGCGAGGTGGGGCGTGTGGGCTGGGCTCGGGCTGTGGTGAGGGCTCGGGTTGGGGGAGAGAGAGAGAGAGAGAGAGAGAGAGAGAGAGAGAGAGAGAGAGAGAAAAGGGAAAAATGGGGAAAAAAAGGGAAAATGGGGATTTTAAAAATGGGATTTTTTTTTCTTTTTTTTTCCATCTTTATCCATTTTAAACCTTAAAATCCTTAAAATCCCATTTTCCGACTTCCTCCTCGAGACTCGGCTGAAGCAAACCTTTTCCAATAAATAAAACTCACTTTAATCCAACTCCCAAATCAACACTAAGGGCAAAGGCTCAAATCCCAAAGGATGCACTCAACCAACCATAACTTTGCCAAAACCCAAATCACAATCGAACTTCCAAACGAATAGCCCAAACATCTTGGGACTCGCAACAAACAACAAACAAGCCTCGACAAAGGCAGGAGCTACCTCGGGATCCTGAAAATCCACAAATCCTGCCTGGGGAGCCAAAAGACCAAAATACCCCTAAGGGTCAAAACAGTTCTAACGGCCCAACCGAAAAACTGAATCTGAACCAGAAGCACCTCGAGAACAGGAATAGAAAGCTGGGTCGTTACACTCCGCCCCTGTAAGCTTGGGTTGAGTTTCTGCATAACAAGCTCTTCTCGGGCTTCGTTCCTAGTTGTTGTGCATTCACAGTTGGCGTTATAGCTGAGCCAAAGTTGAGTGGGTTGGCACAGAGGTGTTGTGGCATTGGTTGGTTAGACCTTTGAGTTGTTATCCTCAAGCTGTTGTGTTTCCAAGTAGCCGCGTGGTGTTATTTTCCTTGCTACTCGGGATTGCCGTGAGAGGAATGTTGGTAGTTCTCTTGTCTGGCGAGGTTTCTCTTAGGCTAATTGCTGGTAGGGTTTGCGTTGGGATGATCGCGGTCGGCTGTTGAGGGGCCCAATTTGTTGGTTTGGCCAAGTGGAGCCTGTGTCTTGACCTTGTTGTTTAGCGTGGTCGTGGCTGAAGTTTCAGCTGGTGTGAGTGGTTTTAGCCGTCTGGTGAACCAAGAGGGTGCCCTTTGACCTTGGTAAGACGATTTCTCTTTGAGATGGTGGCTTTGTTGTTGTGGACCAGTACCAGTTGGTAAAGTTTGCCTTTAGGATCAGTCGCCAGATGGTGGTTCAGAAGGATTCCATTGTGAGTTATAGGCAAACATTGGAGTTTGCTAGTCTCCTGTGAAGAGAGAGGAGGCCAACAGGTTGCTGGAACCCGAGAGGTTTAGTTGTGTGTCATCATGGTGTAGGGTTGAGGTTGTTTGTTAAGAGCTGTGAGCATTCAGGGAAGTTACGTCGGTGCTTGGCGTAGTGTATTAGAGCTTGTGACCAGTCCGCGAGTTACTTAGACTAGCGCCATGGAGAGGTGTCCTGAGTTGGGTAAGCGGGGATAAGTGAGCCCCAGGATTGTAGGATCGTTTAAGAGTTGGAGCGAGTCGGAGCATGTGGCATACCGATTAGCACTGTCACATCTTTGTCTTCGGAGCTCAGTGTATATCTAGTTTTGATTGGGATGGTTTGTGGCCAACTCGTTGGCTTTATGGCTTTGAGCCTTTGGGAACCCAAGAGGGTTTTGAGATTCGAGGGAGGACTGGTGTTGTTTAAACCGAGAGTTCGGATGGTTAAGGATCAGTGGAGTTTCCCTAAAGCTGTTTAAGTCTTAGGATTTTTTAGGACGAAAGTCTTAAAAGGAGGGAGTATTGTAACGGCCCAGTTTTCCATGCTAGTTTCCCAGGTGTTTTCAGTTCATGATTCGGATGTTCGGTTGGGCCATTAGAGCTTTTTAGTCCTTAAGGGCATTTTGTTCATTTTGCCCTCAGGGCCGGTTTGGTGTTTAACCAGAGTTTTGGGCTGTTTATGTCATTCGATAAGATTGGTTGTTCTTTGGTTTTAGGTTTCCAGGGTTAGAATGCATTTTGAGAAGTTTGGTGGCTTTCTTGTTAAAGGGGACAATAAGAATTAATTGTGTGGTTATTGGGACTCGAATGGTGTTGGATTTCGAAGTCTGGCTTTAGATAAATAAGAGATTAAAGGTGTTGTTCTTGGGATTCAAACCTAGGTGGCTAAAATTTGAGGTTTGTTGTTGATTAATTAAGAATTAATTAATGTTGTTGCTGGGATTCAAACTTGTGACCCGCTAGACTTTTGGAAGCTAGGATTGGAAAAGGAAACTAGGATTTTAATGGTGTTGTTGCTAGGACTCGAACCATGGTTGTTTCAGAATTGAGAGCTTGGTTTAAAAGAGTTTAAAAATAGAAAATATAAGGTGTTGCTTGTGAGTTTCGAACCTCTGACCTGTAAGAGAGTTTGGAGGCTTGGAATTAATGGATTAATTTAGAAGAAAAAGGTTATTGTCGCTAGGACTCGAAGAGGGAAAGCCCAGGTTTTCAATCGACTAAAAGCTAAAGAGGAATCGCATTCTTTTTGGTTTTCCCATCTTTCCGCACACAATTTCTCTCCCTCTTTGCCGATTCCAACTTCTCCATCCTCCATCTCCACTTTGCCGATTTCTCCAAGAATCAAGGCCAACAATCGAGGTAAGCTTCTTCTTCTCCTTCTTTCCTTAGCCGAGATCGTTCTTTGTTGGTTGGTTGAGCCCTGACCGAAGGTTTGTGGTTGTGTATGTCAAGCTCTAGCCGAGATCTTTGTGCCGCACCACCGCAAGCAAATCAGCCCTTGCAGCCGAGAGACCCACATCGCCATAAAAAAGCCCCTTCGCAAGCATTGGATCTGCAAGCAGCCCCAAGGCCGAGCCGCGTAGCATGACGGTCGGCCCCTTCACTTCGCCAGCCTCTTCGAGCATTGATCGCAGTCGCCGTGTCAAGAGCACTCAAGCATTGCTTCGCCACAGCTTGTCGGTCATGCACAGATCGCCCTTCGCAGCCGCGAATAGCCCTGTTTGCACACGCAGCCCCAGTCACACTTCATTTCACCGCAGCGACACGCACCTCAGTCCTTTATGTGCGAGCGCAGCCGCACGCTTCGCCTCGTGCCCGAGCTTCCCCCGTGGCAAACCACACAGCCGTAAGTGCTTGACCTGTCCGCCGAGCAGCTTCGCCTAGCCTTGTCGAGGCCTGTCGCTTCGTCCACACGAAGTAGCTTGCTATCTTGCCGAGCCAAGCAGCTGAGAGCCCTCTTGGGCGAGAGTTGGCCTGAGCACCTGTTCGAGTTCGGTAAACTCTAACCCTAGCTAGTCTGGTTATTTAGCCCTGTTTAGCTAGTTCGATTAGTAATGGCACATTTGGTTTCTGTGTTAGGTTTGAATAGCTACGCTTGGTTAACTGCAGCTCAAGGAGCACTTTGCTTGTGTTTATTTTCCTGGTTATTTCCAGGTAAGGATTTCTTACTGGGGTTGTGTGGACCCTGCGATTACTTTAATAGCACATTGATATCTTGTGATTGTTTATGAGCATTCTAGTGGATAGGATTCTTGTTTCTGACTTTCTGGCATGTCTGTTGTCTTGTTCATGTTAGCTCCATGCTAGGGATTTTCTTACTCTGGCATATCCATATTACCTGTCCATTTTCTGTAGAGCCATGCTAGGATTGTGTTGCTATTGAATATTGCCTGGTCAATCTGTTAGCTTGTATTACTTTACTTAGGAGACTGTTAGGAGTTACTAGTTTAGGTCTCGCATTGGTAAGACCCCGTTGGGCACCAATGCATTGCCAGTGTATGTAAGTCCCCGATGGGCATCACACTGTTGCAGTATGTGTAAGTCCCCGATGGGCATCATAGTGCAGCTAGGGAGTGTAAGACCCTGTAGGGTAGCTTTGTGATACTAGCAGGAGTTAGTCCCCGATGGGCATCCTTGTGCTTAAGCAGGTATAAGACCCCGATGGGCATCCTCGAGTTGAGCTGGTGTAAGACCCCGATGAGCATCCACGTGTTCTAGCTGGTATAAGACCCCGATGGGCATCCATGTGTGAAAACGAATGTAGGTTGTAGTCTTAAGTCCCGAAGGGCAGCTCGGTAAGTCCTTGAATAGGCAAGTTCTAAGAGTGACGATTAGCCTAAACCAAGTTGATTTCTCTGTGCTCGTGTTTGGTTGCATGTATCTGTGTGGTAGACGATTTGTTTTCGTATTGTACCCCGGTTGGGGATTCTTACTGAGCGACTCGTTGTTCACCCTTACTTTTCTGTGGTTTTCCACCAGGTAACTTGGGACCAAGACTGGATGGCTAGGAGGAAGCAGCTGGATGATCATGGACAGTGGATACTCTGAGTCTTGTTTTATTCCTTCTTAACTTTTCATGCATGTAGACAGGGCACGGAGCCCTTAGGTGGATTTCGATGTATTTCTGGATATTAAAGTATTTGTTTTGTTTTTGTTGGATTTGTTCTCGATGTTTGAACTTGCACATAAAAGAAACTCTGACCAGGGTTGAATTTGATAAATGTTTTTTACAGGTGCTTGGAAACAGGGACAGGTCTAATATTTTGTCATCTCAACTTTTATATTTTGTCATTTTGTAATAATTTAGATTTCTTTACTATTTGCTTTTCACTGTTTGTCGTTTTGTAATAATGTAGTTACTGTTTGCTTTTACTATTTGTCAGTTTATAATAATTTAGCCTACTTTTTATTTTTTCAAAAGTGGTTTCGAGTGCAAGGGTCCTATCTTGCCTCCTACTTCTTATCCTTTAGTTTTTCAATTTCAATTTTCATTTCAAGTCCGTAGTCTATAAAAGACTACAAGTCTGTAAGCTCAACATAAAAAAAAAGTCCTTCCGCTCTCTACTTCACTCTGAAGAAGAAAGAAAGTGACTTTGAGAGTTTTCGGATATCCGGTTGTAAAGATCTGAGAGTTTTTGGAAATCAGGTTGTAAAGATCCTCCCCTGTTTGGTATTAGAGCCACCTGTATCCAAAAATCAAATATTTCTCAAATATCTTTATAATCTTTTATCTCAAATAAAAGTTTAGAAGAGTGTTATCTTCTATCTTTCTCTACCTCTTTATTCTGCTTTTCTCATTTACCATTTCCATTTTTCGTGAAACCCTTTGATTGCCAGCCTGGTGTTCTCCTTTGGCCGTAAGTCGTAGTGGAGCGCAGTGAGACCGTGTCGGAGCAGCTGGAATAGGATAACGAAATTTCTATTTGGTAATTAAAGAAATTTATTTTGAAGTTGAGAATCATGAAAGCCAACTCTCATGTCCAGACTTTTGTCTAAGATTAAGAGATTCAAAGGTAAGGAGAAAGTTGATTCCAATGAAGAGGACTTCAAATCCTCATCTTCTCAATTCACTGAAGGACCAGACCTTCACCTCTCAAACATGAATCAAAATGAATTACAAATCGCCAAGGTTGAAGAAACTCCTCAAAATTGGTTGATTCCCAAAATTGATTCAAAAATGGTTTACAAAAACCCTAATTCATTGTTCTTCCAAAAGAATTGTATCAAACTTTCTGAGCATGTAGTGCCTATCTATCAAGATAGCACGACGCTCAACCTACTCTCACAGAACATGATTCTTCATCATCGACAAGAATCCAAGTTCATTCATATTGGAATGGTTCAAGTGGCCATTAAACCACTGTTTAGACTTGGTCTAGACATCCCAGTCCTTGTTTCCCTTTGAGACAAGAGACACAAAACATATACAAATTCTCTTCTTGGAATGGTCGAGTCCAACCTCGAAAATAGACGGATCTTCTTCAATTGTTTTCCAAATCTGACTCTTTCATTACCAGACCCGAATATCATGTCTGCATTAATGTTAGATGTCAATACAAAGAACCTTAATATTCAATCTGAAACTCACTCAGCAGTGGTGATTTTTCGCATCTGCTATAAGTTGATGCATACAAATGTTGCTCCTAGTGCTCTAAGGAAATCTGTGAGCAGTTCTACCATGCTCATAGAAGCCAACATGGGCAGGGCAACTATCAATGTCCCCAAGAAACTCACTTGGGATCAAATCACTAGGAATTCTTCCTGGGATTTGTAGCAAGTCTGCCCTCCTGTAATAAGGAAGCCGACTCCTACTCAAATCATTGAACACAACTATGGAAGAGCCGAGGTTAAATTTGAGGATGCTCAAGAGACGTTCTCAAGGACAAAAGAGTTCTTGAGATCCAAGCCCAGCACCTCGGAAGATCATAGGCCTCCAACATCAATCGGAAGATCTGAGTCCCTCTAGGTTCAGTCGGTTGATTACGACCACGCCTATGCTACGATTCATTATGCTGACAGATCTGCATCTCCAACTCAATCGGATATGGAAAGCCGATCAATCGTAGATAGCCAGATCAACGTCATCCTCTCCTTCTCCATCAACAAAGATCTCCTTAAGAAAGAATTCCTTTCTAAGGAAAACAAGGAGAAGAAAGACAAATTCTTCAAAGAATACTTAGAGAAAGAGCGGGACGCCATCCGTTCTCAATGGTACTCGTACATGGAGGACGCACAACAGGACATTCCATTCTTTATTTGAATGGAACTTGGAGTCAATGTCCTCACCGAATCAAAGTGGAAAACCACGCGACGAGGAATCCTCCATGGTATTCATCCCCCACTCGAGGAAGTGGAAATCAAGACGACATATGGGGATAAAATTATAGCATCTCCATTCAAAACAATCTCAAGAGACGAGAAGGATCCACCTTCTCTAAAGGACATAAAAAATATCCAGCATCAAAATAACTACTCCAACAAATTATTGTCAACAATAGCCAGGCAAGTTGATAAGATTGAAGAGAAGATTCAAAAGGGGCAAAAACCCTACTTCAAGCCATCTCCTCTCTACCTCACCGGTGCTCCACCCGTGGATAGATCAATACCTCTATTCAAGCATCCAACCCTGAATAAAGGTATACAACTTGACAAAGACTCTGACGTTCTCCAAAATATTCAAAAAATGTTGGGAGAACTAACGAAAAGTGTCGCTTCTCCTTCAACAAGTCAAGGACTCAATGTTATTTTCGAACCCTCAGATTACAATATCAAAAGGTTCAAAAAAGAATATCTGAATCGGGAGGATTCTCCTCCTACTAGCACCTCAAAGGCAGTCCACGCCATTTCTCCAACCCCTCAAACAAGTATAGACACTCGGTTGTACTACAAAAGACCTTCATTCCCAGATGTTGCATTTGAGGAAAGAGGGCTCATCACCGCCGCAGCCTTCGGTGGCACTGAGATTTACGAATGGAATCTTGATGGCCTTTCGGACCATCTCATTCTAAATCTCGTTAATAACATGATCATGGCCGCAAGTGCCTACAAAATGAAGAAAAACTCTGATCATGAAACTGCCCAAATCCTAGTCTCTAGATTCACTAGAGTCCTCAAAGACTGGTGGGACAAGTACATGTCCAAAGAAGACAAATAGACCATCCTTACTCATACTACTAATCAAGTTGTGAAACATGAACAAGGATCCCTTCCACAGTATGGTGATGTACCTGACGCGGTATATACGCTTGTGTACACCATCTCAAAGTTTTTCGTCGGAGATTCAACTGTTTATCAAGAGAGATCTGCCTCCATTCTCTTAAAGATGAAATGCAAGTCTTTAGGTGACTTCCGGTGGTACAAAGACATGTATCTGGCTAAAGTCATGATACGCTCGGATTGCGCTTTGCCAATCTGGAAGCAAAAATTCATTGAAGGTCTTCCTAATCACTTTTATCAAAGGATTGAAGAAGTTCTTCGCGCAGAAGGCGAAGGAACCATTGAATGGGATCAATTGACCTATGTAGACATAAGTACCATCATTATCAGAGAAGGAATCAAACTCTGCGGAGAACAAAAGCCCTGTAGAAAGATTGATAATCCAAAGATAGGAAAAGCTATCCTTGGATCCTTCTGTGATCAATACGGTTGCAAAGAGACTACGCAAACCCTCTACTTCAAAAGTTAGAAGTCAAAAGAGGCATTTCCATTCTTCCTGTGTATCTCGGTATGATAACTGAAAATACCATGAGAAGAGGTCTTATGACAATCGCAAAAGAGGCTCTTATCAAAAGCCCCGCTATCAGAACCGATATTAGGGCAAAGGAAAGTATGCTCCCCAAAGGGGAAAGGAAGTTTGTTTGAAATGCAAGCGACCAGGTCGCTTCGCAAATAGGTGCCCAGTTCGCGGAAAAATTAATGAGCTTGACATCGATGAAGAGCTCAAGAATCAAATCCTAAACCTTGTTCTTTCTGACTCCGAATCTGAAGGATCAGATAGTAGTGAACAAGAAATAGGCCAGATCCTCGAGGACCACGAGGATACTGATAGCTCTTCCTCAAGCGAAGATGGATCTATCAACCACATTGGCACAAGAGCATGCGGTGGTTGTATCAATGTCCTGACAATGGATCAACGAGCTCTCTTCGACATCTCCGAAAGAGTCAACGATCCAGAATTACAAAAGAAGATCATTACAGATCTTAAAGCCTCCCTTGATGTTGCCGAACCAGCTCAAAAGCAAGAGAAAGACAAAATTGATGAACCATACAAGCCATACGACCTGGAGGAAGTAAAGGCACGGTTTCCAAAGAAAAAGGCAGCCGTCACAACAAAGGATCTTCAGATCGAGATCAAAACCCTCAAAGCTGAAGTCAAACAACTCAAGATTGATATGGTCAATCATGTTTCGAAGCTTTGGGTCGAAGTAGCAACCCTTAAGAGCGCCCCCATCATAGGAGAAGCTGATCAAGAGGATGAAATCCTGGAAGAACAACAATCCTTCATTGGCCAAATTACCGAGGTACCATACCAAAAATGGTATACAATGGTAACCTTGAAGGTAGGCAACTTCAAAACAACATTGGTCGCCCTACTTGATTCAGGCGCAAACCAAAACTGTATTCGCGAAGGTAGAATACCTTCGAAATACTTCGAAAAAACTCAAGTCTAGCTTAAAAGCGCAAATAGCGAGCAACTCGAAATTGATTACAAATTATCAAATGCACATATCTGCAAAGATGGTATTTGCTTCATAAATACCTTCATACTAGTCAAGGATCTTAATATGGAAATCATATTAGGAACACCATTTCTAACTCAATTATACCCATTTCAAATTACTAAAAAGGGTCTGGAATCAAGTATCCTTGATTCTAAAATCATATTTGAATTCACTCAACCTGTGAAAACTCACGTATTTGATGCAATCCAAATCAAAGAAAATCAAATCAATTTTCTTAAAGAAGAAATATCTTATAAGAAGATTGAAGAACAACTGATTAATCCACGAATTAAGCTTAGGATTAATCAATTCCAACAGAAGCTTGAACAGGATGTCTGTTCAGACTTCCCTAATGCATTCTAGGAAAGAAAACGCCATGTTGTTTCCCTTCCCTATACAAAAGACTTTAAGGAAGAAGCAATTCCGACAAAGTCCAGACCTATTCAAATGAATGCTAATCTTCTTGCTATCTGCAAGAAGGAAATTGATGATTTGTTGCAGAAGAAGCTGATCAGGCCTTCCAAGAGCCCATGGTCTTGTGCAGCATTCTATGTCAACAACCAAGCCGAGAAGGAACGAGGTGTCCCCAGGCTGATAATCAACTACAAACCCTTAAACAAAGTTTTGGAATGGATTCGGTATCCGATTCCAAATAAAACAGATTTAATCAAGCGCATTTCCAGTGCGAAAGTGTTTTCAAAATTCGATCTTAAATCTGGATTTTGGCAAATCCAAATTCCCAAAAAAGATCGTTACAAAACTGCTTTCAATGTCCCATTTGGACAATACAAATGGAACGTCATGCCATTCGGCTTAAAAAACGCTCCATCAGAATTTCAAAAAATCATGAATGATATTTTCAATGGTTTTCAAGAATTTTTAATAGTATACATTGACGATGTTTTAATTTTCTCTCAAAATATTGATCAACATTTCAAACATCTCCAAACGTTTTACAATGTTATCAAGAGAAATGGCTTCGTTGTTTCGGCCAAGAAAATCAAACTATTTCAAACCCAAATCACATTTCTTGGATTTGATATCAACTTGGGCCCCATCAAGCCCATACATAGGTCCATTGAATTTGCTTCAAAATTCCAGGACCAAATTACGGATAAAACCCAATTACAAAGGTTTTTGGGTTGCCTCAATTATTTGGCCAAATTCCTACAGGATATCAAGCCCATTTGCAAGCCTCTTTTTTAGAGACTCAAAAAGAATCCAAAGCCTTGGATCGACAAGCATACTGCTACTGTCCAGAAAATTAAGGCTTTAATCAAATCAATACCCTGTTTAAGTTTGCTTAATGACAAAGCAAACCTCATAGTGGAGACTAACGCATCCGACATCGGATTATGGAGGAATCCTCAAATAGTGTATTAATAAAAAGGAATCAATAGTGTGATTCCACTCAGGCATATGGAATGACGCACAAAAGAATTACTCAACGGTGAAAAAAGAAATCCTTGCAATTGTACTGTGTGTACAGAAATTTCAAGGAGAATTAATCAACAAACGATTTTTAATCAAAACAGATTCCAGAGCATCTAAATTCATTTTAGAAAAAGATGTAAAAAATCTGGTTTCTAAACAAATTTTTGCCAAATGGCAAGCAATTTTATCATGTTTTAACTTTGAGGTTCTGCCTATAAAAGGGACGAAAAACGCCCTGGCAGATTACCTCTCAAGAGAGTTCCTCTCTCAATCTTCTCTCTCTCTCTCTCTCTCCAAATGAGCGAAAAAAGAAGTGTTCGGAGTTCTAGAGGCAGAGGTGTCTCCTTCTCCTCAAAGCAGCCTTCTGCTACAAAGCAACCTTCAGCTGCCTCTTCAAAGCAATCCTCAGGTGCCAAGATGTCACCTGACTCATATGCCGACGATTCTGATTTCACTTTGGTGAACAGATCAAAGGGAAAATCCAAAGCTGGGTCATCTACCCAGATTCCGCCTGAAACTTTAGAGCGGCCAATCCAAAATACGTCGTCCACGACATTCGCCAACGCTGTCGTTCCCGATAGATTTATTCCTAAACCCGAAATAAAGGGTTATTTCAAAAAGAATATTCCTCATGGAGAATTCATCATTGAACTTGAATTCGACGACCCAAATATTTCAAAAATCGTCGAAAACATCTTCCCTACCGATTTTTTCTTCATGCTGGAGGTTCATCAAAAAACACGTTGGTTTTATGAATTCATCTTAGTTGATACAAAATCAGCGGAGATAATTCATCATCTAGATCAAAAAGATCCAGAACGGATCGCATATTCCAAATTAAAAATTTTCAAAGTTTTAAATCCTACGGCATGGAACCAGAGCATCCATACCGAAAAATCATTTTCGAGGAAATTCACTCCTCAAACTTACTCCTACCGAGATTATGTTCGTGCTTGGTATAACGTTCTATTTTACCAAAACTTCAAATATTCTTGGTTTATTCATTTCTGTCTAAATGCACAGAGGGTTTCTTTCTCGATGTGGTTCATAAGCTGGTGGACGGTGTTTGGTCTCACTACCAACATCTTCCCAGTCCCTATTCAAGAATCATTTTACTATTTTTCGAAAAATATCTTCAAAAATAGTTTTCCAATTTCAATGACTTTCTGCATGTATTTCCAAATTCCATGGATCCTATCCTGGAATTTCGAGGTGCGTGTATCCACTCTCACCAAGAGTTTGGTGAAAGTCATCTCTATCAAATGGTGGGATAAATTCAACACATCCCACTCAGACATTCGATTCATGAAAGCTAGGTTCGCCAAGAATGGTCATCTACAAGACCTTTCTTCTCAAAGGAACCAAGAACATGAAAGCTTGGTTCGCCAAGAATAGTCATCTACAAGACCTTTCTTCTCAAAGGAACCAAGAATTTTTCAACAAAAAAGTGCAGTTGATTGCTGCCCTAGCTCAAACCTCATATGAATCTAATTTGCAGAAAAGATGGAGTGAGCTAGCATCATTAGCAGACGATTCCATCTCATCAAAACAATCTGAGGTCGAACCTTCCGACTCAGATGAATATGAGATTGAATACGTCTACAATCTCAATGAACCGTAATAGTTCTAAAACTAAAATTATCAAAGACCGAAATCGTCATACGACCGAAATAGTCGTTAAACTAGATACTTCATAGTGCGAAAACACATTAAACTATCATTAGATCGAAACGTCGTTAAACTATCAAGGACAGCAATTGTCATTAAACTGCGATGACTCAAATTATATTAAAATCACAAAGGACCACAATCGGTCCAATTAAAAAAGGGTTGTAATGGTCCAACAAAAAAAGAGTAAATTTTGTATATACATTTCAATTATATGTTTTTGAAAATTTGTGTAAATAAACGAGAAAAAAGCCATTCAAGACAGAGACGAAAACTTGCAGAGTTCAGCACACCCAGAGCCTACTTCTGGCTTGGAAAATACTAGCTATTTTTGTAAAGACCCGACCCAAAAGGGGCTCTAAATGGGCCTTTACCCCAATGCATGTATTCAAAATAAAAGACAATATGCAACATGATTTCGGATTCCAAGTAAAAACAGAAACGTTCAACAATCAAAACAATTTACTCTAAAACTGTCCCCTCGTTTCCAAGCACTGTTTGGGATAAATACATTTCTAAAAGCATACTCTGATCAGAGATTTATTTAAACCATTCAAAACCTTCCACAAGTACAACTATGCTGGAATCCATAAAACATAAGAAAACATCCTAGGGCTCCGTGCTCGTCTACATGCATTCAGGGGAAATAACAAAAGTCAAGAGTCATGATATAATAAAATGGTCAGAGATGACAGCAGGTGCCCATGATCATAGCTCCCCCTTCAGCCATCCTGTCTCGCTCCTTGGTTACCTGTGGAAACCACAAAATAAGGGTGAGTAACGAATTACTCAGTAAGAATCCCCAACCGGGGTACAATACGATGCACATGGTCATCAAGATGAGTGTATGCAAGCTATGAATATAAACACAGAATAGAGCACATAGCTTAGCCCACACTTGGGCCTCGGATGCCAACTCAGGGTCTTAGTCCGGAAACAAACCTCCACACAAATCGTCCTATACGAGAAACAAATCCCGGCCTCAGCCTGTCTACTGTCGAATGAAAGGTACACTAGCTCAAGATCCCGAGGAGCTCTCCGGTCGGCGCTGTAATGAGCGTAAGCATGCACCGCGTGCTACTGCAGACTATGAAGGGTGCCGGGTCTAGTGGCAAGCTGCCCATGTCCAGTCACCACGCCTAACTAAATCTCTCGGATCGGTGTCAGCGACATAGGGTGTGAGACTGACACGTGAACTATGTCGGCTGAACCACCGCACCGAGGCTAAGGAACCCGATCGTGGTAGGCTTACACCAAGAAGCGGTCCTTGCCCTAACAGTGGCAATCAAGGGCTACGGCCGAACACGCTAAGGACGTCTTGGCAGCAAGGGGACGAGGCAATGCCAAGTCATCATCCCGACCGTTGGGGCATTTAACGATCCGCCACCCTCACCCAAGATTGTAGGGCATACCGGTCGGGTTAGCTAAACCCTAATGGGGTCGAGGGCGGAGAAGCGTCTTGACGTCCCCGCCATGGATGCAAGATACTTTATGCATCGGGCCGGATGATGCTACCTACCTGAATTCTAACTTTGCCTTAACAATCAACAAACAATCCAATACGTGCTCAAAAGAATACAGTGAGACCTAGCATGGTACTACGGAACAAGAATGATTATGAGCATGCGAGCGGAACAATCTAGCATGGACTAACATGAAAGAACAACATACGAAGTCATGCGATCGAGAATTGAGCGAGAGCACCTAAACTATACATGCTTTGATAATCACAAACAAACATACAACATCAATCACATAGAACATCGCAGGGTCCACACAACCCCGGTAAGAAATCCTTACCTTGGTCGGGAGACTTCTACACACAAATTCCTAAGCCGCGAACACTCTCGAGCTAGCTATCGAGAACCTACAAACATAGAAACAATCACAACCATAGCCCTAAAAATATAATAAAACAATGAGGCTCGGCTCGGGAGCACTCACACACGGCACGACGACACGACGGGCCAAGGCGGCTAACTTGCGGTGCGTCTGGGCCGGGTCGGGCGGCGCGGGCGCGGGCCGCATGTGCAGATCTGTGGCCGGGCACGCGGACACGGTGGCGCGGCAGGCGAGCGTCTGATCTCGCTGCTTTGCCACACGCGGTCTGGTGCGCCGGCGAAGTCTGCTGCGCGCGTGGCGCGTCGCGGCGGCGGCGGCGTCGCTCGGCCGATCTAGTGCGACGACGACGACGGCGTACTGGGCGTGCGACGAGCGTCTGGCTCGGCAGATCTGGAGCGACGACGACGACGGCGTGCTGGGCGGTGGTGCGACGGTGCGCGAGCTCGGCTGTTGCGATCTGGGGCGTCTGCGCGACAAGCTGGCCGGCTGAGAGAACGGTGGGGCTGCTTCTCGGCTGGATCTGGTGCGGCTGCTGGTCTGGGGTGCTCCCTTCGGCTGGCTGCACCAAACACGCACACACACACCTTTTTTACTCTACATTCAGCCAACGAGAACAGTCAATCGAGGAGATGAAGGAGATGAAGACTTACCCGGAACGATGATTAGATCTCGAGCTGCAAGGGAGGTGAAGAAATCAGCAAGGGGGCTAGGGAGAGCTTGGCTTGGGTGGCTAGGAGAATGGTGAAGAAGAAGGGCAAAGACCTAACTCATTTTCATTTAACCAAAAACACCAAACTCCAAGGATCCAAGGCTAAAAAAGATGTGATGCAGGAAGAGCAACAAGAGCTCTCAATAGCTCATCTAGCACGCATCCCCACAAGCTTCCTTGGAGACCCGGGTTCAAAACCCAGCTGCAACACATTTTCCTTTCTTTTACTTTTTGCACCAAACCTTGCTCAAACCCTTCCACAAAGCCTCACAAACCTACATAAATCCAACCAATATTTTAGCAATTAGAAAAGACATAAACGGCCCTGACGGCCCGACCAAATTACCAAAATACCCCTTGGGCATACCTGGAAGACCGGAGTGAAAACCTGGGTCGTTACAATATTCCCTCCTTTTTATGACTTTCGTCCTCGAAAGTCCTTAAGACTGGAACAGCTCAAGATAATGCAATCTCATCTCGTCTTCCCGCTCCCAAGTGGCTTCCTCGGAGCTCTGACTCCTCCACTGAACTTTTACCAATCGAATCTCGCGATTACGCAACGTCTTAGTCTCGAATGCAAGGATCCCCACTGGCTTCTCCTCGAAGCTCAAATCCTCATTCAGCTGCAAAGGCTCAAAGTCCACAATGTGTGACGGGTCCGCACGCATCTTGCCTCAACATCGATACATGAAATACACCGTGCTTTTGCGACAATGACGGGGTAGGGCTAACCGATAAGCAACTCTGCCAATCCTCTCCGAATCTCAACGGACCAACAAAACGGGGACTCAACTTCCTCGCTTGCAAACCTCAAAACACCACGCATTGGAGCAACCTTTAGGAACACATGCCGGCCAACCTCAAACTCCAAATCTCGACGCCGAACATCGGTATAACTTTTGCTGCTCTGAGAGTTTGTCAACATACGAGCTCTAATCTTTTGCTTCGCTCCATTAGTCATTTGCGACAACTTCGGGACCCAAAACTCGCCTATCTCCAACCTCTTCCCGAACACGGGGGACCGACAACGCTTACCATACAAAGCCTCGAATGGGGCCATCCGAATCGTCGATCGATAATCGTTGTTATAGGCAAACTCCATCAAATATAAATCTGGTCCCAAGCGCCGGGAAGTCTAACACACAAGCCCTCAACATATCCTCGAGAATCTGATTCACCGCTCTCGTCGACCATCCCGTCGAGGGTGAAAGGTCATGTCTTGAAATCGCACTCGGTGCCTAAACCTTTATGGAGCGCTCTCTAGAAACGAGAAGTGAACCGCGAGTCACGGTCAGATACAATCCTCACAGGCACACCATGATAACGAATGATCTGCTCCAAAAACAACTGCGCCCACTGTTCCACGGTATAAGTGTCTCTACCGGGAATGAAGTGTGCGCTCTTGGTCAAACGATCAACTATTACCCAGATCTGCGAGAACTTCCTCGGAGTCCTCGGCAAACCAGAAATAAAGTCCATGGAGATCTCTTCCCATTTCCACAGAGGCACACTTAGTGGTCACATGTATGAGCCGGTGGCCTGCTGCTGGCGCCTTCACTTGCTGACAAGTGAGGCACCTGCTGACAAACTCTACAACATCTCTTTTCATGCCCATCCACCAGAAAGTCTGCTTAAGGTCCAGATACATCTCGGTACCCCCGGGGTGCCAAGCAAAAGGAGAACTATGGGCCTCTGAGAGCAACTCTGCTCGCAATCCAGCAACATCCGGAACACACAACCGGCCTCTATAAGTCAACCCACTGTCTGGCGAGAAAACGAAATCAAAATCTCCGTCAGCACTAACTCTGTCAAACAATCTCTTAAGCGCGGGGTCACTCAGCTGGCTATCAATAATCCTCTGCCTAATCGACGGTGAGCAGTCAATCGAGCTACCACTGCGGTAACCTCACCCAACAACACTGCAACCTCGGCCCGCTCGAACTCTCTCCGCAAACTAGACTGGGAACTCAACAACGCCGCAGAGTGCGACGTCTTTCTACTCAAAGCATCAGCCACTACATTGGCTTTACCCGGATGGTACAAAATCTCGCAGTCATAATCCTTTACCAACTCCAACCATCTCCTCTGCCTCATATTCAACTCCTTTTGAGTAAACAGATACTTGAGGCTCTGGTGATCGGTAAACATCTGAATCCGCTCACCATACAGGTAATGCCTCCAAATCTTCAGTGCAAACACCACTGCTGCCAACTCCATATCATGAGTCGGGTAGTTCTGCTCATACGGCTTCAGCTGACGGGAAGCATAGGCAATGACCTTCCCGTGCTGCATCAACACACAACCTAACCCAAACTTGGAAGCATCGCTGTAAACTACGAAACCACCTGTCCCCTCCGGGACTGCCAACACGGGTGCTGAAGTCAAACTACGCTTGAGCCTGGCAAAGCTCTCATCACACTTACTGTCCCAAACGAACTCGACACCCTTCCTCGTCAGACGAGTGAGGGGCGAGGCTATGGCGGAAAAGTCTTTAACGAACCGACGGTAGTAACCTGCCAAACCCAGAAAGCTTCGTATCTCGGCAACTGAAGTCGGCTTGGCCCACGAACTCACGGCCTCAATCTTCGCGGGGTCCACGTCTATACCATCTCTCGAAACCACGTGGCCTAGGAAGGCCACTTGCTCCAACCAGAAATCACATTTGGAAAACTTCGCATAAAGCTGGTTTTCCCTCAAAGCTGCCAATACTCGCCTCAAATGCTCTGCATGGTCCTCCTTAGACCTCGAATAAATCAAAATATCGTCAATGAACACGATGATGAAGCTGTCCAAAAATGATTTGAACACCTTATCCATCATGTCCATGAACGTGGCTGGGGCATTGGTCAATCCAAACGACATGACCACAAACTCATAGTGACCATATCTAGACCTGAAAGCTGTCTTAGGAATGTCGGCATCCCCGATCGGCAAGAATCGATGGTAACCGGATCTCAAATCTATCTTGGAGAACACGGAAGCTCCCCAAGCCGATCGAACAAGTCATCAATACGGGCAACGCGGTACTTATTCTTCATCATCACCACCTTATTATGCTCGCGATAATCAATACATAAGCGCATAGAACCATCCTTCTTTTTCACAAATGCAGAATCGGTGTTCCCCACGAGGACACACTCGGATGGATGAACCCTCGATCTAGCATCTCCTGCTGCAATCAAATCTTCGCCTTTAACTCACTGGCGCCATGCGATACGGAGCCTTCGAGATAGGAAGGGTCCTGCTCGAGCTCTATAGTGAAGTCAACCTCTCTCTTAGGGCAACCCCAGTAACTCCTCGAGAAACACATCCGCAAACTCTGCACTGCACGACCAGACTGATCAATCAGAAGACCCGACCCAAAAGGGGGCTCTAAATAGGCCTTTACCCCAATGCATACATTCAAAGGAAAGGATAATATGCAAATAAGTTTTTAGATTCCCAATTAAAACAAAACAATCAAGGTTCAATCGGAAATCAATATAGTTTGTTTGAAACTGTTTCAAGGCAAATACATTTCCAAAACGTACACTCGATCAGAGATTTATTAAAACATTTGAAACATCCTCAAATTCAATAAAGCGGAATCCACAAAATCATTCGAAAAACATCCTAGGGCTCGTGTCCGTCACATGCATTCAGGGGAAAATGAAAGACAAGAGTCATAGAAATAAAAAGTCGAGACGACAAAGACGCGTTCCCATGATCATAGCTCCTCCTTCACCATCACCGCCTCGCGCCATGGTTACCCGAAAGATAAGTAAGGGTGAGTAACGAATTACTCAGTAAGAATCCCGACCAGGGGTACAATCGATGCACATGGTCATCTAGATGAGTGTATGCAAGCTATGAACATAAACACATAATAGAGCACATAGCTTAAGTCCACACTTGGACCTCGGATGCCAACTCGTGGTCTTAGTCCTAATAATCCACACCACACAATACGCCCTATACGAGAACCAAGTCTCGGCCTCGGCTGTCATCACGATCGATCACGAAAGGTGCACTAGCTCAAGATCCCGAGGAGCTCTCCGGTCGGCGCTGTAATGAGCGTAAGCATGCACCGCGTGCTCTGCAGCAACTATGGGGTGCCGGGTCTAGTGGCAAGCCGCCCATGTCCGATCACCACGCCTAACTAAATCTACTGGATCGGTGTCACCGACATAGGGTGTGAGACCTCGACACGTGAACTATGTCACCTGAACCACCGCACTGAGGCTAAGGAACCGGTCGTGGTAGGCTTACACCGAAGCGGTCCTTGCCCTAACAGTGGCAATCAAGGGCTACGGCCGAACACGCCGAGGACGTGCCGATCGTCGGGACGAGGCAATGCCAAGTCATCATCCCGACCGTTGGGGCATTTAACGATCCGCCACCCTCACCCAAGATTGCGGGGGCCTACCGGTCGGGTTAGCTAAACCCTAACGGGTCCGGGGGCGGAGAAGCGTCTCGACGTCCCCGCCATGGATGCAAGATACTTTATGCATCGGGCCGGATGATGCTACCTACCTACACTTTAACCTATCATATCAATAACATACAATCCAATACAATCCAAAACGTGCTCAACAGATACAAACGAACCTAGCATGGTACTACGAAGCAAGAATAGATATGAGCATGCTAGAACGGAACAACCTAGCATGGGCTAACATGAGAGAACAACATACGAAGTCATGCTAGTCGAAATTCGAACAGAGCACCTAAACTATACATGCTTGATAATCACAAACAAACATACAAACAACAATCACATAGAACATCGCAGGTCCACACAACTCCGGTAAGAGATCCTTACCTTGGCCGGGGCAACTACACACAAAATCTCTACGCTGCGATCGATCCCGAGCTAGCTAACGAGAACCTAACAAACACAATAGAAATCACAATCATAGCCCTAAAAATATAATAAAACAAGCGAGCTCGGCTCGGGCCACTCACACGCACGATCCGACACGCGCGACGGGCAGCAAAGACGGCGGCTTGCTGCTGGCGGCGCCGACGCGCGCAGAAGGGGGCGATGGCGGCGAGGACCGCACACCGGCGCCGACGGGCGGCGGCAGGCGGCGAGGCCAGCGCGCGCAGCATGCGACGGCCGGCCGGGCGCGCAGCGCACGCGCGCGCGCAAGCGGACGAGACGAGCGCGCTGGCGCGAGGCGGCGACGCGATGCGCGCGCGCGCGGCGCAGCGAGAGCGGCGCGCGCGCGCGCGACGCGGCGCGCGAGACGCGGCGCGCGGGCTGCTCAGCGAGTCTTGCGCGCGACGGCTGCGACGACGGCCGGGCGGTCCGGGCGGCTCGGTGCTCTTTCTTTTGCGCGATCTGGCGACCTGGCTTTGCTAGCTAGGCGATCTGGGCGGCTGGGCTTGCTTTGGCAGATCTGGGCATCTTTGGGCGACTGCTACAAACACACACACACACAAGCTCTTTTCCTTACCTTCGCCAACAAGAACACCCAATCGAGAAGATGAAGAGGATGAAGACTTACCCTAATGATGATGAACGATCCAAGGAGCTGCAAGGATGAAGAATCGGCAAGGAGAGCTTGGGAGAAAGCTTGGCGGCCACAACTCTTTTGGAGAAGAAAACACAACAAACCTAATTTCTATTTCATTTAACCAAATGCACCAAACACCAAAGATCCAAGGTTAACTAAGATGTGATGCAGAAAGAGCAACAAGAGCACCTAATGGCTCAATTGGCACACATCTCTACAAGCTTCCCAGAGACCGGGTTCAAACCCCTACCATGAAGACAAATTCCTTTATTTTTACTTTTGCATCTACCCATGCTCAAACCAAACCACAAAGCCTAAAAACCTTCATAAATCCATCCAATAATTTTAGCAAATCGAAAAAGATATAAATTACGGCCCTGACGGCCCGACCAAATTACTAAAATACCCCTAGGGCATACCTGGAAGACTGGGACGAAAACCTGGGCCGTTACAATATTCCCTCCTTTTTATGACTTTCGTCCTCGAAAGTCCTTAAGACCAAAAACAAAGACAGATACTGCAATCTCATCCCGTTTTCCCCGCTCACAAGCGGCCTCCTCTGAACTCTAACTCCTCCACTGAACTTTTACCAAACGGATCTCACGATTATGCAACGTCTTCGTCTCAAGGACCAGAATACTCACAGGCTTCCTCTCGAAGCTCAAATCCTCAATCGGCTGCAAAGGCTCAAAGTCCACACTGAGCGATGGGTCCGACACATCTTGCCCTCACACCGATACATGAGAATATCGCACACACGGTGACAATGACAGTAAAAGCTAACCAATATGCAACTCGCCAATCCTCTCGAGAATCTCAAATGGTCCAACAACAGGAGACTCCACTTCTCCCGCTTACAAAAACTCAACACAACTCACAACGGCACAACCTTAAAAGCACGCCTTTGTCCAACCTCAAACTCTAAAACTCGACGCTAACATCGACGAAACTTTCATGCTCGCTCTGAGCTAACCACAAACGAGCTCAACCTCTTGCACAACACCTCACGGTCAATCTGCAGCAACACGGACCCAAAACAACACCGACGGCCACCAACCTTTTCTCACAAAGACTAGAGACTGCAACACTTACCATACAATGCCTCAATGGAACCACAAGAATCGACTACGAGAGAATCTACCCAAGGCAACCTCCTAAAACCACACCGGTCTCCCGCCGCCTAATCACGGAAACACCAACTCGCAACAAGCTCCGAAGGATCTGGCTCACTCCTCCCAAAAGACCATCGGACAAAAAGGGTGAAAACACTCAGAAACGCACTCGGCTCATAAGCCTCTAAGAACACTCTCTGAATCACGGTTCGCCACGCACGCACCGCTAGAACAAACCTTTGTTGCCACACCCTAATGGCAACATTTCCAACCTGAAACTGACATGCCTCTACTCCATAGAAATGGCATCTGCACACCAACCGAGGTGCGAGCTCTAGCTACTGAAGTCAATACTCTAAAAATCCGAACTCACACAACAACCTCAACTAGTCGACAGCTCCCACACGAAACTTACAATCCAACAACTTGAGTGCTACGAACTAGGAAGCTCAAACAACTACAACTGCATAGCTATGCCAATCCACTCATCTCTAGCTCGACTCAAATCACTAGCTGGGCAAGACAACTTGCAAACAACCAGGCCCCAGAGGGCTCCATCCACTAAACTTACCTCCATGCAAACAACGGAACAAAGCTCGCCTCAAATATGAAACACATCTCACAAGTCCAAACGATAACACACACAAAGCTTAACCCTCAAGCTTAGGCTTAATGCACCTTCCCACCGAAACTTCATAACGGAACTCCACTACCCGGTCAACACCAACTACCAAGAACAAGAATACCAACAATGGTGGCAGAGTGCAAGCTACACTAGCCGCCAAGGATCCTCGATAAGTCCGGACTCTAATCCAAACCACAATGGTGCAACCTCAACCCACAATCGATACAAAGGAGATCTTCCACTACAAAGGTGCAACATCTTCCATGCCAACACACAAAATCTTAACCAACTAGGCCAAACACTCATAAGAGGCGGGACAACCTTTATCTGCAGCCTCTCTATAACACCCTCCAAGAATCCGCTTAAGCGGACAAACGACTACTTCCAAGCGGCCAACAAACTTCTCCTTCAAGCTAGCGCTTCCACCATTAACTCCAAGACCAAGGAGTAACTCCGACAACTCCCAAGAAGGAAACGGCTCCTACAAGCGGACAACCAACGGACGAGAGAACTCCACATACGCTCACTGTCTTGCTCCACCAGAGCAACAACATCTAATCTCACGGGGGCACAACAAGGGTCCATCTCGGTGAACCTCCAAATGCCAAACGGGGCAACTCAACATCCCGAAACAGAAAAAACAACCAACATGGCACAAACCACTCGCCCCACGAGCAAAACTACACTCTAGCAACTTCAATCCACACTTGGTCAACACCAAGCATCAACTTGCCACCACACCAAAACCACTCCGGACTTTACTCCAAATAAACACTAGCTTGCTAGTCTACCAAGATCGCTAGCAACTCCACCGAGGCTACAAACTACTACGCCTCCAGCTAGCCAACTGAAACTCACTAGCCGGGCCTGACCGAGCTCTGGAGAGGCTCTCCACAACCTAGGGTTCTTCGGCAACCCTCGACACACACACCTGCCAGGCATACGATCTAACAGGACAATCGCTGAACAAACAACTCCAATTTCCAAAGATCCCAACCATGCTGGCCAACTCCAACTCCTTGGGAACCTAGAGGACCCAAACGCTACTGAGATCGTCATCCTCCTACTCAAAGCATCGGCCACAACATAACTTCTACCCAAGGAAGGATCCGAACAACTCTCTTAGCCATGCCGATCGAAACCACGCGGCTTAGCTACCATCAGCTCTTGTTCGGTTTCCAACCGAACTCCAACCAACGATCAACAAGAAGATCCGCCAACCAAGCTTAGGCCCAACCTAACAAATCTTGCCTAAGCAACAACTTGATACCACGAGCACCGTGATCCTTACCACCTCAACCCAAGCCTTACAACAACCACCGAGTCCAACTTCTCAAGGCACCGAGCACGAGATCTCCAAAGCAAACCCTACATGGATCTCAAACTCTCGCCACGGAACGAACCACACAAAACACACTTGTGTGCACAACTCCCAACCTTCCTTTAGAGATCCAAGACTAACAAGCGCTTTTCCACAAAGCAACGATAACTCCCGCAAATGATACAAACAATCCAAGGAACACCAAAAGTTCCATCTTCACACGATACTCGAAGCGTGGCAACCTTGCTCTGCTAAAAACATAACAACGCCAAAACCGAACTTACTTTATACCAAGACTCTACCAAGTGCGCTTACACATAAGGCGTCCTACTCATCTCATAGGCATCCAACTCATCTCATAAGCATCCAACTCATCTCGAGAGCATCCAACTCATCTCACGGGCATCCAACTCATGGTTCCCTGCTGGACCGAACTCGCATCTACAATGCTCACTCAACTCGTGTTTAGGCACCCGAAGGTAGTGGACCGCACTACCAACCACAAAGATCTCTTGGCCTTAGCACTAGCGTGAGACTCACACGCACTAACACTTGCCACCCGCCAACCTGCACGACTTACTCGACCCCCAAGAACACCGGGAAGAGGCTCCACTCCTCTCGAACATCCTTTCACTTGTGGTCCTTCAACTACCACCGAACTAGCCCTCTTGCACGACCTAAACAAGTGCATTTTCCATAAATGGATTCAATGGCTAAAGAAGTGTGTTTGAACTCCTGACGACATAGAACCATCTGCTATGCCAAGCCAAACTCAAGCTCAACCAGGACTTAGTGCCAAAGTGGCACACCAACCAATGCACCTCAAGTGCTACTACTACCAAATCCACATCCGAGGAAGCGGGTCATTAAACAACAACAGGCTCGCAAGGGGGCAAAGATGACCCTTCATCTGCCTCAAGCCACTAACACGGCAACTTGCCAAACAATCGGGCGACTGGTGGAGACTCTGCTAGACCACCTCTCACAAGGGATTTCCACCACCATCTGATGAACCAAACAACACAGGAACGGCACACCTCGGCCTTTGAATGTGCCAGGGCATCCCACACACGGATGCTAAACTCAAACTCAGCCAACTACTTTACTACTATCAGTAGGACTTACTAAAACATCGAGCTCTACAGGCATCCATTTGCCAACCTGGGCGTCTCCAACAACGCCAACAAACTCATCTGAATAAACCTGCTGATCATGCCCTCCCGAGAACCTCCGGGGCTACAAGAGCTACTTTGGGGAAAATGTCGAAACAGACTCACACCGGGCTAATCGTGCCGGGACTCCTCACTACGCGCGCTACAAATCGCGCTGGGTCTCCGCTCTCGATAGCTAAAGACTCGCCATCGATCTCTCATGGTCGGAGCACACTCTGCTCAAGGAGTCTCACTCTGAGGCGCCGCTAGCCTCTACCCCCTCCTCTAGGCAACTCAACTGCCGGGCCAAATCGCATGCGGGCCTAACAACCCCGACGCGCCTCAACATCAACACGATCCGTCCAACTCCTCGGTCGGACATGCCAAGCGCCTGCTCCTGCTCGGGTGCGATCAACATATTGGCGATCCGCACGGCACCACCACCTCTCACTAGGGAAAAGAATCGGGCCACAAATGGCCAACGGAGTCTAAGCTCTCGCTCCTCGAACGATGTCCCGGGGCATCCGAATCTATCTGGATACCTCAACAAGCCGCTAAACAAATCGCTGCAGATCATGAAAGTTGGCATGATGGCTCACTAAGCCCAAACCAACAACGAGTCGTAACTCGCTCGTCTCCGCTCCACAACACTACACAAGGCATACACTAGATGAAAGGTATTGTAAATTCTTAACCCTTTTCAAAAAAATAAAGAATTTAGGCGTACTGATGATGGTATCGAGTGCTTGGTGATCATGGGAAAGACGACCTACAACAAAAAGTCGGTCTACAAAGTCTATGACTCTGAGCTCTGATACCAACTGTAAAGACCCGACCCAAAAGGGGCTCTAAATAGGCCTTTACCCCAATGCATACATTCAAAGGAAAGGATAATATGCAAATAAGTTTTTAGATTCCCAATTAAAACAAAACAATCAAGGTTCAATCGTAAATCAATATAGTTTGTCAAACTGTTTCAAGGCAAATACATTTCCAAAACGTACACTCGATCGAGATTTATTAAAACATTTGAAACATCCTCAAATTCAATAAAGCGGGAATCCACAAAATCATTCAGAAAACATCCTAGGCTCCCGTGCCTTCTACATGCATTCAGGGGAAAATGAAAGACAAGAGTCATAGAAATAAAAAGTCGAGAGGCAACAGACGTTCCCATGATCATAGCTCCTCCTTCACCATCATCGCCTCGCGCCATGGTTACCTGAAAGATAAGTAAGGGTGAGTAACGAATTACTCAGTAAGAATCCCCGACCGGGGTACAATACGATGCACATGGTCATCTAGATGAGTGTATGCAAGCTATGAACATAAACACATAATAGAGCACATAGCTTAAGTCCACACTTGGACCTCGGATGCCAACTCAGGGTCTTAGTCCGGAATAATCCACACCACACAATACGCCCTATACGAGAACCAAGTCTCGGCCTCAGCCTGTCTACTGTCGATACGAAAGGTACACTAGCTCAAGATCCCGAGGAGCTCTCCACTGGCCGGCGTGTAATGAGCGTAAGCATGCACCGCGTGCTACTGCAGACTATGGGGGGTGTCGGGTCTAGTGGCAAGCCGCCCATGTCCAGTCACCACGCCTAACTAAATCTCTGGGATCGGTGTCACTGACATAGGGGTGTGAGACTGGACACGTGAACTATGTCGGCCAACCACCGCACTGAGGCTAAGGAACCGGTCGTGGTAGGCTTACACCGAAGCGGTCCTTGCCCTAACAGTGGCAATCAAGGGCTACGGCCGAACACGCCGAGGACGTGCCGATCGTCGGGGCGAGGCAATGCCAAGTCATCATCCCGACCGTTGGGGCATTTAACGATCGCCACCCTCACCCAAGATTGCAGGGGGCCTACCGGTCGGGTTAGCTAAACCCTAACGGGGTTCGGGGGACGGAGAACTGCCTCGACGTCCCCGCCATGGATGCAAGATACTTTATGCATCGGGCCCGATGATGCTACCTACCTACACGTTAACCTATCATATCAATAACATACAATCCAATACAATCCAAAACGTGCTCAACAGATACATACGAACCTAGCATGGTACTACGAAGCAAGAACAGATATGAACGATCGGCGAGGGGCGGCTCTCCCGCACAACTTGGCTAGGTAGCCCCAAGCTCCATGAGCTAGCAAACGACGAGCTTTCACGGTGACACCATCGGCGGGCAAACTCCACCACGGACTCCACGAAAACTTAAAACTAGGCCGACCAGTGGCTTTGAACACTACTTCTTTCGGTGGCGATCCAATCAATGCGTGGTTAGCAACTAACCACTCCATACCAAGAATCACATCAAAACCACTCATAGGCGGGACTATGAGCGTAGCTACAAGCAACTCTCCTGATATCTCGATCCGACCATCCTTAATCTTATCTCTAGCTAACATGTTAACTCCCGAAGGAGTTGCAACAGAGCAACTCAAAACCTAGAGGCTCTAGTCTCAACTTAGCGTGCTCAACAAAACAACACAGATACAAATGAATGCGTAGAACCGTAATCAAACAAAACAAAAGCGCAGTGATCTAAAACGAAGCGTGCACATGCGCAGTGGCATCTGTATGCTCGGCCTCCGACGGTCGTAGCAAACACCCGACCACTGCTTGCTGCTGCGGCCGAGCCGCCATAGCCGGCTTATCACAAAAACGGGCCAGTGCCCTCCTTCCACATCGAAACCATCTGCCGGGCCCGGTCGACAAGCTCCAGCGTGAGCTCTCCCACAAGTAGCACATGCGGAAATCGCTCGTGCCGCCGCCTCGGGCGGGGCCGAAACGGATCGGGGCTCTATCTTGATCCCGCTCTGCAAACCTTGACGGGCGGGCGCCTCCTCGAAAATCAAACTTCCTCTTCGCCCATCGCACCGGAATAGACGCCGCACCGGAGCGGCGACAACCCTCCAACAGATACTTCCCATTATAAATGGTGGCTAGCCGCACCGCTCTAGCATAAGTGTCGTGGGCCTGTGCCTCGACATCTGAGAGACACACCTGCCTCAAACCGAAATAAACTTTCAAATTTTCAACTCAAGGGTAGCTATCAACCGAGGAGCAAAGTACCCATACTCGAAAAACTTCCTCTCATACTCCTCTATGGAATCGAGCCACGCTTGTGTTCTCAAAAAGCTCTACCATCTTTTCCCGGGCCTCATCACTAATATATTTGACCACGAATTCGCACTTAAAGAACTCCCGGTGGCGGTGGAGACCCACCGGTCTCTCACTCGTGGTGGACTCCCACCACCATCTAGCAAAGGCCTCCTAGTGCATGGGCCGCACACCTCGGTCTCTGGATATCGGGGCACACCATGATCGTGAAGGTGTACTCCATATGGGTAATCCAACGGGCCGCGCTAACGCATCCCCAGTGGCATCAAACTTCTCCTACGCCCACTTCACAAAGTCCTTTAACCATCTACCAAGCTCCACCGCACCCTCTACTACATCCGCCTCGGGGCTACTTGCTCTCGAGGAGTGAGAGCCACCAGCTGCGCCTCACTGAAACATGCGAGTCACCGCTCGATCCGGGCTCGGGACTCTTCCCGCCATACCGCCAACAAGGCACAGGTCTCGCTCTCTCTGGTCACTCAAAGATGCCGACCATAAAAGCCCTCATAGAATCAGCCAACTCTGCTCCAAGAGCAGTCTCACGGCGCTCAGTCGCCTCAACGCCTACTCTAGGCGCGACAGGGGGAGCTACTGGCGGAATGCCACTGATCTCGGCTTGGGACGATGTCCCCGCAGTGTCGACTGATCCTGGTACCTCGTCCGCTCTCGACGTCCTCTCTCACACGGGTGACGTGCATGCGCGGCGATCTACACCCAAACCAATAACGAGTCAGAACCTGCCCATCCCCACTCTACAACACTAAACAAGGCATACACTAGATAAAAGGTATTGTAAATTCTTAACCCCTTTTCTAAAACAGTAAACTTAAGCGTGCACTGATGACCGCTAGCCGGTCTTGATGATCATGGGAAAACGACCTACAACAAAAAGTCGGTCTACGAATCTATGACTCGAGCTCGATACCAATCAGTAAAGACCCGACCCAAAAGGGGCTCTAAATGGGCCTTTACCCCAATGCATGTATTCAAAATAAAAGACAATATGCAACATGATTTCGGATTCCAAGTAAAAAGCAAACGTTCAACAATCAAAACAATTTACTCTAAAACTCGTCCCTGTTTCCAAGCACTGCTTTGTGATAAATACATTTCTAAAAGCATACTCTGATCAGAGATTTATTTAAACCATTCAAAACCTTCCACAAGTACAACTATGCTGGAATCCATAAAACATAAGAAAACATCCTAGGGCTTCGTGCCCGTCTACATGCATTCAGGGGAAATAACAAAAGTCAAGAGTCATGATATAATAAAATGGTCAGAGATGACAGCAGGTGCCCATGATCATAGCTCCCCCTTCAGCCATCCTGTCTCGCTCCTTGGTTACCTGTGGAAACCACAAAATAAGGGTGAGTAACGAATTACTCAGTAAGAATCCCCAACCGGGGTACAATACGATGCACATGGTCATCAAGATGAGTGTATGCAAGCTATGAATATAAACACGAATAGAGCACATAGCTTAGCCCACACTTGGGCCTCGGATGCCAACTCGTGGTCTTAGTCCTAAAACAAACCTCCACACAAATCGTCCTATACGAGAAACAAATCCCGCCTCACCGCTTCATCTTTCGTCGAATGAAAGGTACACTAGCTCAAGATCCCGAGGAGCTCTCCTCGCCGGCGCCAGAATGAGCGTAAGCATGCACCGCGTGCTACTCGCAGACTATGGGGGTGTCGGGTCTAGTGGCAAGTCGCCCATGTCCATCCACCACGCCTAACTAAATCTCGGATCGGTGTCACCGACATAGGGGTGTGAGACTGGACACGTGAACTATGTCACCTGAACCACCGCACCGAGGCTAAGGAACCGTCGTGGTAGGCTTACACCAGAAGCGGTCCTTGCCCTAACAGTGGCAATCAAGGGCTACGGCCGAACACGCCGAGGACGTGCCGATCGTCGGGACGCGAGGCAATGCCAAGTCATCATCCCGACCGCTTGGGGCATTTAACGATCCCACCCTCACCCAAGATTGCGGGGCCTACCGGTCGGGTTAGCTAAACCCTAACGGGGTCCAGGGGCGTTGAACTGCTCTCGACTTTCCCCGCCATGGAGGCAAGATACTTTATGCATCGGGCCCGGATGATGCTACCTACCTGAATTCTAACTCGCCTTAACAATCAAGAAACAATCCAATACGTGCTCAAAAGAATACAAAGAGACCTAGCATGGTACTACGGAACAAGAATGATTATGAGCATGCCGTAACGGAACAACCTAGCATGGACTAACATGAAAGAACAACATACGAAGTCATGCCAACCGAGAATTGCAATGAGCACCTAAACTATACATGCCGATAATCACAAACAAACATACAACATCAATCACATAGAACATCGCAGGTCCACACAACCCCGGTAAGAAATCCTTACCTTGGTCGGGAGACTTCTACACACAAATTCCTAAGCCGCGAACACTCCCGAGCTAGCTATCGAGAACCTACAAACATAGAAACAATCACAACCATAGCCCTAAAAATATAATAAAACAAAGAAAGCTCAAATCGAGCACTCACACTTACGACGACACGAGGCCGGGCGCCGCGGCGGGCTGATGCGGGTACTGATCGGGCGCTGGGGCAGGCGTGCTGGGCGCGGCCTGCTGCAAGGCGACACGCTGGCTGGGCACGCGGACACGCCGCCGAGGGCGCGCGACACGGCGGCGGCGCACGCGGCGAAGCGCTCTGCTTGCCCGCCGCACGCGGCCGTGCGCGTCGAGGGTCTGGGCGCGAGCTGGGCGTGCGACGGCGAGCGACGGCGTGTTGAGGCGTGCGACGGCGTCTGGCTCGGCCGATCAGGTGCGACGACGACGACGGCGTGCTGGGCGTGCGACGAGCGTCTGGCTCGGTAGATCTGGCGCGACGACGACGACGGCGGCGTCTTTGGCGGGTGGTGCGACGGCGCGCGCGAGCTCTCACTGCTGCGACCGACAGGGCATCTGCGCGACAAGCCGTGCCGGCCGAAGGAAGCGGTGGGGCTGCTTCACCGGATCTGTGCGGCTGCTGCTGCTGGGTGCTCCTCTGGTGGGTGCACCAAACACACACACACACACACACCTTCTTTACTCTACATTCAGCCAACGAGAACAGTCAATCGAGGAGATGAAGGAGATGAAGACTTACCCGGAACGATGATTAGATCTCGAGCTGCAAGGGAGGTGAAGAAATCAGCAAGGGGGCTAGGGAGAGCTTGGCTTGGGTGGCTAAGAGAATGGTGAAGAAGAAGGGCAAAGACCTAACTCATTTTCATTTAGCCAAAAACACCAAACTCCAAGGATCCAAGGCTAACAAAGATGTGATGCAGAAAGAGCAACAAGAGCTCTCAATAGCTCATCTGGCACGCATCCCCACAAGCTTCCCTGGAGACCCGGGTTCGAAACCCAGCTACAACACATTTTCCTTTCTTTTAATTTTTGCACCAAACCTTACTCAAACCCTTCCACAAAGCCTCACAAACCTACATAAATCCAACCAATATTTTAGCAATTAGAAAAGACATAAAAGGCCCTGACGGCCCAACCAAATTACCAAAATACCCCTTGGGCATACCTGGAAGACCGGAGTGAAAACCTGGGCCGTTACAATTTTCAACATCCGAGAATTAGATTTCCAAAAGCGAAGGCTTAAGACTACAGGTCCGGTGCGAAGTACCAGAGGCAGTAAGGAGCGTAAATGCAATGATAGCGAAGCGCAGTGAGTCCATTGGTCGTCGGCGTAGGATACGGCTAAAGTGTACGTGGAAATCTTGAATTCGTTTGATGCCTACTTCGGATATGCATCCAAAGTGGAAGGGGGTATGCTCAATAATGCAGATTTGAATATTCGACCTGTCGGCTTGTCATCTCAACTTTTATATTTTGTCATTTTGTAATAATTTAGATTCCTTTACTATTTGCTTTTTACTGTTTGTCGTTTTGTAATAATGTAGTTACTGTTTGCTTTTACTATTTGTCAGTTTGTAATAATTTAGCCTACTTTTTGTTTTTTCAAAAGTGGTTTCGAGTGCAAGGGTCATGTCTTGCCTCCCACTTCTTATCCTTTAGTTTTTCAATTTCAATTTTCATTTTAAGTCTGTAGTCTATAAAAGACTACAAGTCTGTAAGCTCAACATCAAAAAAGTCCTTCCGCTCTCTACTTCACTCTGAAGAAGAAAGAAAGCGACTTTGAGAGTTTTTGGATATCCGATTGTAAAGATCCTCCCCTGTTTGGTATCAGAGCCACCTGTATCCAAAAATCAAATATTTCTCAAATATCTTTGTAATCTTTTATCTCAAATAAAAGTGTGGAAGAGTGTTATCTGTGTGCTAGACGATTTGAGTTCGTATTGTACCCCGGTTGGGGATTCTTACTGAGCGCTCGTTGATCACCCTTACTTTTCTGTGGTTTTCCACCAGGTAACTTGGGACCAAGACTGGATGGCTAGGAGGAGGCAGCTGGATGATCATGGACAGTGGATACTCTGAGTCTTGTTTTATTCATTTCTTAACTTTTCATGCATGTAGACAGGGCAAGGAGCCCTTAGGTGGATTTCGATGTATTTCTAGATATTAAAGTATTTGTTTTGTTTTTGTTGGATTTGTTGGATTTGTTCTGGATGTTTGAACTTGCACATAAAAGAAACTCTGACCAGGGTTGAATTTGATAAATGTTTTTTTACAGGTGCTTGGAAACAGGGACAGGTCTAATTGGTTTTGAAATTGCACTGAATGTTTTATTGTTTTTATTTATAATTCCGCATTTGTGTTCTGGATGTTTGAACTTGCACATAAAAGAAACTCTGACCAGGGTTGAATTTGATAGATGTTTTTTACAGGTGCTTGGAAACAGGGACAGGTCTAATTGGTTTTGAAATTGCACTGAATGTTTTATTGTTTTTATTTATAATTCCGCATTTGTGTTTTCGAGTTTTATCACATGCATAAGAGGTTAAAGAACTAGGTTTAGAACCCTATTCGAGTCGGGTCTTTACAATGTGTGGGTAGCTAATCGACGCATATATATATAAAAATTAACATGCATCAGTGTAAAACTCAATGACCTACGCTCTTAACATACTTCTACTCATGATTAGTAATTTCTTGGTGGGAGAAATTTCAGTCGGAGGGTCATGGCAGCTGAGGGGAAAGCTCGTTCTTATGGTGTAGAAGAGAATAGAACTTCACACACACTGTCAGATGTATTTAAAAGTGCTTTGTTGTAGAGTGGGGAGATGGATAGGTTCAGAAGCTTTGATCATTTGAGATTTCAGAAAAATTCGAATAGTTTCAAAATTAATAAGTGGTTGCCAAATAATGATGGTAGGTCAGCATGTCAGGTAAACATTCAATTTCTTAATTTTTGTTTATATCAATTCAAAATTCCAACCCTCATCAGGCAACCATATGTGCGCGTATGTAAATGGTTGGAAGGGAATTAGAGAGTTATTTTAAATTTCAAATTTCAAATCTTCAACGTATTTTCTCATCCCATATATTTCAATTCTTAAGGTTATAATTTAAGAGTAACTTTGGGCGCTCTAGATGTTGGTAGATGTGCTTCATCTCCTATGGGGAGGAGATGGACGGATTTAGGGGTTAGCACGGTGGGGAAGAAGAGTAACTTGGTCCCTTGGAGTTTCAAAAAGATCCGAACGATCTCAAATTTAAAAAAACAGATAGTAAGTTTTAAAAAAATAGATGGATGCATGTCAGGTAAGCATTCAATTCCTTAAGTGTTTTTTTAATATCAATTAATTATTCGACCTCCATTCTGCCACAATATGTATTCATATGTAAATGGTTAGAAGGGATTCAAAGAGTTATTTTTAAATTTTAGATTGTTTTTTTTTTTTTTTTTGAAACCATTTTTAAATTCCATATCTTTTTCCATTATGTATATTTCCATCGTGTATATTTGGTTATCCAATTGAGAAATAATTGCATGCTGCCCTAGCAGCATGCAACTGCCTACATGGCGCAATCTGTACCACTCTTTTTCTTTTTTTCTTTTTTTTAAAAATATTTTTTAAATTAAAAATAAAATAAAGGGTTCAGATTGTGTCACGGCAGATTGCGGCATCTGATGAGGGTTCAGATGCTACATGCTACCAAGGCAGCATGCAACCAAGGCAGCATGCAATTATTTCTCTATCCAAATTATAGGGAGTTAGTTAGTTGATATCTATATTGAGAATATTAAACATTTAAAATACAAATATATAAAAAGGGTACAAATTTCATTCATTTAATCATAAAATTCCAGAATATTAAAAGTAGACATAAATTTAAATGAGCAAAAAGACTAGACATTTGATGTTTTATTTTCAAAAAACTAGACATTTGTCTAATTGCCCCTTCTTTTCTTTTTCTTTTTCTTTTTTAAATAAAGCCAACTAAATGAAACAAGGGAAATCGTATAAAATGTCTACTTCTCACAAATTATTTGGAAAAATGTCTACATTGGAAAATATTAAAATGCATGTCTATTTTCTATTTTATGGTAGGAGGGATAAAACTTTTATTCCATTTGTATCCTTCCCAATTTAATACAATTTATAGAAATTAAAATCAACATCCTACTCACCATTTTAGGATCCCTACAAAATTGAGTAAACAAAATTGACCCCCCATTTTTAGGATGTAGTGTTTCCCCACCAATTGGGCAACAACATTTCTTCATTTCATCTATATCAAATTCCAGATCAACCAATTGCCTCCACCTCCATCTCTGATAGGCTAATGAATTCCCAGGTCCATTTTTCACCGTTTTCCAAATTTTCATCCACCATTTTTTTTCATTTTACCCTATCACTATATTTGTTCATACTCCCATCATCAATTCCCGATCTCTATTTTCTCTATCAATCTTCAAGGGGGTTAGTAAGCTTCCATTTTTTCAATTCTAATGGATGTTACATTGGTCACGGTGATCTTTAATGGCAGATGGGATGAGGGAGATATTTACTCGAACTACACAACAGTCGTGGTTGGTATCACACACAACACTTCCCTATCCCTACTACTATCTACTATCGAGGAAAAGTTGGTTTTGGACGAAAACTCAAAAGTCATAAACATATCACTATATAAAGACGGGGCACACAAGGAAACGTCAAAGATATTGAAGGATGATGGAGATGTTCAATGGATGCACAACGGAATCGCTAGTGGCATGTAAAGTGACTGCTGCCTCTTGGCTGACATAGTCCAAACACGTACCGAGATGTACATCCAAGACTTAACTAGGGGACCACTGTGGTAAGGGAAGGTGCAATGTTCCCAAACAAAGATGAATTCAAGAAGCGAAGTTTTCATTATAAGACGGTGAAGTCTAGTCTCAAACAATGTACAACATGTTGCATTCACGAGACATGTAATTGGTATCTTCGCGCATCGGTGTACATGAATGACAACAAAGTTTGTCAATTGGAAGCTTGACAGAAGAGGGAGGAATGGAGGTGAATTTTCTTTGGTACGACAGAACCGTTTCAGGTGGATGGAAGTGAAAATGACGGGAAGGTCGAGCTTCCCATGGGTATGCGTTTCGACCGTTCGGCTCCAATATTGAAATTGGTGAAAGAAATTAAGTATTGCAGCGACGACAGATGTACTGTTTGGTCCTTAACATTATGTTTTGGGAAACCTGGGGCAGCAGATGTACTGACATGGACATGATATGTACCCGTGTTCAGCTCGGAAGAAGGAAAACAATCTTTAAAATTTATTTTTAGAAAATAATTCAGAATCTAATATCTTTTTTAAAAATCCAACGTAATTATTTGTTTAAATTTTCAAATTTTGAAATCAAGATCTTTAGTTATTTTTAAATTTAGTTGGTTGTTTAAAAACAAATATCATCTCTCATGTTAGTTAAAACAAAATCTTATTTGAAAAAGTTGGAAAAAAAATAAGTAACAAAATAAGATAGGTATTTTGGACTTTTACATTTACACATTAATTAATTTTATATTTAAAGAAACTAAAAGTAGACATGCATTTTAATAGTTTCTAATTTAGACATTTTCTTAAATAGTTTCTTAAATATAGATAATCTAGTTTGCCCATCAAACAAACACCAACTTTTATTGATATCTTCTTTGTTTTTCTTTTACCATGTTCAACCAAGTCCATCCACAAAACTTAATCTCACAAATGCCCAAGGGTTCTTAAAAATTACCAAATTACCCATTTACTAACAAAAAATTGCAACAATGTCCCTAAAAGTAAAATTATCAAAATTCACTAAAACTCTGAGGCGTTACAATCATAATCATCATTCATAACTTTAAAAAAAATTGTTGTTGTGATGAATTTTGGAATATAAATGAATATTTTGAGGTAGAGATTTGTTCAATTATTCAATATTTAAAAATAATTTATCATTTTTTTAATCAATTTTTAAGTTTAAATTTATTAAATAATTTTGTTACCCTTAAAGCTAAAAACTAAATAAGTGACAATGAATCGAGTAAATCATCTATTTTATAAATGTTAAGAGATATCAACATGTACTTATTTGAATTTAATGAGCTTCCGATAATATTAGAATAACATGAGATTTCATCTCAAAATAAATTGAAAATGACAAAGTAACTCATTAATCTTATAATGCTAGGAGATATATGTCACATTTTCAATGTGCGATTTTCAACGCAATTTTTTTTAGTACCTCAATACAATTTAAGTTTAAACAATTAATATTTACATAAAAATAATTCAGACATTATAAATACAAAAGTAAAAATTATCTTTTACAAGCACAATTAAATATCTATGGTATTATTGAAACAAAATTTTAACATTTTCATCATTATTTTATGTTTTTTAAGACTAAAGGTATTTTTGAAACATGTTACAAGTTTAAGGGTAATTTTTAAACATATTACAAGTTTTGGGGTATTTTTAAAACCAAACTTTAATTATTTCCATCCAACTTTAAATGAGAGGGTATTTTTAAAACTTTTGTTAAAGTTTAAGGACATTTTTTACACAAATACCATAGTATAGGGACATTTTTTATAATTTAGCCTTTTATATATATATATATATACACACACACGCATATTACTTTTTAGGCTAAATTATATATATAATAGGAAGTTGAGAATCATAATTACTTTTTATGCTAAATTATAATAAATGCCCTTAAACTTTGGAGGTTGTATAAAAAAATACCCTTGAAGTTTCAAAAGTTTTCATAATACCCTCAAACTTTAAAAAACATTCAAATATACCCTTGATGTACAAGTCCATAACAGAAAACATTCAAATACACACATGCTTCTCTTGTTTGATGTTATTCTTCGAGGATTGCCTTCTTCAGTGTATGTATAAAATCAAGGAAATCATATGGTCATTTGGGTTATATCAAGGCTGTGAAAGAAAAAAAAAACAAATGGGTTTTGCGATTAGAATTTTTTAGAATGTGTGCTGCCAGACCCACATTGTTTACTCGATGAATTTGATCTTCTTAGCTAGTTAGTTTCTCATCTTTGGTTGCCATGTTTTAAACAAAAAGTTAATATCTAAACGACAACAACAACAAAAAACATTTAGAGAAATTATATCAAATTATAAAAGTTAAACTGAAAGTTCTAAAATCACAAAAACTATTCAACATTTTTTTAGCACATGTTAGGATCTCACAAATATCTTACATTGGAAAGTGGGAGAGTCCAACATCAATTTATAAGCATATGGGTTACTCCCCTCTAAGCCAATTGGTTTTGAGTTGGAACCACATATTCTCTAATATGGTATCAGAGCCCATAAAGCCCAAACGGGTATCGGTCCAAGAAGAATGAAATTGAGATCCGATTCAAGAATGGTGAGCTCAAAAGAGGCATCATCTTGAGGGGGCATGTTAGGATCTCACAAATATCCCACATTGGAAAGTGGGAAAGTCCAACATCAATTTATAAGACATATGGGTTACTCCACTCCAAGCCAATGAGTTTTGAGGTGGAACCCCATATCCTCTAATAGGACAGAATAATGAAACAAACTTAAGCTTGAAATCTAAAATGGTCTGTGGCCATATGGTTAAATCACTCTCAAAATTTTTATAGTCTATACCAATACGAACGATCTTTCCTCCTCGTAAACTGACAGCACGTCGACGGGAACCTCCTCCATCCAGCACTCCTTGTTTTCTATGATGACAGCCATCTTCGCAAGAGTGTAGGCAAGTTGATTTTTCTATCTCCTACAACAGGTAAAAGAGGGAAAAAAAAAAAAAAAAAAAAACCCAAAATTCTTGCAATTTCCTCAATCTCCTTGACTAAATGCCCCATCTCAGAGAGATTTTGCTTCTTTTTTTGCAGATGAAGAACAATAGAGGACGAATCTAACTCCACCTGTACACGCCAGAGCCCCATCTTTACAGCCTTCGACAATCCCTCTAAAATCGCCATAGCTTCCTGTTTGCAAAATCGTGAACACAACTGATTATAGATAATTGAATTGGCTTATGTTCGCTGAAAGTAAAGTTTGTATGCAGAATACGCGAAGTGCAAGATTTCCCAAGAATGTGCAAGTGTACACAATCGTGTTTGTAGCAAGTTTTAAAGTAAGTAAGATCGTCTCCTCAGGGAATTGCAAATTATTCGTTAACACTATGAAGTACGAGTCAAGATAAAATAGGAATGAAATTTTAATTTTTATTAAGTTCTACTACTCAAATACTAATAAAGTGGCGTTGGAATTAACAAGTTATCTTTTGCTAGATTTACAGCAAGCGGTTCAACTTAAACGCTTGGTTCTCTCGAACTTGCCGTCTAATGAAAACCACACCCTAGTACCCGTTATCTCGATGCTAACTTAGCAAAACCTAAGGCAGTTATACGAGTTGCTTAACCTAATCTCTCGAACATATTAAGCTAAAGGCAGCCTCTCGGATACCCTGCTCGTATCTACTCGACTATTCTTCATACAACGAAATGCACAACTTGTAAATCCCGTAAGCGAATTTAGCTACTCATGTTCAACATTGCAAGCAATAAAGAAAATGTAATATAAATTTCCACAAATAACACAAGTTCCAATTAAACAGTAAATGGGCAATGACTACAACTTCTAGACTAGCTAATGCGAAATAAAGAACAACTTAAAAAAGATAACCAAATAAGAATAGCCCGGCTCGATACGGAGATCCAGTATGAACTCTGCAATTCTTCGGCAGCTCTCGCTCACCTCCTTATCCAATATCCAATCTCTGTTTCAATAATCGTATTCTTCTTTTCCAGAATTTAACTACCTTTCTCATTCGATCCAAGTTTCCTTATAAAGGCCCCATTACTGCATCCGGGTTTATCGCTGGTTCCCCACGATCTATAATTTTTCCACTTTTCTGTTCACAACGTGTGGTCGTGGCTTGATCGATTCCTTGGTATTCACCGAGTTACCCATCTTGTCTAAGTTTCCTCAAAGCAGCATGTTCGCTTCTTGCGTTCGCTGTAAATGACATACTAAGAAAACAAAAACATCAGAATGTTCATATGCTTGTAAAAATAATGCTTAGCTTTTAAAAGATTTGCTCAGGGTCGCGAATTGTCTTCTCGCGGTCGCCTATACTGAAACGCGAACTTATATATCTGGGTCAATTGCATTCTTTCGTCTATATTCCTAGGCCAGTAACTCTCAATTACTTGGAGAGTTATCACTTCCATCCAATAGACATCCGCAAAAACTCGTGCAAATCATATACACCAAACTTCAATGTGTGGTTTGAATGTTTTAATTATTGGTCTACACTTAGAATGTTCAAAAAGAGTAATTAAAAGTGATGACTTTCTTCCCTATAATAACCACTTTTCGAATTTGGAACATTTTGGTTTTATAATGGGAATTTTGTTGACGCGGGCTGGGATGGCTCTAAGAGCATTAAGAGTTTTTTTTTTTTTTTTTTTTGAGAGGGAGCATTAAGAGAGTTAGTAAGGTTGAAGGGATAATACAAGGTTTTATGTGTATATGTTAGGGGTGCAAGTCAAAATCGAAAAACTGACCAAACCGCTAAAATCGACCGAAACTGATATTGGTTTAAATCGAAACCGAATTTACTGATAGATTTCGGTTTTATAATAAGGAAAACCGAATAAATTCGATTTGGTTTCAATTTCTTGTAATTTGCATAAGATAAAAACCGAACTGACCGATTATATTGTATAATAAAATAAAATTTAAAAAATGTTGTGGTGTAGTTCAGTTGGTCTCTACATTGATAATATTTTCCTTCAGCATGGGATCGAATCAGTTGCAGCATATATTTTTTTGTATATATTTTAGTGACTTTAATGCTTGTATTAAATATATATAACTAACGACATAAAGTAATGTTGGTTGACTTTGTACCACTGAACTTGAATTGTTTTATGCATTTAACATTTAATAGCCCCATCATTTTTCTGTTAGGGACTACAACAGTAGGGGTGTATTTGAATACTTTTAACAGTTTGAGGGTATTATTAACACTTTTGAAACTTCAAAGGTATTTTTGATACAATCTCCAAAGTTCAAAGATATTTCTTATAATTTTGCCTACGGTTTAAATACATTCAATAGGTAGATAGATATATATTTGTTATATAGTTGAGTTTTTTAAAAACATGATTTTATAGGATTTTTTATTTTATTGATTTAATCGCAAACTTATATTATTTATATAATATAAATTGTAAATTTATTTTCTGGACACTATTAAATCTACAAAATATTAATAATATAAATATTTTTTAAAAATTAAAAAGTTAGTTTTATTTGTTAATTTTATAAGAAACTATAATAATATATCACATATATTTATTTTTTAAACAAATATTTAAAAGATTGGTTGAAATGAATGGTTTGAAGGAGAGATTGGTTGAGACATTTGAAGGGAAGTTGAATGAGAGGTTGGATGAGGGGTTTGAGTAAGAAGTTATAATGACAGATTAAAATGATAGGATGGAAAGAAAAGTTGTTTCTCTTTCCTCTTTTTCTCTTTTCCTCCTTATTCAAGTAGCCTCTCAATGAATAAAAACATAGAAGAAGATGAGAGCTATTTATTTTTAATTATTTTCTCCTTTTCATCCCCTTAATTTTGGTTATGTCTTTTTCTAATCTAAGAACTATTTTTAGACATTTTGAAAAGTATGAAGATTAAAATTGAACATTTGTAATGTGGACTAAATTAATGGAACAAACATGAAAGTTTAGAGATTAAAAAATTCGATGTTTGAAAGTCAAAGGAATAAATTTGAAATATATGAACCAAAATGGTAACATTTTTTTTATAAAGGCTTAATATTTTCGTGCAATCCCTAATTCAAATACTTTTATCTAAACATAGTTTTCTTCCATTCTCAATTTAATCAATTTTATTCAAACATTTTTTCATGTAACAACTCATTCAACCACCATATTAAAATCACCCAATTCTTCTCCATCAAAAACTGCCCTATATTTGAAAAACTAAGGTCTAACTTTTAAAGATTATCCAATAACTTAATTTGTTTGAAATTTTTGGATTTGATTTTTTTAAAGCATCTATTAAAAGTATAACCACAATTCCTAAAAAAAGTCCAACAATAAACCCTTCTATAAATGGCGTTGAAAAATACAATATTTTAAAAAATATGGAAACACAATCGTCCACAAAAAGCACTTTCATATCCTACCATTAATGTTCACATATTCAATTGGTTTTTTTTTTTTTGAGAAGTTCACATATTCAATTTGTAAATATATGGAAGCCATACCTTATTTTCAACAATATATGGAAGGCAAAACCATTCAATCCGTCGATCCCTTTCCCATCCAATTTCTTCTTTTACTATTAATTCTCCAACATCTTCTGGAGCAATCTTAGTTCTACACTATTAAAATGAGAGATGTCCATTTTTCCTATGGTGTCGGGCCCCATGGGGACCCGCCCCTAGTCCAAATAGACAGTGAGTGGAAGAGTGAGTGGGAATGAAAAATTTCCCACAAAGTAAATGGAGATGGGAACGAAGAATGTATTCCCCATCCCTGCTTCCTCGTTCCTTGTCGTTCATATTTTATTTATATACTTATTTGGATTAATATTTTCCTTAATTAATTATTTAGTTAAAAATCAATAAACATTTCTTTTAATATTGAAAAAATTATCTAAGATTTAGTGAATTGAGTTAACAATAGAGAAAGTTTGTAAAACGTTAAAATAAAAAAAGAAAAGAAAAAGAGTTAAATGGGGAATAATTCTCTGTGGGGAACCCGATCCCCGTGATTTCCACGCGATGAATCCCCGCCCCGTTTCCTGCAAAATTTTAAGTGAATTTCGTCGGGACAGGGATTGAAATGATTAGCGGGTGTTGATGCCGATTTTGGTCTTTCGTATCAATGGTGAATTTGTTTGGAAATGAGAACGTCGTGCTTGCAAACATATACAAGAACTGGGAATCGGTGTGGTACGAGCCACATGGACTCTGATGCCTAAATTAGTATTGTAAGAATCGGGTTCAGAGTTCTAAGTCAAAAGTTAGCTTCCCTGTGACATCCTTCTAGAGTCTTCTAATAGGTTACGATTCCCCGAGTGTCTCCATTCTTTTGTCCACGACCGCATCTTTCGGGAGTGGGTTTCGTTGAACGGTCACGACCACACCTCTGGATGCGCTTTCACTGCCACCTAGGAAAGGTAGGCGACTAACTCGAATCGGGCTCCTCGCTCTCCTTGTGTAGGCTGCCGGACATTTGGTCTGCACCTAGACATACTTATGGGCTGGATCTAAATCCGTACAAGGGCTGGACATACGTTCGGCCCAGACCCGCACACGCGCACAAGGCTGGACTTACGTTCGGCCCACACTCATACAAGGGGGTCTAACACGTGTTTGACCCTCCCTTCAAGGGTCCCCACATGTCCGATTCTCTTCTCGAGGATCGGATTCGTGGGTTTTGGCCCAATCTTGCCTTGTCGACCTCCTTTTTGGGCTTTCTCGGACTTGCCTTTAGGCCTATTGAGACTGGGTCGCAAGCCCGAGGTTATAGCAAAAATCCTCCTACAACAGTTGCCCCCACTCTTGTATGCCTTGGTGGGACTCATTGTGGTAACAAGACTAGTTGTTGTCGGGTGACGTGTCGTCGTCGTCGTCCCTATTTTTACGCCACGTGTTGATTCCTCCCCCAGCTCTCATGGATAAATTCTATAAATGGAAGACTTCTCTTTCTTTGTCCTCATTCATTCCAAGTTTCTCTATTCCCACGGTAAGTTCTTCTGAGAGATTTTTTTATCTTGTTCTTCCAAACGAGCTTAAATCTTCTTGTTTTTCTATAGAGTTGGGTTTTTGCTTCTCTCCATTTCTCTTTGTGGCCTTTGTGAGAGATGGATTCCGGTCCTGATTATGAGCCTATGGCTAGTGAGGATTTAGATGAGAGTGAGTCGAGTGAGGAGGAGTCTTCTGCTAGTGAGTCGATTGTAAAAGAATCTTGCGACAGTGGCGTTCACCCATGTTTTGTGAGAGATTTCCAAGTAAAACTCAACAATTGTAGCCTTTGACGTGTGAGACTACTTCTTCTCCTCATGCTTAAATGAAAGAGATTTGATAAAACGTAGGGAGGATTATAACATCCTTTCGAACGCTCTTCTCCGATTACCAGTTAGGAAGGAATCGGCCTATAATCCTCCTCTGGGATGGACTGCAGCTTATGTGATGATGTTGAGACGGGGTCTTCGGTTTCTCGCACTCCTTATCATCCAGAAGTTATTGTGTATGGTGGACTTGGCTTCGAGTCAATTTTCCCCAAATGTGTGGAATATTTTCTTTAGTTGCCTTTGCCTTTGGTATCGCCTTGGTCTAGAAGGTCCCTTTTTAGTTGACATTTTTCTGTCTTTCTATCGTTTCATGAGAGCCCCGACATCACGGTGAGCTGCTACGTTTTGCCTCGTAGGAGACGTATTCTCTTTGCCCCTAACTGTGTAAAGAGATGGCGTCACCAGTGGTTCTTCGTCGGGGGGGTCTTGGTTGACCCCATACCCCTACTCTTCTAGCATTACGTCCACCTTTACCGTGGGCGGTAAGGCTTCTCTTATTGAATACTTTTATGAGGGTTTTGTGATGCGACCTTTAGCAAAACTATCTTGCTGGTGGTTAACTTATCCTATCTTTTTGTACTACCCTTAACATATATGTTTTATTGATTGCAGTTCGTTGTCGACTGGAGATCTGCGAGCCAGTATGAGAGTTTTACTACTTCTGTCGATCGTTACCTGTCGAGGAATGAAAAAGTTTGAAGCCCATGACTTTTTGCTCCCTGTTTGCCAACAACCTTCTACCGGGTAAGGGATACTTTCATCATTTGTTGCAATGTTGAGTCTCAACACACAATTTAATGAAAATGATAATTAACGAAGAATGATGACGTGGCTTGTTTAGAGTTTCGCCAAAGTGAAACTTCAACTTCTTAAGCGAAATGTGTGTGTGATCCCCAAAGGTTGTGCAAGTATACATAGTTTTTGTTGTAGCAAGTTTTAATGTAAGTAAAGGTCATCTCCACAGGGATTAGTGATTAGTGTCATGTTCAAGCCAAATTAAGAGAGTCAAAGTAACGGGTGGAATTGTTATGTCGAAATTAAACTAAGCGAACTAAATGCAAAATAAAACTAACTAAGTGTAATACATCGGAAGGGAAGAAGACATTTTCAAAGAGTTTTGCTTAGGCAAAACTAAGTAAAGCTAAGAAGCAACAACTGCAAGCTTTCTCTTTAACTCTCTCGAGTTTTAGAAGCTGGCTCTCTCGAGCTCTTGGTTTGGTCCTCTCGAACTCAAACGATGCTAAGACTGAGCAAAATAGCATTAGGCGAACCTTTTCTCAAAGTATTCATTTTAGACGCAAGTAAACTTATCTCTAAGCGAACTTGACAGACCTAATGTTACACATGCAAGATCACTCTATTTCTATTCTCTTGAAGCAAAATAAAGACATACACGCAGTGGATCAAACAGAATGTATTTCGAATTATCGCAGCATGCATAATAGTTTGACATCTCGCTAAGGCGAACCGCTCCTACTAGCCTACTTCCTTCCAATGATCAACTTAGCTACTCATAACGATAAATAAAAACAAGCAAAGTAAAAGCAACAGCTCATCTTCATTAAAACACTAAATAACATTGTTCGCTAAAACTACGACAGAAGTAAAACGAAAGCAATACAAGGAAATGCAGAAAGACAACTAAACTACGGCTAAGCTAAGAAATGTTGATAGGAAATAAAAGCTCGAAAATTCTCTCTTCTGGACAACTCAACGACAGGTGACCGACCCAAAAGTGGCTGATGATTTGCTCTGAAGGAGAAGACATCTATTTATACTCCAGCTCCAAGCGACAAAGCCTGCTCCACGATCCTGACAATGTTTAAAGCTGCTCTGCGATCTCTTTTCTGTCAAATCTGACAAGTCTGCTCCATGATCCACATTGCTGGTTGTTAGAGCATCTTTAGCTTCGCTAACTTCACAGCATCTTCTTTCGTTGGTAACTTTGTTGTGGCGAAGCAATTGGTAAATTCTTCAAGCTCCGCTGCTGTGTTGGATGTCTTCAAGGCATGCTTGGTTGGCTGGTTTTTACTTTGGCAAACTCCTTCTTGTGAAAATCTCGCTTCGCTCCATCAGGAATGTTGCAGACAACTATAAAATATCAATTCTTTTTAACACATACAACTTTGCACACATGCAAGCATATTTCACTACAACGAACCTACAAAATGCATCATAATCAGAAAACTAAAGGATGTTTCGTTTAAGCGACATTTAGGTATGATGGGTCGAAATTCAATATTAAATTAATTAAATATTAGCAAATTCTTATAAAAATACATTATTTTAAGCTACTTTAACTCTCAATTCTTGAGAGTTATCATTGAGCTGCTCCTCAAGTCGTGATCTTTGTTTATTGGTTATGACAGGTGTTAAACAAACTACACCTCAGGCTCCAGCGAGTGGGGGAGTTGATGCTTTTGATGGCCCGACTTATCTGAACTATGAAATCACCAAGGTGGATAGCTCTCGTTATGCTTTGGGTGTCGAGGACATGAACTAGCTCGAGGACGTTCTCACGGCTCCCGTGGGTATGGGCAGAAGTCGGAATCCAGGTAATTGGTTCGTTGGGGATTCCAGCTCGGAGGGGAGCTGAAATTTTGGGCCTAGCAGATTGACTTCTGAACTTCCACTACATCCCGCCCACCTAGACCAGGAAGATGCTAGTTGGTTTACTTGTGTTTTTGAGGTACCTTCGAGTGTGGGGATGGGTCGATGCTACGACCCAAATGGCCCCCCCTCGAATTGCCCCATCCAGCTGCCTCGCATGGATTCTCCCCGATCAGTCGAGGTTCTATCGTCCTTTATCAAATGGGAGGTCCCTTCCACCCCTTACTACAATGCGCCAGACCCGGTTGAGTTTTTTACTAACTCCCTGATATGGATCAAAATGTGACCCAACATTTTACCTTCAAGCTATTTAGAAGGGATCTTCATTTACTTGTGGATGGATACAAAATCATGAAGAATGCTTTAAAACCCATCAATTTTTGGATTTATGGCTATTTACATGTAATTTTAGGTTTAAACTTTTCATTTATGAGTTTTTGGGTTATATTTAACAAAGGGCATTATGGTAATTATGTTAGTTTATTTATTTTAGGTTTAACTTTCCTAGGCTATAAATAGCCATGAACTAAGTTGTAAGACTCAGATTTTGAATGAATGAAAATTAGTTCTCTACAAGAGATCCTTTTCTTAGAATTTTAGGGCATGTTTTTTGTCTCTTTTCGAAGTTCCCCTTGCAATTCTTGTGATAGAATGCATCCGAGCCATTCAATCCAGCCTTGATCAAGCTTGAAAAAGGAATACAGTTCGATGCACCTTTGTATAAACTACAGGGAGCTAAATAAAGTTACGGTGAAGAATAAGTATCTATTGCCTCGCATTGACGATCTGTTTGACCAGCTTCAGGGAGCCTCTGTGTTCTCTAAGATAGACTTGAGATCTGGTTACCATCAATTGAGGATCAGAGATGCAGATATCCCCAAGACAACTTTCAAGTCGAGGTATGGCCACTACGAGTTCAAGGCATTTTTGGACAGCTTTGTCATTGTATTCATAGACGACATTCTTATTTACTCTAAGGCCAAGGAGAATCATGCCTCACATCCTAGACAAGTTCTAACAGCCTTGAGAGAAAATCAGTTGTACGCCAAGTTCTCCAAGTGTGACTTTTGGTTGGAGCAAGTGGCTTTCCTTGGACATGTTGTTTCCAGAGATGGTATTGTAGTGGGCCCGCCAAGATTGATGTAGTGAGTTCTTGGGCCATACCGTCCACGGTCGTAGAGATTCGCAGCTTTCTAGGTCTGCCAGGCTATTACCGTAGGTTTGTTAAGGACTTTTACACCAAAGCAGCACCTCTTACTAGATTGACGAGAAAGAGTGTTGAGTTTGTTTGGGATGATAGTTGTGAGGACAACTTTAGCCTATTAAAGAACAGTTTGACTTCTGCCCCAGTGTTGTCAGTTCTAGAGGGAATTGGTGGTTTCGTGGTGTATAGTGACGCTTCCTACTTTGGGTTGGGTTGTGTTCTGATGCAGCATGGTAAGGTTATTGCTTATGCTTCGAGACAGCTGAAACCTTATGAGAAGAACTACCCGACGCACGACATGGAGTTAGCAGCAGTTGTTTGTGCTTTTAAAATCTAGAGGCATTACCTATACGGTGAAAAGATTCAGATGTTCACAGACCACCAGAGCCTCAAGTGCTTCTTCACTCAGAATGAGTTGAACATGAGGCAGAGGAGATGGCTTGAGTTGGTCAAGGATTACAACTGTGAGATTTTGTACCATCCAAGTAAGGCCAATGTTGTGGCTGATGCCTTGAGTAGGAAAACTTCACATTCTGCCGCCTTACTGAGTTCACTTATCCCACTGTGGAAAGAGTTAGAGCGAGCTGGTATAGCAATGTTGTTGGGAGAGGTTACCGCTAGGGTAGCCTAGTTAACTGTTCAACCATCAATCAGGCAGAGGATCATTGATGGTCAGCTAAGTGATCCCGAGTTGAGCCAACTTATTGCTAGAGTTCAGGCCGACAGAAACTTTGACTTTGTGGTAGCACCAGATGGTGGTTTGAGGTTACCTTTGCGTGCCAGCCAATGTTGGACTGCGAGTCGAGCTGCTCACTGAGGCTCACAGTTCCCCATTTACTTGGCACCCAAGGGGTACCAAGATGTATCAGGATCTCAAGAAAACTTTCTGGTAGAGTAATATGAAAAGGGACATAGCAGAGTTTGTTAGCCAGTGTCTCATTTGTCAGCAAGTGAAGGCTCCTAGACTGAAACCCGTAGGGTTGTTGCAGCCACTGAGCATGCCTCAGTGGAAGTGGGAGGAGATCTCCATGGATTACATTTCTGGATTGCCTAAGACACCGAGAGAGTTTACTCAGATCTGGGTGATTGTTGACCGTTTGAGTAAGTGTGCACACTTCATTCCCGGTAGAATCATTTATACCATGGAATTGTGGGCATAGTTATTTTTGGAGTAGATTGTTCGGTACCATTGGGTACCAGTTAAGATTGTGTCTGATCGAGATTCCCGTTTCACTTCCCGTTTTTGGAGGGCATTTTAGAAAGGTTTGGGAGCTAAGTGCAATTTCAGTACTGCGTTCCACCCTTAGACTGATGGACAGACAGAGAGGGTGAACCAGATATCAGAAGACATGCTGCGAGCCTGTGTACTTGATTTCTTAGGTAGTTGGGACGAGTATTTGTATTTGATGGAGTTTGCTTACAACAACAATTATTAGGCGACGATTCAGATGGTGTCGTTTGAGGCTTTGTATGGTAAGCATTATAGGTATCTGGTGTTTTGGGAAGAGGTTGGTGATAGATAGGATTTGGGTCTCGAGTTGTAGAAGATTCGGGTTCGTATGTTGACAACGCAGAGCAGACAGAAGAGTTACGCCGATGTTAGGCGTAAAGACCTAGAGTTTGAGGTGGGATAACATGTTTTCCTGAAGTTAGCACCGATGCGTGGAGTTTTGAGGTTTGGTAAGTGGGGGAAGTTAAGTCCTAGGTTTGTGGGACCTTTTGAGATCCTTGAGCGAATCGGTCCAGTGGCATACCGATTGGCCTTGCCCCCGTCTTTGGCAGCTATGCATTACGTATTCCACGTGTCGATGATGCATCAGTATGTTACCGACCCATCCCACATTGTTGATTATGAGTCGTTGGAGCTGAACAAGGACTTAAGCTTCAAGGAGAAACCTGTGCAGATCTTAGCCTGGGAACGCAAGACTTTGCGTAACCTGGAGATCAACCTGGTTAAGATTCAGTGGAGAAATCAGAGGGCAGAGGAAGCGACTTGGGGGTTAGACGATGAGATGAGGACACACTATCCAGAGTTGTTCTAGTCTTAGGACTTTCAAGGACGAAGGTCTTAAAATGAAGGAGTATTGTAACGGCCCACGTTTCCGTTCCAATTTTCCAGGTACATTCAGTAGTTTATTCAGTTGTCTAGTTGGGTCGTTCCAATTTTCCAGGTACGTTCGACATTTTGGTAATTTGGCCTTCAGGATTAGTTTTGTAATTATTCAGGGTTTTCGGGTTGTTTCCTATCTTTTGCTGAGTTAGAGTTGTGTTTCGGTGGTAGGTTCTAGGTTCGAGTTTATTTCTGAGTGACTTGGAGATCGTTCAGTTAAAAGAGAAAAATAAGAAAAATAAGTGTTGTTACTAGGAATCGTAGGGGGATCACTTTTAGACACTTAGCATTTTGGAGAATTATTAAAAGATTAAATGGAAAAAGAAAAGAGGGATTTTGGCACTTTGATCAATCCTCCTAGCCCTAGCCGATCCTCATTCTCTTCTTCTCCTTCTCATTCTTTCTCATTGTCGATTCCATCACCCACATCGAAGCCCCCATTGCTGAGCCAAGTTCCATAGCCGAGCCCCACCACAGAGTAGCCTTGCTCGCCCACAGCCGCAATACAGCAGTGAAGCCTCACGCCTCATCCAACCCACTACCGCACGCGACCAGGAGCACAGCCAAAGGAAGCCGCATGCAGCCGCTCGCATCCTCGCGCCCGCAACATTCACCCTTACTCAGCCTCTCGCACGTGTGCACCCAGCTGCTCGCCCACACCCTCGATGCCTCGTCCGCTCGACCTCTCGCTCACGCTGTCCGAGCAATCACATTCAAACTGCCTCGGCCAGATCGTACACACGTCCGTGCCCCTTGCGCCGAGACACTCCTCGCATCCGCCAACCCCCTTGCCGAGGCTGTCCTTTCTACAACCAAACCATGTCCTTTGGTTTAGAGTAAATGACTTCTCGAGCCTTTGTGTGTTGCTCTGTTAGCTCTAGGGTACTCCATCTTTGATTGATTCTGTTAGGGTTGTCCCAGTTGGCCCAGTGTGTGCTGACTCGGTTTGCTTAGGACAAACCCAGTTGTGTGTTGTCCAAATACTAGCTTAGTAGCGTGCAGTCTAAGATTAGCGAAGTGTGAGTTGATCCAAGGTTAGCCCAGTGTGTGCTACCTGAGCTTCTGTTTAGGACTAGCCCAATTGTGTGCGGTCCAAGATTGGCCCAGAGGTGTGCTGATTCAGGGTAATTCTAGTGTGTGTTGCCCAAGTTTTCTCTGGATTAGCTCAGTGGTGTGTGGTCTATGTGTTAGCCAAGTATGTGCTGATCTAGGGTTTAGCCCAATGTGTGCTGCCCGAGCATGTTCAAGACAAGCCCAGTGTGTGTTGTCCAGGTTGGCCTAGTGTGTGTTGACCATTTTTAGTACTTGATAAGAACATGTGGTTTTGTTGTGTACAACGATGCTTCGAAGTTTGGTTTGGGTTGTGTTTGGATGCAGCATGGTAAGGTGATTGCTTATACTTCCCAACAGTTGAAGCCTTATGAGAAAAACTATCCAACCCATGACATGGAGCTAGCAATAGTTGTGTTTGCTTTGAAAATCTTGAGGCATTACTTGTACGGTGAAAATATTCAAATGTTCACATACCACCAGAGCCTTAAGTACTTCTTCACTCAGAAGAAGTTAAACATGAGCCAAAGGAGATGCTTTGAATTGGTAGAGGATTATGACTGTGAGATTTTGTATCATCCGGGTAAGCCCAATGTTGTGGCTGATGCCTTGAGTAATAAGACTTCGCATTCTGTAGCCTTTTTGAGTTCCCAACTTCCATTGCGGAAAGAGTTCGCGCGAGCTGGTATAGTAGTGTTGTTGGGTGAGTTTACCGCTAGGGTAGCCTAGTTAACTGTACAGCCTTCAATCAGGCGGAGGATTATTGATAGCCAGTTGAGTGATCCCGAGCTGAGTAGATTGATGGCTTTGTAGTAGAAACCATATGGTGGTTTGAGGTTTAGAGGACACCTTTGTATGCCAGCTGACGTAGGGCTGCGAGCCGAGCTGCTCACTAAGGCTCACAGCTCCGCGTTTACTTGGCACCCAAGGGGTACCAAGATATACCAGGACCTTAAGCAGACTTTCTGGTGGAACAACATTAAGAGGGATATTGCAGAGTTGTTAGTCGGTGTCTCACTTGTCAGCAAGTGAAGGCTCCTAGACAGAAACCTGCATGTTTGTTGTGGCCACTAAGTGTGCCTCAGTGGAAGTTGGAAGCGATCTCTATGCATTTTATCTCTAGGTTGTCGAAGACACCAAGAAGGTCTACTTAGATCTGGATGATTGTGGATCGTTTAACCAAGAATGCGCACTTCATTCCCGGTAGAGTCAGTGGGCACAATTGTTTTTTGAGCAGATTGTTCGGTACCACGGGGTGCTGGGTAAGATTGTGTCTGATCGAGATTCCCTCTTTACTTCCTAATTTTGGAGGGAACTTTGGAAAGGTTTGAGTACTGAGTGTAGTTTCAGTACCGCGTTCCACCCTCAAACAGATGATAAGACAAAGAGGGTGAACCAGATTCTTGAGGACTTGTTACGAGCCTGTGTGTTAGATTTTTCAGGAAATTGGGACCAATATCTGTACCTAATAGAGTTTGCTTACAACAGCAGTTATTAAATAACGATTCAGATGGCTCCATTTGAGGCTTTGTATGGTAAGCGTTGCAGATCTCTAGTGTTCTAGGAAGAGGTCTATGACAGACAGGTTTTGGCCTGAGTTGTTACAAATGACAAACGAAGCTGTTTAGAAAATTAGGGCTCGTATGTTGACAATGCAGAGTAGACAGAAAAGCTATGCAGATGTTCGGCGCAGAGACTTAGAGTTTTAGGTCAGTCATCATGTATTTTTGAAAAGTGGCACCGATGCGTGGAGTTTTGAGGTTTGGTAAGTGTGGGAAGCTGAGTCTCAAGTTTGTAGGCCCCTTTGAGATCCTTGAGCAGATCGATTCAGTTGCTTACTATTTGTCCTTGACCCCGTCTTTGGCAATAATGCATAGTTTTTCCCATGTGTCGATGCTGCGTCAATATATGGCAGATTCGTTTTATATTGTTGATTATGAGCCGTTAGAGCTGAACAAGAACTTGAGCTTCGAGGAGAAGCCTGTGCAGGTTTTAGCCCAAGAGCGCAAGACCATGCATAACTGGGAGATCAATTTGGTTAAGGTGTAGTGGAGATGTCAGAAAGCTGAAGAAGCAACTTGGGAGTTGGAAGATGAGATGAGGACGCATTATCCAGAGTTGTTTCCGTCGTAGGGACTTTCGGGGACGAAAGTCATAAAATGAGGGAGTATTGTAACGGCCCAAGATTTCATCCCGATTCACCAGGTATGTTTTTCTCCCATTTCAGTCGTTTCGTTGGGCCATTAAGGTAGTTGTAGCCTTCATGGGCATTTTAGCATTTTACCCCTAGGGTTAGTTCGGTAATTTATGGAGCTTCAGGGTTGTTTCTGCATTTTTACTCAGTTGGGCTATTTTTGTGGTTTCAGGCTTTCAGGGCTATTGTTGCAGTTTAGGAAGAGAGTTGTTTTTTCAATTCTTTGGATGAAGGCATTTTGGGTTGATTACAAGGAAATTAAAAGAAAAAAGGTTTTGCAGTTTTTTCGATCAAAGGAAACAAGCCAGAGCTAAATTCTTCTTCTTCTTGATTCCTTCTTCTCCTTCTCCTCTCCTCATCGTCGATCATCCCCGAAACCACGCCACACGCCCATTGTCGAGAAGCCCAACCGCACACGTTGCACCCTCGAGCGTTCACAGCCACGCAGCCAACCCACCATCGCTGAGTGTCGCCGAGCAGTCTTATGCAACGACACGCCCAGCAACCACGCCCTCGCCTGTACACCAGCCACCGATTGCAGCATCATCCGCACAGCCCCTCGACCACACCATCGCTGCCGAGCCACACCCGCGTGCATGCCCTTGCTACTCGCCATCATCTCGCGTCGCCGCACGGCCAGACGCACAACCCTCAATTGCCCATGTCGTTGCTGCCCACTCGCCCAGCGGCTTCGAAATCCCACCTGCTGTCAAACCCAGTCGCAACACCTACTCGTTCGCGCATGCCCATAGCCCCTAACGTCGTGCTGTGCCCAGGTGCACATGCTCGAGCAGCCTGCATGCCTCACCGCTCACGCCTACAGCTGTGTGTCCTTACCGAGAGCTTACTGTCGAGCCTTGTGCCTTCGGTTTGGGTAATTCCCTGTTTCCGAGCCCTATTGATCTTATTAGCCTAGTTAATTAGTTAGCTATTTGGTTATTGATTATTACTTTTGTTTATGCCTAGGTTATTTTGTGTTGGTTTTGCTGCTCAAGAAGCATATCTGTTACTTATCTGTTCTGCTTTTCAGGTAAGGGTTCCTTACTGGGGTTGTGTGGGCCTTGCGCTTGCCACTGATGGCTTTCTGGTTGTGTGTTACTATTTTCTGTGCATGTTATTGGATAGGTTTTTTAATGTTTATCCGTGTTTTCTAAACATGCTAGTGGATTGGTTGATGGAATGGTTACTCTTGTTTCTTATACATGTTAGTGGATAGGTTGCTTTGATGTTTATTTCTATTTGCTAAGCATGTGCTAGTGGATAGGATTGTACGACTTGACTGATAGAACTTGGCATGTAGATTGTTTTACCATAGCTTACACTTCTCTGTTTGCAGTGACTGCTGTGTAATATGACTGTTAGAATTCTGAATGTTATTGTGCAATATTAATGATGTTGAACTCTGTTAGCTCTAAGGTGCTTCATCTTAGTTAGATCCTATTAGGTTGTCATCATCTAGAGGCTGAGAGTAGAATAACATATGAGTCCCTATCGGTCAGGTTGTGAGGATAGATTCCTTACCCCCGACAGCCAGGTGTGGAGTAGCTACCACCCTGGCATGAGCCTACTATGTGGCTTGCTAGAGCCAGGTCCTTTCCTTGGTGCAAGTCTGCCTTGAGACGCCTTAGCTTCAGGCATTGGTGTGAGTTAGGCTGCCACATTATGGTGTCTAGGGCATCTCCCCTACTGTGGAGCAGTGGACACCATTCCGAGTCTTAGGCATGGGTACTTGGGCCAGCGTAGTTTGTGTAGGCCTACATTTACCCAGTTTGCAGTAGCATGCGGTGTGCGCGTATGTGCATTAAATGCTAGGAGGAGAGCTCCATCGGGCTAGTGTATCAGTACATCTTCCATTCCGTCTAGAGCCCGACACTTTGGTACTCTCTCAAGTGTCCAGGATTAGCATAGTGAGTTGATCATGTTAGCCAAGAGTTGTCGACTCTCGAGATTCTAGAGGTTATATTGATAACCCATTTGGAGATCCGCAATGGATCCTTAGCCAAGAGTTAGAGACTCTTGATGCTTTGAGCATACTAATGATTGAACTTGTGTTGAGACTGCCTGTTTGATGTTTGGCTTGCTTGTATGCTAGGATGCTAGATGATGTGACTTGCGTATTGTACCCCGGTTGGAGAGTCTTACTGAGTGCTTTTGTACTCACCATTTCTGTGATTTTTCTACCAAGTAACTTGGGATAGCACCGGGGCAGCTAGAAGAGGAGCTGATGGAACATGGGAGCCACTACATAGTCTCCTTTCCATTTGTTTACAGATTCAACATGTTAGTTTGTTTTAGGGAAATTATTTTAGAACTGTTTTAATGTACTCTAGCCAGAGGATTCAAACTATTTTGGATTTTAATTTATATTTCATTTGAATTGACACTTTGTTAATAAAAGTTGGATGTTTTAATTTGATTTTAATGGTTTAACATTCATGCATCCTAAGTAAAAACTCTTTAGGACTGTTTTTAGAGTCGAGTCTTTACACGAGCGGAGTGGCTAAGCGCCTCATTTCTCCTCATCAAGGGGCGCCAACATTGACACGATTCAACATCTAGAAATTTATCCACAGAAAAATCACAAACTAGTTACAAAGTACACCCACATAAATAGTATTTAGACAACACATCGTACCAAACAACTTGATCAAAACTCAAAAGCTTCCTTTGTACTTCTATCTTCCCCATTACCACTCGATGGAAGTAACATCCTCACTCATTTCACCCTTGTCTTCACACTCTAGCTCAACTTGGTAACCCTTCCTAGTTACGTGAACTATCTAGGCACACACATTCTCTAAGTTGTCCACCATTCCTTATTCCCCTCCCACAAGTTCAGCAACAATTTACTTCGCACCATGCCAACACAAAACTAACAAATTAAACCAACAACTACTGGCTCGTGAAAAAATCTAATACTATCCCACTCATTCACAAACTATTGACCATCCTTTTTGCACACCTTACATTACAACAACATAGTTTCCCTTTAGACGTCTAGCTGAAAAATCACTTAAATAAGAGAGTTTCAAATATTACAACAATCATCTATCAAGATTTCAAGATTATAATCTCGCCACCATTGCCCAACTTGTAACTGTTCTCCATATCAAACAATCATAAAAACGCTTAGCATTTATCTAGCCGAGTACCAAATTCCTTTTCAAGCTACTCAAAATCTAGCCTAGTAAAAAAAATATCATTTCCTTTAAATCGACCACACTTTAAAATAGAAACTTCAGAATCACATACAATCTTTAATCATGGGCTCCTCACCTATTGTTGGGAAGGATCTCCACTAAGTTTCCCAAATCCGAACGCTTTCGTACCTCCTTGAACAAAGCTTTGTGCTTCAGTCACACTGGTAATTCGATGAACCACCCATCAATACATACAAGAGAACAACTGAAAAATAAACCCTTCGTGGTGCTCATAGCTCCATCACACGCATCTCTTCTTCTTCTTTTCTTTCGTTACTCCTCCAAGCATCACCAAAATAGAAATCGTGTAACCCAGACGCCCAAAACAATGTCATTTTCCCATCCCTCTTTAACTCACACATCGCCCAACATTGCCCCAACTGACATTTTTTCTTTTTAATTTTATTCTAAAATAAACCTACTACTAATGAAAACATTTATCATAATATATATAAATATATATTTGGGGTTTACATTATTTATTTATTTATAATATAAATTAAAGAAAGAGACCACAAACTTTATATGAAAAACATTATTGTTTTTTTTTTTGAGATGGAGAGCACTACTACTCTAAACAAAATGAAATATCGATTTTTAAGATTGAAATAGTGATCATGATGTTGAACTCGATTACCATCAAACATTCAACTAATTGGCCACAAAAACTTTCAGTGTATTCCTTATATTTTATTAAAAAATAAATAAAAACTCCTAATACTCTTTTTCTTTCAAATTATAAAATCTCTTAATACTTTTTTTCTTTCCCACAATAACGAAAATATTTGCACATATAGCAAAAAATGTAAATTGATAGACTTTCATATCGATAGATTATATAAATTGAGAAAGTGCGGATAGAATCGATTACTATAATAGACTTCTATTACTAGAGATTAATAGATTTCATCAAAGTCTTCCATAAAAAAGTAAATAGAAGTTTAGAAAAAAATAGGGAAAATTTGCTATGAATAAATTATTTTTTAAAAATTGCTATAATTGTAAGAGTCTATACCGTACAAATTTCAAATTATTAATTATATCGTATATTTGACTATAAATGCAAAAAATTCCAATTCTAGTTAGATTTGTAATTATTTTATGATGGTGACTATCCACCCAATTTTCCATCAAAAAAAGAAAAAGAAAAAGTATTAAATTATTTATGGAGGGGGCTGACCCTCAGTTTGGAAACCTAATTCAGATCAACGGCTGAAATGATTCGAAGGCACAACAAATAAGCGTCTGTCCTTTCACTGAAATCGTTAACAACACAAACTGTTCTTCTGCAATTCCGTAGATCTAACTTCAAACTTTTCTCAAATGGCTACCATCCAATCCGTCAAGGCTAGGCAGATCTTCGACAGCCGTGGAAACCCCACCGTCGAGGTATTAATCTTCTTCCATTTCACATCGCCGATATGCTGAGCGTGTTCATTTTGTCGAGATTATGCTTTGTTTCTATTTTTGAACTTGTGAACTTGTTGGATTCTGTATGTATCTTTTTGTTGTTGTTTTAGGTTGATATTATGTTGTCTGATGGAACCTTGGCCAGAGCAGCTGTTCCTAGCGGTGCCTCTACCGGTATTGTTCGTGATTTCTGATTTCTGTTTGTGTCTGATTTCTATGGTAGATTTTGATTTTGGATCTTTGCCGAATCGTTTGATTTTTTTAACATTTCCGAAGGTATTTACGAGGCTCTTGAGTTGAGAGATGGAGGATCTGATTATCTTGGGAAAGGTGTTTTGAAGGTAATAATGAATCAGTTCTTTGTTGTTGCATGGATTATATTTGTTAAGATTTAGATGCTGCTAATGTTGTATTATGGATCTTCACCTCAAGCTTTAATCTTCTGTTTTTGTAGGCTGTTGAGAATGTCAATTCAATTATCGGCCCTGCATTGATTGGAAAGGTACGTTGATCTGCAATCTCCTCATTTGGGGTTTCTTTGCATAGTACATACATATATTCGTGCACTAGTTTTAATTTTTTAAGCAAATTATCTTTTCAGGACCCATCTGAGCAGGTTCAGATTGACAACTTCATGGTTCAACAACTCGATGGGACTGTTAACGAGTGGGGATGGTGCAAGCAAAAGGTATTGGATGGTTTTTTCCTATGTTAATATAGCCTAATTATCCATGATTTTTGAGAACGAACTGGAGCTGATCCTTCCATTTTTCAGCTTGGAGCCAATGCCATACTTGCTGTGTCTCTTGCTGTTTGCAAAGCTGGTGCTAGCGTGAAGAAAATTCCCCTATACAAGGTATTTTATTTAAAGGCTTCAGAACATCCATGACTAGTAATTTGGCTGAACATGCAATTTGGTATAATTTGTGTTTCTTTTCCTTGTCATTGATGGGATGAGAGTATTAAGATGAACTTTCAATCTATGGACGGTTAGTTTTTTCTATAGATGTTAGGGAATAAAGATTGTTAAATGATATTTACTTTTTAAATCCTTAGACTGTCTTCAAGTGACTCTTCAAGATGTATTACTAGTACTTTAGCAAGATCCAATGAGTTCAATATTTTATATACTGGTTTCTTTTTAATGCAGCACATCGCCAACCTTGCCGGTAACAAGAGCTTGGTTCTTCCCGTTCCTGCATTCAATGTCATCAATGGAGGATCGCATGCAGGAAACAAGCTTGCAATGCAGGCATGCTTTCTTGCATCTGGACTTTTTTTCCCATCTATTTATTTGTTAACATATCTAGAGTGTTTCTAACATGTCATGTCTACAGGAGTTCATGATTCTACCGGTTGGAGCTTCTTCATTCAAAGAGGCCATGAAGATGGGAGTAGAAGTTTACCACCATTTGAAGGTTGGTTATGGTTACAATTTTTCTCCGAAGATCCAAATAATGCTTCTCAATGAACGAGTGTTTTTTTTTCATAAATTAATTTCTTTTAAAAAATGTTTGGATTAAACTTTCTGTTCTTGTGATGCTTCACAACTAATTGCAGTCCACCATTTGCATTGAAACTACTATTCACGAATTTGAGAGGCTTTTGTCTTTCATCGTTCTTTTTGCCATGCTTTCTCTTGTTACCTGCCCTCTACAAATTAACATTATATAAACTTACATTCTATTTTCATACAACAGTTGTTCATTGCCGTTATGTAGCTTCGTATTGATAAATATAAATTCATATTAGGTCTAGTTCAATACCTGTTGTGTAAGGTTTATGTGCAAAAATGCAGTCTGTCATCAAGAAGAAGTACGGACAAGATGCAACTAATGTTGGCGATGAGGGTGGATTCGCCCCTAACATCCAGGTGCTTCATTCGTTTAATGAAATTTTTTCATATAATTTTTCCTCATGGATTTTCATTAACTTTCAATTTTCTATTTACATATTTGCTTGTTATATTCACCAGGAGAACAAGGAAGGTCTTGAATTGCTCAAAACTGCAATTGCCAAGGCTGGTTACACTAGCCAGGTCTGTCTTTGTTCTTCCACATTCACTGTTCTTGCCGAGCATTTGCTGGAGATTTACAGGACTGTTCTCTCATTCTGTTAGGTTGTTATTGGAATGGATGTTGCTGCATCTGAATTTTATGGATCAGACAAGACCTATGATTTGAACTTCAAAGAAGAGGTGAATTTGTTGTAGCTTTTTTTATCCTTCAATGCAGCCCATGTATTAACTATTTTGATAAAAGGCATCTATTTAGTATGTTTTATTTTGTCCACGATCCCAATTTATTTACTTGTCATTGTAATGGTGCAGAACAATAATGGCTCACAGAAGATCTCAGGAGATGCTCTAAAAGATCTGTACAAGTCTTTTGCCTCTGAATATCCCATTGTGTCTATCGAAGATCCATTCGACCAAGATGATTGGGAGCACTATGCCAAGATGACTACTGAAATTGGAGAAAAAGTTCAAATTGTGGGAGATGATCTCTTGGTTACCAACCCCAAGGTAAGAAAGAAGGAGCTCTTTTTTTGTGCATGGAAACATAAAACTAATTTCTTCGCCTTTTCTAAAATTCCTTCTAGATTGTTAACAACTTCTCTGTTTTTCCATTCTCATAGAGGGTGGAGAAGGCAATCAAGGAAAAAACTTGCAATGCACTTCTTCTCAAGGTTAACCAAATTGGATCCGTCACAGAGAGTATCGAGGCCGTGAAAATGTCAAAACGTGCTGGTTGGGGAGTGATGGCCAGCCACCGAAGGTTTGGAAGTTCAACCTTTCAAATTATGTTATGTTCTATGTTTTGAAGTTTTTGTGTGTCTAATAGAATGGAGTTTTTCTTGGTTGCAGTGGAGAGACCGAGGACACTTTCATTGCGGATCTCTCTGTTGGTTTGGCCACGGTATTTTTCATTGTGGATCCTTACACTTCAAAACCTTTACTTGATCTTTTCCATAAACTGATTCAATTTGCTGCTGTCTCAGGGTCAAATCAAAACTGGAGCTCCATGCAGATCAGAACGTCTTGCTAAATACAACCAGCTGTTGCGTATCGAAGAGGAGCTCGGCTCGGCTGCAGTCTATGCTGGAGCTAACTTCCGCAAGCCTGTTGAACCCTACTAGATCATGCCCGACGAGTGGTGAAGGTTGTCGATCAATCTCAGTAATGAAGTGAATAAATGTTGCGAGAATGGTTATGTTTTGGAACTCAGGATCCCCCTTTTCCCCTTTAATAATTTCAGAAAAGTTTTGTTGTTCTGAGAAATTGAACAATAATTTACGGGAAGTTTTTGTTTTCTAGGAAGACATTATATGTCATGATCTAGTTGCTGCATAGTTCTGATTTTAAATGAATGAGTGGTTTTTAATGTCTTATTGGACGAGTCTGTCCTTTACACTGTTTTCTTTCTGTATCCCATCTATTATGCTGAGTTTTCGTGTGTTTTATAATGGCATTTCGGAACGTCACCAGTATAATGCTTCATTAATCTTGTATGCGCATGATTAATAATGGGGAATACGTTGGTCTACGTTCTCGTTTTGCTAATCTATCTAAAGTTAAAACAATTTGCAAAAATACTCGCTTAGTAAATTACAAAATACCCCTTCATTCTTTTACACTGAGTAGTAATCGAATATTGAGACCAAAATAAAAGGAAAATATCTTTTAGGCTTGATTATCTCACCTGTTTTTTAGGGGTTGTTTTTTAATCCCATAACAAATTTCCCATTATTTTATTTGAATCTTGCCATACTCTCTTTGAGAATCTTGCAGACGACTTCTCTTCCTAAACTAGAGTTACTGTTTTATCTGATAGATTTCAAGATATTCTCTAGAACCCATTATTTATCTCACGCGACAGGGGAGATCTACGACTTTTCGTTCGTATTATTATTGTTCCAACTACTGGTTTTGATCCATACAAAAGATTTTTTGAAATTGGTATTAATCTAAGGCAATAAGCTCTGTGTTATTTTAAAATAGACAGTTTTGTAGGTGATAACTCTCAAGAATTGAGAGTTAAAGTAGCTTAAATGAATAGGATTATGGAGAAATTTTTTTATAGTTAACTATTGAAACAAGGAAAAATTGTTAAGTGTTAAAAGAATTGATATTTGTAGTTTGTTTCAGCGAAAAGACATTCGGGGAAGCGAAGTAGAATAAAAGAAAAAGAATTCACTCAAGCGAAGAAAAGACCCGTCAAAGCAGTCTCAAAATAACCAATGTTCACCCAAGCGAAAGGTTGGGAGAAACTATCCAACCTAGGGGACGCATAGCGTAGATCCAGAGTTTAAAGGATTCATTTATGTTCACCCAAGCGAAAGGTTGGGAGAAACTATCCAACCTAGGGGACGCGTAGCGTAGATCCAGAGTTTAAAGGATTCATCTTTGCCATTGGTTAGTGTCAGCTCTGACGCACTCGACAAAGTGGATCATGGAGCAGAATGACGTCAGAAGCAGGGAGGCTTACATAAGGCGAGGTGCTCCACAGAAGAAGGGTCGGCCAATTTTTCTCTTAAGCGAACTTTCTCATTCCTTTTATGTTCACCCTTCCCGTCCGACCAGAAGTTTACCATTTTGTTCAATTTTCAAGCCACCGAAGCGATTTTGTTGGGCTTAGTTGTTGCTTTCTAGTTTATTTTTTACGACATTTGAAGACAATTACATTGTAACTAGAATTTTCATTGTAGATCTTTCAACCTATCAAATTTTCAGGCATTTTCTTACTCTTCCATCCTCAAACATTGTTATTTTGTGTAGTTTTATTTCTATCGAAGCATGTTTTTCGTCCTTTGTTTGCGTTTGAGCATTTTTCTGATATGGGAACTAAACTCTTGTTTATCCAACAATTTGGTTACTTTGACTTTTACATGAAAACGAATTTAAAACAATTCGAAAATCCCTGTGGATAATTACTTGTACTTGATAAACTTGTGCTACAAGCAGACTGTGTATACTTGCACAATCGTTGGAGTTGTCACACACACTTCGCTTGGTTAATTAGATATTTCTCTTTAGCGAAAATTTACCTTCTCCACGTCACCATTCTCACGTCATTATCACTTTCTTAATTTGTGTCGTGGATAATTCCGCAGTTATTCTTAATATTCGCCACTGACCCTCGATGTATAGAGCATCATTTGTAGTAAAAACTTATCGTATCATTACAGACTCATCATGAAACATCAGGAAAAATGAGGCATTTTGATAAATCTGATGTACAGAAGGTATGTATTGTATTACAATTAAAATATTCGAAATTATTATTAGTGGTTATTATGTTCTAATACCGTATTATTTGGTAAGAAAATCTAAAAATGATGGTAATTTATAATATGTATTTTAGACGAAGCATCTCTGTTGTTACCAAGAGAATTATGGTCGATCACTCAAAAGCTAAACATTTTCAGGACATTAGATGTCTTGAAAAATATTCAAACAAAATTAAGCGATAATCAATTAGGAAAATTTAGGAAGAGTTGCATAGGAAATTTCATCAACCTAGACATAAATAAGTTCAAGTCTCAACTGATGTATCACTTGATTCGGAAGCAATGTGAATCTATCAATGAAGGTGAAATTAAATTTAATCTGGAGGGCTGGATTGCTTTATGACAAAATACAAAATTTAGACATAATTATCATAATAAGTCAATTATGACAATTAAAAATTGTCATAGAAAATAGAAATTATAGTAGTGAATATTTATAATAATAATAAAAATAAATAAGTGTATTAAATAATTTAGAATAACTTAAACCATGGAAGAAGAAAAATAATAATTGAGCTTTTCAATATAAATGGAAATGTTTTATACACTTAATTAATTTTACATTTGATGTGAAAAAAAAAGAAAGAAAAAGAGCAATAAAGCAAAAGGCCATCTACAATAAAAAAAAAAGATAAATTATCTTGAACCTAAGATAATTTTAATAATTTTGAATAGAAAAAGAGAGGTAATTTGAATAAGGTAAATACTTTTTCTAACCTACATAGTTTAGTAAAATAAATTATCATGGTCTCGTTTAATAACTATTTTGTTTTTAGTTTTTGGTTTTTAAAATTTAAGTCCACAACAACTATCATATGATATGTTTTTTCTACATGAATAGAGATATCTATATCTTACTTATATTTGTAAAAAACAAATTAAAATTTGAAGAAAAAAAATATAGCTTCCAAAATTTTGTTTTTGTATTTGAAATTTGGTTAGTATTCATACACCAAATGATTATCAAATGAGATCTATATCACTGAAATTAAATTTAGGGAAACGGTAGAAAATAATTAATTTTAAGAAAATAATTAACAATATTTACTTTGTAGGGGCATTTAAATGCATGATTGCAATAAAAAAAACTGGCTAAAGAGAGAAATAATCTTCCTCCATAATACCTCGGATTGCTTTTTAAATTTCTTATTAAATAAAAAAAGATATTTAACTAAATCATCTTATTCATCCTAAATTTAAGAGATAATCATCTCATTCTAGCCAAATTTATTTTTAAAAAAAAATCTAAAATGATATTTTATATAAGATTCAAAACACTCATAATATCTTCGATATCTTTTCATTTACTTCCGATTCGTGTATCGAATTTGAATTTTTTTTTTTAATAAAATCATTAAATAGTAGGTTCACGCCATTTTTAATTTTTTCCTTCACAAAATATTTCTCTAGTGTTCTATTTTGCAACGAAAAATATCCATCATTATCGTACGAAGCACTAAATTAGTGTGGTCGTTCTTTCTACTATTTGCTCACAAGAATCATGTGTGAAAATTTCCAATGGAAGTCGCTTCTACCACAGTTGCATCCAATGACATTTAGGATGGCATAGATACATATTAGAATTACAAGATAGCGCAAATTGATATTGCAAATGGAACAACCATAGCCCAGGATGTACGTTCTTAAGTTGTTACCATATCACTTTACATAGATAAGACTGAAAAAGGTAATTTTTTTTTACAAAGAAAAAGGTAAGATTCCAACCATAAAAGAGGATCGTCACGTACAATGGATGTACAACAGATTTGTGAACGTAATCGGTGATGTTTATCGGGCATCAAGTTTCAAATATAGTGATGGTACTCAAAGTCAATCTTTGTTGTGTAAATGGGGGATGAGTGTATATTTTGTTTAAGAAAATTAAAGATCTCCTCTCTTTCCATCTTAAAAAATGGAGTATTAAAGCTTCTCACAGTGTCTGGCCTAAGGACGGACATGGTTACCCTTGTTTTAAAAAAAAAAGCCTCTCACAGTAGGTTCAAGATGTATAGAGGATGTACAATGGGCCGCGAACGTAATTGGTGATGTTTATCTGACACCAAGTTTCAACGAAAGTGATGGTGCTCATAGTCAATGTTTTGTTTATAAAACAGGAGATAGATGTACTTTTTGTTTAAGAAAATTAAAGATCTCCTCACTTTTCCATCGTGATGTACAATGAATTTACAGACGTAATGAGTGGTGTTTATTTAACGATGGATTTCAATAGAAGTGATGGAGCTCGTAGTCAATCTCTGGTGTGTAAACAAAGGGATGAGTGTGTCTTGTTCAAGAAAATTAAAGATCTCTTCCCGTTCTCATCTTAAAAAATTTGTACTTAAAGCCTCTTCTCACAAACTCAACCTTGAATAATGACACAAGATCAACTTTTGGTGACTATTTCATTCTATATTTTAATTTTATTTTTAAGTACACACAAATCACATTAACTCGTAAGTTATGTACAGGTTATGAAGACGATGCACAATAAGTAGTGAAGAAACCTCAAAAAATTAGGCAAAATTTTTTTAATTTTAAAAAATTTCTTCCAACTTTTATACTTGATTTTCGAAACGATGAAGCAAAATATTTAATTATGTTGGACAAGGATATTTTATTATTATTATTTTTGAATTTTTATAGATTTTAAAGGATAGTTACAGAAAACAAAATTTAAAAATAAAATTTTCGAATTAAGTAGAAAATTTAAATTTTCAAAATCTTTGACGATTTTGTGTACTTGATTTGTTCATTATTTAGTTATGAGATTTTTTTTTGTCTAAACACTCACATATATATTAAAAAAAAGAGTTAGTTTGATTACATTTCTGACTATGGTTTATGCTTGTAGTCGTTCACATTGAAGAAGTACTATAAGAACCCAACATTAAATGGTCCTAAATGGCTCTTACTAAATGTTGCAATAATTAAAATACATAAATAAAGTTGAACTTAAAACATTTTTTATAAAGTTGAACAATCCCAAAGCATCAAAATCTTAAACATCCAAAGTCATTTAGCCTATAGCCAGAGTAATTTTAAAAACATTACAACTTCCAACAAAAATTGTTCAAATAAAAGTAAACATGATAAGACAAGAAGATGCAGCGGCCTTTCCCATGATCATCCAGCTCCTCCTCTAGCCACCTCGATGTTGTGCCAAGTTACCTGGTGGAAAAACCACAGAAAAGGATGAGTACAATTGCACTCAGTAAGGATTCCCCAACTCGGGTACAATACGCGCAACAAATCCTCTAACATCCTGGCATACAAGCAACAAACAATAACATGGCAGTCTCAACAGTACAAACAGTAGGATGAGCATCAAGGGTCTATGCTCAAAGCTAGACAGGGTTAGCACACACTAGCCTAACAAACAGGAGAAACAATGAAGTAATCTCAGCAGCTATATCAGTACAACCAACATGGTTAGCACACTCTGGGCTAACTAAGGACCGCAACACACTGGGCTAGTCTTGGACTAAATCGAGCCAGCACAGAACTCGACTGTCACTTAGGCAAATCCTGCTCATGCCTGTCAGCAGCACACTGGGCTAATAGGGGACAACAACACACTGGGCTAGTCCTGAGCAAACCGAGCCAGAACGCAACTCGATTGTCACTCGGGGCACAACGAGCCAGCACGTAACTCGACTGTCACTCGGATCACCCTAATAAACTCTAACACTCTAAGTAGCCTAGAGCTAGCAGGGTCCAACATCCAACTAGCTTATAATCAATAGGGTATTTGCAGACATACAGAATAGTTAATAACAGGAGAGTACAACATCATAGTACAATAAACTAACTGCCAGGCCCTAGCAGACAGCACAAGCATAAACATGATATTCAGGAAACAGGGCATACATCATACAAGATCAGATTACAGACAAACATGAATTAAAAATAACTATAAACAAATCAGCTTCTAGGGAACGTGCAAGAACCTATCCACTAGCAATATATTCCAGACAACCTGCAGAAACCTATCCACTAGCAATATAATCAGACAACCTGCAGAAGCCTATCCACTAACAGTACAACATATAAACAAACAACCAGGAGTTATCATTGTAATGCGCAGGGTCCACATAACCCCGACAAGGAGCCCTTACTTGTCAAACAAGCAGAACATAACAATAGAGAGTGCTCCTTGAGCTGCAGATCACCTACAAGCTAACCTATCAACAAGCCAATAGTAGTTAATAACCAAAGCTGAAACAAAACTGTGCAACCAAACCGAAGAAGGAATTAGGGCTTTACCGAAACCCGAGCAAACTCTAACTTCTAAAGGGAGGTCTCAGCCAAGGCAAGCTAAACCACACAAAAGTCAACTTCAAGGTTCACTCCTTCCAATCTTGGCTAGGGCATCACAAACAGCACAAATCACAAGTTAGTCTGGTTACCCTTCAACACAACAACCCAAAAAACCTCCATGTAGCTCTCGCCCACCATGACGCTCACGGGTAGCACAACGCAACCAACACAAACCAACTCACCTTGATGTCTCAGCAATGGAGGAAGCTCAATGATGGTCTCGGCTAGCACCTCCAACAAGCACCCAAGGATTTTTGGCTAGACACTACTACAAAAAAGACAATACTTGACACCTGCTGAATGTCAACTAGAACATTACTTGACGGTTTTCCAAACGTCAACTATACTGCTGTCAAGTAATGTATCTTTACTTGACGGTCGGTTAACCGTCAACTATATATATAGTTGACATCCAATACCTATCAAATACATAAGTGGGTTGACGGTTGTAAAGCGTCAAGCTTAGTTTCCTCATTGACACTATGAAAGCGTCAAGTATAGTAGTAGGTTTGACAGTTGGGAACCATCAAGTACAAGATATTGGTTGACACGTAAAAAGTGTCAAGCAATGTATTCTTTTTTCAAAAAAAATAAAATAAAATATTCATTCCACAATTTTCCCGTAAACCTAAAAGTATTCCTACATATATGAAAGTATTCTTCAAACTCAAATATTTAACAGATTTGTAGGAACCAGAATAATAATATATATTTCATCAATCAAATGTTTCACCATGTACACAAAAAAGAATATAAGGATATATTGAACCTTTTGTTCCATGTACACAAAAAAGAACCTAACTAGATTTCCAGGAAATGTTTCCCATTGATTTGATCTTCTAAAAAAACACTTCAAACATTAAATATCCAATAGATTTTCAGCAACCAAAGTAACTTGTATATTTCAAAAACCAAAATAACAGCCTCTATCAATTCAAACACAAAATACCTACCAAGAGTTAAAGAAAAAACAACTCACATAACTTAAACTTAAACAAACATTATCTAAAAAAAATAAACATTCCTCTCTATATATTCAAACAAAAAATACCAACCCACTCTCAACTTCATTTTTTTTAGTCCACTTCCTAAAATTCAGTCTAGAGATGCAAATCATATAGCAAATTCAAATGAAAAAAAAAAGCAGACAAGAATAAGAAGCTACAAGTACTTAGGAAAAAGCTCCAATAATTGGCACTCAACTTATTGGATGTTAAGTTGTTTCCTAGTACACCAAGACTAGGTCGATCCTCACCTCGTTATTGAACTAAATAAAAAGTTAGTTGAGAAACTAAAGTGCTACCATAAAATAAACCCATCACATCTTAGTTACTTAAGACTCTTCTTGACCACTAGGTCACTCCATAATTGTTAAAATAACATCTTATCATTACGAGCTAGTTGATTTAACTAGTAAATGAAGAAATACTAGTAGCATAATTATGCCAAAAATACATCGAATGCTAAGTTCATGATACTGCAAGCAAAGATTCTAGCTAGTAATAGAAATTCACCATAATAGCAACAAAAACAAACGAAAATTGAAATTCATAAGCAGTAGAGGCATAAAAATAAGAAATTGAAATTTAGAGAGAGATTAGTAGTAGAAGAGAAAAAAAAGGACCCAAACAACAACTTGATAGTATGCATCCCACTGAAACAACCTACAAGGTCCTCGCTGCATCGCTTCTCCAAAAAATTGGTTGTAAATTTGGATTGATGGCTTTTGCTGGGTTCTAGCTTAAGGCTACAATTACTGAGAAAACTTTAAGTTGATTTAAAACATGAATTTTCTTGCTCACTAGTTTGGCAACATTTATTTTGAAAACTATTGACAAAGATAACGTTTTACAAATGTAAGATTTGAAGTTTAAATTATGTGATTCTTGGTAATAAAAACGGATAATTTATAAGTGCTAAATATTTTATGTTTTGTATTTTGAAGTCCACACATGTCTTAATTTTAGCCATGTTTTGTTATTTAATAATAAAAAAAAATAGGAAGGGTGACCTAGTTGTCAATAAGAGTCAAAAAGCTAATGTGCAAAAAGGAACTACCAATGCTAAAACTCACCTCATTTTTAGTCTACTTGGCTTTAGGTCTTAATTTAGTCCATTTTTCCATAATGTGTTTCTTGCATTTTATCAAACATGTTGCAGTCAACAAAATTAGAGATGCAAATCATAGAGCAAATTCAAATGAAAACAAAAGTAGACAAGAACAAGAAACTTCAATTACTTAGGAAAAAGCTCGAATCATTGACACTCAGCTTAGTGCATGTTAAGTCGTTTCACAGTACACCAAGACCAGGTCGATCCCCACCTCATTATTGAACTAAACAAAAAGTTACCTAAGAAATTGAGGTACCACAATGAATTGAACCTATAATATCCTAGTTACTTAAACCCTTCTTGACCACTAGGTCACTCCATGAGCATTAAGTTTATATTTTATTATTATGAACTAGTGGATTTAACCGGTAAATGAAGAAATATTGGCAGCATAATTATTCCAAATACATTGAATGTTAGTTCATGATACTTCAAGTAAGGATTCTAGCTATCAGTTAAGAATCAAACATAGCATTAATCTAAAAACACATAACATAATACTCAATAATACAAGCTTAGAAAGATAATTCTTCCCCATTTCACAGTATAGAGCATCTCAACAGAGCCAATGCCCAAGAAATTCACCACAACATCAACAAAAACAAACAAAAATAGAAATTAAATAAGCAGCTGGGGTATTATTAGAACAACTATTTGTTACCTTAGCTATTTGTTCAGTCCATGGTTTCCTTGGAATAAAAATAAGAAACTAAAATTTAGAGATAGATTAGTGATAGAAGAGAAAAAAAGGACCTGGACAACAACTTGAGATTGGTTGTAAGTTTCTTTTTGTCCCTAGTCTCTGACGATGAGAAGGTTGACAGAGTCGTCGTGTTTGGGCAGATGTGCAAATCGTTGAAGCTCAGCACTGCTTAAAATGATGCCACTCAACGCAATAAATACAAATAGAGTTTTCCCCAAAACAAAAGAACGTCTAAAAGAGATGGAGGTTGTGAGGATGTAACAGCCTGAATTTCTGTTAATTGTGAGATAAGGTTTTTGTAGCATTATTTCCAGGAGCAGTGGGATTTGTTAAGGTTTTGGCGGTTTATTGGTCGGGGGTGAAATAAGAAATTTCTTTTAAGGGTTCCTTGGGAGATTCGGGCCCTAGACTTAAGGGAATTGGAAGCTTGGATTTAATTAAAGGAAAATTAAGCGTCAGCTAGGACTCGAAGGAGGGAAGCCTTGGGAAGGGATTTTGAGATTTCTCCAAAGTTGATTTAATTTTAGGAAGGAAAAGAAAAGAGGAGAAAAGAGAAGGAAAAAGGAAAACCCTAGCCACCCACCCTCTCCTTCTCACCCTAGCCGTCGCCCAGCCCCTTGCCTCGCCGCCCAGCGCCGTCGTCGCCCTTGCTAGCGCCGCCGCTTCGCAGACCCGGCTGATCGCGTCGTCGTCCGCTCGCCTCAGCGCGCGATCGCCGCCACCAAAGCCGCGTCGAGCGGCCTGCGCAGAGATCCATCGCAGCGCGATCTCGCAGCGTCGCCCCGCCGTCCCAGCGCGATCTCGCCGCGTCGCCCCGCCGTCCCAGCGCGATCTCGCCGCGTCGCCCAGCCCGTCCTTCTCGCCGTCCCAGCTCGAGCTCGCCGCGTCACTTCGTAGGCCCACGTCCGTACGCCAGCGCCCCAGCGCCGTCGTGTCTGCACGATCGCGTCCGGAGCCCTTGATGGCGGCTCAGCCGACAAATACCGACGCCCACCGAGAGCCCCAATACGCTTGCTCTCTGCCGCGACGCCGCCTGCGCCGAGAGCTCCGCCTGGCCGTGATAGCTTGGTGCCGAGCTTGTTGCCTTCTCGGTTGCTTGGGATCGCATAGAAGCTCGAGGGTCACTTGTTGGGTGTGATTGATATTTCTCTACATGCTTCCAGGTAAGGGTTCCTTACCGAGGGTGTATGGATCCTGCGTATAATTGCTAGCAAGTCTTACCTTGTGATTGTATAAATTTCTAGTGGATAGGTTACATATTTCCTCTTGCTTCCAGGTTTGTGTTGTACTGGTGTTCCTATTATAATCTGTTAGTTCTATGTTAGTACTTGGCGGTGATCTAAAAATTAGGTAAGTCCCCGATGGGCACTCGCATCGATTCCGTATGTAGTTGAGAGTATAAGACCCGATGGGCATCTCTCGAGATCCTAGGCTGGAGTAAGACCCGAAGGGCATCCTAGATGTGTAAGACCCGTCGGCAAACATTGATGGCTAGAGGTGTAAGACCCGATGGGCATCCGTATGTGTAAGACCCCGATGGGCATCATTGATTGAGGTGTAAGACCCGATGGGCATCCGTATGTGTAAGACCCCGATGGGCATCATTGATTGAGGTGTAAGACCCCGATGGGCATCCGTATGTGTAAGACCCCGATGGGCATCATTGATTGAGGTGTAAGACCCCGATGGGCATCCAGGTGTATAACCTAGGGCAAGTTGTAATTGTAAGCCCTTGGCGAGCCAAATCTAGTGTTAGCTCTTAGCCTAAACAACTGGTTTGTCCTAAGTCATTGTATGGTTGCATGTCGGTGTGCTAAATGCTATGTTTATGTGTATTGTACCCTGGTTGGGGGATTCTTCTTGAGTAATACATTGCTCACCCTTCTTTTTCTCGTGTCCTTCCACCGTAACTTGGGACAGAGGCGGGATGGCTAGGAGGAGGTCATTGGATGGATGATCATGGACGACCCAACTCGAGACTATTTCACTTTATTATGTTTTTGTTGGTTTAGCATGTAGTTGGATTGAGTCATTAGAATATCATTCATTCAAAAACTTGTTTAAGACTTCTCGGATCGCTTTCCTTGATTTTCTTGAAAGTACCGAAACGTCCACTTTACTTGTTGGTTTTGCTTAATGGATTTTATGCTTGAACTTAGTTGTGTTGAATGAAAAGTTTTAAATTGGTACTCTCTATAAGTGATTTCATATTTTATTTATGCATGCTAAGAAAGGATCTAGGTTAGAGACCGTTAGTTTGGTCGGGTCCTTACAGAGGAAGGCGACGACTGAAGGGGAAATTGCTAGGGATTGTGACTTTTGCATAACAGAGTTTTCAGGAGATTTTGAATTCGACACTCGACTGTTAGGGATTGCAAAACTAAGAGTTCACGTTTTTTCTAGGGAAGGATTGAAACGATAACGTTTTTGTTTTGATTTAAAATTTTTATTTATAATTTAAAGCTTTTTGGTTAAAAAAAAGAAAAAAATGTATATATAAATAAAATGCGTACCCACACTCCTGCTTTCGATCACATTATTATTTTTTTAATTTATTTGACTTCTAGTGTGTGTCAAGAAATGTGTGCAATGCTTGACGCTTTACGGATATCAAATATCGTTAACAATTAAAAACACGGGATTTTGAAAGAAAATCCAACTCGATTTAAACTATTCTTGATGTTTTCATTATAAATTGATACATTATTTGACGTTTTTAAGAACAACTATTTCAAAACAGGTAGTGTCAAGTAATGTCATTTTTGTAGTAGTGAGACTAGGCTTGCGCAACAAGAACAAAGCTTTGGTTAGAACACACTCCAAACAAAACAGTTGGATCTCGGCTAGATCTACACATCTATACAACAAAACACAACAATCACTCACCTTGTAGATCTCGGCAATGAAGGCTAGAGAAGAAAGCTCTCGGATCTCACCAACAAGTATAGGAGTCAAGAAGTAACTTTGGCAAAGAAGCTCTCATATCCAAGGGGAAGAGCTCGGGGTGAAGCTTGTGTTGCAACTCAAAAATGGAGGAGAGGTGGTCTCAGATCTAAGCTTGGAGAAGGAGCTTGAGCTTGGTTAGATCTAACAACAATAAGGGGAAGAGCTTCTCGGATCCAAGCTTGCAAGCGGGAAAGGAGAAGAAATTGCTTGGAAAAGAAGATGAAGCTTGAGAGAGTTCGGCTATGGGAGGAATGAAGGAGAAGAAGAAGAAAGGAGAAGAGAAAGAAAGAATCGGCTAGGTCTAGGCAAATGAAAAACGTAAATCCCTTTTCATTTGTCGATTGAAACTCCTGGCCACCCACCTTCCAGTCATGGCAACAACACCTTTTTCTTCTATTTTCACAAATAATCTCCAAGCCTCCCAAATGCAGATCAACAAGGTTCGAGTCTTGGCAACAATACTTTTTTCTTCTAATTTTCATAAATAATCTCCAAGCCTCTCAAATGAAAAACCAACTGGGTTCGAGTCCCAGCAAGCACACATTTAAATCCTATTTTCTTCTTTAACCAAATCCCTGGAATCTGAAACCAAAGAATAACCATACTCATTAGATGGTTAAAACAATCATAAAATCCTGGTTAAGCACAAAACCGACCATGAGGGCAAAATGACTAAAATGCTCATAAACTCAATTGTCTTAACGGCCCAACCGAACCATTTAACAATTAACCGAATGCACCTGGAGAACCAGAACAAAAACCTGGGCCGTTACAAGTACCTGGCGGAGTTATCGTTGACGACCTTGATATGCATTGCCGGCACGGTGGAGGGCTCGATTGTGACACTAATTATGGAGGGTGACTTTAGCGTGTGGGTCATCGGTTGGGACTCTCGTCTTCTTGCTGCGTTAACCACTGAGCTGGAGACTGTCGTCGTCGCCAACGAGCAATTTTACTAAATCGAATTAATATTATTGCCCATATTAATAATAAAATTAATATTAATATTGTTGCCCATCGAATTAATAATAATAATAAAATTAATTAAAATTTGAAATAAAAAAACATAAATTTAAAGTTTAAATATTGTTTCCCATATTCCTAATTAGTTTTTAAATCCGAGTAATTTTACTAATGATCACAAATCAGGAATTTTACCAGTTATCACTTAAATTTAGTTGTCCTCGGGTTTGTAGGGTCAATTTCAGTTCAAATAAATGATTTTATTACACCAGTTGAAAGAAAAAAACCATAATCAATAAAACTAGATCGATCCAGGGAGAGGAAGAAGAAAAAGAAGCAGAAGCAAAACACAAATGGAGGAACACTTAGCGTCAATATTCGGAACGGAGAAGGATAGGGTGAACTGCCCGTTCTACTTCAAGATCGGAGCGTGCAGACATGGAGACCGGTGTTCTCGGCTTCACACGAAGCCCAACATCAGCCCCACCCTCCTCCTCTCCAACATGTACCAGTGCCCCGACATGATCACCCTCGGCGTCGAACCTCAGGGCCAACCCCTCGACCCTTGCAAGGTCCAAGACCACTTCTAGGACTTCTACGAGGACCTCTTCGACGAGCTCACCAAATACGGACATCTCGACAGCTTGAATATCTGTGATAATCTGGCCGACCATATGGTACTCCATTTCCACTTCCACCCCTTTTTAATTCATGCCTCTAATGTTCCTCACTCGGATTGGTACAGGTGGGCAATGTCTATGTTCAGTTCAGAGAAGAAGAACAAGCTACAACTGCTCTTCAGAATCTTAATGGGCGTTTTTATGCAGGTTTTCTGTTTTCTTTTACTTATTTAGCTTTCTTTTTTCTTATGGGGTTTCTATAATCTTGTGGGTTCTATGCTATATAAGTACTTAATGTAGATCTAATCTAAATTATTTTTGTTGCGCTGCTTCAAATCTAGGGTTCATTGATTGTTAACTTCGTAACAGGGCGACCCATCATTGTTGACTTCTCTCCTGTGACGGGTTTTCGAGAAGCTACTTGTAAGCAATACGAGGAAAATGTATGTAATCGTGGTGGCTACTGCAATTTTATGCATTTGAAGAAGATTAGCAGGTTATACTAATATTATCATCATGGTTCCTTTGTTTCCCCTGATGAGGAATTGCCTACCTAATCATCCTTATGTTATTTGTTATTGCTTTCCATGTGCTTTTAGAGAGTTGATAAGGCGTTTATTTGGGAGGAGCAGACACAGACGTAGCAGAAGCCGTAGTCAAAGTTGAAGCCCCTAGAGGCATCATGGATATGATGAGTGTTCACATGGTGGTCGCAGACGTTGACCCGGTAGAAGAGACGGTGACAATGAATTTCGGTACAATGATAGAAGCATGAGACCTAGAAGTCGTAGTCCTAGGCATAGAGGGGGACGAAGTAGGAGCCCTAGAGGTGGGGGCAGGAGGAATAGGAGCCCAGTTAGGGATAGTAGTGCTGAAAGAAGGGCTAAGATTGAACAGTGGAATAGGGACAAGGAAAAGGAAGACAATAGGAGTGGTCATCAGGATGCCAAGGGTCATGGTGGAAAAAACAATGGCTTTGTACAAAATGAAGATGAATTCGATCCTTCTAAGCAGTACTAGAGAAAATGATGGTTGTGATACGAACCCGGGGTCATTGAAAGTTTACTCAAGGCGAACCAAGAAGTGACAGATCTCTTTTATTGCTTTATTAAATATAATTATGTTTTGTTATTTAAGTTGTATTGGGCTTTTGGGCCTTAATGGGGATTATTTACTAAATTAGGTTAAATACTAGGTTTTCTATAAATAGGTCATGTTAGGCCTCTAGCAATTCATTCAAACAGTTGTTGTCTTTGTATTTGGCTCTTTGAGAGATCCTCTCGAGAGATTATCATAGTTTCTTAATAATAATAGTAGTAGATTCTATCATTTTGGTATCAGGAGCCATTTGCCGATCCGGAATGGTGAGTACTAAGATGGAGACCAGGATGCAAGAGTGTGAGGAAAATGGTACCGAGATGCTAAAAAAACAGCAAGAGTTCGAGGTTCAGTTGGCAGCTATGGGGAGTCGGATGGATCAGGAATTTGGACAGTTGAATCTCAACATACAGAAGCTTTTAGAACGCAAATCGAACAAGTCGAATCCCAAACCAAATATCGCGATAAAGGGAAAGGGGTGCGCGCGAGCCCGGAAGGGAGAGCGGTCGCGCGGCGCGTCGGCGGCGGAGGAGCTGAGCGGCGTGGTCGGGCCACTGGCCGGGCGATCGAGGCCGGGGGCGTTGGCGAGCGGGTGTGGCGCGAGAGCGCGACGCGCGCGGGCTCGAGCCGCGCGTGGGCGGTGCGCGGAAACGATCCTGGGTGCGCCCGGCGGGCCTGGGCGATCGAGCGCGAGCGAACGGAATGGGGCGCGAGGCCGACGCGGGTTCGGGCGCGGAGAGCGGGGTGGTCGGGGCACAGGCGAGTGGGGCGAGCCCTAAGCGGGTGAGCGGGGTTGGTCGGGGATGCGCCGGGGTACGGAGAGTGGGGCGCGGGCTCGGGCGTAGGTGGGGTGAGTGGGCGCGGGCCGTGCGTGGTGAGCGGGCGCAGGCGCGGGTCGAGGCGGGCGACCGTGGTGTTTGGGCGAGGCGGTCGGGTCGGGCCGGGTGGATTCACCGGTTCGGGTCAGCCGGGGTGGACCGGGGAGAAAATTTTCGTGGCTTGACCAATGGGGACAATTATATGAGTTCGGAATTCGAGCGAAGGGGAGATGGCCGGTTCGAGGGCAGGGGGAATGTTTTTCCGGAGGAGAGGAAGGTGCGCATAGGCTATGAAAGGCTGATTGCGCATGACGGTTGGAACGAAGGGAGGATTGGAGGGACGAGCAAGAACGGGTGACCAAGGGGACCAGGAGCGGCGGATGGGATGGACCAACCGTTGATAGACGATTACGGAAATTGGAAATGCCGGTGTTTAAGGGTCTTCTTGATGAGGATCCGGACGGGTGGCTCTGCCGAGTAGAAAGGTATTTCTGGGTAAATAGGTTGACGGGCCATGAAAGGGTTGATGCAACAGCCCTGTGTATGGAAGGGGAGGCATTGGAATGGCTACGATGATGAAGAGGATCGAGCTCAGATTGCTTCGTGGGAGGAGTTTCGAGAATTTCTATTGCATCGTTTCCAACCAACGATCAATGACAATAAATATGCCAACTTGATGAGTCCGCAACAAGTGGGAATATCAAGGAATATCGCGGTTGTTTGAGAAATATGCAAAGGGTATGCGCGATATCGGTCGAGTGCCTTGGAAGGAAATGGGAGAGTGGACTAAAGCGCGTAAATACGGCGAAATGAGGAAAATGAGACGATCGGAATCCGGGATAAGAAATTCATGACACAGTAATCGAAGATGACTTGGCTTTTCAAAATCAAGTCAAAGGAGTTAGCACGACGTCAACAAGAAGACCAAGCTCGAGTTCGGTACTATGAGTACCGAGTAGCGAGGAGTACGAACCAAAAACCATCACACCTGCCTCAGTCTATTCTAGCCGATCAACACCGTCGAACATCCCCACACCCGCCATCCCGTATAAACGTTTAACAGATAGTGAGATCCGCATTCGTAAAGACAAAGGGCTATGTTTTAGGTGCGATGAGAAGTTCGTACCGGGGCACAGGTGTAAGAAAAAGGAACTGCAAGCTCTGTAGATTCTTGTTGTACGTGATGCAGTAGAAACACGGGAAAATGAGGAAAATGATGATTCCCAAGAATGTACGTTCGAAGAGGCTTTTGTTGAGGAAATGGTGGATACACCGAATATGGCAGCCCTTTCATTGCACTCCATGGCTGGACTAAGCTCTCCAAAAACTCTAAAGGTGACAGGCTCGATACGGGGACATGAAGTAGTAGTATTAATCGATAGTGGGGCTACGCATAACTTCATATCCGAGGACATGGTTGCTAAATTGAAATTACCGGTAGAACCATCTGATGATTATGGCATTATGTTGGGGACTGGGGATTCTGTGAGAACTGCGGGCATTTGTAAGAATGTGGAACTTCAGTTGACCAAGATGAGAATAGTAAATGATTTCTTGCCCTTACCGTTGGGTAGTGCGGATGTGATTTTGGGCGTTGTGTGGCTTGCCACATTGGGAAAAATTGAATTTGACTATCGAGCGCTTAAAATGAAATTCAAGCTAGGGTCAAGGCAGGTCGAATTGCAGGGCGAGCCACGGCTGGTCAAGGCCCAGGTTTCATTGAAATCTATGATGAAATCCTTACGTCCCGAGGAGCAGGGGCTTCTGGTCGAGCTGAATATGATTGAAACCCCGATACGCCACGCGAATGATCCGGGACCCTACCTGACTTGTCTCAGGTACCCACAGAACTCCACGCCGTACTTTGTTTATACTCACCGGTTTTTGAATCATTGACAGGTCTACCTCCACAGCGTAATTGCGACCATGCTATTGCGCTATTGCCAGGCAAGGATTCCGTGAATGTACGTCCGTATCGGTACCCGCAGTACCAGAAGAACGAGATTGAAAAACTAGTGGGCGAAATGTTATTGGCGGGTATTATCCGTCCCAGCACGAGCTCGTTTTCAAGTCCAGTTCTGTTGGTTAAAAAGAAGGATGGGAGTTGGCGCTTCTGTGTCGACTATCGCGCCCTGAATCAGGCGACAGTGCCCGATAAGTATCCGATACCGCTGGTGGATGAATTATTAGATGAGTTGCATGGGGCAACGGTATTTTCAAAAATTGATCTGAAGGCAGGGTACCATCAAATACGTGTTAAGGCGGCTGATGTACACAAAACAGCATTTAGAACTCACGAGGGCCACTACGAGTTTGTAGTCATGCCTTTCGGGTTACGCAACGCGCCTGCGACATTTCAATCAGTTATGAATGAGCTTTTGCGTCCGTTCCTACGCCGTTTTGTGCTAGTATTTTTTGATGACATCCTAATCTACAGTGTGACCATCGATGAGGATAAGGAGCATTTAGTCAGCGTGTTTGAAGTGTTACAGACACATGCCTTGGTGGCAAATGCCAAGAAATGTCAGTTTGGACTGCGCAGGATTGAGTATTGGGGGCATTTTATATCTGCTGAGGGAGTGGCTGCCGATCCGGAGAAAATTGTGGCCATGGAACGTTGGCCAAGCCCTAAAAACATTAAAGACTTACGGGGATTCCTTGGGCTCACAGGTTACTATCGTCGTTTTGTGGCGAATTATGGGTCGATGGCTTTTCCATTGACTCAGCTGTTAAAAAAAGGAAGGTTTGAATGGGGCCCAACAGCGGAAGAATGCTTTCAGAGACTTAAGCATGCAATGAGTAGTGTGCGAGTATTGCGATTGCCGGACTTTGATCAGTTGTTTGTTGTGGAGACGGATGCTTCGGTATTGGCGTGGAGTGCGATCTGATGCAACGAGGATGGCCGTGGCCTATTTCGATGAAGGCTCTTCCCCTTACACATCGCGTGAAGTCAGTTTATGAGCGCGAGCTAATGGCTATCGTGTTTGCAGTCCAGCGTTGGCGAGCTTACCTATTAGGACACCACTTTATTGTACGTACGGACCAAAAGAGCCTTAAATTCCTGCTCGAACAACGTGTAGTTGATGGGGAGTACCAGCGATGGATAGTGAAACTACTCAGTTATGATTTCCATATTGAATACAAGAAAGGATTAGAAAACAGACCGGAAGATGCCCTTTCTCGTATGCCATCGACCGGGGAGTTGAGCATGTTGAGTTGTGTGGCCGGAGTTAACACGGCAGTGTTCACTCAACAAGTGCGGGAAGATGCAAAGTTGTTTGCTATTTATAGTCTTTGTAGTTGCGGAGAGGAGGGTCCGCCAGTTATTCCGTCATGGGTGATGTGCTATTATATCGGGGGCGGTTGGTGCTACCTCAGGCCGCCCTACGATTCCTCACATCTTGAATGAGTTCCACGGGGGGGCCATCGGGGGACATTTTGGGGTCCTAAAGACGTACCAACGCCTCGCTAAAGAGGTCTATTGGCCTGGAATGAAGGCTCGCGTTCGCGCATTTGTGGCCGAATGTTCGATTTGTGTTCAAGCGAAGCATCTATCGTTGTCCCCAGCTGGTTTGTTGCAACCGTTACCGATTTCGAACAGGATTTGGGAGGACATTTCGATGGATTTTGTTGAAGGACTTCCCCGTTCTGAAGGTTATGACACTATTTTTGTGGTAGTGGATCGGCTATCTAAGTACGCGCACTTTATACCCCTTAGGCACCCATTTACTTCTCTTTCAGTGTCACAGGTCTTTATCAGGGAAGTGGTCCGTTTGCATGGAGTGCCTAAGAGTATCGTGTCGGACCGTGACAAGATATTCACTAGCCTCCTCTGGGAAGAGATATTCAAGGCTTCTGGGACTCAGCTACGTCGGAGTACTACCTACCACCCACAAACTGATGGCCAAACTGAGGTCGTCAATCGCTGTTTAGAATCATACCTACGATGCTTTGTGTTGACACACCAAGTCCCGAAATCATACCATTGGTGGCAGCTGGGCTGAGTTCAGTTTCAATACGTCTTTTCACTCATCCATGGGGATGACTCCTTTTGAAATTGTTTACGGGCGTTCTCCGCCAACCATTTTGGGTTATGATTATGGGGCTAGTCCGGTAGCAACAGTGGATTCCTTAATGATGGAACGGGATCGAATGTTGGAGAAGCTTAAGGCAAATTTGTTGCGTTCACAGCAATTAATGACGGAGCGTGCTAACGCAAAGCGCCGGGATGTTCAGTATGATGTGGACGATTTGGTGTATGTTAAGCTCCGACCCTACCGCCAGTCGTCCTTGGCGAAGTTTACACACCCCAAGTTAGCACCACGGTTCATCGGGCCATATCGTGTGTTAGCTCGGGTGGGGCCTGTGGCGTACCGATTGGACTTACCACAGACGGTAAGGATTCACCCGGTTTTTCATGTTTCCGTGCTACGCAAGGCGGTTGGTTCCTCTGGGCTTGTTTTCCCGACACCGGCTTTGGTAGGAGATGATCTAAGCGTGCTCGTTTGTCCCGAGGCTGTTTTGGGTCTACGAGAGTCCTCGCAGGAGGGAGGTTCGCGCCAAGTTTTGATCCAATGGGAAGGATCCACTCCGGACGACGCTACTTGGGAGTCTGCTGCAGATCTAGAGCTCCAATTTCCGGATTTTCACCTTGAGGACAAGGTGGCTCTTTGGGGGGGAAGTATTGATACGAACCCGGGGTCATTGAAAGTTTACTCAAGGCGAACCAAGAAGTGACGGATCTCTTTTATTGCTTTATTAAATATAATTATGTTTTGTTATTTAAGTTGTATTGGGCTTTTGGGCCTTAATGGGGATTATTTACTAAATTAAGTTAAATACTAGGTTTACTATAAATAGGTCATGTTAGGCCTCTAGCAATTCATTCAAACAGTTGTTGTCTTTGTATTTGGCTCTTTGAGAGATCCTCTCGAGAGATTATCATAGTTTCTTAATAATAATAGTAGTAGATTCTATCAGGTTGCTATTGCTTGCCTGAAAGAAACATTTCTGGTTTGCTTCTGTACTTTTATTGGTTCAATTTAGGGACCTTAGTAGAATACTTCCCCATTTCTAAAAATAAACCATCCTATTTTTTAAAAAAGAAGTAGCTCACTGCCATTTCCACTGTGCAGGTGGAGGACAGGTTCCCTGTCATGTGTTATTGAATGTCAATTCCAGTTTGTTAATCAAATCCTCTTCACCCTAGGGAATAATATAAATAGGATAGACAGTCTTCTTGATATTTTAGCACAACTTACGGAACAGATCTCGTTCAAGTGTGGTCGTTGGTGAGTAACACCCACCCTCTTGGAAAAGTATACTTTCATACCATTTTTAATTTGGTTAGAGCTATCCCTATCCATTATTCCTCGTCTTTTTGTAGTTCCTTAGTCACTAGTGCATTTCATTAGTGTAGAATGTGTGTATCGTTCGTTGTGCTTTACCCTCACACGTCTTTAGGAAAGGTGTTTTACAAACCATTTTTAGTTTTCCTTTATTTTTAAACCCTTTACTTTTACAGTGAAGAGGAAGACCAAAATTTTATAACCAGTCTTCATGTTTACTAATGATTTGGTCACTTTTTTAGACAGGTCAATCTATGAAGTGGTGTTTGTTTGCTATTTAGTATATTATTTTCTATCTCCAAAATTTACTCATTCAAACTGGCATTTCCTCAAATTCATTTTCTTTGGCTTGTGATTGGTTTTTCAAAACTTGTATTTTCTTCAAATTTTCAATTTCTTGTGGGTGTATTCATACCCAAAGCAGTAGAGCTTGCCATCCATCTAATTGAATGATGTTGTCCTCGTCCATGTTTCATCTTAACAGGAAAATAGGATCCAAAGCGTGTGGTTATGACTTTTTATTTTATATGTATATTGAATCTTTATATCTTTCTTACATACTTTGCGAGTTTTGTAGGTTCAGGTTTTCCTGCTTGCCCTAATACTTCTTAGGTAGCTTACCATGGTATTCATAATACAGGTTTGGCTGTTATCTCTTGAGGACTTGCAAGATAGGATTTTCTGTGATTTTTCATTGGAAACATGAAGGAAGCTTCTCCCTAAATCTTCTGCAATGCTGAAAATGTGTCCTCGTTAGAATGATTTTCTCTAATTCCCTAACAAGTTAAGAATTTCTGCGACAAAAGCATCTTAATATTGCTTTATTATTTTGAATTCAGTTGTATTTCCATATTGTATTGACTTTTTACAGAGATGAATACTTAGGAACTTTCATTAAAAATTATTTAAGTTTACTTGGTTGGCTAGATATCTATTATTGTACTTCTCATTCTGCTTGTATTGACATTCTGCTTGTATTGACATTAGGGTTATTCACGGTTCAGTTCGGTAGGGATTTTGGCCAAACCATATATGAATCGAACCTTTCGGTTCGATAGAACTTTAAACCGAATGGAAAATGAAATTTTCGGTTTTGACTTTGAAACCGAACTGCGATCCATCGATTTGCTCGGTTCAGTTTTAACTGATCGTTGTTGTCCTTCTATTTGTTAAGTCAAAAACTGCAATAAATTCAAAAAAATTAATGAACCTAAATGTGTTTGATTAAAAGATGAAAGAGGAAGAACAATTTTGGATATGCGTGTATCACCCAGTTAGGTTTCTAAATTTAAAACAGAAAACGTAAGTGGAGTTAAAGAGAAAAGAAATGTAAAAAATAGAAACAAAAGAAGGAATATAAAAAGAAAAGAAGGAAAAAAGCGGCGACTTAAGGAAGAAGAATCTGAAGTAAAGGAAAAAAAAGTGGTAGAGGGAGAGTTAGGAGGGTTTGTTTGTAAGAAATTATATATACACATTAGATTCATGGGTTGGATTTTGTAAAAGAAAAAATAACATATTTAAATTAGAGTACTATTGGGCTGGCTAGAATGGGCCTCGTTAATTTAAAAAGAAAAAAAATAGGGAAATAGTAGTAAATGACTAGTTTTTTAAAAATAATTAAAAAAATATCTAAACTTTTTAAGATTTTAAATGAGTATCTAAATTAAAAATCAGTGAAATAGATAATTAAAATATCTCCATAATATCCTTGATTTTATTTTTTAAAAACATATTTATTAATTACAAAACCTAATTAAACGTTCCTTTTATCTAGACTAACACTCTCAAATATAGGAGAGAATATCTCCATACAACTAAGTCATATATTTGTTTTCAATATCTTTCAATTTTTTATTTAATTTAGGGGATTTTGCATGTATAACAAAAAATGCAAAAATATTTCCATCTATATCGCAAAATCCAAAATAATTTCATTTGTAGCAGAAAATCCAAATTGACTTCTATCACTTGTTGAGTTCTATTAGTGATAGAATTCAATCAATGATAGACTCATTCTATCACTGCTTAAGTTTTCTATCAGTGATAGAAATCTAAATTGAGTTTTATCACTAGGTGAGTGATAGAAATAAATATGCTATAGATGAATTATTTTAAAAATTATGTTGCAAATATAATATAAGAGGTAGAATATGCTGCTGATGGTAAATTCTCTTTAATTTATTTAATATCTTTGTCAAATCCTTTTTTATTTAACAGCAAGGAATTGTCAAATCGTCTTTGATCGTCTTCTCCATGGCAATGAAAATTATCCTTTTATTCATTTTACAACTCATTGCATCTAACATTTGCCACATTCTTCGATCGTTCTCACTCACACTTACACTTTTTGTTCATGATTTCTTTCACACTCACACTTTATGTTCATGATTTTGATTTTTTGAGATTGGGGATACAATTGCGACCCAATGTTGGATCTCACTTTCGTTGAGGGGAGGTATTCACAAGTTTTTGTTTGATTTTCACGGATTTCTCCATCAATAAAAGTGACGCCGATTACAATTGCTTTTAATGGAGTTTGGACAACGCGAATGTATATTCAAATTACACCACAAAATATGTTGACATCGGATCCACAATATCCCAATTTTTATTCACCTTCACCCCAAGTCTCAAACTGGATACAAGCCTGAGTGTTTAGCCTTTTCTCTTTACAAATATAAGGTTAACGTTAACAGAAATAGAGAAGTGCGGGGTTAGTACACGGTGTGTACACAAACTGATGCGTTCTGGCTGAAAATATGATAGTATGTTTTGGTACACATGGTATATAACCAGGAACAAAAGATGCTAAAGCGGTTGAAATCATGACAGTATGTTTTGGTAGACATGGTATATAACCAGGAACAAAAGATGAAAAAGCGGTTGAATTCATGATAGTATGTTTTGGTACACCTGGTATATAACCAGGAACAAAAAACAACTACAACACCAAAGAATTATGCTAAGCATGCATTTTTTGCATCCAACGTTCGTATTCAAGAGAGGATTTGAGGTGAATTCTCTATATATTTTTATATTTGTTATTTCTTTCAATATTAAAGAATTCACTCACGTGGACCATGTATACTGTTATGATTAAATCCTCATCTCAAATCTTTCGAAAAATAATTTAAAATAATTAACAATATACTTTCTTTTTTATCTTTTGAAATAAATTTTAAATTTCCATCTTTTGGTTAAAGACTTAGAATGTTGTTAAGATTTTTCTTAAGGTTGTTACAGAGAAAAAGAGATTTCAAAAGATATTTTTATTTTTTTAAAAAAAACAAAAATTAAGTAGAGGGGTATAATTGTCCATTTCTTATTTACAAATTAATAATTAATTTTTCAGATTTAAAAAGAGACATTTATTTAAACTCCAAGATATCGTAGACATTCTCTTAATATTTATCCAAAATCTAGACATTTGCCTAGTTGTCCTAAAAAAATATTGGCAATCTGGAGAATCAACTCGAGTGAGCTGCGGTCGGAAGGACCACAATACCATCGTGCCACTTATCTATTTCACTCCTTAATACAAATGCATTATATACATTATATCGGTCTAATTTTTTCGGTTTCTTAATGTTTGGAACTGAAAATCGAACCAGTATGTTCGATTTTTTGAAAATGCAAACCGTTTGACTATCAGTGACAGTTAGAGCTTTGATTGTAAACCATCTCTGTCTACCTGCATCACCCGCCACCCACCCGAGTACCTAAATTCCATCCGCTTGCGAGCCCAACCTTTGTGCTTGCACACGCAACCGTACTCGTTCCATGATGCCTCGTCAATAAGGTCAAGACTACGTCCAGAGTTATTTGATACCACTTCTCAAATGCCTTGCACACGAAGAGGCTAAGTTTTTGATGAGTGAAGCTCAATCCAATTTGTTAGTGGCTATACACTGCGAGGTCACATTAAAAAAGAATCCTCTCCACTTTTTCCCTCCCTAAAAAATGCTTATAAACCTAGATCTCAAATTTCCTTTTCCCTCTTCCTTTGGCGTCGATTTCTACGCACTCAGGCGGTCTATTTTGTACATCAGAAGGTTGTTTTCTCCAGGCTTCAGGTGTTGTTTCTTCGACGGGCGAGGTCTCTTTCACATTTTTCCCGAGGTTGAGCTTCACTTGGGGTTTTGTTGATGAGGTGGAAAAATCTTTTTTGGTGGGTATTTCTTTCCTTTAATGTGTTGTTTCGACCATTGTTGACAGAAAGTATACAAGATCTTGTCTTCCAACACCAATGCAACCAAGACACTTTCGGGTGAAGCTTTGTCTAGACCTTGTTTTGCCCCACTACTAGATTTGCCAAGGTTATCTTCTTTCTCATGGTAGGGACAAGAAGATATACATTTGTGGCAAAGCCAAAGATTAAGCCTCCATTTGATAACCATTTTGCTTTTGAAATTTAAGCCTACAACAACTACCTTATTATAATTTTTTTCTTATTTGAATATCTACATTTTACCTATATTTTAATAAACAAAACTAAAATTTGGAAACAAAAAAAAGTAGCTTCCAAAAACTTGTTTTTGTTTTTGAAATTTGGTTAGTATTCACCTACCTTCTTAAGGAAAGATGAATATATGGTAGGAAAGATGAAGCACATAGTAGAAAATTTAGATAGAAATAGGCTTAAATTTCATAAACCAAAAACAAAAAACCAAATGGTTATTAAATGAGGCTTAAGTTTTTTCATTTTATTACCGTGATTTGTCCACTCTAAAACTTGTGTTGTGTCCATTCATCATTCGATCTACCATGACTCGATTTTTCTGCCTCCTTTGGCCGTACCAAGTATAATCATATCTTGGCATACAAACATCATTTTTCATTTTCTAACAGAATACAAGGATATCTTATCTACATTGATTTTGATATACAAGCTTTACCCGCAATCGTGTTTCTTTGTTTTCCACATTAGACTTGTATTTTACCATTTTGTCTTTGTAGTATGCTCATTGATCGATGCTTATCAATGTTTTGAATGGTTTCTATGTGACATTTTTTTACTTTCTCAAAAAAAAAAAAAAAAAGATTTTGTTCTGAAAAAAACACCCACATCCAACTCAAGTTACACATGATATTTTCTTTGTAGGAAAATTAATTTACTAGAAGAAAGCAAGTTGTATTTGAAACAGAGAAAAAAAAAATACAGAGGAGAATTTGCTTAAAAATCACTGTGTTCATTTGACTTTTCCTCCAGCAATTTATAGCCAAGATACAACCTAAAAATAAATCGCATAATTCCACTACCTAAAATATAGGATGCACTATCACACTATTACACGATCTAATTAATGGCTGAAGACCAGAAGACACGATTACTAAAAGACACTGAATTTAAAACAAAATAAATTAATTAATTAAATAATAAATTAAAATCATAATTAAAATATAATCAACATCCCTCCTTAATTTTGATTTGGAATGATATTCACACCAAGTAGGTTCATTAATTTGATAAAGGCATCGATCTTCAACGGCTTAGTAAGAATATCTGCAATCTGATCTTCTGACTTGCAATATTTCAATTCGATCATGTTCTTCCCAACCTGGTTTCGTAAAAAGTGATACCGAATATCAATATGTTTACTCCATGAAAGACTGGATTCTTTGCCAAATTGATTGCAGAGATATTGTCAACATAAATCTTCATTGGACCTTCAAGATTAATGCCAATTTGACTCATGATATTGTGGAGCCAAACTGATTGACATGCACTTGCTGCAGCAGCTACATACTCAGCTTCACATGTGGATAATGCAACAATTAACTGTTTCTTTGATGACCACGAGCAAACAGTCTTTCCGAGCATAAAACAATGACCACTTGTGCTCTTCCTCTCATCTGAATCTCCACCCCAATCACTATCTGAGTATCCAACGATCTCAATCTCTTTGGATGAAGAGTAGAATAGACCAAAAGTTGTAGTACCTTTAATGTAGCGCATAATTCTTTTTACTGCTTGTAAATGAATCTGTCGAGGTGACTCCATGTATCGACTAACCAATCCCACAAAGATAACAAATATCGGTCTAGTGCACGTGAGATATCTTAAGCTTCCAAATCTGCTTAAAGTATGTTGCATCTACACTTCGCTCATCATCATCTTTGTTAAGCTTAAGTCCGGTTTCAATCAAGCGCTTTCACCGAGTTTGAATCTTTCCATCTTAAACTTCTTCAAAAATTCAGCAACATATTTCTTTTGATGAATGAATATTCCATCATCTCCCTGGATAACCTCAATGCCCAAAAAGTAAGACATTAGACCAAGATCGCTCATTTCAAATTCCTTCATCATAATATGCTTGAAATCACTAATCATCTTGAGATTATGTCCTGTAAAAATCACATCATCAACATAGAGACATAAGATTAGCAAATCTCCATAATCATTGGTCTTTACATATAGACCACAATCTGATGGACATTTTTTTAAATCCAGTATCATGAAGAAATGAATCGATCCTCTTGTTCCAAGCTCTTGGCGCCTGCTTAAGGCCATACAAAGCCTTATTAAGTTTGTAGACATTGTTCTCTTTGCCAGATTGTATAAAACCAGGTGGCTGCTTTACATAAACCTCCTCGTCGAGTGGGCCGTTAAGAAACACCGATTTGACGTCCATCTGGTGAACTTTCCATTGCTTTTGTGCAGCTAAAGCAATGATTAATCTCACAGTTTCCATTCGTGCTACGGGAGAAAATATTTCTTCATAATCAAAGCCTTCTCTTTGCTTAAATCCCTTCGCCACCAACCTTGCTTTGTATTTGTCAATTTCACCATTTGCTTGCAATTTGATTTTATACACCAACTTCACATCAATTGCTTTGTGTCCTTTTGGAAGATCAGTCAACTGCCATGTGTTATTTTTCTCAATTGCCATCAATTCTTCGTTCATAGCCTTTTGCCATTTGGGATTTTTAATGGCATCTTCAAGTTCAACAGGCTCTAAATCTGCGAGAAAAGAAAAGTGGACTAATTCTCCATCATTATCATCCTCATCATCGAGATTAACTTCGTAATCTTGAAGATGTGCAGGTTGTCGACGCTCCCTTCTTGGCCTTTCCATAGTAGTTCTAATTGGAGCTGCAATTTCTGGTTGAACTGCAGGTGTTTCTTCATTGACTCTACCCTCTACATCTGCATCCTCATTCAAAACATAAATGTAACGATTTGTTGAGTCTATGTCACCTGTTGTATTCCAATCCCATACCTCGCTTTCTGCAAATTTAACATCACGACTTACTATCACCTTCTTTGTCATTGGATTGTACAATTTGTACCCTCCTTGCTTATATCCAATGAAAATTGTCTTGATTGCCCTATCATCCAACTTGGTTCTTGTTGCCTTAGGGACATGAGCATAAGCAACTGATCCAAATATTTTCAAGTGTTGGACATTGGGTTTGAATCCACTCCATGCCTCAGTAGGAGTTGTGTTGGGAAGACTTCTTGTAGGTGATCGGTTCAACAAATATACTGCACATGAAACAGCTTTAGCCCAAAAATAATTTGGCATACCTTTCGCTTTAAGCATGCTCCTGGCCATATCCATAATTGATCTATTCTTTCTCACAGCTACTCTGTTGTGTTGAGGAGTGTAGGGAACAATAATGTTGTGTTGCAATCCAAGCTCCTCACAGTGAATTTTGAAATCATTTGACTTGTATTCACCTCCTCCATCACTTCGCATCATCTTGATTAATTTGTCACTCTGTCTCTCCACAAATGCTTTAAATATTTTAAAGTAGTGAAATACCTCATCTTTGCTCTTCAATAAATAAATCCAACTTTTCCTTGAAAAATCATCAATAAATATTAGAAAATACTTGTTCCCTTCAATTGATGATATGTTCATTGGGCCACAAACATCTGTATGAACTAGCTCCAAAGGAAATTTTGCACGCCAAGGCTGCTTAACAAAAGCTGTCCTGTGATTCTTTCCAAAAATACAAGCTTCACACAATTGATCAAGGTGATGAATATTGGGTAAACCTTTCACTAAATTATGTTTGGAAATATTTTCCAAACTCTGAAAATTTAAATGCCCAAAACGTAAATGCCATAACCATGATTCATCATTCATCATTGTATTCAAGCACTTGAAATCACCCATATTGAAATCTACTGGAAACATACGATTTTTTGATAAAAAGGTTTCAAGAATCATATTACCTTCTTTATCAAAGATTGAGAATTTATTTCCATAGACGTGCATCACATAACCTTTTTCGGCCAACTGTCCCATACTCAACAAATTACTTTTCATACCAGATACGCAAAAAACATTTGAAATGTACATGTGATCACCATTTTTCAATGTTATAAGAATTCGCCCTTTTCCAGTCACCGGAACGAACCTTCCATCACAAAATTTCACTCTTGTGTGAAACGATTCATCAAAATCTGCAAACAACTCCTTATGGCCACACATGTGATTCGTGCAACCAGTATCCAAATACCAAGTTTGGTAGTTTGGAGTTTCATTTGATGTGGCTACCATTAATAATGCATGATCTTCTTCGTCATAATCCTCTTCTTGAGCACAATTGGCAGCTTGATTGTCACCTTTTGATCTGCACTCATTTGCATAATGGTCGCGCTTGTGGCAATTATAACATTCCACATTTGATTTATTATTTGTGCCTCTACGTCCTCCACGACCACGTCCTCTTTGCCAGGAGGAATTTGATTTCAAATTTTGATTGGAACCAGTATTATTCTGGTCAGTATCTCCATGATTCTGGCCACCACGACCTTTGTTGGAATAGCCACGACCACGTCCTCTGCCTCTGCCTTGTGAACCACCATATGAGCTACTAATTGAGGCTTGTGCTTGCAAATCCTGTTCAATTGGTTTTTCAATTTTACTGTCATTCATCCGTTGCTCATGTGCTTTTAGAGAACCAGATAATAACCTTACTGTCATTTTTGACAGGTCATTGGCCTCTTCAATTGCAGCAACAACATGTTCAAATCTGGGAGTTAAAGACCTCAAAATCTTCTCCACCTTTGTTTGCTATGAATGTGTTTCACCATTGGTCTTCATTTGGTTCGTCAGGGCAAGAATCCTATTGATGTAGTCATCAACAGTTTCTGTTGTCTCCATCTGCAGCAACTCATATTGGCGCCTTAGGGTTTGAAGACGAACCCTTTTGATCTTGTCATCACCTTTATAAGAGGTTGACAAAATGGTTCAAGCCTCATTTGAGGTTGTTGCTCCTTCAATCTGCTCAAATGTCTCATCATTCATCCCTTGGTGGATGAAATACAATGCCTTTTTGTCTTTCTTCTTCTGTTCACGATGTGCTACTCGTTGCACATCAGTTGCATTTTCAGCTAATGCAGAAACTCCATTTTCCACTATATCCCATAATTCATGGTAATCGAACAGAACTTTCATCTGTACAAACCACCGATTATAATTCTTTCCATCCAAAATAGGAACTGACAATTGGGTAGAATTATTCATGATAACAGAAGAACTTGGCTCTGATACCACTTTGTAGGAAAATTAATTTACTAGAAGAAAGCAAGTTGTATTTGAAACAGAGAAAAAAAAAATACAGAGGAGAATTTGCTTAAAAATCACTGTGTTCATTTGACTTTTCCTCCAGCAATTTATAGCCAAGATACAACCTAAAAATAAATCGCATAATTCCACTACCTAAAATATACGATGCACTATCACACTATTACACGATCTAATTAATGGCTGAAGACCAGAAGACAAGATTAATAAAAGACACTGAATTTAAAACAAAATAAATAAATTAATTAAAATCAGAATTAAAATATAATCAACATTCTTTTCATCCATATTTAGAAGTTTCGTACCAAATCAACTTTGTTTGTTTATAAGTAAAGTTGTGTACATTTCTTCGACAAGCAGTTATGTTTTAATTTGTGCTTCATTCTGTCGTTGATATTAACTTTGAACCACATATGAGTAACAAAGAATTTTGCTTCATGATGCACTAAATATTGCATTTCTATAATTTTGTTATCAAGTCATCGCTAATTCTTTTACCATGCGGCTGAAAGAGTGAGAATGTAAGATTATAAGAAAAATATTGACTTATTGTTGGAAACTTTGTTTTAGTCTGTTCTAGAAAATATGTACAAATAACTCAATAGAAAAGAAAAACATAAAAGTTGATGGAAGTAAAAAAATCTTAATATTTCAAACCAGTAAAGATTCTGCCTTTTCACATTCTTTCCTTGCGAATTTAATTTCTTGACTAAACACGATAAATGTTGAAAAAGAAACTAAAATTTATGTATATAGAAAATATATAAATTATTGAGGGGAGAAATATTGGCTATCATATGGGTTAATTTTGTCACATTGCGGCTGAAAGAGTGAGAATATAAGACGTTCTAATTTCTATATATATAATTACGAGATTTTGGAATGGTCGGCTCCCTTCCGATTTCCATGGGTTTGGATAAGAAAATGGTAGTCAGTAGAGATTTTAAGTTATTGTTAAAAAATTTGTGAACATAAAATCTTATTTGAATTAAAGAGCGTTAAGAGTATATTAGGCTCATTAGGATCCTAGAGTAATATTAGTGTAAAGACTCAATGGGCGCCATTAGATTAGATTAGAAGCTCTATATATATAATTGTAGTAGATAGTCAGTTTTAAGAAAATATTTACAAATCTAAACAACTTTTATAATAATTGCAATCTTTTTTTTTTTATTATTATTAATTAAACTACAATTTTTCTTATCCAATTTTACCCTTACCAATTCCGTGGCGGACGAAACAAACTCCCACATTTTTTTTTATTACTTAAAACCCTATTATTGGTTTAATTGCAACTAATATGTTATTTCTGCTGTGTTTGCAATTCTTTGATTTTTAATTGGTCTTGTCATTTCATTTTTTTTAATGCTGGAGAAATAGAATACATACAATGTTTTAATATTAATAAAAATAATTTATAAATAATAATACCGTATTAAAATAAGTATTAATATATAAATAAACTAACAATAGAAAAGAGCATTAATACGTATTTGAAAAAAATATATATATAACTTATTCTATATATTTTTATTTTTATTTTTTTGAGATTACTTATTCTATATAATTAACACTTTTATTAATACATAAATACATTTTATGAAACAAATATGTGTTTCATATATATAATTAATATCACTATTAAATAATATTCCTAACACATAAATGAGATTTATAAATCAATAATCATTGAATATGATAAATCTTTATCATATACAAGTATTAACATACCCAATATATTTTTTGTTGTAGTTAATAACAACATATTTCGTGAATACTTGTATCTGTTCAATCGATAAACTCAGTATTTATAATACTTGTATACTTCTTCAATCGATAAATACTGTATTAATTATAAATAATACAACTATTAATACTGTATTTAGATAGTAGTTTTCAATGTCTTTTAATATTAATTAGGGAAATTGTAGTGGATAACCACTTTTAAGAAAATAATTACAAAGTTAGTCATATTGAAAAGTATTTGCAAATCTATTTTTTTTTTAAATTTTATTAATAATAATTTTAATATTTCCACTTCTACCCTCCTTCTCCCTTACGTTTTCCGTTTGCCTTTTTTTCTTCAGACCATTTTTATTTTCTGTTTGCCATTATCACCCGCACCTCTCATCACTGGTCATCAAGGAACTCACGCGAATTCGTCTCCATCATTGGTCATCGTTATTTTTCGCCTCAATTGTTGTCGCATCTATCCAAAATGATTTCTTTAATTTTTCGTTGTTTCTTCTCCCATTTTTGTCAAATTTGTCCAAATCGACAACTCTATCAGCCTTTTTCCATAGATGGGAGTCAAAATTAGATTAAGATTTGAGATTTTGGGAGATGGTGAGTCAAAATTAGTTTAGATTTGACGATTTTTTAGTTGATTTTCTCTCTTTGAAAATCGTAGCCGCCAAGACTGCAAAACCCTAATTTCATCTTTAAAAATTTGAATAAATACTATATTAATAAATACTGTATTAATAAATAAATATTGTATTAATATTTTATTAGAGAACATTTAATGTTAAATTCTCAGTAATTAATACAGTTAATAATAATAAATACATCAATTTTAAAACATATTAATAATATATTAATCATTACTCTAAAATATATATACATTAATCATTAATACTGTATTAATCATTGATATTGTTATGATAAAAAAATCATTAATATTGTATTAATCTTTAATATTGTATTAATCATTAATACGGTATAACTTAATGTAAACTGGAGGTATTTTTGTAAATATTTTCATCTTCATTTTAGGGTTTGAGTTGCAAATGACGGCAGTGAAAATATAGTTCCGGCAAAAATCTAACGACAGCGGCGCAAATGGCGTTCTGGCAAGAATTTGATGGGTTTGCTTTGGAGAATATGTGGCATAAGTGGGTTTCTTGTGCCTAGTAAAGGAAGGGGGAAGGATTTGGTAAAGAAGTGATGACATGGCAGATGGATTTATTTCTTACGCACAGCGAAAGAAGGGGAGAGATTTGGTGAAGGGAGTACTTTTGTCATTTATTATTAAAACGAATTTTTTTAATTAAAACAAAATTACTTTTGCTAATTTTTTTTACTTTGACTACATTTGCAATTATTTTCTAAACTTGGTTTAGTTTTGCACAAAGCCCTTATATATTTTAAGGTTGTAAGGTGTGATGACATATAGCCTCTACCATTATCTTTTTCAATAAAATTCTCTATACCGAGGAACGGATCTAAGTTTTCAAGTTTGTGGGGGCCAACTTTTTCTTTTTATTTGCAAGTGAATATGGATATGCTTACTTCGAATTTTTTTATGAGATCACAAACCCTTTTAATCTATAGTATTTTGTTGTAAAAATTAATTGGAAAGTAAGTAATAATATTATAAATTAAATTTTTATGATTTTCTTTTAAAAATAAATCCACAACCATGATAATTAAGGTTGAAAATAATGTATCATAAATGTATAAAAAAGATGAAGAGGTAAAAAGAAACTAAGGAAAAAAAATAAAAAGAAGGAATTACAAAAAAGAATTATAGATAATAATCACAGCAAATAGTCCGATCCTGAGATTCGAATTTGTACCATTTCAAAACTTGGCCGGGTCAAATCATTAAGCCACTATAAATATATATAATACTTTGTAAATTATATATTATATACTATAAAATGTAAAATTCTTGGTGGCCCCCCCTAGTCTCTTCAACGGTTTACCATTATACCTTCATTTCTCCATCCATGCCTACCCCATTATTCTTCTTGCTGCCCAAAATGATGAAGGGTCAGTGTAGTTTGGATAGATTAGTAGTTGTAGTAGAAAGCACTTATTCAATTTTAGGATTATAAATTATTATAAATGGTTCGAGATTCACCTGTAACATTAATTTATAAATATCTCTCATGTCTTTATTCCTTTGATATTTCCTAATGTCTGACTTAGAGATGAGTGTGGCTACCCTTATTTCAAAAAGAAAAAATGGTTGTGTAAAAAACATCATCATTTGGATTGAAGAATTATAAGACATAAAATCTTATTTGAATTAAAGGGTAATGAGTGTTATGATAGGTTAGTGGTTGTAGTAAAAAAACTCTTCAAATTGATAGGTTATAAGAGGTTAAAGTAGAAGTAAAATATTATAATTCTAAAAAATAAAAAGTAAGAAAAGAAGTGATATTATAAAATAGAAGGTTTATGGGGCAGGGAGATTTTATGATGGTTTTCTTTTCATTATTTTAGAGTTGGTTTGATCGGAGTTGATTAACAAACTTTCACAGACCTTCTATACAAACATATCAAAATGTGTGTTTAATTTAAACCATTCCCATGAATACTCATAAGTGTAAAAAATTATTGAATTAGGCATGAAGTTTGTGAGCATGATGCATGATGTACTTCTCTCTCTCTCAAGTTGACTATCACAAGTTGACTTTCAAAAGCTAAACTTGAAGCACGCCCCAAATAAGTAAAACGTCATACGACAAGCAATTTTTTAGGCAATTCTAATCCAAAATTCAATATGTATCTAAATATCTAAATAAAAATAAAAAGACAAAATTCAACGGCAAACGTATTTTAAACCTTTTCTTTAAGAGCTTAAGCACCACAAAAATATTAATAATAACTCCTAGTAGTCATACAACATATCCTAACACAACCAATACATTACGGTATAAGTAGAATTCAGATTGGAAGTCTCCATCGCATGACAGAATAATTTTCTTTCTTCCTTTTCTTTATATATGTATTTTTTAAAATAACATTATTATTTTTTTTTAAAAAAGAACAAAACACTTTATTAGTTGAATGAATGAATTTCGTCAATCAAAACAAGAAAGTTATAGTTTATGGAGTAAGAAAAATTTAGACTCTACTTATACGCTTGTTGAACTTTTTTTTTTTGTTTGGGAGTACACGGGTGAAAAATGTCATTTTACATTCTATATAAAAAGGGATAAAATGTTAACAAAATGTAGTCATAAACTTGAGGCAAAATTATCGAAAATGCTTCTAAATCAGGGAATTTTTTCATGTATAATAATAATAATAAAAAAAAATTTATGAAAAATAACTTTTTAGATATAACATAAAATTAGGATGAATCTTAGTAAAAGATGAGAAAATTCATAGGTTTGATTGTTTTAGTCAATGTAATTCATAATCTTTAATATCCATATAGTCTTCAATCAAGACTCTTTCCAATCATTCTTCAATATGTATAGTCTTCAATAAATAGATAGTAAAATGTTACCAAATGGGTCGGTATATAATTAGTTATCTGATTTGGTGTTAATCCATTTCTATTTCATAGTTATGGATTCGATCCTTGAAATTGATATTGACCAATCCATACGGTCACACCAAAACCCCTTACTTTTTAATAGATGGTGACATTAAAATACTACTCATTTTGACAAAATAAATCAAAATAGAACAAATAACAAACTATAAAAAAAAAATTTTAAAAAACGAAGTACACAAATAAGTTTAGAAAGAATAAATTAATAGGGATTTCAAAAAAAAAAAGAAAAAAGGATAGGTTCGTTAAAAAAAAAAAAGTTTAAAATCGGTCAATATAATTTTTTAGTTAATATTAAACAAAATTAGTAAAATAATATTAATAATTTTAGTATAAACAATGATGATATAAACATAATTCTAGAACTTATAAAGAAAGAAAAATAAAAAATTACAACAAGAAGCAATTCTAATATGAACAATACGCTAAATATTTTGGAAATATTTATCCACCTTAAAATTCTTGTAGTATAAACAAGCTTTATTTTAGGAAACATACATTGAATAGTATTTTCAATTGAAATCGAACATTTTATATATACATTTTTAGTACAAATATTTTTCATATAATCGATCTTTGTTTTTGAATGTCTTGATACTTATTTTCTTTTAAAAATTAATTTATGTCTATATCAAAATAAATATTTCATCAATATATTGAAATATAAAATTAGTATAGTCCTCATTTATTCAATATTATAAAGTAAATATTATTAAAAATGTCAAAAATAAAGTTAGAAACTAAATTAAAGTTACATTCCAAACAAAGACTAAAAGATAATTTACTAAACATATAATATATTCTCGCAAGTGTCATTTATGGAAAGATTACAATTTAAGAAACAAATCTACGTTTAAATTTATTAAATAGAATAAATGGATACAAAATCAAATCAAATATAGAATTCAAGATCTGAATTTGGAAATCCATAAAAAAAAAAGAAAAGAATTTTTTTTTTGAGTTTGGCTATAATACGTGTACAAATAAGTAGGATGATGAATTTTGTAGGAACTCTCTTTTGAAAGCTGTTTTAGAATTTTCACTCCTCCCTAAATCCTTCTTCCAAACAGTGGGAGGGTAAAAAACTGAAGAAAAAGGTAAATAAAAAAGGGCAGTCAAAGTAAAAGTCAAAAACCAAGACCTTAATCCGCCGCTGACGGTGTCGCCCTCGGTTTTCCTCCTCCCACCCACCAAACCAAACGCCCTTTTTTTACACCTCATGTTTCCCATTACCACTTTTCACCTCCTCTTGGACCCAATAAATAAAAATGCTTTTTTTAATATATATTTTCGTTTTTATCAATTTCATCATCATGTATAAAGTTAAAAGCTTAACCTTTTTTACAGCAATTTATGAGTGTACTTTAAGCATAAGTGAGTTGTCATGTTCAAATTATGAGAAACAAATAAAATGGATGAACTAAATTTATCATATTTTAAAAGTAGATGATCAAATTTTGAAAGTATATAAATAGAAATAGAAATGAATTCAAAATATAAAGTTTCATGACTCAAATCAATGTTTAAAAAATAAAATAGAAAACTTATCCTTAGCACCCCATTATATCACTTTTATCGGTACATTTTCTAAAAAAATTCATCATAGTATATGAATTTCTATAAATGATAAAACTCAATTACACAAAATTCAATTTAAATTTGTACTACAAATGAATTAATTTTAATTTTTTGTTATTTATGAAAATATTTTTCCTTTTTTAATATAGATGCAAAATCCCTTTCTAAAAAACGTATAACTTGTTATGATTTAAGTTAAATTTGAATGTTGAATTGGAAAGGTTAGACGTCATAGTCTTTTGATTATGAAAATGATATTTTTTATATAAAAAAAAAAGGCAAGCACATAGTTTGATATTTAAAAGAAAGGGGAAGGGCAAAAGTGTAAAATGCGAAGAAAAGGTTAGGTTGATTGTCACGTGCAGGCGATGAAAACAGCGTGCGAGATGCATTGTTGTTTCCGCCCTCTTTAAAAACCCTAAACCCATTCCTCATTTTCATAATCGCCGTTTTCACGATCCCTTTTTTTTCCTCTCTACCAAAGTTGCATTTTTGATATTCCCATTCCAAGATGTCTTGTTACAAGGGGAAATACGCTGGTAATTTTCTCGATCTCAATTCTGTTGTTACTTCTTCAATTCCATGTCCAGATCTACTGTTTCCTGTCTTCGTTTCCATGTCTCTCGATCTATGATTTTCCGATCTGGAATTGATCTGCTTGCTTCCTGTTATGATCCTTTGTTTTCGCTCATCATGTTGTTATACTCTTTCAATCTACAACGTTATATGTTTCATGAGGAATGAAGCCACCTCTTTATGCTTTTACATTTTCCACTAAGCTTTATTTTCGGTTAGATCAATATGGTAGCACTCCAGATCTGTGTCTGCGTTTGATTTGAATTCCAAGCATCATGAACGTATGCCTTTCTCTTAGATTTTTCGAATCTAAACTTTCTTTTGACTCAAGTTTCTCGCTGACTGCGATTAACCTCTACATTCTAATCTTATGAATAGTGTTTTTTGTCATAGTCTTGATACATCTTACTTTGACAATGGAAATTCATTTTATTTAGTCATTTTTACTATGTGAACCTTTGGATCTCCTACTTCGATTAACCCCTTGCGATTTGGATTTTCTGCTGTTTCATTTCCTTAATTTCATCTAATTGAAGTTTCAGATCCGTATCAATGTTGTCTTTGTCTATTTTTAAGGTGGGTTACATCTTGTATTTTTTGTTTATTAGATTTAGGTGTTTAACCTGAAGAACAGGTTCTGTTGTACTTTGTATAGTTTTCTGCTAATGTTTTTATCTTTTGGAATTTTGTTTTTCTTTATGAGGATCTCCAAGTGGGATTTCTCATATTATTTGGTATTTATCATAACTGGACGACAGGGTAGCAGACCAGATCTGTGTTATGAAGTTTATTCTCTGTTAGATTCGAATTCAGAGCATTAAAAGTTAGGCCATCTCCGAGCTTTTCCGAACTGGACTTTGTCTGAAATGAAGTTTGTTGCTTGGTGCGATTAACCTTTAGTTTCAAATCTTAGAATACTGCTTGTTATTGTTTTGAATAATCTCTCTTTGAGAATATACATTCATTTTATTTAGACATTTTATGTTGATTGTATTTTTTACCTGTGAACCATATTATTTGATTTAGGTTTAACTTGAAGGACAAGATATATTGTACTTTGTACATCTGTCTGCTAAGCCTCTTAGCTTTTGGCATTTTTTCCCCTTGTTGAGGATAACTCCATGTGGAATTTCTCTATTCTTTGATATTTATCATTGCTTCTGTATTTTCTTTCATTTAGATGAGCTTATTGCCAATGCTACCTACATTGGTACCCCTGGCAAGGGTATTCTTGCTGCTGATGAATCCACTGGCACTATTGGAAAGCGATTTGCCAGTATCAATGTTGAGAATGTTGAAACTAACCGACGTGCTCTTCGTGAGCTCCTTTTCACCGCTCCTAATGCTCTTCAGTACCTCAGTGGAGTTATTCTCTTTGAGGAAACTCTCTACCAGAAGACAGCTGCAGGTACCTTATCTAATCACTTGGTCTTTTATTGTTTTGGTTTAGATTGTAATTTGAATTGTACTTTTCAAATCTTATACACAAACAGACAGATGATTCTAACCCTTCTTTTTTTTTCTTCTCTATTACTTTGTGCAGGCAAACCTTTCGTTGATGTTTTGAAGGAAGGTGGTGTACTTCCTGGCATTAAAGTTGACGTGGGCACTGTTGAACTTGCCAAAACCAATGGTGAAACCACAACCCAGGGTCTTGATGGCCTTGCCAAGCGCTGCCAAAAGTATTATGAAGCTGGTGCTCGATTTGCCAAATGGCGGGCAGTGCTCAAGATTGGTGCTAACGAACCATCACAGTTGGCTATCAATGAAAATGCCAACGGATTGGCTAGATATGCTATCATTTGCCAGGAGAATGGTCTTGTACCCATTGTTGAGCCTGAGATCTTGGTTGATGGTTCTCATGACATCGATCAGTGTGCTGATGTAACTGAACGTGTTCTTGCTGCATGCTACAAGGCTCTGAATGACCACCATGTTCTCCTTGAAGGAACCTTGTTGAAGCCCAACATGGTTACCCCTGGATCTAAATCTGCAAAGGTTGCACCAGAAGTGATTGCCGAGTACACTGTCCGTGCTCTGCAGCGTACAGTTCCTGCTGCAGTTCCTGCTGTGGTTTTCTTGTCTGGTGGACAGAGTGAAGAGGAGGCCACCATCAACCTTAATGCCATGAACAAACTGAAGGGAAAGAAGCCATGGTCTCTATCTTTCTCCTTTGGACGTGCCCTGCAGCAGAGTACTCTCAAGGCATGGGCTGGAAAGGATGAAAACATCCCGAAGGCTCAGGCTGCCTTGCTTGTGAGGTGCAAGGCCAACTCTGAAGCAACTCTTGGAACTTACAAGGGCGATGCTAAGCTCGGCGAGGGTGCCTCGGAGAGCCTCCATGTCCCCGACTACAAGTATTGATGAGTTTGAGATTCAGTGTCTTGTTTTAGACCAAAAAAAAAGACAGTGGCATATTTTTGTTTGGATTTTCTCGGGCATCGTAGGGAATTGCTCTCTTTTGAAAGTATTTTTTTTATATTTCACTTGAACTGATATTTTCCTCTGTTTTCTGAAAGTTTGCTCTTTTCATCAGTTAATAACACCATTTGTGGATGGGAGTTTTTATGTTAAATGGCCGCACTTTGAATTTTATGTTATCTTTTTTTTCTTAAATTTAAATTTCAACTCTTGTGGTAGTTTCCTTTTATGGTCTATAATTGAGAGCTGAATGTGGTCTTCAATTTTTTCTCTTTTCAAAACATTATGGCCTTGATTAATTATAATTCCCTCCATCTTTTTTCTTTGACGTAAATTCAATATAATTCTCTTTAACTTTCACATATTCAAGGTTCTCGATTAATCCTCAATACTTTATGATATATATCCATGGACAAACCTGAATAGAATTTTTTTAGTCCTATATGGTTTCAAATGGAATAAATATAATGCTTCACCAGTCAATAGTAATACCAATTGTTCTTTGTTAAAAAAAACGCAACTTTCATTTATGTCTGCAAAATGCACCTTTGAATTATTAAAATAAACCTATTAATTGATAAATTGCTCCTTGAGTGGAAATCCACAATCTGTGTATTAGAACAATTAAACTTCATTCATATATTTTTAAATTAAACTCCATTCATATATTTTTAAGTGGGAGAGGTTTAGCTTAATCCATGAATCAATTCAATTCATGAAAATTTTATTTAAATCTAATCTAATTTAATCCGTCAAATTAAGTTATATAATTCACATTCTTGGAATTGTACCCCCTAATAACAATTGTACTCCCAAATAATTTGATCAATTATCCCCTAAAATTTATAACAATCACCCTTAGTTAAAATTTGAATTATGGAGGAGTGTATTTACTATCTTATTACCTACACTTTTTTTTTTTAAAGATAACATAAAAAAATAAAACCTAGGATGGGGACAAAAATTTGGAATTTCTTCCATCCAAAAGTATTTTTCGTTCTTCATAGGCGGTGGCGTGCAAGGGTGTGGGCTACTTGATGCCAGCCCAAATAAACTTTACAAATGTTCAATTATGAGCAATATGTGATATTTTTGATCGGTTAGAGGACTTAGAATTTAACAGATTCACCACTCGTAAGGTATCTGGTTCCATTTCTAAACTATGAAAGCCCAACTCCAAAGTGATTTGCAAACCTTCTTTAATGGCAATTGCTTCCGCAAAATCCACATCGACACTCCCTTAAATAGGTTTTGAGGCGACAAACATGGCCTCTCCCTTCACATTTTTAATGATTAGATTGATACCACTTCTATTTCCTTCAAGATTAGTAGCTGCATCCACATTAATTTTGTAGTTTAAATCTTTTGGTGGGATCCATCTCCTAGTCTCACTTTGACTCTGCATCGTCTTCATTGACCTGTAATTTGTTGATCTGAATTCATCCACACATTGCATACAATATTTCCAATCTTTAGGTTGCTTATAACTAATCTATTTGTGATAGCCTCCCATTTGATTTAATGTTTCCAAGTTTCTTCCATTTTAAATCCTCCAATGCATAATCCTCCGTTTGTTGAGCATGTAGTTTATTGAAGAACCACAAAATCTAGTCCTCGGCTTCCATAGCACATTTGAGGGGGACCAATATGTATAAAAATGGACTCCTCCAAGAGAACTTTACTCGTCTACAATTCCAAATGACATGATAGGTAGTTTCCATATTAGAAAGGCACATGATAAGCGCCAAACGCTGCTTGAATTTTACAAAGCTAGAGGTCCTTCTAGGATCCTTGCAAAAACTCACAATGAAGGCTAACTTAGATCACACTTAAAATCTAAAATTTTCAATTGTCGATCCTAAGACAACTCACTCTAGAATTAGTTTGATCAAGACTAATCCAATGAATTGATTTAAATTTAAACCTAAAGCAAGATTTGAAAGAAATGAAACATCAAATGGAGTTTAAGAAAACACAAGTTTTCAATACATGAATCTGTCCAAAATGATTATTACAAGCAGTGTTTTAAAAAACGCAAGGGCGCACTAAGGCGCAAGGCACACCAAAATGCGAGAGCTTTTTTTACATAAGACGCACTATATAAAAAAAACACAAAATATATATATGTGTGTGCATACAATAAAAACATTTTCATAGATATAAATAAAGTTTTAACCAAGAATAATATATAAAACATACATTACATTCAACTATTAACTTTAATTTCATGAATAGAAATGAAGTTTAACAAAGAATCTATACAAAACATACATAAGATTCAACTATTAACCTTTCATTTTAAGTGAATGTTGTCTTTGTGAGTTAAAGAATTAAGTTATTTAAAGCATTGAAATGTCTTGAATCAGTTATGTTGCGCTTCGAATGACTAGTACGGGGTCTCGCTTATAGGGACTCTAAAACACAAAAAATTGAGGCATAAACCTTTAAAAGTCCACAAGGTGCGCGCCCAGGCTTCATGTAAGGTGCCAAAAGGCCCGCGCCTAATTAACCGTCCCTCGCCTTTCCTAGGCGAGGTGCTAAAAGTGTGACTTGCGCCTAGGCGCGCACCTGGGCGCGCCTTTTAAAACATTGATGGCGCGCCTTTTAAAACATTGATTACATGCCATTTAAAAGGCATAAAATTTGTGCATGGCTTGGAAAACGAAAGGACTCAAAAAGTTATTAAATGCATTTTGTAGAAAATAAGACTTTGGGAATGCAAAACTCAATTGCACATCAATTGGGAGGCTTAAATGATGGACAAAAAGGTAAGCTTTAAATAGACCCAACTAACTATTCTAGAAGATCACTTGCAATTATAAGCATGGTTGACAAGTCTTAAAAATAAAAAAAGTCCAAAATTATAAAATCTGTAAATTTCTTCATTTAAAATTCTGCCATGTTTTCATCTTTCAATATAAATGATAATCTCATTCCATCTTCATTTCAATCTCTTCTTCACTTGTTCTGCTAATGTTGTAAATAAATTTGGGCTGAAAAAACTGTCTCTTCTTGTGCACTAGCAAGTTTTTGAAGATGTAATATATATACTTCTTAAATCTTCTTTATTTTCTTCTTGTAATAGGTCCTTCAGGTACATACAATAGATCGATTATCTGGTTTGTATCACATTACTTGCATAAAAACATCTCCATCCATGCCCCTTTTAATAATTTACTAGTAAAAAAACTATACATATAAACAAACACGAAAACTCTTGCTTCATTTTGCCAAATAACATAAGAGAAATAGTTTTTTATATTAGTTCTGGTAAGCTATTGTTTTGTTGGCAGAGTTAAATTCCATATATGGAATTTATATAAATCCAGAAAAAAATTGATATAATAAATAGGTTATTATTCTATGAAAAAGCAACTAATTTGAACCAAAACATGCACTAGGAGATGGGCGAGCTTGAATGTTTTCACCAAATATGTTAAAATGTTATCTTAATTAGAGAAATCCCAAAGGGTATCTTGAGCATAGGCTGAAGCATAATCCAAATCATTTGAAGCATTAATGTTGAAGTTGAAAGGTGGAGGAGTGAGAAGCATTCCTTCAGCCATGTTCATCAAAATATTTGGCATATCAAATATCATATCTTCATCAACAAATCTCTCTACTTCCTCCACACACCCTTCATATTCTTCTTCATTCTCTCTACTTTCACTCAAGAGACTATCGTCTGACTCTATTGCAGCTGCCGCCGCTCCTATCGCTGCAGCCGCAGATGTAGCCGCAGCCTGAATGTCATGTGCAGAGGTAGAGGCCGGTCTTGGCAATGAAGACACAAAGTTTGGAAAGTTGAGGTCGGTGTCAGGACCCTTGAGGGCCAACGCCGCCACGTCGTAAGCAACCGCAGCCATTTCAGGAGTAGGGAAAGTTCCCAACCAAATCCTATTGGGCTTCCTCGGCTCCCGAATCTCCGACACCCATTTCCCGGAGCTTCGGCGGCGTACGCCTCGATAACGAGGAGGATTTGGTGAATTAGTAGTCCAATTGGAAGGTTTGGATTTGGAAAAAAACATGGTGATTGAGATAAATTAGTAAGTAGAATTTTATTAGGGTTGTTGGATGTTTTTATGAAAATTTGGAGTGGAAAAGGGAGGGGAGAATTGGGAGGCATTTTATGGAGAGAAATTTGATGAAAGGTTTTTTGTGTGTAAGAAATGAAAAATGGTGGAGACCAGTAGTTGATGAACTGTGAGTTTGTGAACTTGGAAGGCAGGTTCATGGTTGGGATTAGGAATTTGCTGCAAAAATGAATTAATATGAAAGATGATGATGGCGATGAGTTTCAACATCAATGGCACAGTGAAAGTTTGTGGTTGAAATGCTATCACTTGGAAACAAGAGCTGTCTCCTTTGCTTTTTGCTTTTTTTTTTTTTTTTTGAAACTAGTCTATTTTGCTTCTACTTACAAAGATTTGATAAATAAAACCAAAAACAAAAACAAAGATTTGCAACGCAATAATGATAACAATGGTCTTTAAGGGGAGTAGGTATATGTGTTTTATTGTGGTGCTATTTTAAATTTTAATATATTAATAAAATGATTATTTTAATTTTCACACCAATTTAATTTTTAAAAGACACTAAATATAAAAATATATAAAAACTAAAAAAGAATATTATTGAAATGTCACGATAAAATATTCAATTTTGAAATTTTAGAAATTAAATTAAAATTATATTGGACTAAAAAGATAATTTCCTTAAATTTTTTATACAATATAATTTTTAATTTTGTACCTAAGCTCACTAAAGTAAAATAGTATTCGGTAAAAAAAAAATATTCGATTCAAAATTGTAAATCTAAAAATCACCATCTTTAAGGGTATTTTGAACATCTCACTATCACAAAGATAAGAAAACATATATATTATATATACACATAAATATATATATATATAATGTTTGAGCTATTGTTTTCATTGTCGAGTTGTTTTGAGATAAAAATCTACAATTTTCTAATATAGTTATGGCATTTGAAAGATGTACGTGTTGGTTTTTGTGTGTTTGTGGTGCATGTTTTAATTTAGAAAATTTGAGTTTTGTGGTAGATGCATCAGGCAATTCCAACTGCTTCATACATAGTTTCTTGCCTATGTAAAATTTTCATGGAAGTATTTAACCAAATAGTAATTTCAAATTTGTTTTGTTCAATCAAATGTTGAGAGGATTTTATTTATTAGATGATTACATAGAGGTATACCAATTGAGCTGTATTTAGATTGAAGTTGGATTGAGAGAACCATAAACATCGTGATCATGTTGAGTTTGAAATCAACAAGAGCTTGGAATCATATGTGTTTGTTTTGAGAACAAGAAAGAGAAGAATTTGTGAACAAGTTAAGTGGTTCGGCTAAGTAATGCCTACATCCACTGTAAATTCAAGAATTTCAATTCAATTGTTGTAATTAATATGAAGTTTTGAAGGTAGCAACTATTATGTGAACCAGGACGTGTGACTCGGTCGAATTTGAAAAAACCCAAACTGCAATAGAAGATCAATTCTCTTTCAACTAAGAGTGCATAAAAGAACCGAAATTTTGGAAATTTAGACTATCCTACCCGAATGGTAATATTGGGTTGATTATAATTTATAATTTTCGTTGGGTTAGGTTGATTCTAGGGTTGACCGATTTTTTGCTTCATTCAACCCAACTTAAGAAGAATATGATATATATATATATATATATATATATATACTGTAACCGAGAGAGTGAGACTGAAGAGTCGTTCTATTATCCAATGAAAGGCAATACCTTTATATAAGAGTTACAATAGGCTTAACGGGCCTAGATCTATAAAAGAAATAATATAAGAAATACAAATATATATTTAATCTCTAACACTCCCCCTTAAGTTGGAGCAAATATATCTATCAGGTCCAACTTGTTGTAGAGGTAGTTTATCTAGATTCCATTCAACGCTTTGGTGAAGATATCCACCAACTGTTCTCCAGTCTTCACATAACCTGTTAAAATAAAACCTTGTTGTATCTTCTCTCGAATAAAATGACAATCCACTTCAATATGCTTATTTCTCTCATGAATACTGGATTAGAGGCAATGTGGATTTCTGTTTGATTGTCACACCATAGTCTAGTAGGTATCGTGATTTTCACTCCAACTATCTCACACGTCACTTGAGACATATCTTTGTACTTTGACTCAACACTTGAATGAGATACCATGTTCTGTTTCTTACTCTTCCAAGATACCAGATTACCTCCCATAAGCACACAATAATTCGAAGTTGACCTCCTGTCCTCCTTAGAACCTACCCAATCAACATCCGAAAAACACTCGATATTGGAATGCCTATGGTTCTTGTATAAAACACACTTTCTAGGAGAAAACTTGAGATAACTTAGTGTTGGAAAAATTTAAACTTAAATTTCTTTTGAAATTGTAAACGTTACACTTTTCACCCATCAATATTGTGAAACAGTCCTCCCATTAATATTTTGAAACCGAAAAACGTTACACTTTCCTCCCATTATTATTTCAAAACGTTTCATGGTTTTTTCGGCTATAAAAATCCTGCATCTTCTTCATTCTACCACACAACAAAAACAAAACAAAACTTTTGTTTCTAAATCTTCTTTGGTGATAGAGTTCTTCACGGTTTTTGAGTTCGTCTGTCTTCGATCCTTATGCTATGGATTAAAGACGAAGCTGTTGTATCCTGGGAGGTTGTCATCAATTCATTCTCTAAGCACGCTGGGAGGAGACGGTGAATCAACTTCAAGAAAATTGACTACAGGCCTCAGCTTTCTTATTGGTTATTTTATTTTATTAATTACGTTCTTTTTGATTTAAATTTATCTCGATTTAATCTTTTATCATGAAAGTTATTATATTCGATTGCTATTATTAACAACAGTCTTGAAGTTGAATGTGCTTTTAGCATTCGTTTTGATTAAAGGTTTATTCATTAAAATTTCAAATCATACTTGTTGTTAATTTCTAAAATAAAACTTGTACGTAAATAGATAAATTTAATTTAAAATTAATTTTACAGAATTTTGTTAGAGTTTATTTATAAATCGTTTAAAATTTCAATTTAGCAAATAAATTGATATTATGTGCATGAAATTTTTTAATCAATTTATTTTAGCTTACGTTTATTTTAGCAAATAAATGAATTGATATATATATATATATATATATTTAATATTATATTCTGGTTTTTAGCTTTGCTAAAATTCCTGACGTTTAACAGAATAGTGTTTGATATCTGTTTCTGGATTTAATTGCGACTAAATTTCAGACGTTTAACAGATTATCAATTACGGGATGATAAGGTTGTAATTCTGTTTCAACAGTTTTTATAATCCGCTTCCTGATTACGTTTCTTTATTCTGTTTTCAGACGGGAAAAGAAAATGACTAGCAGTGGTGCTAACTCGTCCGGTTTCGATGCTGTTGTCACTGGACAGGTGAAGAGTCTAACTGTACCAGTGACTTTCTCTGTAAGCCATCACGAAAAACCAGCAAAATTCACTTGACAGAATTTCAAAACGTGGCAACAAAAAATGTTGTTTTATTTGACCATGTTGAATCTGGCCAAATATTTGACAGAAGAACCTCCTACTGTTGTGGAGGGTGAGATAGATTTGGATGTTGCCCAAACTATTGTTGATGCTTGGAGGCACTCTGAGTTTTTTTTTCGAAACCTGATTTTGAATGGTTTGACTGATGAACTTTATGAAGTGTATTGTGTCAAGAAGACGACTAAAGAATTGTTGGAATCTCTAGACCACAAGTATAAAACAGAAGATGCTGGAACTAAGAAATTCTTAGTTGCCAAATTCTTGAATTATGCTATGATTGATTCCAAACTTATTGTGAATCAAGTGCAAGATTTTCAGTTGATCATTCATGGCATTCTTGCAGAAGGAATGGTTATAAGTGAATCTTTTCAGGTGGCTGCTATTATTGAAAAGCTACCCCCTGACCGGAATGACTTGAAAAACTACCTTAAGCATAAGAAGAAGGAAATGACAGTGGAAGATCTAATTGTTAGACTTCGAATTGAAGAAGATAATCGAGGTAATTCGAAAAAGCTCAACAAAGATGCTTATGTTTCCAAGGAAAAAGTGGTGGAGACAAAGAGGGACTCCAAAGGAAAACAGCCTCATACTGGGTCGAAGATAAGACCAAAAGGCGGTGTTTTCAAGAAACAAAATTTTCAAGGAAAGTGCTTCAACTACAACAGAATAGGGCACAAATCTTTTGACTGTAGACTTCCGAAGAAATTCAAGAAAATGAGGCTAATGTTGTGGATGAAGCATCTGATATGGACCTCGTTGCTGTGATTTCTGAAGTCAACATGATTGACTCAAATCCAAGAGAATGGTGGCTAGATACTGGTGCCACAATACATGTCTGTTGCAACACGGACTCTTTTGTTGATTTAAGTCCTTGTGAAAATGGAGAGAAGCTCTATATGGGCAATTCTGCAACTTCAAAGATCAAGGGATCTGGAATTGTGATTCTGAAGATGACTTATGGAAAAGAATTGAAGCTTCACAATGTATTGTATGTACTTGAGATACGGAAGAACCTTGTCTCTGGAACACTTCTGAGCGTGCATGGATTTAGAATGGTCTTTGAGGCTCAGAAAGTTGTTTTGTCTAAAGGGGGAATGTTTGTGGGAAGGGGATATGCATTGAATGACATGTGGAAACTCAATACTATCTCTATAAAATTCAAAGCCAAGATTTATTTATTAATGAGAAAGCTTTTACTTCTTTTTATATGCTTGAGTCTTTTAACTTATTGCATGGTAGGCTTGGACATATTAATTATAATACAATGCGTAGATTAATTAACTTAGATCACATTCTTGCATTTCGCATTGATCATAAACATAAATGTGAAATATGTGTTGAGGCAAAACAACAAGATGTTCATTCCAAACAGTTCAATGAAATACAAAACCACTTGATCTAATACATAGTGATGTATATGATTTAAAATTTGTACAAACTAGAGGGGAAAATAAATATTTTATTACCTTTATAGACGATAATACAAAATATTGCTATGTATATTTGCTTAAAGGAAAAACCGAAGCTATAGAGAAATTTACTCTCTTTAAGCAGGAAATTGAAAACCAACTTAATAAAAAGATTAAGACGGTCAGAAGTGATCGTGGTGGTGAATATGTCGAACCATTTGGTGAATTCTGTGCACAACATGGAATTGTCCATGAAGTGACACCACCATACTCTCCCCAATCGAATGGAGTAGCAGAACGTAAAAATCGAACTCTAAAAGAGATGATGAATGCAATGCTTGTAAGCTCTGGGTTATCACAGAACATGTGGGGGGAAGCTGTTCTATCAGCCAATTACCTTTTAAATAAGGTTCCCCGCAAGGATGAGAAAAAACACCGTATGAGTTGTGGAAGGGAAGAAAACCTTTTTACAATTACCTCAAATTTTGGGGGTGTCTCGCAAAGGTAAAAACTCATTTACCAAAGCAGGTAAAAATAGGTCCTAAAACAGTGGACTGTATTTTTATTGGTTATGCTAAGAATAGTAATGCATATCGATTCCTTGTGCATCATTAAAAAATTCCTGATATACACAAGAACATGATAATAGAGTCAAAGAATGCTACATTCTTTGAAGAAATGTTCCCTTGCAATACAAGGGAAACTAGGCCGAGTTCTTCAAACTAGGCATCAGAGACTATTGCAGAAAATAGCCAAGACGATGAGCCTGAGGTTGAAGAGGAGGAAGAGCCTAGACGGAGCAAACATGCACGGGTAAAAAAATCTTTTGGTTATGATTTTCTAACCTACATGCTAGAGTCTGAACCTCAAACTTACAGTGAAGCTATACGCTCAATGGAACACTCTTTGTGGAAAGATGCCATTAAAAGTGAAATTGATTCCATCATGCAAAACCATACGTGGGAATTAGTAGATCTTCCTCCAGGAATTAAACCACTAAATTCTAAATGGATTTTCAAACGAAAAATGAAAACCGATGGAATAATTCATAAGTACAAAGCTAGATTGGTTATAAACGGTTATAAAAAAAAGGAAGGCTTTGATTACTTTGACACGTTTTCTCCTGTAAGTAGAATAATGTCCATAAGAATGATACTTGCTATTGCCGCTATGCGAAATCTAGAAGTACATCAAATGGATGTTAAGACAGCTTTTCTTAATGGAGAACTGGATGAAGAAATATACATGGAACAACCTGATGGTTTTGTAGCTCCAGGACAAGAAAGGAAAGTCTGTAAACTAGTGAAGTCCTTGTATGGACTTAAGCAAACACCTAAACAGTGGCATGAAAAGTTTGACAATGTCATGTTAACAAATGGTTTTAATATGAACGAATATGACAAATGTGTATATGTAAAGACTACAAACAATGGTTATGTAATCATGTGTTTATATGTTGATGACATACTCATAGTCGGTAGTACCGACAAAATGGTAAAATGTAACAAAGATATGTTAAACTCAAGATTTGACATGAAAGATATGGGACGAGCAGATGTAATTTTGGGTATCCAAATTAAACGTTTATCTGATGGTCTTATATTAACACAACCACATTATATTGATAAGATTCTTGAGAAATTGAACAAAGATGATTCCGGTGAGGCCGGAACTCCAATTGATCCGAGTCAACACTTGACTAAAAACAAAGGTGAAGGTGTTGAACAAGTTGAATATGCAAGAGTCATAGGCAGTCTAATGTACCTTATGAGTTGCACACGTCCTGATATTGCTTTCACTGTGAGTAGTTTAAGCAGATTTACTAGTAATCCTGGAAAGGATTACTTAAAAGCGATCATAAGGGTACTAAGATATCTGCAATATACTCGGGATTATGGACTGCACTATTCTAGAGATCCTGCTGTTTTAGAAGGATTCTCATATGCTAGTTGGATTTCTGACATCCAAGATTCCAAAGGCACAAGTGGATATGTGTTCACCTTGGGAGGTGGAGTTGTGTCTTGGAAATCCTCGAGACAAACAATCATAACCAGATCGACCATGGAATCTGAGTTTGTAGCTTAAAGCTGGAGAGGAAGCTGAATGGATTCGAAATTTTTTAGAGGATATTCCAGAATGGCCTAAACTTGTGCCTACAATATGTATATATTGTGTAATCAAGCAACGATTGGAAGAGCACGAAACATGAAGTATAACTACAAGTTGAGACACATGCGTCGTCGACACAATACTATTTGACAATTGATCTCATCTGGAGTTATCTCTACTGATTTTGTGAGATTAAAAGATAACATTGTGGATCCGCTTACTAAAGCTTTGAATCGAGATCAAGTTGGTAAAACATCAAAAGGAATGGGACTAAAGCCCATGAGATTAAAAGGCGTTATGTAAAGGAAAACCTAACCTAGTTGACTGGAGATCCCAAGATCTAGGTTCAATGGGACAACCTACTTACATGGACCTTGTCGTTGTCACTGTGGGGGTTTACTCCCAGTCTATTCCTATGATGTAAACAGTGATAAAAACTGGAAAAATGATCACATGTGTGTAAGGATAAACCACATTAATCTAGATACGCTTTTAATGATTGTATGTGTGTAATAGTGAACTGAACAACATAAATCACCTATGTGAGAGAGAAGTGGGGTCGCTTGAAGGAAACTATTGGGGCATAGTTGTGTAAAGATCTCGTAGAACCAGGAGATGTTCATGACCAGAATGGACATAACCATGAGAACCAAACAAACCGTGTTAGTGCTATATTTGTGTGGGGGTATATCATCGTTTACACAAACGATAGAACAGTTCAAGGACATCGCGTCTACTGGTCAGTTAGTAAAGTAAATATACTTTCACAAAGGAAGGTTCAAGGTTTGTAGTCCACCTATCCTATGCAGATATCTAACGAAGATTCTATCACCATTTCAAGTTAGTGTTGAAATTTAAATTTTCATTCATGTGGGGGATTATTTAAAAATGTAAACTTAAATTTCTTTTGAACCTATAAACGTTACACTTTTCACCCATCAATATTGTGAAACCTTCCCCCCATTAATATTTTGAAACCGAAAACGTTACACTTTTCTCCCATTATTATTTCGAAATGTTTCATGATTTTTTTGGCTATAAAAGCCTTGCATCTTCTTCATTCTACAACACAACAAAAACAAAACAAAACTTTTGTTTCTAAATCTTCTCTGGTGATAGAGTTCTTAACGGTTTTTGAGTTCGTCTATCTTTGATCCTTGTGCTATGGAATAAAGATGAAGCTGTTGTATCATGGGAGGAGACGGTGAATCAACTTCAAGAAAATTGACTACAAGCCTCAGCTTTCTTATTGGTTATTTTATTTTATTAATTACGTTCTGTTTGATTTAAATTTATCTTGATTTAATATTTTATCATTAAAGTTATTATATTCGATTGCTATTATTAACAACACTTAGAATTCGTTCTACGGCTGTCTAGTGATCGACTGTGGGTGACAACATGAATTAACTTACGATACTCACATAATAAGAAATATTTGGTCTTGTGATTGTCAAATAGTTTAATTTCCCAACCATCTTCATGTATCTTTTGAGTTCAGTGAATGTTTCACTCTTCTTAACCAACTGTTGGTTCGGTATCATTAGGGTACTACACGATTTCACACCTAACTTCTCAGTTTCTGTCAAAAAATCAAGAACATACTTCTGCTATCGCAAAAATCTTTCCTTCTTGCTTATCGTGATTTAAATACCCAAAAATATTTCAGAGTCCTGAGATCAATAGTACTAAACTAGTTATGAAGGAAGTCTTTAATGAGACCATCCCTGAATCAGCACTTCCAATAATCACGATATCATCAACATATACTACGAGCAGCACAAACCGACGCTCAAATCGATGAGAGAATAAAAAATGATCTGATGAGCACTTATGCATTCTAAACTTCTCAAGAGCTTGACTAAACTTACAAAACCATTCCCGTGGGTTCTGTTTCAAGCCATACAAGAATTTACGGAGACGACAGACTTTGACATTCTCCCCTGAGAAACAAACCTATGTGGTTGCTTCATGTACACTTCCTCGAGGAGGTCACTATGCAAAAAAATATTCTTAACATCAAGCTAATACAACAACCAATCATTCACTGCCGCGAGAGAAATAAACAGGCGAATGGATGATATCTTCGTAACTGGAGAAAATGTATCACTATAATCAATCCCATATGTTTTAGCATACCCCTTAGCAACCAAGCATGATTTAAGCCGAGCAACTGATCCATTAGAATTCTTCTTGACAGCAAACACCACTTACAAACAATCGTTTGTTTTCCTTCTAAATGAGCTACCTAGTTCCGAAGTACCATTCGCATCCAACACAGCCACCTCCTCCACCGTGGCCTGGTGCCACCCAAAGTGGACAAGGCTTCACTAGTAGTTTTAGGAACCGATACATAATCAAGTGAAGTAAGAAACGAAAAAGAGGGTGAGGATAGTTGACGGTACGACACACACGTGGAAATAGAATACGTACAAGAGTGTTTACCTTAACGAAGGGAAATGGGCTAGTCAAGATCATCACTAGGCTTGCAAGTCAGATGACGAAGAATCCACAGGTACGGGGCATATGCCTCTGATTTTGATAGTGCAATTTTTTGCAATCTCTTTTTAGGTGACCTGGTTTATGACAGTAATAATAGGTCATTTCTCCTTGAGCTTCCGGACTGGTTATCACCATTGGTATCCTGGCATCGATTATAACCAGATTTTGATATAGGAGGATTCACATTTCTCCCACCACATAAGTCGCTCAGTCCAAGAAAGACACTATTCGACTGTTCAGTAACATTATCTTCTGTGCGTTTAGTCAACGAAACACATCATCAAACGATGAAAGTTCAGTTTCAGATAGGATTTGAGACTTTGCATTCTCATATCCTGGGCCAAGACCTCTCAGGAAGCTGACTTCTATATTTCTTCTTTGAGCTTTTTGCACCGCGATATCGACACTAAAAGACATGAGATAATTCAACTCTACACTATTTCACTTGTGCTTCATGCAATAACTCATCAGTGTCTCCCCATTTTGATCAACATGAAAATAGGACGAACAAACATCATAAGTCATCGTAATCTACTCATTTCCAGAGTACAAAAATTTCACATATGTCATAAGTTGTTTACTGTAGTGCAATGGCTCACTAGATGCACGATCTCATCATTCATCGAGTTTGTGACCTGGTTATATAAGCGCATATTAGTCCGATCCAACCTCTTTTTTTCAACCTCTTCCTTAGGAAGATCCCCATCAATGTGCCCTTACAATTCATTACTCAACAAGTGATTTTGAATCGTCTTATTCCAATCAAGATAGTTTGTGCCATTCAACTTACATTTTGTGATTTTCATCTAATGTGAAACCACTATTGTTTGTTTAATCTTAGCAATGTGCACTCAACAAAACAAGTTAGGGCAGCAAAATACTCACAATAACCAAATAATAATCTAAAATGTTATGAAAACAACAATCAACAATTGTAAAACGAAGATAAGTAGATAGATAACGATAAGCATGAAAGACGAAGAAGAAACATCACACAGAATTTTACGTGGTTCACCAACGTTGTGTTGGGTAGTCTATGGGTAGAGGAGGAGAGCTATATTATTGAGAGAGATGAAAATTTACAGATACAGAGATTATGTCATAATATGGCTAGAGTTTAATTCGAGTTTATATAGGCACTTTAATTAAACCCTATTACAGAATGCGTAAGCATTAAATAGAATGCAGATGCGTGAACACACTGCGAAAACAGAATGCTCTACAGAGTGCGATTAGTAGATGCGAAATGCAGGCTGACCGAGCAGTGAGACCCCCGATTGGGCATTAATTCGTTCAAGGCATAACACAACATAAAGAATCAACAAAAACTAGAATAACACAAAATTGCAGCAAACCAAAAAACCCACAATAGTTATAAATGGCACATCCGAGACACTCAGAAGTCAAAATTGAAAATAAATCGGACAGAAATAAAGAACTTCTCGGCGTGAACAAAACCCATAAAAAATCACTCCGATCGAAGCAATGAAACACCATCACGCGCAGCAGCAATTGACGGCTGGTGTAAGTTTGCGAAGAGGCGTGTGGCTTCGTCATTGACCGACGGAGCTATAAACTCGACAGATGAGTAGATTGGAGACAAATCTAATTAATGGAATTACCTAGCAGTAACATCCATCTCCGGCGACAGCAGTGGCGACTTCTTCTTCCAACGATTCCCAAAACGAACATAAACCTAAAAACCCTAAATTGGCTTCCATAGGGTTTTGACTCTAATCCATGTAACCGAGAGGGTGAGAGTTAAGAGTCGTTCTATTATTCAATGAAAGACAATGCCTTTATATAAAAGTTACAGTGGGCCTAACAGGCCTAATGGACCTAGATCTATTAAAACAATAACTATATAAGAAATACAAATATACATTTAATCTCTAACAATATATGATGTAAGGTTAATTATTAAAATAGGTTTTTAATATATTGATAAAGAATATTTAAAATAGAAAGATATATATTTTTTTAAAATAAAATAGACAATATATGTTCAAGTATATAGTTTATATACCAAGTATCATGCATATTTTCTTATTTGTTTACAGGATATGAAAGTTGAGTTTTTTTTTAGAGAAAAGAGAAAACTAATACAACTTAAAAATCCAACCCAACTCAATCCAAAAATATATGATTAAGTTGGGCTGCTTTACAACATAGTATTAGACGAGTTAGCGAATTGATAAACCCAAACATTTAGGTTAGTCCAAAAATTTCCCCAAACCCAACCTAAACCATGTACACTTCTACCTTCCATCTGTGATGTTCTGGTCAATGAACAACAAATGAAATTGTAATCAACTGAATATTATTTTTATTTTATTTTATATTCAATAAAGAGGAGAATAATATGTGTACAGTGGTAACTAGTACAATATTCAAGATCAAGAAAGGAAAAAAAAAGACATAAAACATAATTCAAACTTGATATGGAATGAGTATGAAACTTTCTGGTTTGGTGTTAAATGTACTAATATTGCACCACAAATCCATTTTTTGATCACAATGGAGTTAAATTAAATTAATAATGAAAAACTATTTTTAGCTGTCAAAGGTTGCCAAGGTGCAATAGTATATTCAACCCTTGTTTCATCATTGAAATTGTGTACAAAAGAATTGTTCCCTGATGCATTTGCCTTCATCACAGACATTCGTAGCTTTTTCTCGTAGTCTAGACAATGCAATAAATCTCTTATTTTCATGAGGCCATTTCAAACCATAATATTTGGAGAGGGTACAAATTATTAAAGGTGTATATGGGTTGGGTTGAGGGAAATTTTTGAACCAGCCCAAACCAACCCAAAATTTTGGGTTGGCCACTTTTCCCACCGAATCCAATCCAACTCAATTAAAGGGATAACCCAACTCAACTCTTATATTTTTGGGTTAGGTCATCACGTTGATCAATACATTGCAAATATAAATATCTTTCATCAAATTAGTCATACATTATACATAAACAAAATATAACTCCAACCATTAGCATATCAATGTAATGAAATAGATATAAATATTAAATATGCAAAATATTCAATCAAAAGTCACTCACAATTAGTCCTACCTTCATGGTTCATGTAGAAGATCCAAACTATACGACATAACAAAAAATTCATTTGATTTCCATAAAATAAATAGATAATTAAAACAACAAAATTATATAACGTAATGTATCTTCTATAAAACAAATAAATAATTAAAACCAACAAAATAGATAACAAATAAATATTAAAACCAAAAAATAGATGACAAATAAATATTAAAACCAAAAAATAGATGACATAATTTGACTATATATTTTTATCATTATGTATACATTCTAAAGTCTTAAAAATATTTTAAAGAATATTGGAAAATAAAAAATCTAAAAATAATAATAAAATAAAATAAATATAGACATATATATAATTAGGAAATGTTAATAAATGTCTAGATTTTTCAAACTTATTGGGTACATGTCTTGTAACGGCCCGAAAATTTCATCCCGGTCTTCCCGGGAGGCCCAGGGGCATTTTGGTAATTTTGGGTCGGGCCGACAGGGCCGGTTTTAAAATTGTTAATTGCCGGAATATTTATGAGTCGATTTGAATGGGATCGGGAATTTTGGTGAAGGCATTTGGGCTTGGGGAAAGGTTAAAATAAATAGGGAATTAAATAGCGCGTCGAGTGAGATTCGAACCAGGGACGTGTCGCGTGCTAGGCAGGGGGCGCTGCCAATCGAGCCACTGAGCGCTCTTGTGCTTCTAAACGCGCCACCTTTATGTTAAGCCTGTTCGAGGTGAGTTTTGATTTAAAAGCCAAAAATCGCCCGAACCTTCTTCTTCTTCTTCCTCATTTCTCTCCTTTGCGTTTCTCCTCACCGACCGGTCTCCCTCTCGCTGACCAGCGAATCGCCGCTTCTCCCTCGACCGATCGATCTCCTCCAGTGAGTTCTCCCTCCCTTTCTCTTCTCTTCTTCTTCTTCTTCTTCTTCTCCTTGAAAATTCGAGTTCTTCACCCCTGCTTCGGGCTTCGCCATTTCCTACGCCGAGTTGAGGTAATTTGAGGTATGGGTTTTGTGTGCGGCTAGGGTAGGGAGTTCGTCATCAAAGAATCGCTCGTCGAATCCCCGTGGATCGCTCGAATTTGGATTTTTCCACGCCCACTGTTCGCGCGAAAAAGCGAGCTGTTTCGTCCGTCGCCGCGCAGCGGCAGAGCCTCTGCTGCGAGCAACGCCACAGCGCATCGCCTCGCGCCGCGCGCGCGCACGCCTCGCCAGCTCTCGTGCCACGCGCGCGCCCCACTGTGCGCGCTCTACCTCGCTCGCGATCCCGATTCCTCGCGCCCCTGCTTCGCCCGGCATGTGTCCGCGCGCGTTCGTGCCCCAGCGTGCGCACCTAGCGCGCCCAGCTCGCCCACTCCTGCGCCCCAAGCGCCCGGTCGGCCCGTTCTTTGCCCGTTTCGTGCAATCAGCCCGTTCGTGCGTTAAATCGTGCCTCGTGAGTTGCTCCCAGCCGAGCCTCGTTTATTTTATTATATTTAGGCCTATTGTGTGATTTATTTTGTGATTGATAGGTTCTCGGTAGCTAGTTCGGGTTAGTTACGCGCTTAGGTTTTCGTGTCAAATTGTCCCCTACCAAGGTAAGGATTTCTTACCGGAGTTGTGTGGACCTGCGATATTATATGTGATTGCTGATTGATTGCTTGTTTGTGTTTATTGACATGTATAGCTAGGTACTCAATTCGAATTCCCGATTAGCATGTTGTTCCCGATTAATTCTCATGTTAATCCATGCTAGGTTGATCCTTTCTAGCATGCTCGTATCTTTCTTTGCTTCGTAGTATCATGCTAGGCCCGTTGTATTCTTATTGAGCACGTATTGGATTTTATGGAATTGCTTGCTTTGTTTGCTAGGCGAGTTAGAATTGCGGTGTAGATAGCATCATCCGGGCCGATGCATAAAGTACCTTGCATCCATGGCGGGGACGTCGAGCAAGTCATTCTCGTCCCTGACCCCGTGAGGATTAGCTAACCCGAGCGGTAGGCCCCGCAATCTTGGGTGAGGGTGGCGATCGTTAAATGCCCCAACCGTCGGGATGATGACTTGGCATTGCCTCGTCCCGGCGATCGGCACGTCCTCGGCGTGTTCGACCGTAGCCCCGATTGCCACTGTTAAGGTAAGGGCGCTTCTGGTGTAAGCCTACCACGACCCGTTTCCTTAGCCTCAGTGTGGTGGTTCAGTGACATAGTTTACGTGTCGGTGTCTCACACCCCTATGTCGGTGACACCGATCCAAAGAATTAGTTAGGCGTGGTGGATCGGACATGGGCAGCTTGCCTCTAGACCCGCACCCCCATGGTGCAGTAGTAGCACGAGGTGCATGTTTACGCTCATTCTGGCCACCGACCGGAGAGCTCCTCGGGATCTTGAGCTAGTGTACCTTTCGTCGACGATGAAGCGACAGCCGAGGACTTGTTTCTCGTATAGGGCGACTTATGTATTGGACTGTGTGAAGATATTATTCCGGACTAAGACCCTGAGTTGGCATCCGAGGCCCAAGTGTGGGCTAAGCTATGTGCTCTATTCTGTGTTATATTCATAGCTTGCATACGCTCATCGAGATGACCATGTATATCGTATTGTACCCCGGTTGGGGATTCTTACTAAGTAATTCGTTACTCACCCTTATTCTGTGGTTTTCCACAGGTAATCGTGGTGCGCGACAGGATGCCTGAAGGAGGAGCTGTGATCATGGGGCCCAGTCTTCCAACTCTGATTTTTGTATTATGACTCTTTAGGTTTTGTTTTCCCCTGAATGCATGTAGCCGGGCATGGAGCCCTAGGATGTTTTGTAAATATTTGTGGATTCCAGCATTTTGTATCTGAACAGGTTTTGAATGGTTTTTAGTAAATCTCTGATCAGAGTAAACTTTGGAAATGTATTTATCTTGGAACAGGTGCTTGGAAACAGGGGGCAGTTCCAGAAAAAATTGTCTAGTTTTTAAAGGGGTTATTTTGAATGTTTTGTTTTAATTGGAATCCGAAATCATGTCTGTTTAAATGTCCTTTACTTTGAATGCATGCATTGGGATAAGGGCCATTTAGTGCCCCATTCGGGTCGGTCCCTTACATGTCTATAATATTTTTTTACTTAAATTTTTGTCTAAACTTTAATCTTGGAGGTGAGATAATATTTTCATTCTCAAAGTACTCTATTTTAATTTCCAAATTATTAAAAAACAAAACCCTCAATCCTTGAATCAAATAATAAACAACCACCAATCAATCCACTCATTTAAATTTTCAATTTTTAATGAGGTATATTTTAAAAGATCTCTCAAATATTTTGAATAAATATCTAAATATTTAAATCGTATTATCACATCTGAGATCACACAACAATTAATGCAAACCATTTATTTTTGTACACGCACATATTATCTCTCTTATAAGTACGATTTCTTTCATCTCCCTCCCAAAACGATTTTACTATTTTTTTTCATCTCCCACCCAAATACAATTTCCTTTTTCCATTCTTCTACAACGATTTTACGATTTTTTTTTTATCTCCCTCCCAAATATAATTTCCATTTTCCATTGTTATGCAAGTCTTTCTACTTGCACTCCCGCAAGATTTAACAATTACACTCACACGTAATCTAAAAACATGGTGTGATTTTCTTTTACTCATTTTTGTTTCAAGGGTCATTGCCAGAAGTCCGAGGATTTGACATAGCTGCATTATAGATCCCCCACGGTCGTGCACTCGCTTAGTCGATATTTTTATCTTATTATTTTACAAAGTCAAGTATCGAGAGCTATTGATTTATATTTTGGCTTTCTTCAAGGAGTAAAGGGACACACAATCTGTCGATGGTACATATTGGTACGTAATCATGAACAAAAAGGTGCTTAAAACAGAAGATGCACCTTCTGGCATATACTCAACAGTACCTAAAGTGGCGTGTAGTCGTCTGTGTACCATGCATTACCTCATATTTTCCTGTTACTCCATGGCATAGATACAACACAAAATCAGACAACGTCATTAAATATATATTTACTATGCATGACGACCTTTAATGAAGGCATCATGAAGGCAAGGGTTTAAAGGTGTGTACTCCAACTCATTATTACAATATTTTCTATGCATACACCAACTAGATCCAATAGCAAGTTTGAACTCATGTACGTATACATACAGATTCTTCTACAACTTTTTTAATTGAACATATGTTTTTACTGAATATTATATTTTTAATGTCAAAATAATATTAGATTTTAACTGTAAATTGAATTCATGTTTTTTATCAAAAATTTTAATTTCAAAATGTCACAAAATCTAAGTTTGTTAGATTCTTTTTTGTAGGAAAAGAGTTTGTTAGATAGGTTGTTAGAGTAATTTTATTAATTTTAATAATTAATAGAAATAATGGTAGGGTTACAATGATAAAATATATTTTATGCAATTAATAAATTTGATTCAAAAATAGAAAATAGACATAAAATTTAATCCTAAAAAATGTAGACATTGCTTAAATTGTTTGCCAAAAGTAGACATTCTCCTAGTTTTTCCTATATAATTTTGACAACAAATATTAATTTTAAGGTTGATTGGGTTAAGTTTAGATCAACCTTCTTGACCCAACCCAAGCCAGAAAATTTCATTAATTTTCATGGGACAATTAGACAAATGTCTACTTTTTTTATAAAACAATCATGAAATGTCTACTTTTCTAGATTGTTTAAATTATGTTTAAATCTAATATTCTCCAGTTTAGTAATTAAATGAATATATTTTAAATGAAAATTTTATCCTTTTTGTGAATTTATTTTTTTAATTTATTTGATAATCTTATTATTGATACACTCTAACAAACTCTTTGAGAATTTGAATTAAAAAAAAATTAAAACTGTAACAGATAGAATCGTATTATGCCGATGAAAAAATAGGTTGAATATAAAAAAAGAAATTAAAAATTAAAAAATCAAAATAATATTCAAAATCTTTTCTAGACGTTCATCCAGTCGTTTACATAGCATACATATAGTTGCTTGTTATTGACAGTTAGATTTTTGTATTGAGATAAAGAAATAATAATTAAATGCATACCGTAAATGCATAAAGCATAATTATTATTTGACAGGTGGAACTTCACAATTATTGAGGGTTGATAATCGTTTAATATCCTTGTGAAACACCAAAGAGACAAAAATAAAAATTCATCCATCCCTAAAAAATATGATCGAATACATCCACCCCCAGTATGTGTGAAGTTCTATCCTCTTCCACACCATAAGAGTGAGCTTTCCCTCCAACTGCCATGACCCTCCGACTAAAACTTCTCCCACCAAGAAATCAAGTAAGTCTACATTATCATCCACGCATGAAGAAATATTTGAACTTGTTGTCGTTGCAACCTCATGTGTCGTATAACTGCCTACATAATATAATTCACTATCAGTTTACTATATGTTGACCAGAAGTACAAATCCTTACATATTTTGACGCTTTAAGACTAGTGTCCCCTGCTCAATACTACTTTGCATAGAAAATTCTTCAACTCATCCTTGTTTGACAACATGAGCCCAACATTTAACGCAACTGGGCATCGAAGTTGTTTGTGTTTGTACGTCTCAATGTGTAGGAGTACATTTTCTCCATGGATAAAGTAATCGTTATACATGGCGCTGGAAAACCCCTTGCACATTGCGGTTATGGTCAAAATTTTGCCAATATCAAGCGCAAATGAATGATATGTTGACTAAATGTTGTACCGTATGCTATTTCAATCATCACCGTCTTATAATTGGATTAGATAAACTTTTCATCTCATACCCACTGAAGATAACTGGATGGGCATGACCTCCATTGTGGCATAACCAAAATTCTTGCAATGTGAAATTTAGGGAGAGTTGCAAATGTGTGGATCAGGGAGATTGTAGAATTATGATATTCAATAGTGATCGTGAGTGTGGAGGCAGTCGACGTCAAGGGAGAGATCATAAAATTCTGATCTTCAACCGGTGAGGTGGAATGTGGTTATACGACATAACTTTCTTTTCCTAAAATTCATCTTTTTTTCATTAAATAATGTTTATATAGATATTTTTTCAAATTTTAATTTGAATTAATAATAAATATGAGATATAGTGGTTATTCAGTATAAAATCTTTTTTCTTTTAAAAAAAAAACTTAATTTGAATCCCATTGAAAAAAAATAAGATATTCAAAATAAAATAATTAGATATTTATGGTGGTTATGAGAGAAGAAATCTCCTTGAATGTACGCTATTTCACAAATGTTTTCAAATTTTTTAAAAGGTCTCCTCAAATGTAGGCTTGTGTGGAGGATTTTTTTTTTAAAAAAAAAAAAAAATAATAATAATAATAATATTGATTATTAATTAGGTAAATATGGAGGGACATTGTGGGAAGTAAAAATTCCTCTCTCTTCCAAGTAGACTTGAAAATTTAAATGCAAAAAATGGGTAGACATTTGAGGTTTATTTTCCAAAAAGTAGACAATCCTTACCACTACCCAATTTTCATTCATTTGGACTCAACCCAAAAATATTGGGTTGAGTTGGCGGGTTATTAACGTTGTTGGGTTATTTGAATACCCATATATATTATGTTATATACATGAATAAGAATATTATCTTCAAAACACTCTAAAATTATATTTTTGTGCAAACCAATACTTTTTCTCTCTCCTCGATTTCCTCAAAATTTCATCTCGAATCTATGCCATTTGAGGGAGTCGCTCGATAAACAGCACCAAAATTAGAATCTCGATAAAAAGATGAATCCAATGACTGGTGACTTCCCTAACTTTCGACAAGACACTATTGCCTTGTTTTGTATGCCATTAGTTGTAGGAGGATTTACGGCTGCATGATGCAGTCCGTGTAGGCCCAAAGGCCAGCCCGAGAATGAGGCCCAACAAGGAAACGAAAAAGGCCAGATTGGGCCCGGCCCCGCGAGTCCAGTCCTTGGGAAGAGGACCAAACACGTGGGGACCCTCGGAAGAAAGGTCACACACATGTCCGACCCCCACATGCAAGGGTCGGACACGTGTCCGACCGTGTGTCAGACCCCTACATGCAAGGGTCAGACACGTGTCCGACCCCCGTAGGTGAGGGTCAGACATGTGTCCGACCCCCGTGCGCGTGTGCAGGTGTGGGCCGAACGTCGGTCCAGCCCCTGAGAGTGTGTGTAACTACGGGCCGAACGTGCATCCGGCCTGTTTGAGCGTCGTTCGAGGCCCACTAAAGGGAAGTGAGAAGCCCATTTCGACTTGGTCGACTCCACCACTCCCACGGGAGAGAAAGACGCATACGGAGGAGTGGTTCTGGTCGTGCAATGACACCCACTTCCGAAAATCACGTTCGTGGCTAGAAGAACAGGAAACCACACCCTATAAAAGGACTCCCAACTGATACCAAAGGTAATTAACCTTTGATCTCGAGCTTTGAACCCGACGTATACCGTACTGACTTAGGCATCGGAGTCCACGTGGCCTGTACCACACCGGTGCCCAGTTTACTCTTCTGTTTTGCAAGCACGACGTCCCCTTCCGAAAATAAATTCACCGTTGATACCGAGCAAAAACATTTGACATAAAAAATTTGTGCTGTCTGTGGGGACGATACGTGTTCTACCCAAGGTAAGCCGCGGAACGTCAGAGTTCAGACTGAAGGATGAACAGCGCGAGTCACAGTAATCACGTGAACGATGGGGAATCCGATAATGAGTGAACCCCTAGAAGGGTACCAGCTAGGCACGATGCGGCGGAAAACCCTAAGATCCAGCCTGTGGGCGAAATGGAACAGAGATCGGTGATGGAAAACTGGGAGGACTCAATGGTGGCAGCGCTAGAGTGAAAAGTGCAAGAGATGGCTGAGACCATCAATCAGCTGCAGAATTTAATCAACCAACACATAGCTATTGCTGCAATGGGCAGAGATATGCCCCCAGCAAGGGTCCCGCCTCGAAACAAGACGGACCCTCAGGCCAGGGGAGAACCGCGAGCAAGGCCACGACCCCCTCCTAGGGAAGAGCCCGCTGCTAGAGAGAAATGCTCAGCGCTCTGGAGGTCGGTCACGGCAAGGCCGAATGCGACACGTCAACGTACGGGTCATGACCTAAAGCTGAGCTCTGAGGCGCCATCGCTTGTGCTCGATCCTGCTAGGGGAAAGGCCCCGGCGGTAGGAGAATCTACTAAGACCGCGACACCTCGTCAAAGGCCTATGGAGCGATTAGTTCTTGGGGGCAATGACAGACTAAGGGGGTACCCCGAATCTACCCGCACAGCATCACAAGTGGAAGACTCTCGTTCAAGTACAAGGCCCGTATCCAGAAGGTACCTTACCTTTAGGTTAGCTCTGCAAACGACGAAAATGGAGCAAATGCCCCGACCAACCGTGGTAAGGGCGGAAGAGTCAGACGTGGGAACCGACCTCAAAGCCCTGATAAATCTCTAAAGGAAGGATCTGCGAGACCAAGAGGTCGAAAGCCAACCTTGGGCTGCCGAGCTACGACAACTCCAAAATCAACTGGGAGACATTCGGAAAGCACAGGACCAAGACGGCCTTGACCTAGACAATCTCAAAGCCCAAGTCGACCCGCCCTTCACTGACGAAATTATGGCCGAAGAAGTGTCGCCCAAGTTTAAATTACCGACAATGAAGGCCTACGATGAGTCAATAGATCCAGTCGATCACCTTAATACTTTTCGATCGTGGATGGAGCTCCACGGAGTCCGGGATGCTATCAAATGCCGAGCGATTTCCTTCACCCTTACAAGGCCAGCTCGTCGGTGGTTTCGGTAGCTAAAGCAGAAGTTGATCAAGTCCTTTCGAGAGTTGGCCCGTGCCTTCATCACACAATTCCTGGGAGGACGAGATTAGAAAAAACCCGCTACCCACCTACTGACTGTAAGACAGGGAAGTCATGAAAGTCTGAGAGAATATGTGGCTCGCTTCAACAACGAGGCGTTGCAGGTAGCCCTTACAGCCATTGTCGCCGAGTTGAAGGACGAAAAATTCCTGTGGTCCTTGGGAAAAAAGGCCTCTACGACCTATGTAGAGGTGCTTACCCGTGCTCAAAAGTATATGAGCGCTGGGGAGCTTCTCAAATTCAGGCGCGCACCAGAAGACAGGCGGACAGTGACTAATAGAGAGTGAAAGACAGATAGAGCAGAACTAACTCGTGTAGAATCTCGAAAAAGTCACTTGGATGACTGACACAATGACCGAGAGACACTTTCTCGCAAGGGATTACCCCCAAGCAAGTTCGAAAAATACACCCCTACTGTGGTACCCATAGAGCAGATCTTGATGGAGATCCAAGATAAAGAACTGCTGAAATGGCCAGCTAAATTGAAAGCAGGGTCTCATCGCCGTAACAAGGACAAGTACTGCCTATTCCATCGAGATCATGGGCACGCTACCTCTGACTGTTATGACCTAAAAGAAACCATTGATGCTCTGATCCAAAATGGACGGTTAAAGGAATATGTTGAAGATAGGCAAAGAGCCATCAAACGTTCGAGTAAGAAGCAGAATGTAAGAGATTCCCCACCGCCGCAAGAGATTCGCACCATCCTAGGTGGTCCAGTAGGAGGCGCCTCAAACAAGAAGAGGAAAGCGTGTGCTCGTGAATCCCGGGAGTCACCAAGTCTAGAGAAGGTGCGAATTATGGCAGCAGCAGATGATGTCGTCAATTTCCTACCAGCTGATGCGTGTAGGTTGCACCAACCTCACAATGATGCGTTGGTGGTTACTCTAACGATAGCCAATATTAAGGTTCAAAGAATATTGGTCGACGGTGGAAGCTCGGCAGATATTCTGTCACTACAAGCATATAATGCTATGAAGCTTGGGAGGGAGAAGTTGTCCCCGAGCACCACCCCACAGGTTGGGTTCGGGGGCATCATTGTATACCCTGAAGGTTGCATCGAGCTCCTAGTAACGTTTGGCCAAGGAGACCACTCGGTGCTTTCCTTCGTCACCTTCCTAGTGGTTCCTGACAGTTCGGCATATAATGCCATCATCGAGAGGCCCACCATTCACCAACTCCGTGCGGTACCGTCAACGTACCACCAACTAATGAAGTTCCCAATCTCAACTGGGATTGGGTTCATACAAGGAGAACAACAAATATCGAGGGAATGTTACCATACTGCTTTGCGAGGGGCAACCAGATTAATGGATGTCCGGATGGTGGAAATAGATCCCTAGGATGTCCCCTTGAGAAAGGTCGCACCGCACCAAACGAGCACGACACCTAAGGAGGGACGTTGTCTAGATCATTCCAGCCATATCTCGGAGGACAGTCACTGAGGAGAACTGGCCGAACAGTTGGAAAAGTGCAACTGCTATCCGAGGGGCAGGTGGTGCAGATAGGGTCAAGTTTAAGCCCCGAGCACTAGGCGAACCTTATTGCGTTCCTCTAGAACACCAATGATGGTTCATTATGACCAAACTGGGAGGGGCCTTACATGGCAACCGCAGTCATAGTTTGTTTTATTTTGCAACAAGGATGTTGAGTTCATTTGGATTTTTGCTGATTCCAGAATAATGTAATAAGGGCATCAGTTAAATAAAGACAATTCGAGCATAGTCTTCCTATGTGCATCCAAAGTAGTACTTGAATAGGGGGCAACACGTGGTTAAAACATTGATTCAGGCCAAAATGGGGGACCCTAGGCCAAAAAGGGACCTTATGCCAAAATAGGGGACCCTAGGCCAAAAAGGGACCCTACGCTAAAATGGGGAACCCTAGGCCAGAGTGGGGGACCCTAGGCTAAAAAGAGGATCCTATGTCAAAATGACAGTACCCCAACATGACGGGACCTCAAGGTGACCCTACGTCCAAGTGATGGTATCTCCACATGTCTGGACCTCGAGGTGGCCTACGTCAAAATGACGACGGGAGCTCAAGGTGACCCAAAGTCAAAGTGACGGTACCTCAACATGACGGAACCTCAAGGGGACCTACGTCAAAATGTCGGTACCTCAACATGACGGGACCTCATGGTGACCCTACGTCAAAATGACGGCGGGACCTCAAGGTGACCCTACGTCAAAGTGACGGTACCTCAAGGTGACCCTACGTCAAACTCGTACCTCAACATGATTGGGCCTCAAGGTGACCCTGCTTCAAAATGATGATAGGACCTCAAGGGGACCTACGTCAAAGTAACGGTACCTCAACATGACGGGACCTCAAGGTGACCCTAAGTCAAAATGAATACGGGAACTTAAGGTTACCCTACGTTAAAATGAAGACGAGACCTCAAGGTGACCCTACATCAAAGTGACGGTACCTCAACATGACGGGACCTCGAGGTGACCCTCCCAAGCATCTAGTTAGCTTGCCCTTGCAAAAGCTACATAACACGAACCAAAATACCTACTCTTGTCATTTCAAACAAATGCTTTAAAAATGTACAAGAGTGAGGGCAACTGTTGTAGGAGGATTTTCGGTTGCACGATGCAGTCCGTGTAGGCCCAAAGGCTAGCCCGAGAATGAGGCCCAACAAGAAAACCAGAAAAGCCAAATTAGGCCCGGCTCCGCTAGTCCGGTCCTTGGGAAGAGGACCGGACACGTTGGGACCCTCAAAAGGAAGGTCAGACATATGTCTGACCCCCACATGCAAAGGTCGGACACGTGTCCGACCCCCACATCCGAGGGTCGGACGCCTGTCCGACCCCTACATACAAAGGTCGGACACAGTGCGCGTGTGCAGGTGTGGGCCGAACGTCGGTCCGGCCCCTGGGCGTGTGTGTAACTACGGACTGAACGTGCGTCTGGGCCCATTTGAGCGTCGTTCGAGGCCCACTCAAGGGAAGTGAGAAGCCCATTTCGACTTGGTCGACTCCACTACTTCCCATGGGCGAGAAAGACGCATGCGAAGGAGTGGTTCTGGTCGTGCAACGACACCCACTTCCGGAAATCACGTTTGTGGCTAGAAGAACAAGAAACCACATCCTATAAAAGGACTCCCAACCGATACTAAAGGTAAGTAACCTTCGATCTCGAGCTTTGAACCCGACGGATACCGTACCGACTCAGGCATCGGAGTCCACGTGGCCTGTACCACACCGGTGCCCAGTTTACTCTTCTGTTTTGCAGGCACGACGTCTCTTTCCTAAAACAAATTCACCGTTGATACCGAGCACCAAAATTTGGCATCAACAGCATCATTGTCTTTTACTTGGATTTGTAATCAATCAAGTCGTCGATCAGGTACGGAAAACTAACTCTCTTATATGTGGTTTGTTACAAAACTCGTGGTTAATCCTTTCTTAATATTTTTATTAGAGTATCATATGTGGTTGATAAAGTGATGTGTGATACAATTGTTAGAATGCCACACATATGACTTTTACTTTAATTATTTTACTTTAACTTGAATACGTCTATAGGAAGTTGTGAGGTTGTGGATTAGCTTAGAATTAAAGTTATACAGTTGCAAGGACTGAGTTAAAAATGAGTTGAGAATGCGAGAATTTTAAATGGTGGTTTTATTTTATTTTCAAGGACCAAAAGGGGCATGGAAGGATTTGAATAAAGTTAAACGGTTCAAGTTTGAACTTGTGTTTATGAGGTGTAAGTTAAAATTGACCAGTAAGAGTTGGGATTTGGTCGTAAGCTATTATAGATTTGGATTATGAGAACTCAATTGTTGATTATCATGTCAAACTGAATTTATGAAAAGTGAGCTAGTATTGACGTCATAAACTTGTTTATGTTTAGTTGATGTAGTCTATTTTTTTATTTAAAGAGTGGAATATTTATAAAAGACTTGTTAATCCATGCAAGACTTAAACACGCAGATACTATTGAACTTGTGGGTCCATGCAAAACTTAATGCAAAGATGTTAAAGGACTAGTTGGTCAATGCAGAACTTAAGACGCATATAATAAAGGATATATTGGTCAATACAAAGCATAAACCGATGATATTGGACTTGCTAGCGTAGCTTCTTTTATACTGTGAGCTTGTTGGCTCCAATGGGAGAGTTAATATCCCATATTCATATTGCGAGTTTGCTGGCTTTTATAGAAGAGTCAATATCTCATTTAATTAGAATTAGATACTTGTTAGGGTTAATGTCGTTATTTATTCATGATGTTGCTTTTTAGAACTTATTACTATTATTTATTTATTTTATTATTATTATTATTTATTTATTTATCTTATGTTTGTAACTAATAATTTTTTATTAAGAATGTCTATCATTTGATATTATTAATTGTCTTAGTAGTTAAAGATTATATTAAGTAATATAATACTCTACTCTACAAGGGTTTCTAATTTACTATTTTTTGAAACTCATCCTTTATATGTAACATTTTTTTTAGGAATTTGGAGCATGTCGTGGTGGTTGACTGAGATAAGCTGAGAAGATCATGTGCACTGTGACTTTTATTTTCGCATTAGTTATGGAGTCTTGTAGTTTTTTTTTTCACATTCTTTTTAATGAATATATTCAAATGTTTTAAGGGAATCCTAGTAAAAACTCTTTTTTCGTTATTTTAAATGTAAGATTAGTTATTTTTCTAAAGATTAGGTCCTCATCGTTAGTTTTGAATTAAATGTGAATTTATGCATGCATGGTAATTACCTTAAATATTCAGTAAGAAATTGATTTTGTTACCCATATAGATATAAGAAAAAACTAGAATAGAAATAATATAAAAAATACTTTTTCTTATAAAAAACGTATTAACTAAAAATAAGAATTTAAATACCAAACTATAAACATTCAAACTCAACTTTCATTTACTAACTCTTTTCAAAAAAAAAAAACTTTCATTTACAACCATTTGATTTTAAAAAAAAAAAAAAAAAATTAAATATGTAAACTACTTTAGTTTACTAGAATTTTAACACGGGCATTGCACGTGATAATTTTTTAAATAATAATTATATATATATATATATTTATAATTATAAATTATTTCCTACATTTTTGCACTAAATTTAAATCATCAAATAATAATTTCAATCTAATATTAAATTTTATACCATTTTTTCACGTTAATTAAATTTATTAAAATTCATATTTATGTTAAAAAAACAGTTAATATTTTATTTTGAGCTTAAAAAATAATAGATGTTATTATTTTAAAAAAACTTAATAAAATTTATCGTATTAAAATTAAATTTTATCTGTGATTTTTAAAAATCGATGCTCGTTAGATTTTTTCAATTATAAAATTAAGCAACAAAAGATTCCTACAAAAATTACTCTTGAATTATAAAATTTATAAGAGTTATATCATTATTATAATTATAAATATAAATATGCTAAATATATTTATTAATAGACATCTATAAACTTATCTTTAACCTCAAATGATAATTTTATCATTCTTCAAAAAAAATTTCTCACATTTCCAATCAACAATTAAGCAACAAAAGATTCCTACAAAAATTATTGCAACAAAAGAAAAATTAGATGAAAGTTAAGGTAAATAATCCAAAAAAAATAAGATAACTTATTATAAAAAAAAAATAATAATAATAAAGAAAGGTAAATCCAAGCAATGAGAGTAAACAAATGTAGAAAACTATATATAGGATTGAAAAATTCAATTTATTATTTTAATTATAATATAAAATATCAAATAAAATCTATGAGATGTGGTAAATATATCTTATTTTCTAGGTTATAGAGATGATGGAAATTTAAATGATATTGTAAATATCTTCATTGTTGAAATTTCTTTTATTCTAACTTAGTCATAAAATCTATTAGATTTGATAAAAATATTTTATTACGAATGAAAATCTAAATAATATTATAAATATAATCTACATTATTTGTATTTAATATTTTTTTATATTCCAATAGATGACATGTTTGTAATTTAGAGTATGACTTAAGAGGTAAAATCGTCAAAAAATAATTTTCCCCTTAAACCACACCTTAAAGGTAGTATGAAGTATGATTTGTTATATTATCCATTTTGCATTTAAAATTTTAAAACCCAACTCAAATTCAAAAAAACAAAAGAAATTTTTGGAAACTTTTTTTTGGGACAACTAGAAAAATGTTAATTTTGGGATAAATTTAGGGAATATTTACTATTTGAACTTTAAATAAATGTCTTTTTTAAAATCTGAAAAATTAATTATTAGTTTGTAAATATCGAATGGACAATCATATCCTTCTAATTTTTTTTTTCTGAAAAAGAAAATTTTATTTGAAATCGGTAAATTTTAATATTTAAATTGGAAAACACTCTTAAATGTATCTTTAACCAACAGATAAAAATTTAAATTTATTTTCAAAAGATGAATAAGAAGTATGTAGTCAATTATTTGATATATTTTTTTTGGAAAGATTTAAGATGAATGTTTGTACATATCCGAGATCCACATGAATGAATACTTATTTTTTAGTACAATGGATGAATACTGTAATGCTCAAACAGGTAACAAATATAAAAATAATATTAATTGAATTCACCTGTAGATTACCCATGCATATTGACGATGGATGAGCAAAATAACTAACATGTGGTCGTTCATGTTGATGTGATAATTGCTTGTTGGAGTGTAACACTAATAATAATAATAAAAAAAAACTCCACAAATCTCATAAAGGGTCTTCGATCGAATTGGTATGTGCATGTTTACTGATGACAAGAGTGTTTGTGAGTGTAAAAACTCTATTTCTATCTTTTTTTTTTAGTACAAAGTGGGGGAGGGAGAACAACAAGCCCTACATATATGTAGAGGGCACAACTAATTTCCGGGCTCGAACTCGTGATTGTAAAATTGAAATGGATTAACACCAGACACGATAACCAATTGCGCCACTGACCCTCGGTAACTCTATTTCTATCTTGAGTAATCATATATAGAGAGAAGAAGAAAGCTACGAAAAGAACATCCAATCAATGACACAGGGGCTAAATGAACCTGAGAAGAAACTGTGAATGCAACCGACCAGAGTTAAAAATCCATTGCCAATGTCGATGTTTACAAATATAGAAACAAAAGATACTAAATTATTGGTAGATATTGGTCGATAAACCAAAGGTAAGATTATGTACCAAAGTCCATGACTAAGATTAAGTAGTGTGGGGGATATAATACTATTTATTTTATTCAAAATTAATTAATTGATGGAAGTAGATATTAGGTACCGAAGGTCAACGACACAGTTGGTTATCTTGTTTGGTGTTCATCCATTTTTCGTTTTTGTTAAGGGGTTTTAATAAAAATTCAAAACGATTCATATTAAATAGGAAGCCCACTATAGAGTGATTAGGAGAAAAGACTTTAAATGTTCAGATAAAATAAATGAAAATAAAATGGGTCTATAGTTTCTCTAATTTCTAATTATGGAATCTCCATGATTAAAAAAAGAATTAGAATAAACATGAAGTTTCCACCACACAGACGGAATTGGGTGAGATGAAATGAATATTGTTGAATAAGATGTGTGATTAAAAACAAAGGCACTTTTGCTAATGAAAAATTCATACTTAAACTAAGACCTTTTACCTTTCTTAGGGTTTGTGATTAAGCTTTTTCTGAAGTATGACAACTCACAGGCTTCCAAATATTTTGACAAGACAACTGAACTTTCATTCTTCAACACCAATCCAACTATTGAGAACTGTTATACAAGGGTTTGCCAATTCATTTCACTTGTCTTTGTAATTTAATTTGACCAACTAATATTACTTGAATCCCCTCAACTACTCAATCCAAAAATTATATTTTGTAGATTTTTTAGAATTATGAAGATGTTTTTTTTTAAGATTACAACAATTGGGGGTGGGAGAGACTCGAACCTATGAGCTTTAAATCATTAGGTGTACATTGATGCCGCTTAAGCTATTGCTCTATTGGCAAATTATGAAGGTGTTTTATATATAGAAATATCTACAAAATGGAGTGGGGCCATATTAATCTACATCTTCTCATAATTTTCCTATTAAATTTTGCGGGAAATGAGATTAGAATTGGACTCCTTAAATAATTATTTCCGATTGTTCTTTTTATTCCTAACTGTTACAAACTTTCTTATTTCCGTTTAATAAGTTTTTCAAATAGAGGAAAAATGTTTATTATTTTTCAATTAAATGATTAAATTATATAAGAAAAAATGTTTATCCAAATAAATATTTCAAAACTATGGTTAAAATGAATGATGTGGAAAAAAAAAAGAAATTGTACTTCAACAGAACAAAGAAACAACAGAGCATTGAAGTATCATTGTCAATTTTATAAAAAGGAAAAAAAGAAAAAAAGAAGTATCAATTCATTGATCCCTCTCATTCACTCCATATTCATCTTTATTTTCGTTTCTCAGCCTCTCTCTCAGATCTCCCTAAACCAAATTCAGCAAAAATAACAATTAGTCCAAAACATATTTAAATAATAATCAAAATTCAAAACCATGTTTTACTTTTAATTTTTCTGCCAAGAGGTTACTCCAATAAAATTTCAAGGAAAGATGGCGAGCGCAACCCCCCATTATTACAAAATAATGGAGGGCATAAGCCCATTATCAATAGCCTTCAAATGATAGATTTTTGGTAGCGGCCCTCCCCCAAAAGCGTGGTTGGGCTTGTGCGGGCTCATAAACAATGGCGGGCGTGATCCACCACAAATACCCTTCTATGATGCGTGTCATGCCCGCCACAAATATCCTTCTATGGGCAGATTTTATGCCCGCCACCAATGATCCTTTTTTTTAAAAAAACAAAACCCACTAAAGGGGTCTCAGATAGTTATTTTAAAATGGTCAATCATCGGTTGTGCCCGCCATTAAAATACATTACACTTTATAAAAAAAATGAACAATATGGAGCCCGCCATCGTTTGAGCCCGCCATCAAAAGACATTATCACTTTATTTTAAAAATGGCATATATTGTACTCGCCATTAAAAGTCATTATCACTTTATTATAAAAAAATGATCAATATAAAGCCACTCAATTCTAAACTTTCTAATAATTATCTAATCCCCCATTCTAACTTTAAAAGAATATTAAATTCTAATTTTAAAAAATATCTAATCACCCACTAACTCATGGAATTCTAACTTCTAAATACATGCATGTCTTGACAAAATATGATATGCACAAGAAATTTTGGCAGGATAACGGGACAATAATGCGATTCCCAAAACAATTCACCTGTTATATAACAAAGCTCTACTTGTATATTAACAAAATGAAAAATCCAGTATGCAATAAATGAGACTTTGTTCCTCTAGAATCTATGTATATGCACATCTAGCTATTCAATTAACATTTAAACTACAACTAATTTATTTCTCCATACATAAACACTAATTTTGTATCATATGTCTACCTATGTAGTCTGCTCATTCTACTCGTACCTCATCAATATCAGTTTGAGTGAATGTGTTCGAGTCGGTGTTGAACTATAAGTATTAAGACATATAATTAAAAACACCAAATTAGTGTATGTTATATATATATATATAACATGTATGTGTAAACAAAGCTTACAAGTCTCAATACGCGTAGATGTATTGTATATTATCTTTCGTATGAATATTTGAACGTAAAATCCACATACTAGTGAAAAAAATAGTTACGTATACATAGTAAACAATAATTCAATACCATGAAAAAAAGACTATATCAAAAAAAATTTATTTAACTTTACCTCCACCCATTTAAAAAATGATTGTGTTGGGCCTCAACTGGTGTTTTGCATGCCGAACTTGGTAGGCATTATATTAATAAAGTTGGAACTTTAAGATGATAAAATATAAACCAAAGTCCAACAGTTTTATGTTTAGAGACTTACGAAGTTATGATATGGTGTAAACTCTCATAAATCGAATTTTCACCTAACGAGTTGAAAATGTACACTATTTTTCGCAAGAATGATGACGATCAAAATCCAATGGTGCCTATACAAATGAATGAATATTGATTTTGATATAAATATAATCTATAAGTATAAAAAATGCAAAATAGTATGAGACAAGACAAATACGTAAAGTAGTATGAGAGTATAACAATTGGGGAAGAAAATCATTTGCTTACCCAACGTAACAAAGTATGGGAGTATATCTTATTTCTTCTATATTACAATATTGCAAAATCTCGTCTTTGTGCAATATAAGAATTAGGAAGAAAACAATTTATGGTAAGTTGTATATTTATTAGGCCACCAACACCCATTTGATATCTAACATAATTATGTACTAGTTTGATCTTGGTTGGAACGGTCGTGTTTGATTCATAAGATTGCGAATCTAAAGCACCCTTCTTACTAGTAGCTGATATAGACTTCTTACTAGTCCTTTTTTTTATTTAGATGGCTACGACAATAAATATCTTCTATTACTATTAAAATAAATGTGTTACATATTAAATTATTATAAATGTATAATGTATGATTGTATACCTCATTTTTTGCAGTATGTGTCTTAATAATTAATGATTTTGGCCATGATACAAAAGTGTTCCGAGCTTGTGTGAGGTATTGCATCTCGTCGTTTTTAGGGATGGGTAGGTCGAAGTCCTTGTTGTCTTCAAGTATCAGATCAACCGTGACGCGGGCATTGAATTTCTCTTAAGGCATACAATATATTCTATCGGATGGGCCGCTCGATACACACACTGTTCCAATGGCAACAATGTCACCTCCATGTTCAAGGGGAAGTTGACATGCCATACCCTTTAAGACAAGAAAAAGAAAATCATAATTAACATACAATGATTCAAATGTATTATTAATATTTTTTTTAAACCGAGAAATTGGAGCTTTGCTCCCCTATACCCGGGGCACCACTAGTCCGACCCTAGACTGTGGCACCGGGATACTTCGAAGGGTATTCTAGTTTAAATGCTTTTTAGCGACCTCGAACTAGTGATCTCTCAAGGAAGCATACCTTGAATTCCTTAGCCTCAACCACTGGGCTGCCCCTTGGGGACGATTCAAATGTATTATTAAAATTAAATAATATAAAACTTACTTCTCTGAAATCAGTTGGGACATCATCAGGATGATCATTGGGTTCTCCAACAATGCCGAACCCTTAAAGGATCTGATTTTCTTCCCTTATGACATCTCTATTACTCTTCTCATAAGAAGAGTTTAATCGTTGAGAGAAATTGACTTGATTTTCTCATTCAGTTGGTTGTTGGCCCATCTTAGACTTCGGATGAGCCATCTTTAAGAAAACTGATGGAGATAAAAATTGACCTACTCCTTTATGTTCTAGCGTTCCCAATCCATCGCATAAAACATCTTGACATTCATTTGCATGTTTCAATTAATCCTGTACCAAAATATTATTAGATTCACACTCAAAGATTTAAATTCAAACCATGTATAGTGTTCACAGTGGAAGCTGACCCTACCATAAATCATTAAGTGCGAAAGTACTTATTTGTTAGGGAAGCAACACTCTCGTTGGCTAGTCCGCTCACTTAGAACTTTCTAGGATTGTTAGTCAGCATTACTCATTGTATCATATTTATTTTCATATTCAACCAAACCACAACAACTCATACACTCATGCTTTACTTTTCTGCACAACTCTCTCTTAATAGTATTAGCTCTAGACATCAATCTCTGTGGGATCAATAAATTTATATACTTATTACTTGCTACAATTCTCAACCGCATATACTTGCGCGTAAGTGATTCCGAGTTACATTTAGCATAAATTGACTTTAAATTAATTACTATACATTATATTAGCACTGAAATCACACCATTCAATAGGTCATCATCTCAACAGGTTATTTACATATACATGCTTGGGAACAGCATATCACATATAATAACAGATAAAATCAATAACGACAGGTGTAGGGTCAATACAACCTAGGTAAGAATCCTTACCTGATCGAAAATACAGAACAAACAATAATTTGCTCCTTGATCTGCAGACAGGTGCGCGCAAGGGCTGCGTGGGTGCACACGGGGATAGCGTAATCGCGAGACTGCACGAGCAGGGTTGTGATACATCTGTGGCGAGGCTGGGCGTGGCTGTGTGGGCAGGTGTCAGCGGCTGCAAGCGTCGACGAATTAGTGCAGGCGGGGGCGATCAGTGAGTCTACAGGCAATCGATGAGCGGGCTGGCTGTTGACTGAGGCAAGGTTGTGTGCGAGTAGCTGCAGAAAAACGGGTGAGGGCACGTGTAAAGACCCGACCCGAATGGGGTCCTAAAATAGGTCTTTACCTAAATGCATGCATTCAAAACTAAAGTCAATATGCAAGAATGGTGTTTCAGATTCTAAGAAAAAAACCAAAAACATAAAACATCCATTTAAAAGTCAACATAAATTCCTGAAACCTGTCCCTGTTTCCAAGCACCTATTCCAAGACAAATACATTTCCAAAACTTACTCTGATCAGAGATTTATTTAAAACATTCAAAACATCCAACAATTACAATAGTGCTAGAATCCGGAAAAGCATTCAGAAAACAACCTAGGGCTCTGTGCCCAACTACATGCATTCAGAGGAAAAATAAGACATAAAGAATCATAGATAAAATTCAGAGTTCGACAGCTGGTTTCCATGATCACAGCTTCTCCTTCAGCCATCCTGTCTCGCACCTTGGTTACCTGTGGAAAACCACAAAATAAGGGTGAGTAACGAATTACTCAGTAAGAATCCCCAACCGGGGTACAATACGATATACATGGTCATCTAGCAAAAAGGTATGCAAGCTATGAATATAAACACAGAAGAGAGCACATAGCTTAAATCCACATATACACTTCGGATGCCATCTCAGGGTCTTACTCCAGGATAATCCACCTCATGATATGATCCTATACGAGAAACAAGTCTCGGCCTCAGCCTGTCTACTGTCGATACGAAAGGTGCACTAGCTCACAATCCCGAGGAGCTCTTCAGTCGACGCTGTAATGAACGTATGCGCGCACCGCATGCTACTGCAAACCATGGGGGGTGCCGGGTCTAGTGGCAAGTCGCCCAGTCCATCCACCATGCCTAACTAAATCTCTAAATCGGTGTCACTGACATAGGGGTGTGAGACCTGGACACGTGAACTATGTCATCCTGAACCACCGCACCTGAGGCTAAGGAACCGGTAGTGGTAGGCTTACACCAGGAAGCCGTTCTTGCCCTAACAGGTGGCAATCAAGGGCTACGGTCGAACACGCTGAGGACGTGCCGACTGCCGGGGACAAGGCAATGCCATGTCATCATCCCGACCGTTGGGGCATTTAACAGTCTGCCACCGTCACCCAAGATTGCAGGGCCTGCCGTTAGGGTTAGCTAAACCCTAACGGGGGATCAGGGACGGAGTACTGCCTCGTACGTCCCTGGCATGGATGCAAGTTACGTTATGCATCCTGGCCCAAATGATGCTACCTACCATATCTCAACCTATAAACAGATACAACAAACAATCCAATACGTGCTCAACAGATACAACGAACCTAGCATGATACTACGAAGCAAGAACAGATAACGAGCATGCTAGAACGGAACAACCTAGCATGGACTAACATGAGAAACAATATAAGAAGTCATGCCAGTCGGGAATTCAGAACAGAGCACCTATCACTAAACATGCTGATAAACACAAACAAGCATACAAACAACAATCACATATAATATCGCAGGGCCCACACAACTCAGGTAAGAAATCCTTACCTTGGTCGGGAAGCAACTACACACAATAATTCCTAAGCTGCGATTGATCCCGAGCTAGCTAATGAGAACCTAACAAGCACAACAATAATCACAATCCATAGGCCTAAACATAATGAAACAAACAGGGCTCGGCTCGGGAGCACTCACACGGCACGGGTGACACGGGAGCTGGGCGCCGCTTTGGCGTCTTTGGTGCGGCGGGTGCGCTACCGACAAAGCGATGGCACGCGCATTGGCGCAGGTGGCGCGCGCGGCGGTGTGATGGCATGGCGTTGGGTCTTTGGGTCGCGCGTGCGGACGGGCGCCCGAGGCACGACGTGCAGATGCGGACGGCGAGACGTGGGCTTGCGGGCGGGCTTGGCTGGGCGATGGCGTGCAGAAGTGATGGCGCAGACGCGAGCGCGTGCGCGCGCGTACTTACTCGGTGCGCGCGATCGCCGGCGCGACATGGACGAGGCGTCCGGGCGAATCTGCTTTGTTGGGCGCGACGACGTCCGCTCTCGGCCGGCGACGGCCGAGCGGCAGAGTCAGTAGGGGGACGATGGACTTGCTTTGCGTGCGTGCGGCGAGCGACGGTCAGCTGCTGGACTCCTCTCGGCTAGCTGCAACAAAACACACACAACACACGTCTTCTATTCACTCGGCCAGCAAGAACACCAAATGGAGAAGGAGAAGAGGACGACAAATCTTACTCGAAAAGACACCACGGAGCTGCTAGGGAGAAGGGGGGTCGGCTTGGAGCTTGGGAGAGACTAGCTTGGGCGGCCAAGAAGCTTTTGGAGAAAAAGGACAAAAACCTAATTTCCTTTCATTTGAACAAATGCACCAAAACCCAAAGGACTCAAGGCTAACCAAGATATGCCGCAAAAAGAGTAACAAGAGCTCCTAATATGTAACGGCCCAATTTTTTATTCTGGTTTTCGAAGTGCTTCCGGTTCAGATCCAGTTGTTCGGTTGGGCCGTTAGAGCTATTTTGACCCTTAGGGGTATTTTGGTCTTTTGGCTCCCTGGGCAGGATTTGTGGATTTTCAGGATCCCGAGGCAGCTCCTGCCTTTGTCGAGGCTTGTTTTTTGTGGGTTGCGAGTCCCGAGATGTTTGGGCTATTCGTTTGGAAGTTCGGTTGTGATTTTGGTTTTGGCAAAGTTATGGTTGTTTGAGTGCTTCCTTTGGGATTCGAGCCCGGGCCCTTAGTGTTGATTTGGGAGTTGGATTTAAGTGAGTTTTATTTATTGGAAAAGGTTGCTTCAGTCGGGTCTCGAAAGAGGAAGCCGGGAAATGGGATTTTAGGGATTTTAAGGCTTATTATATTTGGATAAGGATGGAAAATAAGGATAAAATAAAAAGAAAATCCCCATTTTCCCCATTTTTTCCCTTTTTTTCCCATTTTCCCCTTTTCTCTCTCTCTCTCTCTCTCTCTCTCTCCTCCAGCCCGAGCCAGCCCCCCAGCTCGCCCAACCTGGTCGCCCAACCCAGCCCAGCTAGCCCAAGCCCGAGCCCCAGCTCCCCCGGCCGCGCACAGTGTCCAGGCCGCCCAGTCTTGCTCGCCCAGGCCCCGCGTCGCCCAGATCTGCCTCGCCCAGGCCATCCCCGAGCCGAGTGCCACTGTTCGTGTCGCCCGAGTGCGCAAGATCATGCGAACCACGCGCCGCGATCTTTGCGTCGCCCGACCCAGCTGATCTTTGTGTCGCCCACCCGCATAGTGATGCGAAGCCACCCAGCGCCTTGTAGCCCGTTGCGTCGCGTCGCCCGCGCGCGTCTCTGTGCCGAGCCGCGCTGCGCTCCTTCGTCCAACTGAGCTCAAGCCTGCGCCCGCGCGCCCTTGTCTGGCCTAAGCCCGCGCCCGTGCCCCTGTGCGCCTGCTCCCCATCCAGCGCCCAGCCAGCCCATTTTCCTTTTATTTTCCCATTTTCCCTTTTCTTTTTTTTCAAAAAAATCCCCTTTCTCTCTCTCTCTCTCTCTCTCTCCCCCCACCCGAGCCTAGCCCGGCCCAGAGCCCAGTCGCCTGTGTCGCCCCAACCCGAGCTCGCTCGCCCACCTCGCCAGCCCGGTCGCCGGCTGAGCTCGCCCGGCCAGTCGCGTCGCCCGGCCGGCCGCGCGATGCGCTCGTCCGTCCCGCGCCCGTCTTGCCTAGATCCAAGCCGCCTCGTGTCGATCGAGCGTCCCTCAGAGCTCGTGGTGCGGTCGAGCGTCTTGTAGCCGTCGCCGCGTCGCGCCGCGCGCGCGCCCTTGTCTTGAGCCGCGCGCAAGCGCGCTCGCCCAGCCGAAGCTCGCGCGCGCGCGCCTCGCCTCTGCGGCTTCGCTCGCTCGCGCGTTCGCGTCGCGCCGCGCGCCACTGCTTCGCCAATGCCGTGCCCAGCGCGCTTCGGTGCCCAGCGCCCGTGTCAGCCGCCCAGCCCAGCCCTACCCATCTGCGCCCCTCGGCGCCAAAGAATGCCTCGCCGCGTCTGGCCGGCTCGTTCAGCGTGTCACCGCGCCTTGTGAGTTGCTCCCGCCAGGTGCCTGTTATTTTATTATATTTAGGCCTATGGATTGTGATTTTTGATGTGTTTGTTAGGTTCGCTTTAGGTTGCTCTGGTTCGATCGCGGCTTAGGTTTCTTGTGTGTTGTTGCCTTCCGGCCAAGTAAGGGTTTCTTACCGAGGTTGTGTGGACCACTATGAATAATTAATAGTATGCCATATCTTGTGATTGTATGAAATTCTAGTGGATAGGTTACATGTTTTCTCTTGCTTCCGTGTTTGTGTTGTCTTGGTGTTTACATTTATATTAATTCTGAGCTAGGGTCTTTTATCTTGGCATATTCTCGTTCTCGTTATATTCTAACAGCTCCATGTTAGTGCTAGGCGGGTGATCCATAATGTAGGTAAGTCCCCGATGGGCACTTTGCCTTTGTTCCACAGTGTGTAAGCCCCGATGGGCATCATGAGGTCGCTTAAGAGTGTAAGACCCGATGGGCATCTCAGTGATCCTAGCTGGAGTAAGACCCCGATGGGCATCCGTATGTGTAAGACCCCGATGGGCATCATTGTTTAGAGGTGTAAGACCCCGATGGGCATCATTGTTTAGAGGTCTAAGACCCCGATGGGCATCCGTATGTGTAAGACCCCGATGGGCATCATTGTTTAGAGGTGTAAGACCCCGATGGGCATCCGTATGTGTAAGACCCCGATGGGCATCATTGTTTAGCTGGTGTAAGACCCCGATGGGCATCCTAGATGTGTAAGACCCCGTTGGGCAGCATTGATAGCTAGAGGTGTAAGACCCCGATGGGCATCCGTATGTGTAAGACCAGGAGATGGGCATCATTGTTTAGAGGTGTAAGACCCCGATGGGCATCCTTGTGTGTAAGTCCCCGATGGGCATCATGGTGTCATTGTATCCTAGGTTGTGTAAGACCCCGATGGGCATCCAGGTGTAGAACCTAGGATAGGCTGTAGTTGAAAGCCCTTGATAGGCTAGCTCTAGTGTTAGCACATAGCCTAAACTGCCCGTTTTGCTCTAAGTCATTGTTTGGTTGCATGTCGGTGTGCTAAATGAGATGTTTTCGTATTGTACCCCGGTTGGGGATTCTTCTTGAGTAATTCGTTACTCACCCTTATTTCTGTGGTTTTTCCACGGGTAACCACTGATGCATGAGCAGAGGATGGATGGCCGGAGGAGGAGTGTGATCATGGGAACCCGTTGTTCAACTCTGAGTCTTGTTTATGTTTATGTTTTAAATGTCCTCTGAATGCATGTAGTTGGGCACGGAGCCCTAGGGTGTTTGCTGACTGTATTTCCGGATTCTAGCATTGTTGTAACTATTGCAAAGCTTGTATGTTTTAAATAAATCTCTGATCAGAGCAAGTTTTGTAAATGTATTTGTCTTGGAACAGTGCTTGGAAACAGGGGACAGAGTTTCGTATTTTATGTTGACTTTTAAATGGATGTTTTATGTTTTAGTTTTTACTTAGAATCCGAACACCATATTGCAAATTTTCTGTAGATTTGAATGCATGCATTGAGGTAACGACCTATTTTAGAACCCCTTTCGGGTCGGGTCGTTACACTAGGAGTTATCAAAGCCGTGCGCAGGGCCCACACAACTCCGACAAGGAATCCTTACCTGAACAGTGGAAATAGACGACAAACGAGAAGTGCTATCGAGTTGCAGGAACACACGAATGACCTAACATTAAAAGTCACACAACACAAATTAATCCTAGGAAACGAATCAACAACAACATCAAACAAGCCTCGGGATTAGGGTTTTTACCTAAAATTGAGAGGCTCAAGTTCGGCAGCAAGGCAGACTCGGCGTGCGCGTGTGTGGTAGATCACGGGTTGGGTTGGCCGAGTGCACACAGATGCAAGGCTGGTCACTGGTGGTGCCATGCGGGAGCCTACAGATGGGCGATGGTGCGCGGAGTCTGCAGCTGAACGTGAGGTTGATGCGGGCGAGCAGATGCGGCTTCCTTCGCGTGGGCGATCCGAGGCTGGGCTGTGTGGCTTGGCGATGAGGCGATGAGGCTGGTTTGCTTGCTTGAGGCGAGGCTTGTTGCGAGCGTGAGCTGGGGATGTGCGTGCAGCAGCTTGGCATTGGCAAGGCATCAATGGAGTTTGGAGATGGGTGCTCGGGTGGTGCGGCAATCGAGCTTGGAGAGGGAGGGTCGGCTAGGTCAAGAAGGAAGGGGAAGCAAAAATGAGTTTTACTTTTAGTTTTCTCTAATTTAATCCCATGATAAATCCTCCAAGTGCCACATGTCAAATAGGTTCCCCCTTCGAGTCCTAGCAAGCTTACATTTAAATTCTATTTTTTTGTTTGATACCGAATGTCCTCCAAGCCTTTCAACAGCAACTATCGGTCCTGGAACCTAAAATCGAAACATGTAAACCAACTTAACTCCAGTCAAGAAGCAAACCGAAACCTTGGATAGTTATCAAAATACCCTTGAAGGCTAAATGACCAAAATGCCCCTAGAGGCTCAAATAGCCCTAACGGCCCAACCAAACAATGGAATAAACGACCGAACGTATCTGAAGAATTGGAATGAAAACTTGGGCCGTTAAAGTATTCCCTCCTTTTAAGACTTTCGTCCCCGAAAGTCCTAAGACTGGAATAACTCTAGCTAGTGGTGCTTTATCTCATCCTCAAGTTCCCACGTTGCTTCCTCTGCCCTCTGATTTTTCCACTGAACCTTGACTAGATTAATCTCCCGGTTACGCAAAACCTTGTGCTACTGGGCTAAGATTTGTCGGGCTTCTTCTCGAAGCTCAAGTCCTTGTTCAGCTCTAAAGGCTCATAATCAACAATGTGGGACGGGTCTGCAACGAACTGTCATAGCATCAACACGTAGAATACATTATGCACAGATGCCAAAGACGGAGGCAAGACTAATCGGTATGCCACTGGACCGATTCGCTCAAGGACCTCAAAAGGCCCCATAAATCTAGGACTCAACTTGTCCCACTTACCAAACCTTAGTACTCCACGCGCATCGGTGCTACCTTCAGGAAAACATGTTGTCCCATATCAAACTCTAAGTCCCTACGCCTAAAATTGACGTAGCACTTCTGCCTACTCTGTGCAGTCAACATACGAGCTCGGATCTTCTACACTGCATCATTAGTCAATTGAAGCAACTCAGGACCTAGAACTTGTTTATCACCAACCTCTTCCCAGAACACTAGAGACCTACACGCTTACCAAACAAAGCCTCATGCGATGCCATCTGAATCACTGCCTGATAACTGTTGTTGTAAGAAAACTCCATCAAATCCAAATACTGGTCCAACTTCCTGGGAAGTCAAGCACGCAGGCTATCAACATATCCTCAAGGATATGGTTCACCCTCTCAGTCTGTCCATCAGTATGTGGGTGAAAAGTAGTACTGAAGCTGCACTCAGCACCCAAACCTTTCTGGAGTGCCCTCCAGAAATGAGAAGTGAAACGGGAGTCTCGGTCAGACACAATCTGAACTAGTACCCCATGGTACCGAACAATCTGCTCCAAAAACAACCGTGCCCACTTTTCCACGGTGTAAGTGATCCTATTGGGAATAAAGTGTGCACACTTGGTCAAATGATCCATAATCACCCAGATCTAAGTAAACCCTCTCGGTGTCCTCAACAATCCAGAAATGAAGTCCATGGGGATCTCTTCCCATTTCCACTGAGGCATACTCAATGGCTGCAACAACCCTGCGGGTTTCTGTCTGAGAGCCTTCACTTGCTGACAAATGAGACACCGGCTAACAAACTCTGGTATGTTCCTTTTCATGTTATTCCACCAGAAGGTCTGCTTAAGGTCCTGATACATTTTGGTACCCTCGGGGTGACAAGTAAATGGAGAACAGTGAGCCTCAATGAGTATTTCAACTCGCAGTTCAGCGTCGACTGGCACACATAGACGTCCTCTAAACCTTAAACCACCATCTGGTGCTACCACAAAATCAAAATCCCCATCTAGAGATGTCCATGGGGCAGGGCGGGGACAGGGATGGTGTAACGACCCAGGTTTTCATTCCGGTCTTCCAGGTATGTCCTAAGGGTATTTTGGTAATTTGGTCGGGCTGTTAGGGTTGTTTCTGTCTTTCTCAGCTGTTTATATTCTTAATGTTCAAATATAGGGTTTGGTTGCATTTTTGTTGAGTTTGGATGTTGAGAGTTGCAAAAATAAAATAAGGATTTTGCCGGATTAAAAATGTAGCAGCTGGGATTCGAACTTGGGTGGCTAGGAAGATAGCGGTGAGGTTCTACCAGTCAAGCTTCAGGTAGTTATTGATACTTATTCGCAGGTTATCTTGGTTTGCCTTGGTTTTCGAGTTTTAAGTGAGTTTGATTAAAAAATAGGTTTATTCCCTTTTCTCCTTCCCCAAATCACTTTGCCGCAAACCACTTCTCCAAGCTCCCTCTTGTCGTGCGTTTTCCTTTCAAGAACATCGATCGATCGTCCCGGGTAAGTGTTTCGTTGTGCCTCGATTTCTTCTTCTTGCTGTTGACGCCGATCATTTGGCTAAGGGGTTTGTGTTTGTCTTTTGGTTGCTGGTTGTGTGTTTGTTGCAGCCAAGAGCAGCCTTGCTGCCGCACGCCATCGCCCAGCCTGCAGCAGCCACGTCGCGTCGCCGCCCAGCCAAGCAGCCCTGCCCGTTTGCTCGCCAGCCTGCAGCAGCGCTTTGCCCAGGGTCAGATCACAGCCCCTGTCGCGATCGCTGCCAGCCCTGCAGCACTTCGCCCATCGCCCATCGCCCGCAGCCCTTGGCACGCCCAGCGTCGAGCCGCACGTCTGCACGCCCAGATGCACGCACATCGCACGCCCAGCATCTGAGCCGCACGTTTGCACGACCAGCCGCACGCACACCCGCGCCCTGCAGCACCCCAGCGCTTTTTGCAGCCCCTGCCGCACGCACAGTTAGCAGCCCGTCCGCGCGCCAGCCCCATGCCGTGTGAGTTGCTTCCGATCGAGCCGAGTTCTGTTTTTATTTTACATAAGGCCTATAGGTTGTGATGTTTGTTGTTTTTTTGTTAGGTTCCCAATAGGTAGCTCGGGTTCGGTTGCAGCTTAAGATCTTTCTTGTGTGCGTTTGCCTTCCTACCCAGGCAAGGATTTCTTACCGGAGTTGTGTGGGCCCTGCGATAATTTCTGTGATTGTTGATTGTATGTATGTTTATGTTTATCAGCATGTTAATGGATAGGTGCTCTGTTCTGAATTCTGACTCGCATGATTCTCGTGATTATTTCTCATGTTAGATCCATGCTAGGTTGTTCTGTTCTGGCATGTTCGTTATCTATTCTTGCTTCGTAAGTATCATGCTAGGTTCATTGTTTCTGCTGAGCACGTGTTAATATGTTTGCTGTTAGCTATTTATAGCTTAGAGTTCTGATAGGTCGCATCATCCGGGCGAGGATGCATAACGTAACTTGCATCCGTGGCAGGGATGTACGAGGCAGTACTCCGTCCCTGATCCGTCGTTAGGGTTTAGCTAACCTTAACGGCAGCCCAGTGCAATCTTCGGTGAGGGTGGTAGACTGTTAAATTCCCCGACGGTCGGGGGAATGACGAGGCACTACCTTGTCCCCGGCAGTCGACACGACCTCAGCGTGTCGGCAGTAGCCCTTGATTGCCACCTAATAAAGCAAGGACCGGTTCCTGGTGTAAGCCTACCACATCCGGTTTCTTAGCCTCAGGTGCGGTGGTACAGGCTGACATAGTCATAGTGTCCTGATCTCACACCATTACGTTCAGTGACACCGATCCAGAGATTCTTTTAGGCATGCGTCTTTGACTAGGCAGCGGCGCCCTAGCCCCAAGACTCCTCCTCGGTTTGCAGCGAAGATGCGCGCGCGCGCACAAGCTCATTACAATGCCGACTGGAGAGCACCTCGGGATCTTGAGTTAAGTGCACCTTTCGTATCGATAGTAGTAGGAAAGTTGAGGCCGAGATTAGTTTCTCGTAGAATATCGAGATGCGTTGTAGTTTTCTGGAGTAAGATCGTAAGATGGCATCCGTGGTATATATGTATGGATTAAACTGATGTGCTCACTTCTGTGTTGTATTCATAGCTTGCATACTTTCTACTAGATGACCAGTTATATCGTATTGTACCCCGGTTGGGGATTCTTACTGGATAATTCGTTACTCACCCTTATTTTGTGGTTTTCCACAGGTAATCAGGGCGCGAGACAGGATGGCTGAAGGTGGAGCTGCAGATCATGGAAACCTACTGTCCTTAACTCTGAGTTTATGTTTATGTTTTTGGTTTTGTCCTCTGAATGCATGTAGTTGGGCACGAAGCCCTTAGGATGTTTTCTGATTGTTTCTGGATTCTGGCACTGTTGTAAACTGTTTGGGTTTTGAATGTTTTGAATAAATCTCTGATCAAAGTATGTTTTAAACTACTTTTGGCTTGGAACAGGTGCTTGGAAACAGGGATAGGTTTCAGGACATTTTATAATTGAACATGTCAAAGAAAAGAAACTTGCTCCAACCAAAAGTCACACTTGGAGAACTTGGCATACAACTGATTTTCTCTCAGAGCTGTCAGAACTTGTCTCAGGTGTGAAGCATGGTCCTCCCTAGTCTTAGAGTAAATCAGAATGTCATCGATGAATACGATGACAAAGCTGTCCAAGAATGCCTTGAACACTCCGTCCATTATATCTATGAAAGCTGTTGGGGCATTGGTTAGCCCAAAAGACATTACAACGAACTCATAGTGGCCATAACTCGACCGAAAAGCTGTTTTAGGGATGTCTGCATCCTTGATCCTCAACTGATGTTAACCAGATCTCAAGTCTATCTTTAAGAACACGGAAGCTCCTTGAAGCTGATCAAATATATCCTCAATACAAGGCAACGTGTACTTGTTCTTCACTAGCCATGTGCTCTTCTTTTCCATATTTGAAGCATGCTTTAGGTGCTGCTCCACACATACCAAAATGAGTTTTGCCATAGATTCCGTAATAGGGCAGTTGTCTCACTACATTCTACTGACGATCATAGTCTCTTTGCTGGAAGCGGCCTTGACGGCGCGCCTGACCTCTAGGCTCAAATTTTCTCTTTTGCCCTGAACTGACTGGTGTACTTACTATTGTATATCTTGGCCAAAGCCATAGTCCTGGTGTAGGTATCTTGAGCGAGTGCCCTAATATCTGGGGCAACCTCCAACCTGAGCCCTCAAATAAACTTCTTTATCATGAGCTCCTCTGTGACAACTAACTCTGGAGAAAAATAGTTGTGCTCTGAAAACTTCTTCTCATATTCCGCTATGGAGTCATCGCCCTGCTTTAGATTATTAAAAGCCTCAACCATTTCCTGTTAGGCCTCCTCACTGATATACTGAGTCTTAAATTCAGCCTTGAAGAATTCCCAAGTTGGGGGTGGGGATCCTGTAGGTCTGCCTCGAAGGGTGGACTCCCACCACCACACTTCTGTGTCAGTGAGCACATGCGGGGCACACAACGAACTTTGAACATCTGGGAAATCCATCACCTTGAAGATATACTTCATCCTGGCCAACCACTTTGCTGCTTTCAGCGGGTTCTCAAATGCATCAAACTCCTTAGGCTTCCACTTACAGACGTCTCTTAGCAATTTACCGTAATCACTGGCTCCGTTCCCTACAATATCCTCAACTATCATAGGCTCCTGCCCATCCTGGGGAATATCTAGGGCTGCAGGTAGAGCTGGTGCAACTGGTGCTACTGGGGCTGCCTGTTTGAGCAACTGAGTCAACTGAGCCATCTGTGCTAGGGACTTCTCTCTCTGCACTACGAGCTGCTCTGCAAGCTATGCTGAAAACTGTGCTTTTGACTCTACTCTCTACTCTGCCATCAGGAGCATAATCTCCCTCATCACGGATGCCAGCTCTGCTCTAGGAGCTGCAATCTGGGGTTGAGAAGTCTCTCTTCCTACTCGGGGCATATGAACAGCTGGGGCCACAGGCAGCCTATGGGTCTGGTCAATCCCTGATGTTGTCTCATCAGTCGTAATCTCAATACCAACACCTCGATTGGCTGTACTAGACGATCCTACTCCTCTGCGGGTGATCGACATTCTAGTGATCTAAACCCAAAACACTAAGTTAGTCCAAGCTCGGACCTTCACTACCAACAACAAACAAAGCAAGTATGCTAGATGCAGGTATTGTAAACTTAAACCCTTAAAACAAACTTAAACATATGCATGGCTGCGGTTGGATTGTTGATGATCATGGGACACAATGACCTGACTCAATAGGTAAGTCTAAAGAATCTATGACTTTGAGCTTTGATACCAACTATAAAAACCCGACACTAAATGGTCCTAAATGGCCTTTACTTCAAAAATGCAATTTCAAATAGAATATAAATTAACTGGAATTCAAAACATCTTTCATAAATAGTTCAATCCCAATAAGCTTGCATGTAAAGAAAACAGTGAAACAGTTATAATCTCTAGCCATAGTACAATAAAACTATTACAACATTCCTCAGTTTAAAAGTTCCAACCTGAAAGCCACCAAAATGGAATGAGCTAATGCAACAGACTTCCCCCATGATCATCCAGTTCCTCTTCTTGCCACCTCAATGTTGTGCCAAGTTATCTGGTGGAAAAACCACAAAAAGGGTGAGCACAATTGCACTCAGTAAGAATCCCCCAATCAGGGTACAATACGTATGACAAATCATTTAGCATCCTAGCATACAAGAAAAACATCGAATTACCTAACGGAAGTCTCAACAATAACAGATAACAAGTGTCGAGCATGGTCAGCACGCTACTGGGCTAATTAGACAGGAGGACAACCTAAGTGACCTCGGGCTCTGAAATGTCTATCTCTAAGACAACACTAGGTTAGCATGCAACTGGGTTGATCTGGGACTGCACGCAACTGTGCGAGTCTGAAAAGAGGCTCGGGTGGCACGCCAATGGGCCAAACCCTGGATCTACTCAAACTTAGAAGATCATAGACTGCACGCAACTAGCCAAGTCTGAGCCAAACCAGGTCAGCACGCAACTGGGCTGTAACCCGTGACACCCTACAGGCTCTAAAACATACTAGCACACTAGAACTAACACGGTCCACATCCAACTTGTTTATAGTCAATAGAGCATTGCAGGCATACACAATAGTTAATAAAAAGAAGGGTGCAACAACAAAAAGTACAATAATCTAGATGCCAAGCCCTAACAAACAGAATGAGCATAAGCACGATATTCAAGAAATAAGGCACACATGATAGAATAGAGCATTCAGACAACCTACACAAACCTATCCACTAACAGTTCATAATAACATCGGACAACCTGCACAAGCCTATCCAATAACATTTATAATATCAAGTAGAGCAGACAAGCTAGTAGTTATCAAAGCTGTGCGCCGGGCCCACACAACCCCAGCAAGGAACCTTTACCTGAACAGTAGAAATAGACGATAAACGAGAAGTGCTCTTGAGCTGTAGGAACACACGAATGACCTAACAATAAAAGTCACACAACACAAATTTATCCTAGGCAACGAATCAACAACAACATCAAACAAGCCTCAGTATTAGGATTTTTACCCAAAACCGAGAGGCTCAAGCTCGGCAACTATGGGCTTCGCAGCAAGGTAGGCTCGACATGGGCGTGTGCAACAGCAAGCAGACGTGTGCGGTAGATCGCGGGCTGGTTGGGTCAAGTGCGCAAGGATGAGGGGCTGCTCACTAGTGGTACCGTGAGGGAGCCTACAGTTGGTAGATGGTGCGGAGCACTACCGTCGATGCTGCACGGCTGGGCGTGAGGTCGATGTGGGCGAGTAGATGTGGCGTCCTTCTTGTGGGTGATCCGAGGCTAGGCTGTGCGGCTTGGCGATGGGGCAATCGCTCCTGCTAGGTTGCTTGCTTGGGGCGAGGCTTGTTGCTGGTGTGAGCTGGGGCTGTGCATGAAGTTGCTCGGTGATGGCAAGGCAGCAATGGAGTTTAGAGATGAGTGCTCGGGTGGTGTGGAAATGGAGCTTGGAGAGGGAGGGTTGGCTAGGTGAAGAAGGAAGGGGAAGGAAAAATTATTTTTGCTTTTATTTTTCTCTAATTTAATCCGTTAATAAATCCTCCAAGTGTCGCATGTCAAATAGGTTCCCCCTTCGATTCCTGACAAGCACACATTTAAATTCTATTTTTCTGTTTAATACCGAATGTCCTTCAAGCCTCTCAAAAGCAACTCTCGGTCATGGAATATAAAACTGAAACGTATAAACCAACTTAACTCGAGTCAAGCAGCAAACCAAAACCCTAGATAGCTACCAAAATACCCTCGAAGGCTAAATGACCAAAATGCCCCTAAAGAACCGGAATGAAAACCTAGGCCGTTACACTAACTTTTTTTAAGCTCTTTTATTAACTAATTTCTTCCCAAATTTTTGTTCTAATCTTTCTATATTTAACTCTTATCTCAAATTTGTGCATTTGTTTAAAATTTGTGCATTTTTGTTTGTTGTAATTTGTGCATTTGTTTCATGGGTTTTTTAAGAAATTCAAATTTGGGCATTTGTTTGTTTCGTAAATTTGGATATTTATTTCAAAGTAATTTACTTGTATTATTATAGCTTAGATTGATGAATTAATTTTTTATCAAAAAAACAAAAAAAGATTGATGAATTAATTTGAGCATATATTAAATTAATTATTCTAGTTCATTGGTATATCATTGAACCAATTTTGATTCATGGATTCATTGATTTAATTTTATTGATAAGTTTATTTACACGTGTGACACCTACTTTGATGGTTGAAATAATTGTATTGTTTTAGAATTAATTGAGTTAATTTAAGTTGAGTTAGATATGTGACTCGAGTCTACCTTAGTTTGAAAATTTTGTGGGTTAGGTTTCTATAGTTGATTAGATTTCTTACTACATTATTGCTATGGATAAGTCGTGGATGCTTAAGTATCGAATGTCACCAGAATACGATTTTGGAGTTGAGATATTTATAAGCAATGCAATACGACATTCGAAAGGGTCAAATTTCATTTGTTGTCCATGTTTGAAATGTGTGAATGCCAAGTACCAAAATGTGAATGTAGTAAGAGACCACTTATTTTTTAATGGAATTGATAAAAGTTATAATACATGGATTTGGCATGGAGAAGAATCAGTATCGAGGAAAAGAAACATGGAAAATATTCCAATAGATAAAGTTTTAGATGAGAATGTGGATGACCTGGATGACCCAATAGGGATGTTTGAGGTTGCACAAAATTACTTTAATGAACTATAAGAACCTGACCAAAATCAGGGCCTAAACCTAAGTCCTTAACTCTAAATGCATGAAAACAGCGTTCGACATTTAGGGCATGAATAATTAAATCTGGTAAAGCAATGTTATTGAAATCCAGTAAAGAACTAGTTTATAAAAGCCATAAAATTCGATCAAGGTGTCATTGGGTACCCAAGGGTCAAAACATAAAAGCTTGAGTAAATATGTACAACTTATCATGCCTCTAAATAGTTCATGTAGAAGGAATAAATTAAAAAGACTCTACACAAAGTGATGCAGCAAGACCCATGGTCATCTCCAGCTCCGTCGATCATCTATCTTGGTATAGTCTAGTAGTACTTATGGGGATTCCACAGTGGAAAGGGTGAGTTTTCGCAAACTCAGTAAGGCTTCCCCAGCTCGGGGACAGACATGCACAAGAATATAAACATCAGCAAACAAGTATGATCACCAACATAACCGAAGGGTGTACAAAACCCAAGCTTCTGGGTGCTAGGTCAAGAAATCTCGTCCTTGACAAGCACCTCGCAGAGCGGTCTAAAGGTCGTCACCCCCAAGACCAATCTGACATCCTACTCTAGAGGGAACTGGTATCCTACTCTAAATGGGAACTAGTGAGTCGAGCAACCCGTTGGCCCTAGGCCTCGTACTCACGGTGAGAGGTAGTGCCACACCAATAATCAAGGAACCATATCAGGCCCATACCACCTACTTGGAGAGAGCTTAGGCTACTAGTAGAAACAATCCAGTGCCGTGAGCCTGGCCGGTCGACCATCCACGGAAGTCCTGCGGAGTGAGAGAATATCACCTCAAGCTAGGGTGTGAGCCCGAATATCATCGTCCACACCCACCTATTAGTCTCCTCTATCCAAAATTCATGACTCGTTTGGGTCAAAATGAGGCATCAAGCCGTGCATCAATCATCATGTAAGTCCATATCAGGACGACCATACAAGTCCATATCCGGACAATCATGCAACCACGTGCAAGTCGACCATATCAGGCAGACATACATGAATCATGCATCACTCGTCATACAAGAGACAAGGCATGAATGTATATGCTATCGATGCAATCAATGCAACATACAATGCGCATGGTTATGCCTCGAATAGACAATTAACTAATGCAAGTAAACCGACACATGTATTAACCACAAGTCCTCGAGAAGGGGGTAAAGGGTCCCTTACCTTGGCCAATCCACTACAGCTCTCCAAGAATCCACTAGAAGCTCCAAACGACCAAACACAACTCCGAGCCCTGAAACTAACAACCTAGTCAAAACTAGCACCCAGACCATCAAAATCGGATCTAGAATATTGAATTTATTAAATAGTGAAGAACCTCAAAAAATGTATCCCGGCTACACGCGCCTCACAAACTTGGCTCGGAGAACATAAAATGGCTTGGGTTCAATCTGGTCAATATAAAAGTCAATGGGTCAAAATCTAGTCAAAGTGTCACAAAACCTCAACCAAACACCCATTAACCTCAAATCCAAACAACCACTAAACTCATATCCAATCAACCACTAAACCCATAACTAAACAACCATTAATCCCCACTTTAATAAGCTTAAACCCCTAGGAAAAGAATCTCAAACCACAACTTAATGATTTTAAAACACTAGCCAAACAAACTTTAATTCACATTTTAAAGGCCCATAAACCTACAAACAAACACCTCTAAACTGTCACTTGAATATCTTGAAACCCATAACCAAACCGCTTTAATTCAACACTTGAATAACATAATCCCAATAAAAAAACAAGCTTAACCAGTAGTTAGATATCCATAACCCAACAAACAAACACTAGCTATCCACAACTTGAATAACTTTAATTAAGAACCAAACAAGCATAAACCACAATTGAATTAACTTCAAATCAGCAGCCAAACAAGTTTAATCTCAATTTAAATAACTTTAAACTTCAAACCAAACATCACTAATCCATAACTTAAATAATCTCAACCTTGCAAACAAACAATCCTTATTCTTCATTTAAATAAGCATTAACCCAATCCCAAACAAGCTTAAAAACTCATTTAGAATGTCTTAAGACCTCATCCAAACAACACCCTTCTTCAACCTTTGGATGACTACAAAACAAAGCCACCATGAAACCTTTACCTGAGCTTTACCAGCGGCTGCTTCGGCTTAAATGGCGCCGCCACACAGCTCTGGCGACGTGCCTGCAACGACAACACTCTCTTCTCGAGAAAATGACGCGGACCCACGCACGCCCTCCACCCACCACGATGGTGAACTCCATCTGACAGAACCCGTGCAACTCTACTGCACAACCACGAACTCCAAGCGGCTACAACCGTGACAAACCCATGCTGCAACGAGGGCAAACTCCCTTGCTGCTTTTCGACGACGACGGCTGAGAGTTACAACGATGGCAAGCTTGCGGTGCATCTTGAAGCTCCAAAACGACCAACGAAACGAGTTGTAGAGATGGAACCCAAATGGCGGCTGTTTCAATTTTAGACAAAAGGGCAGAAGAAGAAGATGAACAGTTCTTTTTAGATCTAGGGTTCCATAAATATCTCATTTTATTTAAAACTAAGGTCAAAAGTCCAAAATGCCTTTAACCTCATTCTGACTACATAATTGCCATTTTTGTATTCTTTTCTTTTGAAACCCAACACTTTAACACCTAAAAAGAACTTTGTTCTTTTTAAATTACCACACTGTACTGGGTTATTACACAACAAATCCCCTATCTTTGTGGAAGCATTAGAGGATGCAAATAAACCATTATGCCCTAATTGTAAAGGTTTTTCCAAGATATCAGCCTTGATTAAACTTTATAATTTGAAAGCAAAGTATGGATGGAGCGATACAAGTTTCTTAGAGCTGTTAGAATTATTAAGAATTTTATTTCCCATTCCTAATGAAATTCCGATATCCACCTATTATGCTAAAAAGATTTTAAGTCCCTTAGGAATGAAGTATGAAAAAATCCATGCATGCATCAATGATTGTTGTTTGTATCGAAAAGAACTTGTTGATGAAGAATTGTGTCCTACATGTGGAACATCGAGATGGAAGGTTAACAAGAATGTGGAATAAAGAGTGAAAAATATTCCAGCAAAAGTCATGTGGTATTTCTCTCTAATTCCAAGATTTGAACGAATGTTTCAAACTAAAGAAATTTTGAGATTATTGACATGGCATGCGACGGACCGTCAGGTGGATGAGCATATACGACATCCTGCTGACACACTCTCATGGAAACAAATAGACGAAAGGTGGCCTGATTTTAGTTTGGAAAAGAGGAACCTTCGTCAAGCCCTATCAACAAATGGATCCAATCCACACGGTGACCAAAGTACTAGATATAGTTGTTGGCCAGTTATGGTTGTGACTTACAATCTACCTCCATGATTGTGCATGAAGCATACATTTTTTATGTTAAATGAATTAATCTCTAGACCCAAACAACCTGGAAATGACATAGATGTCTATTTAGCTCCATTAGTCGATGATTTGAAAATGTTATGGAACACGGGCATTGACTGTTTTGATGCACATCGACAAGAACGGTTCACCTTAAAAGCTATTTTGTTGTGGATCATTAATGATCTTCCAGCATAATGGTAACCTGTGTGGGTGTCCCACAAAAGGTTATAAAGCATGTTCGATTTATGGAGAGAAAACTTCATCAATTTTGTTACCTAGAGGAGGCAAGAATGTGTTTCTTGGACATAAAAAATATCTACCAATTGAGCACACATTTAGAAGACAACAAAAAGCATTTGATGGAGAGCAAGAATATGGAATCGCTCCTAAATCGCTAAGTGATGAAGAGATTCTTGCAGAATTAAATAGTCTTCAATTTACGTATGACAAGGGACTGCATTATACATAATCATATTGGAAGAAGAAATCGATCTTTTTCAAGTTAGAGTATTGGAAACATTTTCATGTGCGACATTGTTTAGATGTCATGCACATTGAGAAGAACGTGTGTTATGATATTATCGAAACCCTACTTGATATTCCTGGAAAAAAAAAAGATGGAATAAAAACTCGTGAAGACTTGGCTAAATTAAGACCTGAGTTAGCCCCAATTAAAAAGGGAGAAAAAAGACATTTTTACCTCCAGCTTGTTACACACTATCGAGAAAGAAGAAAATGAGTGTGTGTAAAAGCTTATCTGAACTTAAGGTGCCTGAAGGTTATTCATCCAACATAAAAAAATTAGTGTCGCTTACTAATTTGAAACTTTACGGGCTTAAATCGCATGACCATCATGTTTTGATGCAACAATTGCTACCTGTAGCCATTCGTGGTGTTTTGCCTAAACTCGTTAGATATGCGATCATTTTTCTGTGTTTATTTTTCAAAGCTATGTGCAGTAAGTCGATCGATTCATATAAGTTGAAGGGATTGCAAGATGATGTAGTTGTCACTTTATGCCTATAAGAGAAGTATTTTATACCAGCATTTTTCACAATAATGGTTCACCTTCTGGTGCATCTTGTAAGAGAGATTGAATTTTGTGGACCAGATTATTTGAGGTGGATGTATCCTTTTGAAAGGTATATGAAAGTTTTGAAAGGTTATGTTCGTAATAGAAATCGTCTGGAGAGATGCATTGGTGAAAATTACATATTGGATGAGTCGATAGAGTTTTGTTCTGAATTTTCACAAGGAGTTGAATCAGTAGGGTTGCGATCATCGAACAAAATATTAGATTCAAATATTGATCGACCATTATCTGCCGCCAACTATAAAAACCAACTAAAGATTTGATTGATCAAGCTCATATGTATATACTTCATAACGTTGATGATGTGCTTCCATATGTAGATCAACACATGAAAATGTTGTCTAAAGTGAATCCAACAAATTCTACTAATAAAAAGTGGCTTCAAGATGAACATAATCACACATTTATTAGTTGGTTGCGTGATCGGATTGGGCTGGCTTTAGTGGTTCGAAGAGATGCTATATCACCTAAGTTAAGGTGGATATCACATGAATCTCGTCCAGAAGTTACCACTTACGATCGTTACATGGTTATTGGTATTCAATATCACAAAAAAGAACGTGATGATCGTGGAAGTGTGCAAAACAGTTGAGTTATGATAACAACTCAAACTATGCAAATTTCTAGGTCGAAGGACAAAAATCCAATCATGTCAGACATGACCTTTTATGGCATAGTACAAGAAATATGGGAGCTCGATTACAATAGTTTTCAAGTCGTCCTATTCAAAAGTGATTGGGTGGAAAACAATGGTGGAATTAAAGTAGCGACATGAGATTTACAACCATTGACCTTAATCGCATTGGACATAAATCCGACTCCTTCATGTTAGCCACGCAAGCCAAGCAAGTGTTCTACATAAAATATTCAATTAATCCTCGTTGGTCGGTGGTTCTAACTCCTATACAAAAAATAATTGTAGAACACGGTCATGATGAAGTTGATATTGATCAAGAAAGTGGGTACGGAGTCATAGAATCTATGCCTAATATTGTCGATAATGACTCGGTCTCCTATATTAGAAGTGATTGTTACGGTATATGGATTAATAAATAGGTTAGTGTTGTTGTTTGTACATATATTTCTACAATTATTTAACTAATTGTAAAGACCCGACCCGAATGGGGTCCTAAACTAGGCCTTTACCTCAATGCATGCTTTAAAAACTTAGAAACAATATGCAGGATTGTATTCCACATTCTGAATGAAAACTAAACATATAAACATCCATTTTAAAACTCAAACATTTAAATCCTAGAACCTGTCCCTGTTTCCAAGTACATGTTCCAAGCCAAATACATTTCCAAAACATGCTCTGATCAGAGACTTATTCAAATCATTCAAAACTTCAAACGGTTTACAGCAGTGTCAGAATCCAGAAAACAATCATAAAAACACCCTAAGGGCTCCGTGCCCAACTACATCCATTCAGAGGATAATACAAACATAAGAGAACATAAACATAAGACTCAGAGTAAAACTGCTGGTTTCCATGATCAGCAACTCCTCCTTCAGCCATCCTGTCTCGCACCATGGTTACCTGTGGAAAACCACATAATAAGAGTGAGTAACGAATTACTCAGTAAGAATCCCCAACCGGGGTACAATACGATATAACTGGTCATCTAGCAGAAATGTATGCAAGCTATGAATATAAACACAGAAGAGAGCACTTTACTTTAATCCATACATAAACCTCAGATGCCATCTCAAGGTCTTACTCCGGAAAACTACCATGCGATACGATACTATACGAGAAACTAGTCTCGGCCTCAGCCTTCCTACTGTCGATACGAAAGGTGCACTGAACTCAAGATCCCTTAAGAGCTCTCCAGTCGGCGCTGTAATGAGTGTGAGCGCGCACCGCATGCTGCTGCAAACCAGGGGGGTGCTGGGTCTAGAGCAAGCTGCCCTGGTTCAGTAATCATGCCTAACAAATCTCTGGATCGGTGTCACTGAACATAGGGGTGTGAGACTAGGACACGTAAACTATGTCAGCTTGTACCACCGCACTTGAGGCTAAGGAACCAGTCGTGGTAGGCGTACACCAGGAAACGATCCTTGCCCTATCAGGTGGCAATCAAGGGCTACTGCTGACACGTTGAGGACGTGTCGACTGCCTGGGACAAGGCAATGCTTCGTCATTCCCCCGACCGTTGGGGCATTTAACAGTCTGCCACCCTCACCCAAGATTGCCTTTGAAGTTTGCGGTTAGGGTTAGCTAAACCCTAACGACGGATCGTGGATCGAGTCTTGCCTCATCGCCCCGCCCACGGATGCAAGTTACGTTATGCATCCTCGCTCGGATGATGCTACCTATCAATATTCTAAACTATAAATAGATACAGCAAACAATCCAATACGTGCTCAGCAGAGACAATGAACCTAGCATGATACTACGAAGCAAGAGCAGATAACGAGCATGCCAGAACAGAACAACCTAGCATGGAACTAACATGAGAAACAACACGAGAATCATGCCAGTCGGAATTCAGAACAGAGCACCTATCCACTAAACATGCTGATAAACATAAACAAGCACACAAACAACAATCACAGGATATATCGCAGGGCCCACACAACTCCGGTAAGAAATTCATACCTTGGTCGGAAGGCAACTACACACAAAGATCCTATGCTGCGATCGACCCCGAGCTAGCTAATGGGAACCTAACAAGCAACAACAATTATCACAATCTATAGGCCTAAATATGATAAAACAAACAGAGCTCGGCTCGGGAGCAACTCGCACGGCTTGGCTGACGCGCGGACGGACAAGCTGCACGGGCGCTGGGCGCTACTGGGCGCGTTGGTGCGGCAGGGCTGCGCGGAGGGGAAGAGTAAATAGTTTGTCGACGAATACACAATTCAAACAGTCAACCAAATTGTAAGTTGTTTTCATTTCTTTTGCCACAATATAAATTGAATCTTAAAATCTTTGGTTGTGAATCTAAAAATCTTTTACTACAGGATGAATTGAAACGTACAAAAGAAGGTTAAGATATTTTGGTCGATGCATTAGGAATGCCAGAACATCATGGGTGTGTTAGGTGAGTAGGCCGATTTTTATCTCCATCAATGTTCTTTAGGATGGCTCATCTGAAGTCTAAGATGGGCCAAAAACCAACTGAAGGGAAGAAAACCAGATCCTAGAACGGGTCGACGTCATTGTAGAACCCATTGGTCATCCTGATGTCCCAGCCGACTTAGGAGAAGTAAGTTTTATATTATGATTTATTTTTTTAAACGTTATGTCATGTCAACTAATTATGATTTGTTTTTTTTAAGGGTATGCCATGTCAACTTGCCATTTAGTATGGAGGTCAAACTGTTGCCATTGATACCATGTATGAATCGAGTTGTTCATCTGTTAGGGTACATGGTCACCTTTGAGGGAAACATAATGTGTGGGTCTTGGTCGATTTGATCTTTAATGGTAATGAGGACGTAGACCTACTGTAAGGACCCGACCTAAAACATGGTACTAAATGGATCCTTACTTCAGTATGTACATTAAAATCTCAAAGCAAGTAAAATCAACCAAGCAGTTTCTATAAATAAAATTTGGAAAACATGAATCCTATTCAAGCATTTAATTCAAACCTGTAGAAAAGCAACCCTGGCCAGAGTTTATTTCAAAACTAGAGAAACAGGTCAAACCACAGTCTAACAACCAACAAGTAAATCCAGATAGTTCTAGGTAAAAACATTCCACAAGTAAAACCTTAAAACCAAAACAGTAAAACAGGTTCCAAATTGAAAATCCAAGACTCCGTGCCCAGTACATGCTGAATATAATCAAATAAATAAACTTAAGAAAATAGAGCAGTCGGCGGAATCCCCATGATCATGAAGCTGCTCTCCCTAGCCGTCCTGTTGCTGTCCAAAGTTACCTGGTGGAAAACCAAAGAAATAAGGGTGAGTACAAACATACTCAGTAAGAATCTGTAACAGCCCAAGTTTCCCTTCCGGTTCTTCAGGTACGTTTGGTTGGATTTCAGTGAGTTTGTTGGGCTGTTAGGGCTTCATGAGGCTCTAGGGGCATTTTGGTCATTTGGCCTCCCGGGGGTATTTTGGTAATTTCCAGCCTTGTCTTGAGTTGATAAAATTGTTTTGGAGTTTGTCCAGGTTTCGGGAGTTGTGTGTAGGAGTTTGGAGCTTGCCCAGGTTTAAACAAAAATAGTTTTAAAATGGTGTTAAAGTTGGGACTCGAAGGAGGAACCTCATTTGACACTTGTCAAATGGAGGGCATTTTTAGCATTTTATTAATTTAAAAATTAAAAACAAAAAGCCTTTTCCCTTCCCTTTTGCCCTAGCCGTCCAAGCCTTCCCTCCCATTCTTCCCTTGGTCGAATTCCCTTGTCTTCTCCTTCTCCTCTCAAGCTCTCTTGGCCGAACCACCATAGCTCCCCAAGGAATCAAAGTACTCCAAGCTTGTTCTTCCTTTTTCTTCTAGATCCAAGGCACCAAGGTAAGTTTTGCACTTCTTTTCTCCTTCCATTCTTGTTGGCCGAGACATAGATTAACTCAAGGGGGGATTTTGTTCCTCTCCTCCTTGTAGATCCGAGCTCTCTTGGTTGGGAAGAGAAGATTTTGAGTCTTTTCTTTGTCTTGTGGTTGAAGATCCAAAGTTCCTCACTCTTGTTATTGCTGAAACCATTGCCTCTTCTCCTTCTCTTGGCCGAGGCTACTAGGTGAGTGTGATTGTTCTTGCTCTTGTGTTGTGTTCGAATGCTTGTAGTGGTTGTACTCAAGTTCCTTTCTTGGTTGTGCAAGTACCCCTAGCCGAATCCTCTTGGTTGCTTGTGAAGTATGCTTGCCGAGGCCTCTAGTGTCTTCTCTTTGGCCTAGACTACTAGGTGAGTGGTGTTGTTTGATGTGAGCTTCCTTGTCCTAAAACCCCTTGGTGGCCGAGAGCACCATGTGGAGATTTAACCTTGTTGTGGTGTGTTTAAGCTAAAGCTAACCTTGCTTGGTGTTTGTGTGGTTGCCGTAGCCGAGAATGAAGTGAAAGAAGGTTGAAGATCCCTAGTTTGTGGTTTTGCTAGCTTAGGCCGAGACCACCCTTAAAGATTGAGGTCTTGCTCGAGTTTCGGTAAAGCCCTAACTCTTGTGCTTTGGTTGCTTAGGGAGTTGTAATTTGGATTGTAACTGATTGTTCTGTTGTTAGGGTAACTGTGTGGTGTTCTGCAGCTCAAGAGTTATTCTGGTACATAGATTCTTCAGTTGACAGGTAAGGGTTCCTTGCTGGGGTTGTGTGGGCCCTGCGCGCTGCAATGATATCTCCTGGTTGTATGTTTGTATGTCGACTGTTAGTGGATAGGTTTTATGTAGGTTGCCTGGAATATAAATTGCTAGTGTTAGGTTTCTTGCAGGTTCCCTAGAGGATGTATGTTGTTGAGCATGCTTGTTCGGTTTATCTTCTGTTGCTTGTGATACGAATTATATGTTGTGTATGCTCTGCTGAATATGTATGTTAAGCATGTTGTTGTTAGGTTCTCTGATTTTTTGATAGGGTGGTGGCATGTAGATTCTTGTTTTCTGCCACTATTCTCTCCTGTTTATTGACTGCCTATCTTGTATGCATTTATCCTAGTATCCTGGATTTGTTGCTGATATACTCTATAGACCTAGGATGCTTGATGGGTTAGAGTCCTTAGGGAGTCCCGAGTGACAGTCGAGTTGCGTGCTGACTTGGTTTACTCAGGACTACCCAGTATGTTGCAGTCCAGGACTAGCCCAATGTGTGTTGTCCCTTGTTGGCCCAGGGTGTGCTGACCAGATTCATGATTGGCCCAGTTTGTTGCTGATCCCGGGCTAGCTCAGTGTGTTGCTGCCCTTGTTGTCCCTTGTTAGCCCAGTGTGTTGCGAAACAGGTTGAGCAGAACTGCCAATGTGTTGCAGTTTGGGGCTACCCAGTGTGTTGTAGTCCAGGATTAGCCCAGTGTGTGCTGTCCTTAGTTAGCCCAGTGTGTTCTAACCTTGTTTGCTGTGTTGTTATGCCTTTTCAGATTACTTGAGTGACTCTCCTATTAGTTTGCCCAGTGTGTGCTAACCTAGTCTAGCTAAAAGCTTAGACCTTGTGAATGATGTCCTACTATTGTACTGTTTTTAAACTGCCATGTTGTAAGTGTTGCTTGTATGCTTGGATGTTAGAGGATTTGTTGTGCTTATTGTACCCCGGTTGGGGAATTCTTACTGAGTGCTTTTGTCATCACCCTTTCTGTGGTTTTCTCCACCAGGTAACTTGGCACAGCATCGAGGTGGCTAGAGGAGGAGCTGATGGATCATGGGAAAGGCCGTTGCATTGTCAGAGTCATTTTCATTATGAGTCTTTTAATTATTGGAAATGTTTTTGTACTTGAACACTGTTGAATGGGACTTTGTATTGGTTTTATGAACTCTGGCCAGAGGTTGTTTTATTGGTTTTCTTATGAACTCATAAAGGGTTAAGTTTGGAGATTTTTAATAAAGATGTTTTTAACTTTACAATCCATTGCTTGTTTTAATGTGAAAACATTTTAAAGTAAAGACTATTTAGGACCATTTAGAGTCGGGTCTTTACAGTTGGTATCAGAGCTCAGAGTCATAGATTCTGTAGACTGACCTACTAAGTTAGGTCGTTGTGTCCCATGATCATCAACACTCCGACAGCCGCTAGGTATGTGTTTCAGTTCATTTAAGGGTTTAAGTTTACAATACTAGAACCTAGCATACTTGCCTTGTTTTGTTGTTGGCAGTGTTGGTCCGAGTGTGGACTAACCTAGTGTGGTATTGGACTAACCGAGGAGTTGGTATTGAGATTTTCACTGATGGAGCTGCATCAGGGCTGGATCAGCCCAATAGGCCGCATGTGGCCCCAGGTGCTAGTGTACCCTGAGCAGGGGAAGTGACTGCCCAGACTGCAGCTCCAAGAGCTGAGTTAGCCTCTATGATGAGGGAGATGATGTTGTTGATGGTAGAACAACGCGAGTCTCGTGCTCGATTTTCTACATAGTTGGCGAAGCGCTTAGCGGCTCGGAGGAGAGAGTCCAGAGTACGAGATGGCTCAGTTGGACCCAAATTGCTTAGACAGTCGCCTGCCCAGTTGCACCAGTTGCTCCTGCAGCTCCAGTGTTACCCTAGGATGGGCAGGAGCCCATGGAAGTTGAGGCTGTAGCAGGGAATAGAGCTGATGAGTATGGGAATTGGTTGAAGGACTTCTGTAAGTGGAAGCCCAAGGAGTTCGATGCATCTGAGGACCCATTGTTGGCAGCCAGGTGGCTGGCCAGGATGGAGTACATATTCCAGGTCATGGATGTTCTCGCTGATACAGCAGTGTGGAGGTGGGAGTCCACCCTTAAAGGCAGACCTGTAGGATCCCCACCCCCTACTTGGGAGTTCTTCAGGTCTGAGTTCAAAACCCAGTATATCAGCGAGGAGGCCCAACAAGAGATGGTTGTGGTATTCAATAATCTGAAGTAGGGAGATGACTCCATAGCTGTATATGAAAAGAAATTCTCAGAGCACAGCTATTTTGCCCTAGAGTTGGTTGCTACCGAAGAGCTCAAGATAAAGAAATTTATAAGTGGGCTTAGACTGGAGGTTGCACAGGATATCAGAGCATTGACCTCAGATACTTATACTCGGACAGTGGCTTTTGGCCAAGATCTATAACAAGAAGTATCCCCGTGTGAAAGTTCCTGCAGTGATTCTTGGTCTACCGACCAGCTCAGGGCAGAAGAGGAAGTTTGAGCAGAGAGGTCAGCCGCGCCGTCAGGGCCGTTTCCAGCCAAGAGACTAGGGTCGTCAGCAGAATGCTGGTAGATAGATGTCGTACTGCCGCACTTGTGGCAAATCTCACTATGGTCTATGTGGAGCAACACCCAGAGCCTGCTTCAGGTGCAGGAAAGAGGGCCACTTGGCTAGAGCATGCCCGCAGGGTGAGACAGTTGCCAGATCGGCTCAGCAGCAGGGCCGCGTTTTTGCCACGACTCGACAGGAGGCCGAGAAGACTGATGCAGCTGTTGCAGGTACTTTACTTGTTCTAGACCATTGTGCTTATGTGTTTTTTGATTCAGGCTCGACCCATTCGTTTATCTCTGCTTTATTTGCTAGTGAAGCCAGTTTAGTGTTGGAGCTTCTAGGGTTCGAGTTGTGTGTTGCAACTCCATTGGGAGTTAGTATGCTTGCTAGTGAAAAGATTAGAGACGGTCGGATCCTTGTATCCGGAGAGTCTTTAGTTGCTACACTCATAGTATTGCCTATGAGTGGTTTTGATGTGATTCTCATAATACACTGGTTAGTCGAGCACCTTTTCTTAATTGATTGTCGCCAGAAGAGAGTCGTGTTCAGGCCGCCCAAGAAATAGAGTTTCAGATACCGTGGTGTTCAGAGTAGGGTTTGCCCACCTTTGATCTCAACAGTGGAAGCTCAGCGTCTGTTAGCTAGAGGAGCTTGGGGATTGTAAAAACCCGACCCAAAACACGGTCCTAAACCTAGGTTCTCACTCAGCATGCAAGTTAAATACTTCATCAAGCAGTTTAGTGCTCATATTTAAAACCTTTCAAAACATTTAAAAGCGGGGACACTTAAAACATAAACAACAACCTTCATTTAAGCAAAGCCAACAAAGTAAAACAAGCCTGGCCAATGTTTATAAAATCATACAATACAATTTAAACAACATTTAAAAACGTCCCCCTAGGACTCCTGTTCGTCTACATGCTAAACAAATTATGCAAACAATAAAAGACAGAGTACCGGCGGCTCCCATGATCAATCTGCTCCCTCCGCTAGCCGTCCAGGTCTTTGTCCCAAAGTTACACGTGGAAAACCACATAAATAAGGGTGAGTATAAACATACTCAGTAAGAATCCCCAACCGGGGTACAATACGATACATCAATCATCTAGCACCCTAGTATACATGCAAACAGTTACCAACACAAATCATAGCTCAACGAGCTTACAAGGCAGAATCTGGAATCCTCAGAAGTCTCCTACTACTCCGGCCTAATGATTGGCTCTCATAACCAATCCCGGGACATCTCCGAGGGTCTTTCTCCCTCGGCCAATTGATCAGCTCAAAAACCGATCCCAAAGATGTCCGACACCCTCGAGGGTCTTTCTCCCTCGACCATATGATCAGCTCAAAAGCCAATCCCAATGGGTGTCCTCAAGGGCCTCTTACCCTCGCTAACAAATCTGGACTATCGGGAGAGTACCCGAAGTCTGGCTTTAAACTTGAAAGAACGGGTGTACTCATGAAACATTAGCCCGGGGGAGCTCTCCGAACCGGCGACTAACGCGTGTTCGCGCACACCGCATGCTGCTGCAACCGGCGTAAATGTGGGGGCCTAAGTACAAACTACGCGGGCCAGGTACGCATGCCTAAAGACTCGAAAACGGTGTCACTGAACACAGTAGTGCGAAGCCCTCGGCACTCATCTGTGCAGCCTGTACCACCGACACTGAAGCTAAGAACCGCCAAGGCGGAGCTTGCACCGTTGGCAGGGTTCCGCTCTAGCAGGCTACAAACTAGGCTTATGCCGATGTGGTAGCTAAATTCACATCGGCTGCCGGGGGGAAGCAATGTACGTTATGCTTCGCTCTACACCCGACCGGTGGGGAAAAAGTACGTTATGTCCGCTCTCAGCCTCTGGATGATGACAAACCCTACTATACTAGCTAGGAGTACAAAATAACTGATTCCTGGCTAGACATACATATCAACATCAATCACACATAACCTAGCATGATACTACGAACTTAAAGCAGGAATCTCAAGCATGCTGGAAGAACAATCCTAGCATGACACTAAAATGTACAAACAGGAAAACATGCTAGCAAGAATGCAATCACAAGCTGTCCTATCCACTAATCATGTTCGTAGAAGTAAACATTCATATAAGGCACAATCAAGAAAGCATCGCGCAGGTCCACACAACCACGGTAAGAAATCCTTACTGAAACGAGCAGCAAATAACTTTCACAATCAAATAATGACCCTCGAGCTTTAAAGCGAAACCGAGCAACCTAAGCATTTTAGTAAAAACAACCTAATTAAATAAACGGCAGCCAACAGCCTAGTGCCCAAAGGAGAAAAGACTCGGGAATTACCGACCGAGAAGACACAAGGTCACGCCCCAACCCGCACGGCAGGGCAGGCTGTCCGTCAGCAAGGACAAGCGGTAGCGCTGGCGGCGCTGGCGCTAGCGCTGCACTGGCGCCGGGCGCTAGCGAGCGCAGAGGACGTGCGACGCGGCCGCCGCAGCGACGCGAACACGCTGGGTTGGGCGCGAGGGCGAGACGTCGGGTCTGCAAAGACAGCGCGCGGGCAACGCGTCTGGGCGGCAGCGAGGGCGCTGGGGCGCGCGTCGGCGGCTGTCGTGGGAACGGCGCGCGCGCGCGTCTGGCGCGCACTGGCTGGGCGAGGCGACGTCTGTTCGCGCACGACGGCCGGGCGATGCAACGCGTCTGGGCGCACCTGGGCTGGGCGATGCAGGGCGTCTGGTGCGGCGTGGCCGGGCGAGCTCGTGCTAGGGTGAGCGGTCCCGATGCGCTGGGTGTGGTGCGGCTAGGGCATGGCTGGGCGGCTAGGGGTTGGGTTTTCTTGGTGAGGTCGGCTAGGAGAGAGAGAGAGAGAGAGAGAGATTGCAAAACAAGGGGAAAGGGACTTTTTTTATTTTTCTTCCCTTTTCCTAATTTAAATGGGTCTAAAATCCCTTCCCAAAGCTTCCTCTTTCAAAACCCTACCCAAACAAACTTTTCTTTCTAGAAAAACTCTTTTCCTACAAACTCCCAAAACCATTTAGGCAAGGGTTCAAATCCCAAAGGAAGCACTCAAAAACCCATTAATTTTGCCAATAACTAAAATACCTCCAAACTCCCAAACAACTTGCCCAAACCTCTTGGGTCTTGCAACCAACAACCACCAAAATTCGACGAAGAAGGCAGAAAGGCCCCAAATCTTGAAAATCCTCAAAACCACACCAGGGGCAAAAGACCAAAATACCCCTAAGTTTTAAAATAAATTCTAACGCCCATCCGAACATCCGCATAATGTCCCGAAAACACTTGGGAAACCGAAATAGAAAACTGGGCCGTTACAATACTCCCTCCTTTTAAGACTTTCGTCCTCGAAAGTCCTAAGACGAAAACAACTCTAGGAAAAACTCCACTGATTCTTAACCAACCAACTCTCGATTAAGACAACACAAATCCTTCTTCGAAACCGAACCCTCTTGGGTTCCTAGAGGCTCCAAGCCACAAGCCATCCAGTCTGCCACAAACTATCTCAACCAAGACTGGGCATACACCGAACTCCGAAGAAATAGATGTGATAGTGCTAACGGTAATACACATCCTCAAACTCGCACTAAGCTCTCAACCGGCTTTAAATCCTTAGGGCTCACTTAACCCTGCTAGCCCAACTCAGAACACCTCTCTCTCGGCGCTACTCTCAAAGAAACTCGTGGACGGGTCACAAGCTCTAAAACTCTACGCCACGCTCCGGCGTAACTTCTCTGAATGCTCATAGCTGTTATCAAACAACCTCGACCCTTCACCATGCTGACCAAACAACTAAACCTCCCAGGTTTCAGAAACTAAACGGCTTACTCTCACTTCGCAAGAGATATGCGAGCCCCAATGGTTGCCTACAATCCTTAACGAAATCCAAATCGAACCACCAACTGGTGAATGATCCCATGGCAAACTCCTCCAACTAGCATGCGTCCACAACACTTAAGCAACCATCTTACGAGAAATCGACGAACCAAAGCCAAGGGGCACCTTTCTGGTTCACCAAACGGCTACCACCATCACACCAACTGAAACTTCAGCTACGACCACCTTTAGAAGACAAGGTCTAGGCACTGGCTCCACTCGGCCAAACTAACAAACTGGAGCCCCTCAACGGCCGACAACAAGCTTTCCAATGCAATCCAATCAGCCACTAGCCTAAGAGAATATGGCCAGACAGAAAAAAAAACAATCATTCCTCTTACGGAAATCTCGAGCAGCAAGGAATAAAACATTACGTGGCTACTAGCAACACAATAGCTGGAGGATAACAACTCTAAGGTTTCCAACCAATGCCACGGCATCTCTGTGCCAACCCACTCAACTGTGGCTCAGCTAAAACGCCAACTGCGAACGCACATCAACTAGGAACAAAGCCCGAGAAGGCTTGCTCTGAAGAAACTCAACCCAAGCTTATAACGAGCAAGGCTCGCCTCCAAGCTGCCACTCAACTCTTAAGCCCATCTGGCTGCTCCAAGGACTTCCTCCTTATAGCTTAGACCTAACTCTTCTTCCAATCCAGAAACTCCACCCACGAAACATCGCGAGGAATAAGGATAGCGACGACCACAAGCTTGCGGATCCTGAACAACACGAGTCGGCAAGACTACCTCAAAAGTTAAAACTCGAGGTCGGCATCCACGGTGCAACTCAACTACCAAAGAACTAAGGGGTTCTACAAAATCCAAAGATCCAACAACCTTTCAGCAACAACTCAAGCCCTTGAACTGGCAGGCCTCTGCCCTTGCAGGAACAAACAACTTTCTGCTTGCTAACAAACAAACGCAGGGACACTCTAGCTGGGCTGACCGCTGCGCTACTCTGATCAACTACACAACTCAGGAGCTAAGCTGACTCCTCCTCTACAGGAACGATTTACCAGCAAGCGGACTTCAGAAGGACAGCGAACTTCACACACGCTCGCTGTCTTGCTCAAACCCAAGGGCAACAACAACCAACTCTCTCGGAAGCAACATCTGAGGATCCTCAATCGCTTGAACCCCCAACTTGGAACTAGCACTGCCTACCCAATTGCCGAGGGAGGGGTCAACTCCCAAAACTTCCTGACGAGTAACAAGTCCTCAGGGCAACGCCCGCTTGCTCGAACCGAGCTAGCTCACGAAACAACATGGGAACCAAACCTTGGTCAACACCAAGCATCACCTCGCTAAGAATTCTGAAAATCAACGTGGAGGTTACCAAGAACAACTCTAGCTTGTTAACCGACAACAAGCATCCAGCAACTCAACCGAGGAACACTGCCTGGGTCTGACTGAGCTCTGGTGAGGCTCTTCACAACTTAGGGTTCCTCCGATCGCCCTCCGACACACACTGTCGTCAAATGGTCTAACAGACAACTGGCTACACGAGCACATCTCCCTCCAACATCTCAACTATGCTGGCCTAAAGCTCTTCCTTGCCACATCTGTAGCAAGCACGGGCGATGCTCCACACAATCTGAAAAGCGCCTTACCACACTTGATGCAATGACCCGGCCGCTGCCCCGCCGTGTCTTGCCGACGATCCTGAGCTCTAACTCATGGTGGCGCTGATCGCGACCCCTAGACTGGCCCTGTCGGCGAGTCTACTATCCACCTGAGCGGGAACAACCAGAAGACCCAAACTTCCTCTTGCTCAAAGCATCAACCACATCGTAACTTCTACCCAGGGTAAGGATTCGAACAACTCTCTTAGCCATGGCGGCCAGAAACTCCGCGATTTTACTACCATCGCTCTAGATCAGTTCCAACTGAACTCCAACCATCGATCAACAAGAAATGCCTCTACCCAGGTCAAGGGCCAACTAGCATAACTTCCCTACGCAACAACCCGACTACCGGCACGGTAACCTCTCAACCTAAGTTAGGGCACTTGCCAAGAACTAAAGTCCTAACTCCTCAGAACTGAGCACTGGTTTCACAACCCGAAACCCCTCGTGGTTCTTGAAAAATACACCACAGAACGAGCTACACAAAAGTACACCGGTGTGTACAGCTCCAACTTGGTTCCTTAAGATCCAAACCAACAAGTATTCTCACACAAGGCAACTTTTGCCTCCCAATAGAGCCACATCTAGCAAAGGAGCAACAAGAGTTCAACCCACTCGGGGTCAACTCACCACGGAATGCCACATTGGTACACTCACTCTTACAAGAGCATAGCCACACCAAGCTAACTTACCTCATACCAATGGTCCACTAAACGTGCTCCGATCAACCATCCAACTCATGGCTCTAACAGTGGATCAACCACGCATCATCGATGCCAACCTTACTCATATTAGGGTAACTCCAGGGTAGTCGAATCACACTACCATCCAACCGGCTCACAAGCCCACAACACAAAAAAAAGAGAACTCGGACGCGCTAGCCCTTAACAACCAACAACATCCTTTGTACCCAACTCTCGGTGACCCTGAAAGGCTCCTACTTATCCCTCGAACGACCTCAAACTTGTAGTTCTATGGCTACCACCGAGCTAGATCTCTTATGCAGCCCAAATAGGTGCAATCTCAGGAATGGGTACAAGACTAGTGGGGATGCTAAACTCTGGGCGGATCTTGGAACCACCTGCACGAAAAGTGCCAACTGGCCTGAATCTAGGCCTCCTCTCAAAGCTTGGTGCCAACAGGCACTACTTCCTTTACAACACAAACATCCCTTTACGGGCTTTAAGCCCCTCTGAGGGTAGGGAAGGTCACACTCCAGGTGACAGGGCAATGGCACTCAACACAAGAGTCTCAACACTCGAGTAGACTACTCTCTGACATCACGTCTAACAGACAAGCCAAGGCCCACTCCTGCATCCCACTCGATGCTCAACGAATACTCAGGCCTACCCTCGGGTGACAGCACCTAGCTCCACACCTGGAACATGCTAACACAAGGTGCTTCTCTCTACTAGCCAGCTGGAAACCACAAACGGATTAAGTCCTGACAAGCAAACTCCACACTACACCCTGGCTACGAGGGTACTAAAAGAATCTGGCCAGTGCAAACGACTACAAAGCTTGCGGGAGGACAAGATGTCTCTACATCTTCCTCAAAAGCTACTAACTTGGCGAACTTGCCAATCGACCGGGTGGTGGTGGAGGACTCTGCTGGTCCGCCTCTCACAGGGGACTTCCACCACCACACCTGCTTTGCATCAAACGGCACGAGCGGCAACGCCTCGACCTCTAAACATCAGGTCATCGGCCTCTGAACACCAGGTCATCACAACACTTGGATGATAAACTCGATCTTGGCCAACCACCTCGCTGCTAGCAGTAGGTCTCAAAAACATCCAGCTCTATAGGCTTCCACTTGCCAAACTCGGCGGCTCGATCAACGCCAACTATCTTATCAGCATAAACCTGCTGATCAAGCCCTCCCGAGAACCTCCGGGGCTACTGGAGCTACAAGGAGGGGTGTCTCCTAAATAAACTCTGCCAGCTGGGCTATCTGTGCCAAAGACTCCTCACTACGCGCTACAAATTGCGCCTGGGTCTCCGCTCTCTGTTAGCTAAAAGACCTGCCATCAACTCTCTCATGGCTGGAGCACACTCTGCTCAAGGAGTCTCATTCTGAGGCGTGCTAGCCTCAACCCCCCCTACTCTTGGAAACTCATCTGCCATGGCCAAAGGTGGCCTACGGGTCTAGACAACCCTAGACGCGGTCTCATCATCAACATGAACAGCCCAACTCCTCGGTTGGAAATACCAAACGTCCCTGCTCCTCTAAGTGCAATCTACCTACTAGCGATCCACACAAAGCATAAAAGCTAGCCCACGCTGGGGCTCTCACTGCCAAACAAGCGTAACACATGTATACTAGATGCAGTATTGTAAAATAAAACCCTTAGCTTAATGAACTCAGACAAACTGGACGGCCATGAGTCTTGATGATCATGGGGCAACAACAACAGCAAAGCGAGTTAGTCTACATAATCTATGACTCTGTGCTCTGATACCAACTGTAAGAACCCGACCCAAAACACGGTCCTAAACCTAGGTTCTCACTCAGCATGCAAGTTAAATACTTCATCAAGCGGTTTAGTGCTCATATTTAAAACCTTTCAAAACATTTAAAAGCGGGGACACTTTAAACATAAACAACAACCTTCATTTAAGCAAAGCCAACAAAGTAAAACAAGCATGGCCAGTGTTTATAAAATCATACAATACAATTTAAACAACATTTAAAAACGTCCCCCTTGGACTCCTGTCCGTCTACATGCTGAACAAATTTTGCAAACAATAAAAGACAGAGTGTCGGCGGCTCCCATGATCAATCGGCTCCCTCCGCTTAGCCGTCCCGTCTTGTCCCAAGTTACCCGGTGGAAAACCACGAGAATAAGGGTGAGTATAAACATACTCAAGTAGAAATCTCCAACGGGGTACAATACGATACATCAATCATCTAGCACCCTAGTATACATGCAAACGATTACCAACACAAATCATAGCTCAACGAGCTTACGAGGCGAATCTGGAATCCTCGTAAGTCTCCTACTTCCGGCCTAATGATTGGCTCTCATAACCAATCCGGGACATCTCCGAGGGTCTTTCTCCTCGGCCAATTGATCACTCAAAACCGATCCCAAAGATGTCCAACACCCTCGAGGGTCTTTCTCCTCGACCATATGATCAGCTCAAAAGCCAATCCCAATGGGTGTCCTCAAGGGCCTCTTACCCTCGCTAACAAATCTGGACTATCGGAGAGTACCCGGAAGTCCGGCTCTAAATGGAAAAAACGGGTGTACTCACGAACATTAGCCCGGGAACTCTCCGAACCGGCGACTAACGCGTGTGCGCGCGCACACACGCATCTTCTTTGCAACCGGCGTAAATGTGGGGGCCTAAGTACAAACTACGCGCGGGCGTACGCATGCCTAAAGACTCGGAAACGGTGTCACCGAACACGATGAGTGTGAGGCCCTCGACACTCATCTCAGGCGGCTGTACCACCGACACGAAGCTAAGAACCGGCCAAGGCGGGCTTGCACCGCTGGCGGGGTTCCGCTCTAGCGGGCTACAAACTAGGCTTATGCCGATGTGGTAGCTAAATCCACATCGGCCGCGGGGAAGCAATGTACGTTATGCTTCGCTCTACACCCGACCGGTGGGGACAAAGTGCGTTATGTCCGCTCGGCCTGGATGACGACAAACCCTACTATACTAGCTAGGAGTACAAAATAACCGATTCTGGCTAGACATACATATCAACATCAATCACACATAACCTAGCATGATACTACGAACTTAAAGCAGGAATCTCAAGCATGCTGGAAGAACAATCCTAGCATGGCACTAACATGTACAAACAGGCAAACATGCTAGCAAGAATGCAATCACAAGCTGCCTATCCACTAATCATGTTCGTAGAAGTAAACATGCATATAAGGCACAATCAAGAAAGCATCGCAGGGTCCACACAACCACGGTAAGAAATCCTTACCTGGAAACGAGCAGAAATAACTTTCACAATCAAATAATGACCCTCGAGCTTTAAAGCGAAACCGAGCAACCTAAGCACTTTAGTAAAAACAACCTAATTAAATAAACGACAGCCAACAGCCTAGTGCCCAAATGAGAAAAGACTCGGGAATTATCGACCGAGAAGACACAAGGTCACGCCCCAACCCGCAATGCAGGGCAGGCTCTCCGTCAGCAAGGACATGCAGGGCGCGCTGGCGCTGGGCGCTGGCGCTAGCGAGGCATGGGACGTGCAGACGCGGGCTGTCGCAGACGAGCGAACACGCTGTTGGGTCGCGCGCGGCGCGAGACGCGGGTCTTGAGGACAATCTGTGAGCGACGCGTCGCTTGCGCGGCAATGAAGCGGAGCGCGCGCGGCGCGCTCGGGCGGCTCTGGTGCGGAACGCAGCGCGCGCGCGTCTGGGCGTGCCTGGGCTGGGCGATGCAACGCGTCTGGGCGCACCTGGGCTGGGCGATGCAACGCGTCTGGGCGCACCTGGGCTGTGCGATGTAGGGCGTCTGGTGCGGCGTGGTTGGGCTGGGCTGTACTGGGCTGAGCGGTCTGATGCGGCCATTGTGTGGTGCGGCTAGGGCATGGCTGGGCGGCTAGGGTTGGGTTTTCTTGGTGAGGTCGGCTTGGAGAGAGAGAGAGAGAGAGAGAGAGAGAGAGAGAGAGAGAAAACAAGGGAAACAAGGACTTTCTTTCTTGATTTTTCTTCCCTTTTCCTAATTTAAATGGGTCTAAAATCCCTTCCCAAAACTTCCTCTTTCAAAACCCGGCCCAAACAAACTTTTCTTTCTAGAAAAACTCTTTTTCCTACAAACTCCCAAAACCATTTAGGGCAAGGGTTCAAATCCCAAAGGAAGCACTCAAAAACCCATTAATTTTGCCAATAACTAAAATACCTCCAAACTCCCAAACAACTTGCCCAAACCTCTTGGGTCTTGCAACCAACAACCACCAAAATTCGACGAAGGCAGGAAAGGCCCTGAAATCTTGAAAATCCTCAAAACCCTGATCGAGGGCAAAAAGGCCAAAATACCCCTAAGGGTTAAAACAGCTCTAACGGCCCATCCGAACATCCGCATAATGTCCCAAAAACACCTGGGAAACCAAAATATAAAACTGGGCCGTTACAGGGATTCCTAGCGAAGTTTTCTGGAGGAGACCGTACTCCGCCGTCTATGGATTAGGTACCGGTTGTACATGAGTTTGCAGATGTGTTTCCAGAGGAGTTGCCTGGTTTACCAACTAAGAGAGAGGTGGACTTCACCATCGAGCTTGAGCTAAGGACTCTCCCTATCTCAAAGGCTCCTTATCGGATGGCACCAGCAAAATTGAAGGAGCTGAAGGTTCAGTGCTGGAGTTTTTGGACCGTGGTTTTATTCGTCCTAGTGTGTCCCCGTGGGGAGCACCTGTCCTATTTTTAAAGAAGAAATACCATTCTATGCGCCTCTGCATTGATTATAAAGAACTGAACAAGGTGACAGTGAAGAACAAGTACCCATTGCCTCGCATAGATGATTTGTTTGACCAACTGTAGGGAGCTTCTGTCTTTTCGAAGATTGATTTGAGGTTTGGTTATCATCATTTGAGGATCAGAGATGCTGACATCCCCAAAACAGCATTCAGGTCGAGGTATGGCCATTATGAGTTCGTAGTAATGTCCTTCGGGCTAACCAATGCCCCAACAGCTTTCATGGATATGATAGACAGGGTATTCAAGGCATTCTTGGATAGCTTTTTCATCGTATTCATTGACGACATTCTGATTTACACAAGGACCAGAGAGGACCATGCTTCACACCTGAAGCAAGTTTTGACAGCTCTGAGAGAAAACCAGCTTTATGCCAATTTCTCCAAGTGCAACTTTTGGTTGGATCAGGTTGCCTTCCTAGGGCATGTTGTATCCAAGAATGGTATTGCAGTGGATCCCTCCAAGATAGATGCAGTGAGTTCTTGGGCTAGACCAACCACAGTTGCAGAGGTTCGCAGTTTTCTAGGTCTAGCAGGCTACTATCGTAGGCTTGTTCAGGGTTTTTCTACTAAGGCTGCACCCTTGACCAGATTGACAAGGAAGGGTGTGGAGTTTATTTGGGATGAGAAGTGTGAAGAGAGTTTTGCCCTGTTGAAGCATAGTTTGACCTCCACTTCAGTTTTGACAGTGCCAGAGGGTATAGGTGGTTTTGTGGTTTACAGCAATGCTTCTAAGTTTGATCTGGGTTGTGTTCTGATGCAGCATGGTAAGGTTATTGCTTATGCTTCGAGACAGTTGAAACCGTATGAGTAGAACTATCCGACGCATGACATGGAGCTAGTTGCAGTGGTTTTTGCTTTGAAGATCTGGAGACATTACTTGTATGGTGAGAAGATCCAGATTTTCACTGATCACCAAAGCCTCAAATACTTCTTCACTCAAAAGGAGCTGAACATGAGGCAGAGGAGGTGGTTGGAGCTGGTTAAGGACTATGATTGCGATATTCTGTATCACCCGGGTAAAGCCAATGTGATAGCCGATGCTTTGAGTCGGAAGACTTCTCATTCTGCCGCGTTGTTGATTTCTCAGATTCCGTTGCAGAGGGACTTAGAGCGAGCAGGGATAACAGTACTGTTAGGAGAGGTTACCGTCAGGGTAGCCCAGTTGATCGTTCAGCCTTCCATTAGACAGAGGATCATAGATGGCCAGCTGAATGATCCCGAGTTGAGCCGCTTGATTGCCAGGGTTCAGGCCGACAGAGATTTCGACTTCGTTGTGGCTCTAGATGGTGGTTTGAGGTATAGAGGACGCCTTTGCGTGCCAGCATACTCTGGGCTGCGGGCTGAGTTGCTTTTTTAGGCTCACGGTTGTCCGTTTGCGTGGCACCCAGGGGCAAAAAAATGTATCAAGACCTGAAACAGACTTTTTGGTGGGTTAATATAAAGAGAGACATTGCAGAGTTTGTTAGCCGGTGTCTCACTTGTCCGCAAGTGAAGGCTCCTAGGCAGAAGCCTGCAGGGCTGTTGCAGCCACTGAGTGTGCCTCAGTAGAAGTGGGAAGAGATTTCCAATGGATTACATTTCTGGTTTGTCGAGGACACAAAGAGGGTTTACTCAGATCTGGGTGATTGTCGACATTTTGACAAAGTGTGCTCATTTCTTGCCAGGTAGAGTTAATTATACTTTATAGCAGTGGGCACAGTTGTTTCTGGAACAGATCGTGTTGAATCATAGAGTGCCAATTAAGGTAGTCTTGGATAGGGATTCTTGTTTCACCTCTCGTTTCTGGAGGTCACTCCAGAAAGGTTTAGGTGCTGAGAGTAGTTTCAACACAACTTTTCACCCTCAGACTGATGGACAGACTGAGAGGGTGAACCAGATCCTTGAGGATATGCTGAGGGCTTGTGTACTTGACTTCCAGGCCAAATTGGGACCAGTATTTGTATCTGATGGAGTTTACTTATAACAACAGTTTTCAGGCGACGATTCAGATGGCACCGTTTGAGGCCTTGTATGGAAAGCGTTGTAGGTCTTCAGTGTTCTGGGAAGAGGTTGGTGACAGGTAGGTTCTGGGTCCAGAGTTGCTTCAGTTGACTAATGAGGCAGTGTAGAAGATCCGAGCTCGTATGTTGACTGCTTAAAGTAGGCAGAAGAGCTACGCCGATGTGAGGCGTAGGAGCTTAGAGTTTGAGGTGGAACAACACGAGTTTCTGAAGGTAGCACCGATGCGTGGGGTTTTAAGATTTGGCAAGCTGGGCAAGCTGAGTCCCAGATTTGTTGGACCTTTTGAGATCCTTGAGCGAATCGGTCTAGTGGCGTACCAATTAGCCTTGCCTCCGTCGTTGGCTTATGTGCATAGCGAATTCCACGTATCGATGTTACATAAGTACATTGCAGACCCATCCCACATTGTAGATTTTGAACCGTTACAGCTGGACAAGGACTTGAGCTTCGAGGAGAAGCCCGTGCTGATTCTAGCTTGGGAGCACAAGGCGTTCCGTAGCTGAGAGATCGATTTAGTCAAAGTTCGGTGGAGGAATCAGGGAGTAAATGAAGCAACTTGGGAGCGCGAGGACGAGATGATGATGAAAGTTATTCCAGTCTTAGGACTTTCGAGGACGAAAGTCTTAAAAGGAAGGAATATTGTAACAGCCCAAGTTTCCCTTCTGGTTCTTCTGGTACGTTTGGTTGGTTTTCATTGAGTTTGTTGGGCTGTTAGGGCTTATTGAGGCTCTAGGGGCATTTTGATCATTTGGCCTCCCAGGGGTATTTTGGTAATTTCTTACCTTTTCTTGAGTTGATAAAATTGTTTTGGTGTTTATCCAGGTTTGGGAAGTTGTGTGGAGGAGTTTGGAGCTTGCCCGGGTTTAAACAAAAATAGTTTTAAAATGGTGTTAAAGTTGGGACTCGAAGGAGGAACCTCATTTGACACTTGTCAAATGGAGGGCATTTTTAGCATTTTATTAATTTAAAAATTAAAAACAAAAAGCCTTTTCCCTTCCCTTTTGCCCTAGCCGTCCAAGCCTTCCCTCCCATTCTTCCCTTGGTCGAATTCCCTTGTCTTCTCCTTCTCCTCTCAAGCTCTCTTGGCCGAACCACCATAGCTCCTGTAAAGACCCAACCCGAAGATGGGACTAAATCTAGATCTTTACTCAGCATGCAAGTGAAAAGCTTAAAAGGACCCAGCTGGGGTCGGTTTGTAAAACTTTTCAAATATAAGAGTGGAAAACATTAAAAACAAAGTAAACATTCATTAAGCGAAACGAACCATTCAAATTAAAAACAATGGATCGATCAAGACTTTCCTTAAAACATAAAATAGTTCAAATCATAGTTTTCCCTACGGACCTAAGTCCAACTACATGCAAATCCAAAAACAAGTAAAATAAGACACGACAGAGTGTCGCAGACATCCATGATCTCCCAGCTCTCCGCTAGCCACCTCGGTGTTGTCCCAAGTTACTGTGGAAGAAACCACGATAAGGGTGAGTATAAACATACTCGATAAGAACCCCGACCGGGGTACGATACGATGCAATCAATCATCTAGCAACCTAGTACACATGCCACAAATATCAACACGGATCTTAGCTCAACGAGCTCACAAGGCAAATCCGGAATCCTCGGAAGTCTCCTACTTCCGGCCTAATGATTGGCTCTCAAACCAATCCCGGGACATCTCCGAGGGTCTTTCTCCCTCGGCCAATTGATCAGCTCAAAAACCGATCCCAAGGATGTCCGACACCCTCGAGGGTCTTTCTCCCTCGACCAATTGATTAACTCTAAAGTCAATCCCAATGGGTGTCCTCAAGGGCCTCTTTACCCTCGCTATAAATCTGGACTATCGGGAGAGTACCCGAAGTCTGGCTCTAAACTGGAAGGAATTGGTGTACTCACGAACATTAGCCCGGGGGAGCTCTCCGAACCGGCTACTAACGCGTGTGCGCGCACACCGCATGCTCTTCTCGCAACCGCGTAAATGCGGGGCCTAAGGGCAAACTACGCGGGCCAGTGCGCATGCCTAAGACTCGGAAACGGTGTCACCGAACACGATGAGTGTGAGGCCCTCGGCACTCATCCATGCGGCTGTACCACCGACCTGAAGCTAAGAACCGACCAAGGTAGGCTTGCACCGTTGGCAGGGTTCCGCTCTAGCAGGCTACAAACTAGGCTTATGCCAATGAGGTAGCTAATCCTCACTGGCTGCCGGGGGGAAGCAAGGTACGTTATGCTTCACTCTTGTAAAGACCCGACCCAAAAGGGGCTCTAAATGGGCCTTTACCCCAATGCATGTAGTGAAAATAAAAGACATTATGAAAAGTACATTTCGGATCCCAAGTAAAAACAGAAACATTCAACAACCAAAACATACATTTCTAAAAGCATACTCGATCGTGAGATTTATTTAAACCATTAAAACAATTCACAAGTACAAATATCTTTGGAATCCATAAAACGTAAGAAAACATCCCGGGGCTCTGTGCTGCGTCTACATGCATTCGGGGAAATAACAAAAAGTGAAGAGTCATGATAAAATAAAATAGTCGAGATGACAAAGAGATTCCATGATCACAGCTCCTCCTTCACCATCCTGTCTCCCGCCTTGATTACTGTGGAAAGCCACGAAATAAGGGTGAGTAACGAATTACCCAGTAAGAATCTCCCAACCGGGTACAATACGATATACATGATCATCTAGAAGAATGCATGCAAGCTATGAGTACAAACACGGCGGAGCACATAGCTAAGTCCACACTTGGACCTCGGATGCCAACTCGGGGGTCTTAGTCCGAAAATACCACAACACACTAAACGCGCTATATACGGGAACAAGTCCCGGCCTCGGCCTGCATCTCATCGTCGATCTGAAAGGTGCACTCGGCTCAAGATCCCGAGGAGCTCTCGATCGCGGCGTAAATGAGCGTAAGCGCGCACCGCATGCTCTGCTGCAAACTCGGGGTGCCGGGTCTAGTGGCAAGCCGCCCGAGTTCGATCCACCATGCCTAACTAAATCTCTCGGATCGGTGTCACCGACATAGGGTGTGAGACTGGACACGTGAACTATGTCGGCTGTACCACCGCACTTTGAGGCTAAGGAACCGTCGTGGTAGGCTTACACCAGAAGCGGTCCTTGCCCTAACAGTGGCAATCAAGGGCTACGGCCGAACACGCCGAGGACGTGCCGATCGCCGGGGGCGAGGCAATGCCAAGTCATCATCCCGACCGTTGGGGCATTTAACGATCACCGCCACCCTCACCCAAGATTGCGGGGCCTACCGGTTGGGATAGCTAATCCCTCACGGGGTCCAAGGACGGAGAATCTGTCTCGATCGTCCTTGCCATAGATGCAAGATACTTTATGCATCGGGCCCTGATGATGCTATCTACCCGAATTCTAAACCCTAACAATAATAACGATTCAATCAATGCGATCCAATACGTGCTCAATGGATACAAGGAACCTAGCATGATACTACGAAGCAAGACAGATATCGAACATGCGAGAATGGAACAACCTAGCATGGGCTAACATGAGAACAATACAAGAGTTCATGCCGATCGAGAATACGAGCAGAGCACCTAGGGCTAAACATGCTAGTAATCATACACGGCATACAAAACAACAATCACAAATATACCGCAGGCCCACACAACTCCGGTAAGAAATCCTTACCTTGGTGGGAGGCTTCTACACACAAATCCTAAGTCTGCGGAACAATCCCGAGCTAGCGGCGGGAACCTAGCAAACCAACAATAATCGGCATCTAAAATGTCTAAACAACAATAGAACGAAACAAGCTCGGCTCGGGAACTCACGCGCACACGGCGACACGAGCTTGGAGTCGCTGCAAAATTTGGTGGCTGGCGGCGCTGCCGCATTGCTGCACGCCACAGCGAGGAGCGAGCTATGCGGCGAGCGCTCTGGCGAAGGCGCGCGGCGCGGGCGTGCGATGCGGACACGGCGAGCGGCTTCAGCGAGGGCGCGCGGCGAACGGCGAACGTCGCGGCGCGCGCGCGGCGCCGGCGTGCGATGCGGACACGGCGAGCGGCTTCAGCGAGGAGCGCGCGCGCGGCGAACGCTCGGGAAGGGGCGCGGGCGCTGGCGTGCGACAGCGTCGGCACGCAGACGCGGAGCGACGCTGCGGCGCCGGCGAGGACCTCTGGCGTCGCGGCGATCGGGCGAGGACGAGCGACGATCTGAGGCCGCTTGCCGGGCGCGATCCGCGATCCGGCGTCGCGATCCGGCCGACGGGCGTCTTGACAACGAGGCGATCTGTCTTCTTCTGGACGATGAACGGGCAAGGCGCTAGGCGGATCCGCGTCTGGCGGGTCTGGTTCGACAGATCTGAGCGTCTGGTAGCCGGTGGCGATGATGGCTGCTCCTCTCGGTGTTGCATCCAACACAAACACACACACACACTACATCTTACCTTCGGCCAAAGATCAAAAACCAAATGAGGAGATGAAGAGGATGAAGACTTACCCGAATGATGATGCTCGAACCCAAGGAGATGCAAGGGAAGAAGAATTCGGCAAGGCAATGGAGAGGAGAGCTTGTGCGCCAAGAGGAGTTTTGGAGAAGAAGATGGAATAACCTAATTCTATTTCATTTAACCAAATGCACCAAAACTCCAAAATCCAAGGTTAACTAAGATGTGATGCGAGAAAGAGTAACAAGAGCACCTAATGGCTCAATTGGCACACATCTCAACAAGCTTCCCAGAGACCCGGGTTCAAACCCCTACTGCAAGCACAAATTCCTTTATTTTTACTTTTGCATCAAACCTTGCTCAAACCAAACCACAAACCCCTCCAAAACCTACATAAAACCATCCAATAATTTTAGTAACTGGAAAGAACACAAACGACCACGACGGCCCGACCAAATTACCAAATTACCCTAGGGCATACGGAAGACCGGGAAGAAAAACACAGGTCATTCACGCTCTACTCCCGACCGGTGGGGACAAGGTACGTTATGTCCGCTCTCAGCCTCTGGATGATGACAAACCCTATTATACTAGCTAAGACTACCAAGTACGTGATTCTGGCTAACATTCACAAAAGACATCTGTCGTACATAGCCTAGCATGATACTACGAGCTTAAAGCAGGAATCTCAAGCATGCTGGAAGAACAAACCTAGCATGGCACTAACATGTACAAAAAGGCAAAACATGCTAGCAAGAATTCAATCACAAGCTATCCTATCCACTAACATGCTCATAAAGGTAAACAAGCATACAAGGCACAATTAAGAAAGCATAGCAGGGTCCACACAACCACGGTAGGAAGTCCTTACACGAAACAAGTGGAGAATAGCTATCACAACCAAAAAGACCCTCGAGCTTAATACTGAACTCGAGCAACCTAGGCATAAATAAAGCATCCTAAGTAAATACATACAAAGAACGGAAGCTTAGAAAACACAAAGGGATTGGTTCGGAATTACCACAAGAAGACACGGGCCTCGCGCAGCAGGAGGGTGGCTTGGCGCTGCTGCAGTGCGGGCGCTGAAGGCGCGCTGGGCGCTGGCAGGCCAAGGCGCACGTCGGGCGCGCTGGCGGGGCAGCGCGGCGGCGGCGCGTCTGAGGCTGCGTTGCGGCATCACGACCACGAGCGACGTCGGGCGGTCTTTGGCGCCACGGCGCGGCGTTAAGGCGGCGATGGGTGTCGCGGCGGTGGGGCTTCGGTTCGCGCAGCGAGCGTCACGGCCGGGCGGGCGAAGGGTGGGGCGGCGTGGTGCGTGCGCGCGCAGGGCCGAGCGCGCGCAGGGTCGTGGCGAGGGTGGTGGTGCGATGGACCGGGTGGTGCGTGCGGCTAGGGTTGGGTGGCTCGGGGTGGTTCGATGGTGTGGCTAGGGTTTGCGGCTAGGGTTTTAGGAGAGAGAGAGAGAGAGAGAGAGAGAGAGAGAGAGAGAGAGAGCCAACAAAGGGAAAAATAGGGGTTTCTTGATTTTTCCTTCTCTTCCTTATTTTAAATAGGGTTAGGAAACCTAAAATTCCCTTCCCAAGGATTTTCTCTTGCGGGTCCCGGCTAAAGAAATTCTTTTCTCTTTTTAGTTCAAATTCTTATTTAAAACTCCAATTCCACCATCTAGGGCAAGGGTTCAAATCCCAAAGGATCCAATTAATTCCCAATTAATTTTGCTATTAACCGGGAAGGAAAACGGGGCCGTTACAGCTCCCCAAGGAATCAAAGTACTCCAAGCTTGTTCTTCCTTTTTCTTCTAGATCCAAGGCACCAAGGTAAGTTTTGCACTTCTTTTCTCCTTCCATTCTTGTTGGCCGAGACATAGATTAACTTAAGGGGGGATTTTGTTCGTCTCCTCCTTGTAGATCCGAGCTCTCTTGGTTGGGAAGAGAAGATTTTGAGTTTGTTCTTTGTCTTGTGGTTGAAGATCCAAATTTTCTCACTCTTGCTATTGCCAAAACCATTGCCTCTTCTCCTTTTCTTGGCCGAGGCTACTAGGTGAGTGTGATTGTTCTTGCTCTTGTGTTGTGTTCGAATGCTTGTAGTGGTTGTACTCAAGTTCCTTTCTTGGTTGTGCAAGTAGCCCTAGCCGAATCCTCTTGGTTGCTTGTGGAGTGTGCATGTCAGGGCCTCTAGTGTCTTCTCTTTGGCCGAGACTACTAGGTGAGTGGTGTTGTTTGATGTGAACTTCCTTGTCCTAAAACCCCTTGGTGGCAGAGAGCACCATGTGGAGATTTAACCTTGTTGTGGTGTGTTTAAGCTAAAGTTAACCTTGCTTGGTGTTTGAGTGGTTGCCGTAGTCGAGAGTGAAGTGAAAAAGGTTGAAGATCCCTAGTTTGTGGTTGTGCTAGTTTAGGCCGAGACCACCCTAGGAGATTGAGGTATTGCTCGGGTTTCGGTAAAGCCCTAACTTTTGTGCTTTGGTTGCTTAGGGGGTTGTAATTTGGATTGTAACTGATTGTTCTGTTGTTAAGGTAACTGTGTGGTGTTCTGCAGCTCAAGAGTTATTCTGGGACTTGGCTTCTTCAGTTGACAGGTAAGGGTTCCTTGCTGGGGTTGTGTGGGCTCTGCGCACTGCAATGATATCTCCTAGTTGTATGTTTGTATGTCGAACTGTTAGTGGATAGGTTTTATGTAGGTTGCCTTGAATATAAATTGTTAGAGTTAGGTTTCTTGTAGGTACCTTGGAGGATGTTTGTTCTTGAGCATGCTTGTTCTGTTTATCTCCTGTTGCTTGTGATACGAATTGTATGTTGTGTATGCTCTGCTGAATATGTATGTTAAGCATATTGTTGTTAGGTTCTCTGATTTGTTGATAGGGTGGTGGCATGTAGATTCTTATTTTCTGCCACTGTTTCTCCTGTTTATTGACTGCCTATCTTGTATGCATTTATCCTAGTATCCTGGATTTGTTGCGGATATACTCTATAGACCTAAGATGCTTGATGGGTTAGAGTCTTTAGGGAGTCCCGAGTGATAGTCGAGTTGTCTGCTGGGTCGGTTTGCTCAAGACTCCCAGTGTGTTGCAGTCCAGGACTAGCCGAGTGTGTGCTATCCTTTGTTGGCCCAGGGTGTGCTGACCAGATTCATGATTGGCCTAGTGTGTTGCTGCCCTTGTTGTCCCTTGTTAGCCTAGTGTGTTGCTAAGCAGGTTGAGCAGAACTGCCCAGTGTGTTGCAGTTCAGGGATGCCCAGTGTGTTGAAGTCCAGGACTAGCCCAATGTGTGATGTTCTTAGTTAACCCAGTGTGTGCTAACCTTGTTTGTTGTGCTGTTATGCCTTTTGAGATTACTTGAGTGACTCTCCTGTTAGTTAGCCTAGTGTGTGCTAACCTAGTCTAGCTAGGAGCTTAGACCTTGTGAATGATGTCTTGCTATTGTACTGTTTTTAAACTGCCATGTTGTAAATGTTGCTTGTATGCTAGGATGTTAGAGGATTTGTTGTGCGTATTGTACCCCGGTTGGGGGATTCTTACTGAGTGCTTTTATACTCACCCTTTCTATGGTTTTCTCCACCAGGTAACTTGGCATAACACCGAGGTGGCTAGAGGAGCAGCTGATGGAACATGGGAAAGACCGTTGCATTGTTGGAGTCAATTTTATTATGAGTCCTTTCATTATTGGAAATGTTTTTGTGCTTGAACACTGTTGAATAGGACTTTGTATTGGTTTTATGAACTCTGGCCAGAGGTTGTTTTATTGGTTTTCTTATGAACTCATAAAGGGTTAAGTTTGGAGATTTTTAATAAAGATGTTTTTAACTTTACAATCCATTGCTTGTTTTGATAGGGTGCTGGCATGTAGATTCTTGTTTTCTGCCACTGTTCTCTCCTGTTTATTGACTGCCTATCTTGAATGCATTTATCCTAGTATCCTGGATTTGTTGCTGATATACTCTATAGACCTAGGATGCTTGATGGGTTAGAGTCTTTAGGGAGTCCCGAGTGACAGTCGAGTTGCGTGCTGGCTCGGTTTGCTCAAGACTGCCCAGTGTGTTGTAGTCCAAGACTAGCCCAGTGTGTGTTGTCTATTGTTGGCCCATGGTGTGCTAACCAGATTCATGATTGGCCCAGTGTGTTGCTGATCCCGGGCTAGCTCAGTGTGTTGCTGCCATTGTTGTCCCATCTTATCCCAATGTATTGTTAAACAGGTTGAGCAGAACTGCCCAGTGTGTTGCAGTTCAGGGCTGCCCAATGTGTTGCAGTCCAGGGCTAGCCTAGTGTGTGTTGTCCTCAGTTAGCCCAGTGCGTGCTAACCTTGTTTGTTGTGCTGTTATGCCTTTTGAGATTACTTGAGTGACTCTCCTGTTAGTTAACCTAGTGTGTGCCAACCTAGTCTAGCTAAGAGCTTAGACCTTGTGAATGATGTCCTGCTATTGTACTGTTTTTAAACTGCCATGTTGTAAGTGTTGCTTGTATGCTAGGATGTTAGAGGATTTGTTGTGCGTATTGTACCCCGGTCGGAGAATTCTTACTGAGTGCTTTTGTACTCACCCTTTCTGTGGTTTTCTCCACCAGGTAACTTGGCACAGCATCGAGGTGGTAGAGGAGGAGTTGATGGATCATGGGAAAGGTCGTTGCATTGTCGGAGTCATTTTCATTATTGGAAATGTTTTTGTACTTGAACACTGTTGAATGGGACTTTGTATTGGTTTTATGAACTCTGGCCAGAGGTTATTTTATTGGTTTTCTTATGAACTCATAAAGGGTTAAGTTTGGAGATTTTTAATAAAGATGTTTTTAACTTTACAATCCATTGCTTGTTTTAATGTGAATACATTTTAAAGTAAAGACTATTTAGGACCATTTAGAGTCGGGTCTTTACAAAATCCCCAACCAGGGTACAGTACGAACATCAATCATACAGCATGCTAGTAACATAACTGCCATCAACACAGATCAACCTTTGAGTCAACCAAGCATTTCCTGAATCATCGAGGTCTCTTACCACTGGCCTATGATCAGCTCAACAGCTGATCCTAAAACTGGGACAACACTGTCCAATCACTGGGACCCGAAGGTCCAACATCTGGGACTCGTAAGTCCAATCATCTAGTGACCAGGTATCCTACTGGTCCTAGAGACTCGGGTGAGTACCCGGTGTTTGGCTCTAGACTTGGAACAAAAATGGTGTACTGGAAGCATTATCTTGGGGGAGCTCTCCGCCCGATGCCTAATGCTCGTGCGCGCACACCGCATGCTGCTGCAAACCATGTGAAGACGTGGGACCTAAACGTCTCACATCGTTCCAGGTATGCATGCCTTCGACTCGACTGTAAGCAGCATAAGACCACTGCACACCTGAAGCTAAGAACCGGCCACGGCAGGCTTACACCGTCTGCTAGGTTTCGCTCTATCAGGCTATAAAATAGGCTTATGCCAATACGGGAGCTAATCCGTACCAGCTATCGGGGCGGAAGCAACATACGTCGTGCAACTCTCGATCCTGGCCCGCAGGGGACAAGGTACGTTATGTCCACTCTCAGCCCATGGATGATGACAATCCTAACAAGTCTATCTAAGAGTCCCGCACCATGCCTTAACAGGCCAAAACATGCTCAACAGATAACAAGGAATACATGCTAGAGAACAACCTAGCATGGTACTAACATGTCACAGGAAATATACAACACATGCTAGCAGATCAGGACAGTAAGATAATCATACATGCTCAATCACAAACAACAACCTATCCACTAACATGCTCATAACAATTACATATATAACAAACAGCAGTCATGATGAACGCAGGGTTCACACAACCCGCGGTAAGAAATCCTTACCAGTAAACAAGCAGATAAACAAGTAAAGTGCTCCTTGAGCTGCAGACAACCAAGCCTAGCTATTCAAACCTAACACAAAACCAAATGTGTCGTTACTACCCGAACTAACTAAACAGAGCTAAGCAACTAAACGAGCTAGGGTTAGAGTTTACCGAACTTGAACAGGTGCTCGGGTCAACTCTCGGTCAACAAGGCTCTCGGTAAACAACTCCCGGCAAGGCACCTCGAAAATACAACAAACACAACCAAGTTAGCTCTCAGAGTGCAACCACGAAACCAAACACAATAGCCTTGGGAAGCAGGCTTACCCAAACCGAAGCTACTCACAACAAGGCTAGGCGAAGGGGCTGTCTTTGCGTGTCGCTGCGGCGAAGCCAAGGGGCTGTCCTCGGCAGGCTGTGGCTAGGCGAGGAAACCGGCTGCTTCGCTTGGGCGAAGCAGTGCGGTGAATGCGACACTGATTATCTTGATCGCTTCTGAAGAAGGCCTCGGTACATGCACACTCCTGATCGGCGAAAGAAGCGCGGCGTCGGGTGTGTGCGTCGGCGAGGCGAGGGTTGTGCGGCGATTCACGATGCGAGGCGTGCGGCTGCGCTAGCTCGCGAAGGCTACGATGGGGGTGAGCGATGGGCTGGCTGCGATGGGCGAACAAGGGGCTGCATTCGGCGATCAAGGGCTGTAATTGGGCGAACATGGGGCTGCGATTAAGCTAGAATGGAGGGGACAACAAACACGAACAAGAGAACGACGGAGAAAATGAAAACTTACGTTCCCGGGCTTGAACGATTTGAGATGGAGGCTGAGAGAAAGGGGTTTTTGATTTGGGAGAGGGTGTAACGACCCAGTTTTCTATTCCAGTTTCTCAGGTGTTTCATGTTCAATATTTGGTTGTTCGGTTGGGCCGTTAAAGATATTTTAACCCTAAGGGGTATTTTGGTCTTTTTGCTCTCCGGTCAAGGTTTGTGGATTTTCAGGATTCCAAGGTCATTCCTGCCCTTTATCGAGGCTTGATTGTTCTTGGTTGCAAGTCTCAAGAAGTTGGTGCTAGTTGTTTGGAAGTTTGGAGGTGATTTGGTTATTAGCAAAATTAATGTTAATTAAAGTGCCTCCAATGGGATTTGAACCCTTGACCTAATGGTGAGTTGGAAGCTTGATTTAAATGAGTTTTATTAAAAAGAAAAGATTGTCTCAGCGGGAACTCGAATAAGGGAAGCCCTGAGAAGGGATTTTAGATCACCAAGGCTTATTTAAAATTAGGAAAAAGGAAAAGAAGGGAAGGAGCCCTATTTCTCACCTTGCCGTCCTCCAAGAATCAAGAACCGAGAGCCAAGACCAGCAGCAGGTCGTCACACCAGCAGAGCCGCACTAGTGCATCGAACCCGGCCGCTCGCCCGTGCACCAGCCCCAACGCCCAGCGCACGCCACGCCCCCATCCCAGTACGCTCCAAAGAAAGAAGACCCTCTGTCGCACACCAGCCGAGCAAACCTAGACGCCAAGGCACAGCCCCTGCATCGCGTCCAGACACCCTCGCCAGCCTGCTCGCGTCGCGCCATGCCCAGCGCGCCCGATCCCGTGTCGCCGTGCGCGCCGTCCTCGCCACGCCACACGCCCGACTGCCTGCTCGCCTCTGCCCCAAACTCGCACCGCTTGTTGCTTCTTTGAGAGCCTGATTTTGCCAAGAGAGTTGGGCCGAGACCTTGTGCCTTCTCGGTTGGTAATTCCCGAACCTCTACTCTTTTGCACTTTAAGATGTTAGTTGTTGTTTGCTTAATTAGGATGATTTTTATTGTCTGCTTAGGTTGCTCGGGTTCACTTAGAGGCTCGAGGGTCGCTTGTTGGTTGTGGTAGTTATTCTCTGCTTGTATCCAGGTAAGGATTTTTTACCGTGGTTGTGTGGACCCTGCGATGCTTTCAGGATTGTGCCTTGTATGCTTGGTTACTGTTATGAGCATGTTAGCTATAGGACAATTTGTGTTTGAAATCTTGCTAGCATGTTTGCTTGTTGTTCATGTTAGTGCCATGCTAGGTTTGTTCTTCCAGCATGCTTTTGATTCCTGCTTGAGTTCGTAGTATCATGCTAGGGACTTTCCTTACCCTGGCATATCCATGTTTCCTGTTCGTATTCTGTTGGTTTCTTGCTAGGGTTAGACATGTAATGTTGATTGTCTGATTGTTAGGCTAGTTTGTGTCCCTGTACTTAGGAGACCGTTAGGGGTTGTAGGTTTAGGTTTCGCTTGGGTAAGTCCCCGATGGGCACCAATGCGTTGCTAGTGTATGTAAGTCCCCAACGGGCACTACACTGTTGGCTTATGTGTAAGTCCCCGATGGGCTTCATAAGGTTGTTAGGGAGTGTAAGACCCCGATGGGCATCTCTGTGATCCTAGCTGGAGTAAGACCCCGATGGGCATCCTAGATGTGTAAGACCCCGTTGGGCAGCATTGATGGCTAGAGGTGTAAGACCCTGATGGCCATCCGTATGTGTAAGACCCCGATGGGCATCATTGATAGTTGGAGTAAGACCCCGATGGGCATCCTAGATGTGTAAGACCCCGTTGGGCAGCATTGATAGCTAGAGGTGTAAGACCCCGATGGGCATCCGTATGTGTAAGACCCCGATGGGCATCCTTGTGTGTAAGTCCCCGATGGGCATCACTGAGTCTAGCAGGTGTAAGACCCTGATGGGCATCATCGCGTCCTAGGTTGTGTAAGACCCTGATGGGCATCAAGGTGTAGAACCTAGTGTAGGTTGTGGTTGTGAGTCATTGAATAGGCAATTTCTAGATCGGCGGTTAGCCTGAGACAACTTGTTGCTTCTGAGCTCGTTTTGTTTGCATGTATACTAGGGTGCTAGATGACTGATGTATCGTATTGTACCTCGGTTGGGGATTCTTACTGAGTATGTTTATACTCACCCTTATTTCTGTGGTTTTTCCACCAGGTAACTTGGGACAGCACCGGGACGGCTAGCGGAGGGAGCTGATTGATCATGGGAACTGCCGGCACTCTGTCGTATATTATTTGCATTATTGTTCAGCATGTAGATGGACAGGAGTCCTAGGGGAATGTTGTTAAAGTTGTTTAAACTGTTTTGAATGTTTTTATAAATACTGGCCAGGCTTGTTTTTACTTGTTGGATTTGCTTAATGAAAATTGTTGGTTATGTTTTAAGTGTTCCCGGTTCTCAAATGTTTTGAAAAGTTTTAAATATGAGCACTAGACCGCTTGTTGAAATATTTAACTTGCATGCTGAGTGAGGACCTAGGTTTAGGGCCGTATTTCAGGTCGGGTCCTTACAGAGGGAGAGGGATGAGAGAATACGGTTCTTTACCTGATATGATCCAAATGAACAAAACACCAAATAACCCCTCAACTTCTAATTTTACCCCTAACTCGAAACAACCACAGGATAAGAAAAACACAAACAAACAAGAACATAAACTGTTCACCTGGCTTAACTGGAATTGCTTTCTTTTTGCTAACTGCCGCAACCAAGACAACCCAGGTTCGAGCCTTGGCTGAGCACCCTTTTCTTTTTATTTTCTCCTTTACAAACCAAGGCCACAAAACCTCTCCAAACACTCCTGGGCAAGAAGCCTACACACAAAATAATTCTCCAAGCTCAGCAAAAGACTTAAACAGCCCTAACGGCCCAACCGAACAATCGAAAATATAACCGGACAAACCTGGGAATCCACAATGGAAAACTTGGCCGTTACATTATACTTTTTAAAATTTAGTATATAGCACATTGTAATTTTTAAAATTTAGTATATAGCACATTATTTTACTAATAATAGAAATGTTTATTGTCATGATAGAACTATGAACCAAAAAAATCTACAAGTAGAAAGAGGGTGGTATCAGATTCACACTCTCATCAATCGAACATGTCTAGTCCAACCATGGTCAAGGTTGTACATAATTATGCAAGAGATAAACTAGGTTCTGGTGGCTTACGAGGTATGCCAATGGCAAGAAATGTGTTAGGCGTTGACGAGCCCGAATATTTTTATATTGCTCAAGAAGAGGTTCTAGAATATTTTAATATGGAAGAAATAGGCTACATTGCAATACTCTGTTACATCTGGTAAGTAAATGGTAGCGAAGTTTCAACAACTAGTTTTTTTTGTTTTAGTTACGTATGGTCTACATGCGATTCAGAGACACTGGGAAACTACTTATTAATAGACGGTAGCGAATTCGCAACGGCTTTGGATAGCACAAATGAAGAAGATCGAGTTTCACATCTAGCTAATAAGTTTGACAAGTTGACGCATCTTAAACAACGAGTATTCTTTCCCTTCAATTCTGGGTATGTGTTCCAATTTTTGAATTTTTTATCCTATTAATTCGTTCATATCAGAATTTCAATATTCGTTAAATTGTATAGGAACCACTGGATTTTGCTCGTCCTAATTTCAGCTGAAAACACATTGTATGTTTTCAACTCACTTGGTCAAAATCCATTAAGCCAGAGTTTAGCTCGTGTCATAAATATGTTAGTTTCTAAATAACTAGTCTTTTGAACTTTGAGTTTATTTATTTTATCATTCTCAATTAATAACTTTCAACTTTATTAATATAGTGCCTACCGAGTATGGCAATCAAGACACATGCTGAAGGCCTTAAAATTAAATTGAAAATGGGTAAAGGTAAAGTTGAATCAAATTCTTTTGTTAGTTGTTTTTCTCATATTTAATTAACTACTAATTATATAACTATTTTGTTTCACTAGTGCCCTCAACAAACTGGATCAATAGTTTGTGGATTCTACGTTCAACTATTCTTACGGAAGATGGTGTACAACACATCCACGCACCTATTGAAACTTGTAAGTTTTTTTGTTTGTATACATCATGTTAAGTATAATCATATATATAAGGTACAAAAATTTTGGTGTTTTTAATTATATGTCTTACTATTTGTAGTTCAGTGCAGGCCCGACCTCGTTCACTCAAGCATAGATTGATGAGGTACAGTAGAATGGACAGAATTTATAGTTAGACATTTGATACAAAATTAGTGTTTGTTTTTTGTTTAGGTATATGTATAATGAAATTTAGTGTTTGTTCTTTATTTTGTGCATATGTGTGTAGTTTCCCTAGAGCAAGAATGTCCCATTTTATACTGTATTTTGGATTCTGTTATATACAAGTGAAATGTTGTTTATATATAACAGGTGAAATTTTTTGGAATCTTATTATTGTGCTGTTATGCTGCCCAGATTTATGGTGCATATTCTAGCATATATATATGTTTATATAGAAGTTAGAAGTTAAAGAAAAGTTAGAAGTTAGAAGCTAGAAGTTTAGAAGAGTTAGAAGTTAGAAGTTAGAAGCTAGAAGTTTAGAGTTAGAAGTTAGGATTTCATGCATTAGTTGGTGATTAGAATTTTAGTTAAAAGTTAGAAATTTTGGGAATAGAAAATTGTGTAGATGTTTTTTTTTTTTTTTTTTTTTTTTATAAAGTGATAAGGTCTTTTAATGACGGGCACAATATATTCTTCTTCTTTTTATAAAGTGATCATTTATTTTAATGGCGGGCACAATATATTCTTTTTTTTTATAAAGTGATAATGAATTTTAATGGCGGGCACAAACGAGTGGACCCATTTTAAAACAACTACCAGAGACCACACTTTCATAATTTTATTTTTTAAAAAAAACTATTCGAATAATTGGTGGCGGGCCCTGCCCGCCATTTATTTGCATTCAAAATCTATTGGTGGCAAGAGCAGCCCGCCACCTTTTATTCAAACCGCACGCTATCAATTATTATATAAACCGCGAACGCTATCAATTCTTATTCAAACCTTTTATTCAAACCGCACGCTATCAAGAGCAGCCCACCAACTTTTATATAAACCGAGAACGCTATCAATTCTTATTGGTGGAGGGCAGTGCTCGCCACCTTTTATTCAAACCACGCGTGTTTTGGTGGCGGATATAGCCAGCCATCAATTCGATACAATGTCATTTGTATGCGTGCCCGACATTTATTTGTGAAATTCTACTAGTGTATTTTGGTTACGAGAAGACCGTCTGCCCATGGGAACATCATTACTATGATCGCTATTCGACCGAGTTATAATGTGAACCTACATGAGAAAGAATCTATGTTAATTACAAATAGAAAAGATTGTATGAAGAATATGAGTTAAATAATTACAAAAACACAAACACTATTGATGGTTGTATAAAAACAATAACACTAACCTATTTAGTAATCCATATACCCTCACAAATCACTTCTAATATAAGTGTTTGGGTCATCATCGACAATATTATATATAGATTCTTTGACTCCGTACCCATAATCTTGGTCAATGTCAACTTTATCATGACCGTGTTCTATTACTATTTTTGTGAAGGCGTTAGCACCACTAACTGGGTGTGACTTCTTTCGAAATAACTACGCAATTAAATGTATTCTAAGCTTAACTTAGCATTAAGTGTGGCTTTAAATCCTTACACACAACTATATGCGGTCAACATGCAGCAAGCAATAAGTAAATTATCGATCTCCACAGGGATTGAGGTCTAGAACTATTCTTATTAGCTTAATACTTGTGTGAATAAATAAAAAGAATGAAATTAATGGTTGATTCATTTTTTCTTCTAAGACTCTAAATAAACAGTAAGCCAACGAGTATACATGACAATCGCAGATATAGAAGATGTTGAATATGTAATAATGGTAAATAATCCCACACTTCCCCGTCTTAATAATTGTTTTCTGCATTTAATGATTTATAACTAACCCTACTTAGGTGACGCATTCGATAGTAAGGTTATTTCTAACTCCTTAAATCATAAAAGAGATCTCACGATGAACCTATCATAACGTACTGAACCTGCCTTCAGTTCCCTCTTCCGAGTTTACTGAAGGTTAGCATACGTGGGTAGCTAGTCGACGCATACTTAGAAACTAAATTGCAACAGTATAAAAGCTAAAAACCTACAACAACAACATGCATTCTACATACAAATTATCACCATATATCTAACAAGACATAGAAATGAACAGCAGATAATAAGAGAAATTTAGATATCTCATTACTAAAAGTCGAAACAATTCTATAATCTTTCCTAACTAAATAAAACATTAAAACAATAGATAGGAATTGGCATGGTTGTGAAGTGTGCAGATTCCTTGCATCGGCTCCTACGAACACCATCAGCTCTGGTTCACGTAGATTGGCCTTTAGCCAACCTACCAGTTCTGGCCACCCTCACCAGCTCTAGTTCGCGTAGATTGGCTTTTAGCAAAACTACCAATTCTTGCCACCCTCATCAGCTCCCTAATTGCAGCTTTTTTCTTGCTATTTACAGAGTTTATTTCTTTGGCTAATAAGTTTGGGTGAGCTGGAAGATCTTCATCAATACATGATTCCTTGATTTTTTTTGGGAATTCTTGATCGTCACCAAATTGATTGCTTGATTGATTTTTTTAATCTTTCTTTATTGGTGTAGTTCTGCGACTGCCCTTGTGACTACATCGTGTTGTGTTTCATTGTTCACATTGGTTTGTTCCTCAATATCCTAGTTCCACATTTCCTGTAATGTATCGCATTAAGCACAGTTTATTCACGTTTTACTCTTAAATGTGATGTTGAGCCTCTAGCACGCTAAATGATGAATGCATATGATTTCTAACAGTTTTACTCGCATTGAGTCCTTGATAGCTCGATTATTTCTCTTGAACCTTAGAAAAATGCATGACAAACAAACCTAAATTATGATTTATTTGAGTGCTATCAAACCCTTAAACTTAAATCATTGCTTGTCCTGAGTAATGCGTGATCTAGCTATTATCATTTTTGTTTTTCTAAGTCAACCTTCTTCTTTTAAGCATAACGCTAGTAGGTCTTATCACATCTCATAAACCTATCATAAACTTTGTTACTTTATAAGTTTTTAAACTTTCCTAAAGATTTAGGTTCGTTTCAAAATCCTCCCTATAGTGATCAACAGATTGTTCCTCATTACAAGTATTTCCTATTGCTCAATTTATTGTAATCAACTGCTTCTATAACTAAGGTTGGCCAATGCATTTTGTTAAGATCGCTATTTAGGTCTCCCAATCTTGCAAGGATTTTCTCTTGTGCTTTCCGCATTCCTCTTGGGTATCTACAATTTCGTAGTTCTTAGAGTGATTTGCATGTGCATAAAACATCTAATCTAATCGGAAGAATTTAAGTTTGCGCTTTGGTAGACAACATAGTACTTGGAGAATTCCTATGGCTGTTCGCTCTTTTAGGTCTTTATTTTGCCCAAAATGTGTTGATCTTTATTTTGCACATTTTTTGTTTATTTATAATTGCCCCTCCAAATTAATTCAACTCTTTCAGTCTCGTAGGCCCAAATTCGTGACGAATTGCAAAAAGTGTTTCAAATTGTTTAACCCATTCATTCGCGGCAAAGAATGACTCCATTTCTTTCCTTCTTTCTGGCCACGTTGCATCCTCAATTACCCTTTTATGATATTAGTGTAAATATTTAGAATTTTGTCATTAGGATGCTGCCGAACACCTTGTTCCATACATAGCATTGTGATAGTGAGTGGTTAGAACATTTTCCTACGCTTGGCTAAGACCCTGTAACGGCCCAGTTTTCTATTCCGGATTCCCAGGTGTTTTCAGTTCAATATTCGGTTGTTCGATTGGGCCGTTAAAGCTTTTTAACCCTTAGGGGTATTTTGGTCTTTTTGCCCCCCGGTCAGGGGTTGTGGATTTTCAGGATTTCATAGCCATTCCTGCCTTCGTCGAGGTTTGATTGTTGTTGGGTGCAAGACCCAAGAAGTTTGGGCTAGTTGTTTAGAAGTTTGGAAGTATTTTGGATAATGGCAAAATTTATTATGATTTAAGTGTTTCCATTGGGATTTGAACCCTAGCCCTAAATGGTGGATTGGGAGTTTGTAGAAAATGAGTTTTAATTAAAAGAAAAGTTCGCTTTAGCCAGGACTCGAAAGAGGAAGCCTTGGGAAGGGATTTTAGGTCACCAAGACCTATTTAAAATAGAAAAAAAGGAAGGAAAATAGAGAAAAATCCCATTCCCTTGTTTTACCACCCACACACACACACACACTCTCTCTCTCTCTCTCTCTCTCTCTCTATCTCTCTCCTTGCCGAGCCCACCAAGCCCTAGCCGCTTTTGACCCTAGTTTGCACTGGCCGCACAACCCCGACCATCTGCGCGCACCAGGCGAAAGCAAATAAGAGCGCACGCTTCACCACCGCCTCGCCCGGCCGTCGCCGCGCCCGCACTCGAGACTCCCGCAACCCAGACGCCACGCCAGTCGCACGTCCTTCATCGCTCGACGCCCTCGCTGCGGCCCAGCTCCGTCGCCTGCGCCGCGCGCCGTTTCGCAGCCCAGACGCTTCGTCTGCGAGCCATTCCGCAGCCCAGACGCGTCGTTGGCCAAGCAAGACAGCGTCGTCGTCCGAGCTCCGCTCTCGCAGATTCGCCTTGCCGCGGGCGAGCTCGCGCGCCGGCGCGCGTGTCCTGCCGCACAGCCGCCGCCACCGCTGCCCTTTTCTTTGCCGAGACCACGTGTCTTCTCGGTTGGTAATTCTCGAGTCTTTTCTCTTTTGGGGCCTAAGCTGTTGGTTGCTGTTTATTTAATTAGGATGTTTTTATTAAATGCTTAGGTTGTTCGGGATCGCCTAGAAGCTCGAGAGTTGCTTATTGACTTGTGATAGTTATTTTCTGCTTGCTTCCAGGTAAGGATTCCTTACCGGGGTTGTGTGGACCCTGCGAATACTTGATAGCATGTTGATCTTTGTAACTGTATGAGTTTCTAGTGGGTAGGATTCATGCCTACTCTTGATTTCATGTTGTGTTATGCTTATGTTCCGCTGGTTCCATCTAGGGTTTTCCCATTCTGGCATATCCTTGTCCTGTTATATTATGTTAGTTCCATGCTAGGGTTTTCCTATCCTGACATATCTATGTTTCCTGTAGTATTCTATTAGTACCATGTTAGGGTTTTCCTATTCTGGCATATCCTTGTCCTGTTATATTCTGTTAGTTCCATGCTAGGGATAGGCAGGAGATTTATAGTGTATAAGACTGTAGGGGTAATTTGTTTAGGTCCCGCTTGGGTAAACCCCTGATGGGCATCCGTATGTGTAAGACCCCGATGGGCATCATTGATTAGAGGTGTAAGACCCCGATGGGCATCCTTGTGTGTAAGTCCCCGATGGGCATCACTGATTTAGCTGGAGTAAGACCCCGATGGGCATCCTAGATGTGTAAGACCCTGTTGGGCAGCATTGACGGCTAGAGGTGTAAGACCCTGATGGGCATCCGTATGTGTAAGACCTCGATGGGCATCATTGATTAGAGGTGTAAGACCCCGATGGGCATCCTTGTGTGTAAGTCCCCGATGGGCATCACTGAGTTAGCTGGAGTAAGATCCCGATGGGCATCCTAGATGTGTAAGACCCTGTTGGGCAACATTGACGGCTAGAGGTGTAAGACCCCGATGAGCATTCGTATGTGTAAGACCCCGATGAGCAACATTGATTAGAGGTGTAAGACCCCGATGGGCATCCTTGTGTGTAAGTCCCCGATGGGCATCACTGAGTTAGCTAGAGTAAGACCCCGATGGGCATCATTGTGTCATTGTATCCTAGGTTGTGTAAGACCCCGATGGGCATCCAGGTGTAGAACCTAGGATAGGCTGTAGTTGTAAGCCCTTGAAAAGGCTAACTCTAGAAGCAGCCCATAGCCTAAACCAACTGTTTACTCTAAGTCATTGTATGGTTGCATGTCGGTGAGCTAAATGAGTTGTATCGTATTGTACCCCGGTTGGGGATTCTTACTGAGTATGTTTATACTCACCCTTATTTCTGTGGTTTTTCCACAAGGTAACTTGGGACAGCACCAGGATGGCTAGCGGAGGGAGCTGTTTGATCATGGGGGGCTGCCGGCACTCTGTCGTTTATTGTTTGCATTTATTTATTCAGCATGTAGATGGACAGGAGTCCTAGGGGAATGATGTTAAAGTTGTTTAAACTGTTTTGAATGTTCTTTTATAAATACTGGCCAGGCTTGTTTTACCTTGTTGGATTTGCTTTATGAAAATTGTTGGTTATGTTTTAAGTGTTCCCCGTTTCCAAATGTTTTGAAAAGTTTTAAATATGAGCACTAAACCGCTTGTTGAAATATTTAACTTGCATGCTGAGTAAGGACCTATGTTTAGGACCGTATTTCAGGTCGGGTCTTTACAGACCCAGCGTTGAATTTGTCCTTGTATTATCTTCCCTAGATTAATGTTGTTTCCTCTATTAATTGCATACAACAGTAGTGCCTCATCTCTTCTTACTATCTAGGAATTGGTTGATGGAATGATTGAGTTTTTCATGAATTGTATCTTGTTGGGAATATGGGCTAGGATCATGCATTTAACGCAATGGAAGCGTGTGAATAATTAAAATTTTACAATAATTAATCCAATTAATTATCTTTGATTAATCAAATTAATCTAAATTCAATACCCTAGGTGATTGACATGTTATTGGAAAAAAAAATACTTATACTAACTGTCGCCTTTGATCTAATCTGGCGCGTCTTTATGTTAAGTAGAATCGACTATTCCCCGTGAAAAAAATTGAACGATCTCCTCCATTCTTCCAAGCTATGGCTTCTTTGCTACCATTGAGTGCTTGGTGGGAAGCCCTTAGAGAAGGGAGTTAGAAACTTTGTTAGAATAGTCTGACTATGGAGGAGAAAAGAGAACTCAGCTTCTAGAGAGGTTTTTCAACTTTGAAAGTGAGTGGGATGAGAATGAAAGCCTCCAAGACTTCCTAGTGGAGTGATGGAGGCTCCAACTTTGAGCTTTCCGATGTGGGACAAAACATTACATTTTTCCCATTTTATTTTTCCATTTAATTTTCGAAAAAACCATATTTTATTTAATTTATTTTAATTTATATTTATCTAATAAATTTCAATTCCATAATATATCCAATATATTATAAATAAATAAATATCTAATTAATATATCCAATATGTCAGTTCTCTATTTTAATAATTATCCAATAATTATTAACCTTATTTATATGTCAAACATATTAAACAATATTCTTCATTTAATAATTATCCAATAATTATCAAACCAATTAATATGTAAATTTGGATTCTTCAAACTCACTCTGTAATAAAACAGTGTACCAGCAAGAATGAGCTAGCCCTGAGACCAGTTGTGACGAACCCGACCCAAAACATCGTCCTAAACCGGGGTTCTCACTCAGCATGCAAGTTAAATATGATAACAAGCGGTTTAGTGCTCATATTTAAAAATCATTTCAAACATATGAGAAGGGGGAACCCTTAAAACATAACCAACAGTTTTCATTTAAACAATCCAACGAAGTAAAACAACCTGGCCAATATTTACAAATATATACAATACAATTTAAACAACGTTTTAAACAATGTTCCCCTAGGACTCCTGTCCATCTACATGCTGAATAAACAATGCAATAATAAAAGACAGAGTGCCGGCGGCTCCCCATGATCAATCAGCTCCCTCCGCTAGCCATCCTGGTGTTGTCTCAAGCTACCTGAAAGATAAATAAGGGTGAGTATAAAGATACTCAGTAAGAATCCCCAACCGGGGTACAATACGATACATCAGTCATCTAGCACCTCAACAAGAAAGCAAACAACTATCAACACAGATCATAGCTCAACGAGCTCATAAAACAAGATCTGGAGCCATCGAAGTCTCTTTCTTCACCTAACGAGGATTGGATACAACTGACCAATCACTCGACATCGCCGAGGTATCTGTCACTCGGAAATACACGATCCCTAAAATGTCCTCAAGGCCTCCTTGCCCTTGCACTAAAGCTGGACTTACGGGAGTACCCGGTCGGGCTCTAACGGAAGGAAGGTGTACTCACGACATTAGCAGGGAGCTCTGCGAGGCAAGCAACTAACGCGTGTGCGCGCGCACACCGCATGATCCTCTCGCAACCGGCGTAAATGCGGGGCCTAAGGGAAAACTACGCGGGCCAGTGCACATGCCTATGACTCGGAAGTGGTGTCACCGATCACGATGCGCGAGGCCCTCGGCACTCATCCATGCGGCTGATCCACCGACTGAAGCTAAGAACCGGCCAAGGTAGGCTTACACCGTTGGCGGGGTTCCGCTCTAGCGAGCTACAAACTAGGCTATTGCCGAAGTGGGTAGCTAAGTCCACAACCGCGGTCGGGGGTAGCAAGATACGTTATCTTTGCGCACACTTTACTCCCGACACGAGCTAAATCCACCTTAGCGACCGGGGAAGCAAGATACGTTATGCTTCGCACACTACTCCCCGTCGGTGGGGACAAAGTACGTTATGTCCGCTCACCTGCGGATGATGACAAACCCTACAACTCTATCTAAGAGTACAAAGCAAAATCAATGATTCTGGCCAGCCAGCAATGACCGACAATAATCACATTACCTTGCATGATACTACAACTTAGCGGGAGTCATAAGCATGCTTTGTGAGAACAAACCTAGCATGGCACTAACATGTAAAATCGAAAACATGCTAGCAAGAAATCAATCAAGCGCTCTATCTCTAACATGCTCATAACGTGAAGCAAACAAGCAAGGCATATCGAGATATATCGCGAGTCCACACAACCACGGTAAGAAATCCTTACTTGGAACAAGCAGGAAAACAATAATAATAAATCACAATCAACGAACGACCCTCGAGCCTCTAATCGATCCCGAACAGCCTGAACATCAAACAAAGCACCCAAATCAAATACAATAAAACAACCCAATAAATCCATAACTAGCAGCCAATAAATCCGGGCCCAACGAAGAAATACTCGGGAAATACCATCCGAGAAGCCACAAGGCTCGGGCCAACCAGCACACAACAAGGCAGGCTGGGCGCAGGGGTCAATGGCGGCGCGCAGGCGGGCGGCGCTGGCCGCACTGGGCGCAGAGCTGCGCGCGGGCGAGCTGGGGCGATGCGAGGGCGCGAGCTCGGCAAGCACAGGGGACGGCGCGCACGGGCGCAAGCGACACGAGGCGCTACAGGGACGCGCGCGCGGGGCGACGCGACGCGATGGCTCAGGGCACTCGGGCTAGCACGGCACGATGAGCTACAGGGCGCACGGAGCAGGGCGAGGGCAACGCGGGGCTGGGCGAGGGCTGTGCGACGCGACTCGGGCGGCCTAGACGACATCATGCGACGCGCGGCGGCGGTGGGCGGCCGGGCGCGGACTGGGCGACGCGCGGCACGGCATCTGTCTTGGTGGGCTCTGGCCGCTCGGGCGCGCGGCCCAGTGGGCGACCAGGCCGCTCGGGCGGGAAGAGGGTCTGGGTCGGGTGAAGGAGAGAAAAGGGAAAATGGAATTTTGGGGAAAAATGGGAAAAAATATAGGAAAATGGGATTTTAATAAAAAAAAAGAAATTTCCTTTTTCTTCTTATTCTTATCCAAAACCATTTTATCCAATTTTCCAATTTTCCAAAAATCCTTAAAATCCTTAAATCCCATTTCCCGGCTTCCTCCCTCGAGACCCGACTGAAGCAACCTTTCCCAAACAATAAATCTCACTTAAAACAACCTCCCAAATCAACACTGAAGGCCCGAGCTCGAATCCCAAAGGAAACACCCAAACAACCATCACTTTGCCCAAAACCCAAATCACAACCGAACTCCCAAACGAATAGCCCAAACATCTCGGGACTCATGACCACCAACAAACAAGCCTCAACCAAGCGGGAGCGCCTCGAAGCCCTGAAAAACCACAAATCCTGCCCGAGGAGCAAAAAGACCAAAATACCCCTAAGGGTCAAAATAGCTCTAACGGCCCAACCGAACCACTGAATCTGAACCGGAAGCTCCTCAAGAATCGGAATAGAAAATTGGGCCGTTACAATACTCCCTCCTTATAAGACTTTCGTCCTCGAAAGTCCTAAGACGAAACGTCTCTAGGAATACTCAACTGATTCCTATCCAACTGAACTTCTCGGCTAAGACAACACTAGCCCATCTTCGAGAACCAAACCCTCTTGGGTTCTCAAAGGCTCAAAGCCACAAAGCTATCCAGTCTACCACAGACTATCTCAACAAAGACTGGGCAAGGCTAACCGAAAGGCCACTCCTCCGATCCGCTCAAGGATCTCAGAAGGCCCTACAAACCAAGGGCTAAATCAAAACCCTGCTAATCCAACACTGAACACCTCTCTACGGTGTTACTCTCAGCAATCTCGCAGACTGGGCACAAACTCCAAAACTCAACGCCACGCACTGGCGTAACTTTTCTAAATGCCCACAGCTGTTATCAAACAGCCTCAACACTACACCATGCTGGGCAAACAACTGAACCTCTCAGGTTCCAGAAACCAAACAGCCTACTCTTGCCTCACAAGAGACCAGCAAACCACAAAGCTTGCCTAAGTTGTTAGAGTCTATTAGGGAGTCCCGAGTGACAGTCGAGTTACGTGCTGGCTCGGTTTGCTCAGGACTAGCCCAATGTGTTGTTGTCCTCTGTTAGCCCAATGTGCTACTAACAGGTGTGAGCAAAACTTACCTGAGTGACAATCGAGTTGCGTGCTGGCTCGGGTTGTCAAGGACTAGCCCAGTGTGTGTTGTCCCTTATTGGCCTAATGTCTGCTGACCAGTTTTCACGATTGGCCTAGTGTGTTGCTGATCCCGAACTAGCCCAGTGTGTTGCTGGCCGTGTTGCTCAGGACTAGCCCAGTGTGTTGTTGTCCCGTGTTAGCCCAGTGTGCTGCTAATCAGGTATGAGCAGGACTGCCCAATGTGTTGCAGTCCAGGACTAGCCCAGTGTGTTGTTGTCCTTAGTTAGCCCAATATGGGCTAACCCTGTCTGGCTATGAGCATAGACCATCTATGTTGTTCATCCTGCCGTTTGTATTGTTGAGACTGCCATGCTATTGTTTTGATGCTTGTATGCTAGGATGCTAGAGGATTTGTTGTGCGTATTGTACCCCGATTGGGGAATCCTTACTGAGTGCAATTGTACTCACCCTTTTTGTGGTTTTCTCCACCAGGTAACTTGGCACAACATCAAGGTGGCTAGAGGAGGAGCTGGATGATCATGGGGAAGGCCGCTGCATCTTGTTGTGTCTTTCACATTCTAATTTGAGAAGTGTCATTTCGAACTTGTAATGTTTTGTTGGAATTTTATAACTGTTGTTTAACTCTGGCCAAAGGCTTAAGTTGTTTTACTGTTTTCATAACTATGCCTTTCAAAATGTTTAAGCTTTTGAATTATTCTAAAGATGTTGAATTTCCAGTCTATTGCTTGTTTTGAAATTGCATCCTAAAGTAAAGACTATTTATGACCATTTAGTGTCGCATCTTTACACTATGTCTGGGGTAAATTCTAACCCTCCCTGGATGGAGATTTTGGTGAATTCTGATAAGTAGCTGATATATGTTTGGTTTTGTGCCTTGAATGAAGATTTGATTTAAATTTAAAAAAAATTAAAAAAGGAAAGAAACCTTTACAAAAGAAAGAAAAAGTGAAAAGAAAAAAGGCAGGTTGGTATTCTCCACAGACAGATTGAAAAAGAGGCAAAAAATATTTAAAACGAAAAATAGACATGTGGCGCCATAGGAGAGGGTCACGTTTCCGTCTCCATTTCCTTGATAAACGTTTAAAAATAAGTATTACTCAATTAAAATAGGACTTTTTTCATAAATAGACCCTATTTGAAAAGTATTTGCAAATGTATATATCTACAAAAATATTAGCAAAAGTAGATTTTGTTTTAATACATTATAAAATCCGAAAATAATGAATTACAATCATACCCTCATATTGGTTGTTTTTTAATTTTGGAAGAAAATTTTCAAAAAAGGAAAACTATTTCACATTCCAAAACCACAAATCGCAAATTTATGGGCATTAATTGTAGAAAAATATATCATTCGAAATCACATTTATTAGAGACGTTTCATCTTCCTTTTTTTAATACCTTATAAATTTAAAAAATAACGATCAAATTATTGGTTTTTCATTTGGGGAGTAAAATTTTAAAAAAGAAAATTAAATCACATTCCAAACTGAAATCGCCAATTTATGGTGCATTAATTGTAGGACGAGTGGCGACAATACATTGTTAGACGTCTTGTGTTGTGATTTACATACAGTATAGTTCGTAATGTACATGTTATTTGATTCTAGTAAGTTTATTTATAAATAAACCGTATGAGCGGCTGAAAGTTCAATTTCATTGATTGAAACTAGAACACGTTTGATAACCACACAGTATTGAAACAACTTAGTATATACGGTACAACCATAATATATCATGTATCATACCGTATTTTTAAAACTTTGTGTTTTTTTTAAAGTGTTTAATTTGCTGATATGGATACTTGTCGTGTGATTTAATATGTTTGCGACAGCGAACAAGTAATTTTGAATGTACATTACCGTATAGTAAAACATTGAGAAATAACATATGTAATATTTGTGAATTGATAGAGATTCGTATTGTTGGAACAACTTCACACAAAATTACTATTCAAAGTGAAATCAATAGTAAATAAAAAAGGTCTCATGGGTTACAAAATTGAAATTGAAAGCATTAGACATAAAAAAAGACTGTAATGTAAAATCATCATTGAGTGAATGCGTTTCTCAATATTTATGCGACGCTCTTCAGCTACTTCATGATTATGGTACATCTCATTTTCATCCTACTCACCATTATGTTGCACCTTTGGCAGGGTTCCGCTCTAGCAGGCTACAAACTAGGCTTATGCCGATGTGGTAGCTAAATCCACATCGGCTGCCGGGGGGAAGCAATGTACGTTATGCTTTGCTCTACTCCCGACCGGTGGGGACAAAGTACGTTATGTCCGCTCTCAGCCTCTGGATGATGACAAACTCTACTATACTAGCTAAGAGTACAAAATAACTGATTCCTGGCTAGACATACATATCAACATCAATCACACATAACCTAGCATGATACTACGAACTTAAAGCAGGAATCTCAAGCATGCTGGAAGAACAATCCTAGCATGGCACTAACATGTACAAACAGGCAAACATGCTAGCAAGAATGCAATCACAAGCTGTCCTATCCACTAATCATGTTCATAGAAGTAAACATGCATATAAGGCACAATCAAGAAAGCATCGCAGGGTCCACACAACCACGGTAACAAATCCTTACACGGAAACAAGCGAAAAAATAACTACCATAAGCCAACCAAGCGACTCCCGAGCTTCTAAGTGAACCCGAGCAACCTAAGCATTTAATAAAAATATCCTAATTAAATAACAACAGCCAATCAACTTAGGGTCCAAAAGAGTGGAGGCTCGGAATTACCAACCGAGAAGGTACAAGGTCTCGCCCCAACAATTTTGGCAAAAGCAGCTTCTCTGCGGCAAGTGGGCGCGAGACATGCAATCGGGCGGCAGCAGACTGGCGCGCTAGCGGCGCTGCTGGCACGCTGGCGCGCGCAGGGGGGCGCGCTGCACGGGCGACACGGAGCTGGCGCGGCGGCAGAGACAGCGCGCAGACGGCGCTGGCGACACATGTCGTGTAGCGCGACGGCGCTGGCGCGGCGCGCGAGCAGAGCGGAGACGCCGACGCTGCGCGCGCACAAGGCGCTGGCGACGGTCAGACGACGCGCTATTGGCGCGTCTGGCGTCTTCATGACGGCCGCTGCCGCGACTGACAGCGCTCTGGCCGCTTTCGGCGGGCGATGTGGTGATGGGTGGTCGGGCGATCGGGCTGATGGCTGGGACAGACAGGTGATGGCGTGCGGGCGGCTGCTGGGCCGTGGCTCGGTGTGGCTCGGTTGGGTTTCTTGGTGAGGTCGGCAAGGAGAGAGAGAGAGAAAGAGAGAGAGAGGTAAAACAAGGGGAATGAGATTTTCTTGATTTTCTTTCCTTTTTCTAATTTAAAGAGGTCTTGGTGACCTAAATCTCTTCCCCGGGCTTCCTCCTTCGAGTCCCGGCTGAAGCAACCTTTTCTCCTTATTAAAACTCATTTAAACCAAGCTCCCAAATCACCATCAAGGGCAAGGGTTCAAATCCCAATGGAAGCACTTAAATTAACAATAATTTGTTAATTACCAAATCACCTCCAAACTTCCAACCAACTAGCCCGAACTTCTTGGGTCCTGCAACCAACAACAATCAAGCCTCGACAAGGGCAGGAGTGACCCTGGAATCCTGAAAATTCACAAAACCCTGACCGGGGGCATAAATACCAAAATACCCCTAAGGGTTAAAATAGCTCTAACGGCCCATCCGAACATCCACATAATGTCCCGAAAACGCCTGGGAAACCGAAATAGAAAACTGGGCCGTTACAATACTCCCTCCTTTTAAGACTTTCGTCCTCGAAAGTCCTAAGAGGAAAAAAACTCTAGGAAATCTCCACTGATCCTTAACCAACCAAACTCCCGGTCAAGACAACACTAAATCTTCTTCGAAATCCAAACCCCCTTGGGTTCCCAAAGGCTCAAAGCCACAAGCCATCCAGTCTGCCACAAACTATCTCAACCAAGACTGGGCATACACCGAACTCCGAAGAAATGGATGTGATAGTGCTAACGGTAATACACATCCTCAAACTCGCACTAGCTCTAAAACGGTCTTAAAATCTTAGGGCTCACTTAACCCTGCTAGCCCAACTCGGAACACCTCTCTACGGCGCTACTCTCCGCAAACTCATGGACGGGTCACAAGCTCTAAAACTCTACGCCACGCTCCGGCGTAACTTCTCTGAATGCTCATAGCTGTTATCAAACAGCCTCGACCCTTCACCATGCTGACCAAACAACCGAACCTCCTGTGTTTGAAAACTAAACGGCCTACTCTTACTTCGCAAGAGATCTGCGAGCCCCAATGGTTGCCTACAATCCTTAACGAAATCCAAATCGAACCACCAATGGTGATCGATCCCAAGGCAAACTCCTCCAACTAGCATGCGTCCACAACACTTAAGCAACCATCTTACGAGAAATCGAAGCACCAAAGCCAAGGGGCACTTTTCTGGTTCACCAAACGGCTACCACCAACACACCAGCTGAAACTTCAGCTACGGCCACCTTTACAAGACAAGGTCCAGGCATAGGCTCCACGCGGCCAAACTAATAAACTGGAGCCCCTCAACGGCCGACAACAAACTTTCCAATGCAATTCGATCAGCCACTAGCCTAAGAGAACATTGCCAGAGAGAAAAACAAACAACATTCCTCTTACGAAAATCTCGAGCAGCAAGGAATAAAACATTACGTGGCTACTAGCAACACAATAGCTGGAGGATAACAACTCTAAGGTTTCCAACCAATGCCACGGCATCTCTGTGCCAACCCACTCAACTGTGGCTCAGCTATAACGCCAACTACGAACGCACATCAACTAGGAACAAAGCCTGAGAAGGCTTGCTCTGCAGAAACTCAAACCAAGCTTATAACGAGTAAGGCTCGCCTCCAAGCTGCCACTCAACTCTTAAGCCCATCTGGCTGCTCCAAGGACTTCCTCCTTATAGCTTAGACCTCACTCTTCTTCCAATCCAGAAACTCCACCCACGAAACATCGCGTGGAATAAGGATAGCGACGACCACAAGCTTGCGGATCCTGAACAACACGAGTCGGCAAGACTACCTCAAAAGTTAAAACTCGAGGCCGGCATCCACGGTGCAACTCAACTACCAAAGAACTAAGGGGTTCTACAAACTCCAAAGATCCAACAACCTTCCAGCAATGTAACGGCCCAGTTTTCTATTCCATTTCTCGAGGTGCTTTCGGTTCGGATTCAGTGGTTCGGTTGGGCCGTTAGAGCTGTTTTGACCCTTATGGGTATTTTGGTCTTTTTGCTCCCCGGGCAGGATTTGTGGATTTTCAGGGCTTCGAGGCAGCTCCTGCCTTTGTTGAGGCTTGTATGTTGGTGGCTGCGAGTCCCGAGATGTTTGGGGTACTCGTTTGGGAGTTCGGTTGTGATTTGGGTTTTGGGCAAAGTGATCGTTGTTTGGGTGTTTCCTTTGGGATTCGAGCCCAGGCCCTTAGAGTGATTTGGGAGTTTGTTTAAGTGAGAGTTATTGTTTGGAAAAGGTTGCTTCAGCCGGGTCTCGAAGGAGGAAGCCGGGAAATGGGATTTTAGGACTTTAAGGCTTGTTTAAATTAGGAAAAAGGGAAGAAAAATCAAGAAAGTCCCTTTCCCCTTGTTTTGCAATCTCTCTCTCTCTCTCTCTCTCTCTCTCTCTCTCCTAGCCGACCTCACCAAGAAAACCCAGCCATGCCCTAGCCACCAAGCCATGCCCTAGCCACCCAGCCATGCCCTAGCCGCACCAGACGCCCTGCATCGCCCAGCCCAGGTGCGCCCAGATGCGTTGCATCGTCCAGCCCTAGCCGTGCCCTCGCTCCAGGCCGCCCAGGTCTCCCATGCCGCGCCGTGCCGAGCCACCCCAGCGCCCGATCGCGTCGCCCTCGCCCTAGTCGCGCCGAGCCCAGATCTGCATCGCCTAGGCCATCTTCGTGTCGCCTTGGTCGCGCCGAGTCCAGATCGCATCGCCCTCGCCTTGGTCGCGCCGAGCCCAGATCGGCATCGCCCAGGCCGTCTCCGTGCCGAGTCGCTCGCCCTTGTAGGTCGTCGTGCCTTCCCGAGCGCCCCCGAGCCCGTCGCGTCGCGTCGCCTCGCCCGCGCGCCCGTGCGCCGTCCTCTGTCAAGCCGCGCCGTGTGTCGTCTCCCAGCCGAGCTCGAACCCTCGCCCGTGCGCCTTTGCCGCCCAGTAGCGCGCGTGCTGCGCGCCGGCGCCCCGCCTGCGCGCCCACCATGGCGGCGCACATGCCCAGCCCCCACCAATTGCTCTTCTGCGCCACCTTTGCACTTGTGTCTTTGGTTGGCCCGAGCCTTGTGGCTTCTCGGATGGTATTTTTCCCGAGTCTTTTCTTCGTTGGGCCCCGATTTTGTTGGCCGTTGTTTAGGGATTTGATTTGGGCTGCTTTATTTTATGTTTAGGTTGTTTGGGTTCGATTAGAGGCTCGAGGATCGCTTGGTTGAGTTATGATTATTTTCTGCTTGTCCCAGGTAAGGATTTCTTACCGTGGTTGTGTGGACCCTGCTATATGTCTCGATTGTGCCTTGTATGTTTGCTTGATTGTTATGAGCATGATAGTGATAGGCGGCTTTGTTTGATCTCTTGCTAGCATGTTTGTTGATTTTACATGTTAGTGCCATGCTAGGTTTGTTCTTCCAAAGATGCTTGTGATTCCTGTTTAAGTTGTAGTATCATGCTAGGTAAACGTGATTGATGTCGGTCATTGCTTGCTAGCCAGAATCATTGATTTACTCGGTATTCTTGGATAGAGTAGTAGGGTTTGTCATCATCCGGGCCGAGAGCGGACATAACGTACTTTGTCCCCACCGGTCGGGAGTAGAGCGAAGCATAACGTACATTGCTTCCCCGGCGGCCGATGTGGATGTAGCTACCACATCGGCATAAGCCTAGTTTGTAGCTCCGCTAGAGCGGAACCACGCCAGCGGTGCAAGCCTCGCCTTGGCCGGTTCTTAGCTTCGTGTCGGTGGTACAGCCGCACAGATGAGTGCCGAGGCCTCGCACTCTCGTGTTCGGTGACACCGTTTCCGAGTCTTAGGCATGCGTGCACTGCCCGCGTGGTTTGCCCTTAGGCCCCGCATTTACGCCGGTTGCGAGAAGAGCATGCGGTGTGCGCGCCACACGCGTTAGTCGCCGGTTCGGAGAGCTCCCGGGCTAATGTTCGTGAGTACACCGTTCCTTCGATTTAGAGCGGATCATGGGTACTCTCCCGATAGTCCAGATTTTTAGCGAGGGTAAGATGCCCCCTTGAGGACACCCATTGGGATTGGCTTTTGAGCTAATCAATTGGTCGAGGAGAAAGACCCTCGAGGGTGTCGGACATCTTGGGATCGGTTTTGAGTGATCAATTGGCCGAGGAGAAAGACGCTCTGAGGAGATGTCCCGGGATTGGTTATGAGAACCAATCATTAGGCCGGAAGTAGGAGACTTCGATGATTCCGGAAGTAAGAGACTTTCGATGTTTCCAGATCTTGTTTTATGAGCTCGTTGAGTTATGATCTGTGTTGATAGCCGCTTGCTTGCATATTGAGGTGCTAGATGACTGATGTATCGTATTGTACCCCCGGTTGGGGATTCTTCACGAGAGTATGTTTATACTCACCCTTATTTATCTTTCGGGTAACTTGGGACAACACCGGGAGGGCTAGCGGAGGAGCCGATTGATCATGGGGAACCGCCGGCACTTTGTCTTTTATTATTGCATTGTTTATTCAAAGATGTAGATGGACAGAGTCCTAGGGGAACCTTGTTTAAAACGTTGCTTAAATTGTATTGTACATTTTATTAAACAACGCCGAGTTGTTTTACTTTGTTGGATTGTTTAAAGCGAAAATTGTTGGTTCTGCTTTAAGGGCTCCCCCTTCTCATATGTTTTGAAAGGTTTTTAAATATAAGCTCTAAACCGCTTGTTATCATATTTAACTTGCATGCCGAGTAAGATCCCGTGTTTAGGACCATGTTTTGGGTCGGGTTCTTACGGTTGGTATCGAGCACGAGTCATAGATTCTGTAGACTAACTGCTTTGTAGGTTGTTGTTCCCATGATCATCGACTCTCCACGGCCGCTTGGTTTGTCTGCGAGTTCAATTAAGTTAAGGGGTAAGAATTTACAATACTTTTCTTCTAGCTTTTATGCATGTGTAGAGTTGTGGAGCGGAGACGAAGCGAGTTCGACTCGTTGTTGGTTTGGGCTTAGAGAGCCATCATGCCAACTTTTCCGCATGATCATGAGTAGTTTGATGAGCGGTGAGAGCCCCCGTGTGGGCGCAGCTTTGTTGCTATGTGCGGATCGCGGTGTGTCGATCGCACTCAGAGGGAGGCGAGAGATTAGACTCTCATAGGCCATTTGTGGCCTAGTTGTTGGTTTCTCCCCTAGTGAGAGGGTGGAGGTGCCTTGTGCGGATCGCCGATATGTTGATTGCACTCGGAGGAGCGGGGCGCTTGGCATGTCCGACCGAGGAGTTGGGTGATCTTGTTGATGTTGAGGCCGCGTCCTAGGGTTGTTTAGCCCGTTGGCCAAAGTTGGCCCCGGCAATTAAGTTGCCTAGAGGAGGGGTAGAGGCTAGCTCGCCTCGAGTTTGACTCCTTGAGCAGAGTGTGCTCCACCATGTGAGATTTGATGGCGTGTCTTTAGCTATCGAGAGCAAAGACCAGTGCGCAGCTTGTAGCGCCAGCGTGGCGAGGAGTCCGGGCATAGATAGCCCAAATGATAGAGTTTGTTTCAAATTTTCCCCGGTAGCTCTCGTAGCCGGAGGTTCCCTGGAGGGCTTGATCGGCGAGTTTATGTAGTTGAGTTTGTTGGCGTGGATGGAGCGCCCGGTTTGGCAAGTGGATGCCAGAGAGCTGATGTATTAGAAAGTCCTATTGCTAGTAGTAAAGCGGTTGGCCAGTGTTTGAGTTTAGCATCCGTGTGTTGGGATGTCCTGCTGCTTCGAGAGGCCGAGGTGTACTGCCTCCGTCTTTGTTTGGTACAGTGGTTGGTGGTGGTAGTCCCTTGAGAGAGGGGACTAGCGAGTCTCCACCGATCTCCGATTGATTGGCAAGTTGCCGTGTTTGTGGCTTGAGGCGGATGTAGAGACATCTGTGCCCCCTTGCAAGCTTCTTGTTGTTTTGCAGCCCAGTTCTCTTGTACCCTCGTAGCTGGTGTAGTGTGGAGTTTGCTTGCCGGGTTTTATCCATCCATGGATTTCGGCGGGCTAGTAGAGTGGAACACTCTTTTATTTGGATGTTCCCAGTGTGGAACTAGTTGTTGCCACCCGAGGAGTTGGCTTGAGCTTTTGTTGAGCATCGAGTGGGATGCGAGAGTAGGCCGTGGCAAGTCTGCTGGTCGAGATGCCGAGTTTAGGCTTTGCTCGAGTGTTTGGACTCTGTCTTTGAGTTCCATTGCCCCGTCACTTGGAGAGTGACTTTCCCTATTCTCGGAGGGGCATAAAGCTCGTTTGAGGCTGATTCGTGTTGTAATGGATGTAGTGCTGTTGGCACCAAGCTTTGAGAGGAGGCCTAGTTTCAGGCCATGGCACTTTTGGTGCGGTGTGGTGCCATGGTGCCCAGAGTATAGCATCCCCGCTTGTCTTGTACCCCTTTTCCGAGGTTGCACTGCTTTGGGTTGCTTAAGAGATCTAGCTCGGTGGTAGTCGAGAGGACTACAAGTTTGAGGTTTTCGAGGGAAAGTAGGAGCTGCATCGGGATCTCTGAGAGTTGGGTGTAAAGGATGTTGTAGGTCATTAAGAGCTAGCGCGTTCGAGTTCTCGCGCTGTGTGTTGTGAGCTTTGTGAGCCACCTTGATGGTAGCATGATTCGGCTACCCTTTGAGTTGCCCTAGTATGGTTAGTGTTGGCATCGTGGATGTGTGGTTGATCCGATGATAGAGCCATGAGTTGGATGGCTGATCGGAGCGCGTTTAGTGAGCACATTGTTTTGAGGAATGTTAGCTTGGTGTGGTTTTGCGCTTGTAAGAGTAAGTTGGCCAATGTGGCTTTTCGTGGTGAGTTGGCCCCAGTGGGTTTGAACTCTTGTTGCTCCCTTGTTTGTTGTGGCTCTGTTGGGAGGCAAAAGTTGCCACTGTGTGAGAGCCCTTGTTGGCTTTGGATCTTAAGAGATCAAGTTGGAGCCAGTACACCCCGGTGCACTTTTTGCGTAGCTCGTTCCGTGGTTTATGTTTGGAAAACCACGAGAGGTTCGTGTTGAGGAGCCAGTGCTCGATCTTTGAGGTGTCAAGGCTTTAGTTCTTGGCAAGTGCCCTAGCTTTGGCGTAAGGATGCCGTGATCGTTCTTGCGGCCGTTGGTTAAGCAAGTTTTGCTAGTTGGTCCTTGCCTCGGTTAGACTTCATTGGAACCGAACAAGAGCAAGAGTGGCAAGCCGCGCGATTCCCGATCGTTTTGGCTAAGAAAGCTGTTCGGATCCTTACCTTTAGAAGAAGGTATGTTGAGGTTGTTGCTTTGAGTAGGAGGATGACGCCTCTCGTAGCGTTTCCGGTCCCTTGGTTTCCAAGTTGGAGTTGGCGGCGTAGTTGAGATGCCGGAGAGGGTTGTGCCCGCGTAGTCGGTTGTTTGTTAGATCGTTGTCGACCGTGTGTGTCGGAGGGGTGATCGAGGATCTCTAGTTGTGGAGAGCCTCTCCGAGCTCGCCAGACCTGTGCGGTGTTCCTTGGGTGAGTTGCTTGCGCATTTGGCGATCTAGCAAGCTAGTGCTTGTTTGGTTTTGGAGGTTAGTTGGTGCTTGGTGTTGACCAAGATTTGGTTCTCTTGATGTTTCAAGAGCTTGCTCGGTTCGAGCAGGAGGACGCGTGCCACGAGGATTCGTTCCTAATCTGGTTGTTTTGGGAGTTGATTCCTCCCTCGGTGGTTGAGTAAGTTCGACTTGTTCCGGATTGGTGGTCCAATCGGTTGAGTTTCCCTTGGGTGTTGCTTCCAAGAGAGTTGGTTGATGTTGCCCTTGGGTTTGAGCAAGTCAATGAGGCGTGTGTGATGTTCGCGCCTTTAGAGTTTTGCTTGCTTGGAAATCGTTCCCGTTGAGGAGTCGGCGTAGCTCTGAGTTGTGTAGTTGATCGTAGTAGCGCAGTTGGTTAGCCCAACGAGAGGGTCCTGCATTGTGTTGTTAGCAAGCGAAAGGTTGTTTGTCCCCGCAAGAGCGGTGGCCACCAGATTTAAGAGTTGAGCTTGAGTTGAGTTTCACTGAGCAAGGCCTTCTCGGGCTTTGTTTCTAGTTGTTGAGCTTTCGCGATTGGCGAATAGTGAGCCTCGATTGAGTGTGTTGGCACAGAGGTGCCGTGGCATTGGTTGGTTAGCCTTTGGGCCGTTTTCCTCAAGTGTTGTGAGTTCTTTGGTAGCCCCGTGAGGGTTTGGTCCTTCTTTGCCGAGATTTTCCATGAGAGGAATGTTGGGTGTTTCCTTGCCTGGCAATGTTCTTTTTGGCCATTGCTAGTAGGTTTGCATGGAAAAGTTTGTGTTCGGGCCGTTGTGAGGCTCCAGCTTGTTGGCTTGGCCGAGTGGAGCTGTGCACTGGTTTTTGGCCATTTAGGGTTGGCGTGAGTGAAGTTTCACTTGTGCTAGTGGGAAAAGTTTGCCTTTTGGATCAATCGCCATTGGTGGTTCGATTGTTTTTCGTTAAGGCTTTAGGCAAGCCTTGTGGTTCGCTGGTCTCTTGTGAAGAAAGAGTAGGCCGTTTGGTTTCTCGGAACCCGAGAGGTTCAGATTGTTTGGCCACCTTGGCGTTGGGTTGAGGCGATTTGTTATCGATTGTGGGCATTCAGAGAAGTTACGCCAAAGGCGTGGCGTTGAGTTTTGGAGCTTGTGCCCGATCTGCCGCGCTTCTTTGAGAGTAACACCGTTGAGAGGTGTTCCGTGTTGGTTTAGTGGGGTTTTGGCCGAGCCCCAAGTTTGTAGGGCTTTTGAGATCCTTGAGCGGATTGGAGCAGTTGGTTAGCTTTGGCCCGTCTTTGACAAAGATGCAAGTTTTGTGTTCCTCGCTCTTTGTTGAGATAGTTTGTGGCGCATGGTGAGCATCGTGGCTTTGAGCCTTTGAGAACCCAAGAGGGTTTGGTTATCGAGAGAAGGGCTAGTGTTGTTTTAGCCGAGAAGTTCAGTTAGCTAAGAATCGGTGGAGTTTTTATAGAGTCGTTTCGTTTTAGGACTTTCGAGGACGAAAGTCTTAAAAGGAGGGGGAGTATTGTAACGGCCCAGATTTTCTATTCCAGTTCTCGAGGTGCTTCCTGTTCGGATTCAAGTGGTTCGGTTGGGCCGTTAGAGCTGCTTTTGACCCTTAGGGGTATTTTGGTCTTTTGCTCCCAGGCAGGATTTCTCGGATTTTCGGGGCTTGAGGCGGCTCCTGCCTTTGTTGAGGCTTGTATGTTGGTGGCTGCGAGTCCCGAGATGTTTAGGGTACTCGTTTGGGAGTTCAAGTTGTGATTTGGGTTTTGGGCAAAGTGATCGTTGTTTGGGTGTTTCCTTTGGGATTCGAGCCTGGCCCTTAGAGTGATTTGGGAGTTTGTTTAAGTGAGAGTTATTGTTTGGAAAAGGTTGCTTCAAATGTAGGGTTTCAAGGAGGAAGCCGGAAATGGGATTTTAGGACTTTAAGGCTTGTTTAAATTAGGAAAAAGGAAGAAAAATCAAGAAAGTCCCTTTCCCCTTGTTTTGCAATCTCTCTCTCTCTCTCTCTCTCTCTCTCTCTCTCTCTCTCTCTCTCCTAGCCGACCTCACCAAGAAAACCCAGCCATGCCCTAGCCACCCAGCCATGCCCTAGCCGCACGGACGCCTCAGACGCCCCGGCCAGTGCGCCCAGATGCGTTGCATCGTCCAGCCCTAGCCGCGCCCTCGCTCCAGGCCGCCCAGGTCTCCCATGTCGCGCCGTGCCGAGCCACCCCAGCGCCCGATCGCGTCGCCCTCGCCCTAGTCGCGCCGAGCCCAGATCTGCATCGCCCAGGCCATCTTCGTGTCGCCTTGGTCGCGCCGATTCCAGATCGCATCGCCCTCGCCTTGGTCGCGCCGAGCCCAGATCGGCATCGCCCAGGCCGTCTCCGTGCCGAGTCGCTCGCCCCTGTAGGTCGTCGTGCCTTCCCGAGTGCCCCCGAGCCCGTCGCCTCGCGTCGCCTCGCGCGCGCGCCCGTGCGCCGTCTTCTGTCAAGCCGCGCCGTGTGTCGTCTCTCAGCCGAGCTCGAGCCCTCGCCCGTGCGCCTTTGCTTCGCCCCAGCGCGCCGCGTGCTGCGCGCGGCGCCACGCCTGCGCCCACTGTGCCCAGCGCCTATGCCCAGCCCTTGACCCAACTGCTCTTCTGCGCCCGCACACTGCTGTGTGTCTTTGGTTGGCCCGAGCCTTGTGGCTTCTCGGATGGTATTTTTCCCGAGTCTTTTCTTCGTTGGGCCCCGATTTTGTTGGCCGCTGTTTAGGGATATGATTTGGGCTGCTTTATTTTATGTTTAGGTTGTTTGGGTTCGATTAGAGGCTCGAGGATCGCTTGGTTGAGTTATGATTATTTTCCTTGTCCCAGTAAGGATTTCTTACCGTGGTTGTGTGGACCTCTGCTATATGTCTCGATTGTGCCTTGTATGTTTGCTTTGATTGTTATGAGCATGATAGTGATAGGCGACTTTGTTTGATCTCTTGCTAGCATGTTTGTTGATTTTACATGTTAGTGCCATGCTAGGTTTGTTCTTCCAAAGATGCTTGTGATTCCTGTTTAAGTTGTAGTATCATGCTAGGTAAACGTGATTGATGTCGGTCATTGCTTGCTAGCCAGAATCATTGATTTACTCGGTATTCTTGGATAGAGTAGTAGGGTTTGTCATCATCCGGAGGCCGAGCGGACATAACGTGCTTTGTCCCCACCGGTCGGGAGTAGAGCGAAGCATAACGTACATTGCTTCCCCGGCGCCGATGTGGATGTAGCTACCACATCGGCATAAGCCTAGTTTGTAGCTCCGCTAGAGCGGAACCCCGCCAGCGGTGCAAGCCCGCCTTGGCGGTTCTTAGCTTCAGTCGGTGTGTACAGTTTGCGCGAGATGAGTCTGCCGAGGGCCTCGCGACTACTGTGTTCGGTGACACCGCTTTCCGAGTCTTAGGCATGCGTGCACGGCCCGCGTGGTTTGCCCTTAGGCCCCGTGCATTTACGCCGGTTGCGAAGTGCATGCGTTGTGCGCGCCACACGCGTTAGTCGCCGGTTCGGAGAGCTCCCGGCCTAATGTTCGTGAGTACACCGCCCCTTCCAGCTTTAGAGCGGATCGCGGGTACTCTCCCGATAGTCCAGATTTTTAGCGAGGGTAAGAGGCCCTTGAGGACACCCATTGGGATTGGCTTTTGAGCTAATCAATTGGTCGAGGAGAAAAGACCCTCGAGGGTGTCGGACATCTTGGGATCGGTTTTGAGCCGATCAATTGGCCGAGGAGAAAGACCCTCGGAGATGTCCCGGGATTGGTTATGAGAACCAATCATTAGGCCTAAGTAGGAGACTTCCGATGATTCCTAAGTAAGAGACTTCCGATGTTTCCAGATCTTGTTTTATGAGCTCGTTGAGTTATGATCTGTGTTGATAGTTGCTTTGCTTGCATATTGAGGTGCTAGATGACCGATGTATCGTATTGTACCCCGGTTGGGATTCTTACTGAGTATGTTTATACTCACCCTTATTTATCTTTCGTAACTTGGGACAACACCGGGAGGGCTAGCGGAGGAGCTGATTGATCATGGGAACCGCCGGCACTCTGTCTTTTATTATTGCATTGTTTATTCAAATGTGTAGATGGACAGAGTCCTAGGGGAACCTTGTTTAAAACGTTGCTTAAATTGTATTGTACATTTTATTAAACACTGGCCAGGTTGTTTTACTTTGTTGGATTGTTTAAACTGAAAATTGTTGGTTCTGTTTTAAGGGCTCCCCCTTCTCATATGTTTTGAAAGGTTTTTAAATATAAGCTCTAAACCGCTTGTTATCATATTTAACTTGCATGCTGAGTAAGATCCCAGGTTTAGGACCATGTTTTGGGTCGGGTTCTTACAAGCAACAACTCAAGCCCTTGAACTGGCAGGCCTCCGCCCTTGCGGGAACAAACAACTTTCCGCTTGCTAACAAACAAACGCAGTGACACTCTCTCGTGGCCGACCATTTGCACTACTCTGATCAACTACACAACTCATGAGCTAAGTTGACTCCTCCTCAACAGGAACGATTTCCCAGCAAGCGGACTTCCGAAGGACAGCGAACTTCACACACGCTCGCTGTCTTGCTCAAACCCAAGGGCAACAACAACCAAGTCTCTCGGAAGCAACATCCGAGGATCCTCAATCGCTTGAACCCCCAACTTGGAACTAGCAGTGCCTACTCAATTGCCGAGGGAGGGGTCAACTCCCAAAACTTCCTGACTAGGAACAAGTCCTCAGGGCAACGCCCGCTTGCTCGAACCGAGCTAGCTCACGAAACATCATGGGAACCAAACCTTGGTCAACACCAAGCACCACCTCGCTAAGAATTCCGAAAATCAACGTGGAGGTTACCAAGAACAACTCTAGCTTGTTAACCGACAACAAGCATCCAACAACTCAACCGAGGAACACTGCCTGGGTCTGACTGAGCTTTGGTGAGGCTCTCCACAACTTAGGGTTCCTCTGATCGCCCTCCGACACACACTGTCGTCAAACGGTCTAACAGACAACTGGCTACACGAGCACATCTCCCTCCAGCATCTCAACTGTGCTGGCCAAAAGCTCTTCCTTGCCACATCTGTAGCAAGCACGGGCGATGCTCCACACAATCCGAAAAGTGCCTTACCACACTTGATGCAATGAGCCGGCTGCCTGGCCCCGCCCTGCTGACGATCCTGAGCTCTAACCTGCGGTCGGCGCTGATCGCGACCCCTAGATCGCCCCCGCTCGGCGAGTCGCTATCCACTGAAAGGGAACAACCAGAAGACCCAAACTTCCTCTTGCTCAAAGCATCAGCCACATCGTAGCTTCTACCCAGGGTAAGGATCCGAACAACTCTCTTAGCCATGGCGGCCAGAAACTCTGCGATTTTACTACCATCGCCCTGGATCAGTTCCAATTGAACTCCAACCATCGATCAACAAGAAATGCCTCTACCCAAGTCAAGGGCCAACTAGCATAACTTGCCTTTGCAACAACCCGACTCACAAGACGGTAACCTCTCAACCCAAGTTAGGGCACTTGCCAAGAACTAAAGTCCTAACTCCTCAGAACTGAGCACTGGTTTCACAACCCGAAACCCCTCGTGGTTCTTGAAAAAATACACCACGGAACAAGCTACACAAAAGTACACCGGCGTGTACAGCTCCAACTTGGTTCCTTAAGATCCAAACCAACAAGTATTCTCACACAAGGCAACTTTTGCCTCCCAATAGAGCCACATCTAGCAAAGGAGCAACAAGAGTTCAACCCACTCGGGGTCAACTCACCACGGAATGCCACATTGGTCGACTCACTCTTACAAGAGCATAGCCACACCAAGCTAACTTACCTCATACCAATGGTCCACTAAACGTGCTCCGATCAACCATCCAACTCATGGCTCTAACAGTGGATCAACCATGTATCATCGATGCCAACCCTACTCATATTAGGGTAACTTCAGGGTAGTCGAATCACACTACAATCCAACTGGCTCACAAGCCCACAACACAGGCCCGAGAACTCGGACGCGCTAGCCCTTAACAACCAACAGCATCCTTTGTACCCAACTCTCGGTGACCCTGAAAGGCTCCTACTTATCCCTCGAACGACCTCAAATTGTAGTTCTATGGCTACCACCGAGCTAGATCTCTTATGCAGCCCAAATAGGTGCAATCTCATGAATGGGTACAAGACTAGTGGGGATGCTAAACTCCGGGCGGGTCCTAGAACCACCTGCATTTGTAGTGCCAACCGGCCTCGAATCTAGGCCTCCTCTCAAAGCTTGGTGCCAACAGACACTACTTCCTTTACAACACAAACATCCCTTTACGGGCTTTAAGCCCCTCTGAGGGTAGGGAAGGTCACACTCCAGGTGACAGGGCAATGGCACTCAACACAAGAGTCTCAACACTCGAGTAGACTACTCTCTGACATCACGTCTAACAGACAAGCCAAGGCCCACTCCTGCATCCCACTCGATGCTCAACGAATACTCAGGCCAACCCTCGGGTGGCAGCACCTAGCTCCACACCTGGAACATGCTAACAGAAGGTGCTTCTCTCTAATAGCCACCAAAAACCACGGACGGATTAAGTCCTCGACAAGCAAACTCCACACTACCCCACAGCTCACGAGGGTACTAAAAGAATCGGCCATTTGCAAAACGATCGCAGGCTTGCGGGAGGACAAGATGTCTCTACATCTTCCTCAAAAGCTACTAACTTGGCGGCTTGGCAATCGGCCGGGGTGGTGGTGGAGACTCTGTGGTCCGCCTCTCACAGGGGACTTCCACCACCACACTTTGCTACATCAAATAAAGACACGAGCGGCACGCCTCGACCTCTGAACATCAGGTCATCGGCCTCTGAACACCAGGTCATCACAACACTTGGATGATAAACTCGATCTTGGCCAACCACCTCGCTGCTAGCAGTAGGTCTAAAAAACATCCAGCTCTACAGGCTTCCACTTGCCAAACTCGGCGGCTCGATCAACGCCAACTAACTTATCAGCATAACTTGCTGATCGAGCCTTCCCGGAACCTCCGGGACTCTTTGGAGCTACAAGGAGGGGTGTCTCCTAAATAAACTCTACAAAGCGGGCTATCTGTGCCCAAGACTCCTCACTACGCGCTACAAAGCTGCGCTGGGTCTCCGCTCTCTGTTAGCTAAATGACACGCCATCAACTCCTCATGGTTGGAGCACACTCTGCTCAAGGAGTCTCACTTTGAGCGCAGACTAGCCTCTACCCCGTTCTCTTGGCAACTCATCCGCGGGGCCAAAGGTGGCCTCACGGGTCTAGACAACCCTAGACGTGGTCTCACGATCAACATGAATACCCAACTCCTCGGTTGGAAATACCAAACGTCCCCGCTCCTCTAAGTGCAATAACCATACTAGCGATCTACACAAAGCATAAAAAGCTAGCCCATGCTGGGCTCTCACTTTGCCAATCAAGGGTAACACATGTATACTAGATGCGATGTTGTAAAATAAAACCCTTAGCTTAATGAACTCGGACAAACTGACGGCCATGAGTCTTGATGATCATGGGGGCAACAACCTACAAAGCGAGTTAGTCTAGCAGAATCTATGACTCTGTGCTCGATACCAACTCGTAAGAACCCGACCCAAAACACGGTCCTAAACCTAGGTTCTCACTCGGCATGCAAGTTAAATACTTCATCAAGCGGTTTAGTGCTCATATTTAAAACCTTTCAAAACATTTAAAAGCGGGGACACTTAAAACATAAAAACAACCTTCATTTAAGCAAAGCCAACAAAGTAAAACAAGCTCGCGCAAGTGTTTATAAAATCATACAATACAATTTAAACAACTTTTAAAAACGTCCCCTAGGACTCTGTCCGTCTACATCTTGAACAAATTATGCAAACAATAAAAGACAGTGCCGGGCGGCTCCCATGATCAATCGACTCCGTCATGAGCCGTCCCTGCCGCCCCAAGTTACCTGGTGGAAAACCACGAAATAAGGGTGAGTATAAACATACTCGGTAAGAATCCCCAACCGGGTACAATACGATACATCAATCATCCGGCACCCTAGTATACATGCAAACGATTACCAACACGGATCATAGCTCAACGAGCTTACAAGGCGAATCTGGAATCCTCGTAAGTCTTCTACTTCCGGCCTAATGATTGGCTCTCATAACTAATCTCGGGACATCTCTGAGGGTCTTTCTCGCTCGGCCTATTGATCAGCTCAAAAACTGATCCCAAAGATGTCCGACACCCTCGAGGGTCTTTCTCCCTCGACCATATGATCAGTTCAAAAGCCAATCCCAATGGGTGTCCTCAAGGGCCTCTTACCTCGCTAACAAATCTAGACTATCGGAGAGTACCCAAGTCTGTTTGTATGTGGAAGGAACTGATGTACTCACGAACATTAGCCCGGGGGAGCTCTCCGAATCGGCGACTAACGCGTGTGCGCGCACACCGCATGCTGCTGCAACCGGCGTAAATGTGGGGGCCTAAGTACAAACTACGCGGGCCAGGTACGCATGCCTAAAGACTCAAAAACGGTGTCACTGAACACACGAGGTAGAGGCCCTCGGCACTCATCTGCGTGCAGCTGTACCACCGACTCAAGCTAAACTAAGAAGGTCAAGGCGAGCTTGCTTGCACCTTGGCGGGGTTCCGCTCTAGCAGGCTACAAACTAGGCTTATGCCGATGTGGTAGCTAAATCCACATCAGATGCCGGGGGGAAGCATGTACATTATGCTTCGCTCTACTCCCGACCGGTGGGGACAAAGTACGTTATGTCCGCTCTCATCCTGTAGATGATGACAAACTCTACTATACTAGCTAAGAGTACAAAATAACTGATTCCTGGCTAGACATACATATCAACATCAATCACACATAACCTAGCATGATACTACGAACTTAAAGCAGGAATCTCAAGCATGCTGGAAGAACAATCCTAGCATGGCACTAACATGTACAAACAGGCAAACATGCTAGCAAGAATGCAATCACAAGCTGTCCTATCCACTAATCATGTTCATAGAAGTAAACATGCATATAAGGCACAATCAAGAAAGCATCGTAGGGTCCACACAACCACGGTAAGAAATCCTTACCTCGAAACAAGCTAAAAATAACTACCATAAGCCAACCAAGCGACTCCCGAGCTTCTAAGTGAACCCGAGCAACCTAAGCATTTAATAAAAATATCCTAATTAAATAACAACAGCCAATCAACTTAGGGTCCAAAAGAGTGGAGGCTCGGGAATTACCAACCGAGAAGGTACAAGGTCTCGACCCCAACAATTTTGGCAAAACAGGCTCTCTCGCGGCAAGTGGCGCGGCGGAAGTTCACCGGGGCGAAGCGGTAGATCGGCGCTGGCCCTTCTTGGGCTACGCTGTGCAGGCGAGCGACAGGGGACCGCATACCGCATGGTTACTACCTGGCCGGCGCGGCGCGAGATAGGGCGCGCGGACGGGCGCCCAGTGACACGGCGTGTGAGCAGCACGGACGGCCCATTGGCTGGCTTGCGCCGGGCGCGTAAAGCGACAGAGACGCCCGACGCAGCGCATTGGCGCGCTGGGCGACGGCAGTCGTGACGACGCAACTCTTTGGCGTCTGCGTCTGGCGATTGGATTTCTTAGACGGCCGCGACAGCGTCTGGCTGCTTTCGGTGGGCGACAGGTCATGGTCGGGCGATCGGGGCGATGGTGGGCGACAGTGATGGCGGCGACGGCTTCTTGGGGTTGGTGGCCCAGTCTTGGCTCTCGATTGGGTTTCTTGGTGAGGTCGACAAGGAGAGAGAGAGAGAAAGAAAGAGAGAGAGAGAGAGAGAGAGAGAGAGGTAAAACAAGGGGAATGAGATTTTCTTGATTTTCTTTCCTTTTCCTAATTTAAATAGGTCTTGGTGACCTAAATCTCTTCCCAGGCTTCCTCCTTCGAGTCCCTGACTGAACAACCTTTTCTCCTTATTAAAACTCATTTAAACCAAGCTCTCAAATCACCATCAAGGGCAAGGGTTCAAATCCCAATGGAAGCACTTAAATTAACAATAATTTTGTTAATTACCAAATCACCTCCAAACTTCCAACCAACTAGCCCGAACTTCTTGGGTCCGGCAACCAACAACAATCAAGCCTCGACAAGGGCAAGAGTGACCCTGGAATCCTGAAAATCCACAAAACCCTAACCGGGGGTAAAAAGACCAAAATACCCCTAAGGGTTAAAATAGCTCTAACGGCCCATCCGAACATCCGCATAATATCCCGAAAACACCTGGGAAACTGAAATAGAAAACTGGACCGTTACATGATTGGTTCTCCTAACCAATCCCAAAGACATCCTCGAGGGTCTTTCGCCCTCGGCCAAATGATCAACTCAAAAGCTGGTCCCAAATACATGTCATACACCCTCGAGGGTCTTTCTCCCTCGGCCAATTGACCAACTCAGAAGTTGATACCGAATAGGTGTCCTCGGGGGCCTCTTACCCCCGGTCAAGCTAAATCCTAAGACAATGAGAGTGTACCCGAGGTCTGGCTCTAAACAAGAATAAGAATGGTATCACTGATCTACAATACTGCAGAGCCCTCGACACTCAGTTGTAGCAGCCTGTACCACCAACTTGAAGCTAAGAACTGTCTCAGGGTAGGCTTGCACCCGTGACGGGTTCCGCTCTAGCAGGTTACAAACTAGGCTTGTACCGATGCGGGAGCTAATCCGCATCGGCTACCTGGGGCGGAGACAAAGTACGTTATGCCTCTCACTGATCCCGAACTGTGGGGAAAAGATACGTTATGTTCACTCTCAGCCTCTAGAAGACAAGTCTAGCTAACTATCTAATGTCACATGATATACATCCCTAACAACTGAACATGCTTAACAAGAATACAAGTACGACCTAGCATGATACTACGAATGTAAACAGGGAACTCAGAACATGCTGGAAGGACAAACCTAGCATTGCACTAACATGTAGAAACAGGGCAAACATGCTAGCAGAGATAAACAGTGAAACAGTCCTAACCACTACATGCTCATAACAAACAACACATATATAAAAGATTTAATCAAAACAAATTGCTGGGTCCACACAACCCTGGTAAGAGATCCTTACCTGTAACAAGCAGAAATATAAATAGAAAAGTGCTCCTTTAGCTGCAGTGTCTCACAACCTAAAAGCAAAAACATACAAATTCAATCTAACTAGCTATACACTTAACTAAGCACTAAATCTAGAAGCAAGGGAACCAAGAGATTACCCCTACTTGCCCTAGTGCTCTCGGCCACAACTTGCAACAAGGTGTCTTGGCTAGGGCAAACCACACAACAAACAATGTTAGTTCTCGGCTAGGGCAAGCAAACACACCCCACACAAACACTTGGAGCTCTTGGCCACACCACACCAAGAGAGGCTCTCGGCCAAACCAACACTCAAGCTTAGCAACACAACAACTTACCAACTCACCAAGAAGATTCGGCAAGGCTTTCCCCAAAGAACAAGGTGTCTCGGCCAAGAAGGATGCACCACAAAGGTTGGCTCGGCTAAGGCTTGGATCTTGCACAAGGATGAAGCACAAGATTAGATCTACACCAACCATCAACCAAAACACAACATAAACACCATGGATCTTACCTTGAAGCTCTCGGCAATGGAGGGTGGAGAAGGAAGATGAGTTCGGATTTCCAACAAACCAAAGAAGCAAGCACAATTTCCTTTTACCCCAACAAGCCTCTCGGATCTACAAGAAGAGAAGAAGAAAAACCACAACTCCCTTAGGTGAAGCTTGGTTCGGCCAAGGCATGAGGAAGAGAAAGGGAATGGATTTGAAAAAGCTTACCTTGGAACAACAATGGAGAAGGAGAGCAATTTGATCTTAGGAGAAGCTTGGAAGCAAGGGCAATGGAGCTTGGAACTTGGTGATTGGAGCTGTGGAGATTTCGGCCAAGGAGAGGGAGAAAGCAAGTGAGGGTCTGCCAAGAGGAGAGGGAAAGGGAAAATGATGAAACCCTATTTGATTTTCCCTATTTTTAATTCATAAAAGCCTCCAAAAATCCCACCTTCAAATCTTACCAAGAGCACTTTTTAAAACTCATTTTAATTTCTCTACAAATGGCTCAAACTCAACTCCCAAGCCACCATGGTTCGAATCCTAGCTCCAACACTTTTATTTTCATTTTTCCTCTTTTAACCGGGAGGGCTCCAAACTTACCATAAATGGACTTCTTGACCTGAACTTGAAATGGAAGAATAAACTTAAGTCCACCAACTCATAAACATTCTAGAAGCTTTGTCTTACTACAACACTGTCTCGGGAAGACAAAATGACCAAAATACCCTTGGAGGACAAAATGACCAAAATGCCCTTGGAAGCACAAAATGACCAAAATGCCCCTAGATACATAAAAAGGCCCTAACAGCCCAACCAACTCACTAGATGAACAACCGAATAAACCTGGAGAACTGGAAGGAAATCTTGGGCTGTTACAGTATTCCCAACTTAAAAAGACTTTCGTCCCCGAAAGTCCTAAGACTGAAACAACTCAGGATAATGGGTCCTCATCTCATCCTCTAACTCCCAGGTAGCTTCCTCTGCCCTCAGATTTCTCCACTGAACCTTCACTAGGTTGATCTCTCTGTTACGCAAAGTCTTGCGCTCCCGAGCCAAAATCTGCACAGGCTTCTCCTCGAAGCTCAAATCCCTATTCAACTCTAAAGGTTCATGGTCGATAACGTGTGCCAGGTCTACCACATATTGTCTCAACATCGAAACATGAAAAAAATTATGAACTGCTGACAAAGACGGGGGCAAGGCCAAACAATACTCAACTGTACCAAACCGCTCAAGGATCTCGAAAGGTCCTACAAACTTGGGGCTCAACTTTCCCCGCTTGCCAAACCTCAACACACCTCTCATCGGTGCTACCTTCAAGAAAACATGCTGGCCAACCTCAAATTCTAAATCTCTACGCTGAACATCGACATAACTCTTCTTCCTACTCTGAGCTGTCAACATACGAGCCCTGATCTTCTACACTGCCTCATTTGTCATCTGGAGCAACTCAGGACCCAAAACTTGTCTGTCACCGACCTCTTCCCAAAACACTGGAGATCTGCAATGTTTGCCATACAAAGCCTCAAACTGAGCCATCTGAATAGTCGACTGATAACTATTATTATAAGCAAACTCCATCAGTTACAAGTACTAATCCCAACTGCCTAGGAAGTCCAACACACATGCTCTCAGCATGTCCTCAAGGATCTGGTTCACCCTCTCAGTCTGACCATCTGTCTGTAATGGCCCAGTTTTCTATCCCGGTTCTCGAGGAGCTTCCGGTTCAGATTCAGTGGTTCGGTTGGGCCGTTAAAGCTGTTTTGTCCCTTAGGGGCATGTTGGTCTTTTTGCTCCCTGGGCAGGATTTGTGGTTTTTCAGGGATTCGAGGCAGCTCCTGCCTTTGTTGAGGCTTGTTTGTTGTGGGCTGCGAGTCCCGAGATGTTTGGGTTATTCGTTTGGGAGTTCGGTTGTCATTTGGGTTTTGGGCAAAATGATGGTTGTTTGGGTGTTTCCTTCGGGATTCGAGCCGGGCCTTCAGTGTTGGTTTGGGAGGTTGATTTCAGTGAGTTTTGTTGTTTGGAAAGGTTGCTTCAGTCGGGTCTCTAAGGAGGAAGCCGGGAAATGAGATTGAAGGATTTTAAGGATTTTTGGAAAAATTGGAAAATGGATAAATTGGATTTATTTGGATAAGTTTGGAATTTAAATAAAAGAGAAAAAGAAAAGAAAAAAAAAAAAAGAAAAATCCATTTTTTCCCATTTTCCCCTTTCTCTCTCCTCCAGCCCGAGCCCCCCCTTGACCCTCACCTCGGCCCCCGGCGGCTCACTGTCGCCCGACCTGGCGCCCGGCTCGCCCATAGTCGCGAGCCTAGCGCCCATCTCCCTGCGGCGTCGCGGCAATCAGAGCCCGGCCGCGTCGCCACAGTCCCAGCTCGCCCGAATCTGCCTCGCCAGCCGTCCCGAGCCACCTCGCTTCGGTCCGAAATCGTCGCCCGACCGTCTGCCGTCGCCACAGTAGCTCGCCGTCCCTCGCCGCGATGCCATGCGGATCGAGCGCACGAGCCCGTCGCGTCGCGTCGCCTCGCGCGCCCCTGTGCTTGTTGAGCTCGCGCCCGCGCACCGTCCACTGTGCCGAGCCGCGCCGCGCGCCGCGCGCCCTCGCCTCGTCCCAGCCTGCGCCCCAGCGCCTGCCTGCGCGCTCGCCCGATGCTCGCGCCCGGCCGGCCTACGCCTGCCAAGCGACTGCTTGTGTGTGTTGGTTTGGCGGCGTTGCGTTGTGGCTTCTCGGATGGTATTTCTCGAGTCCTTTCTTCGTTGGGCCCGGATTTATTGGCTGCTGGTTATGGATTTATTGGGTTGTTTATGTATTTGATTTGGGTGCTTTGTTTGATGTTCAGGCTGTTCGGGATCGTCTAGAGGCTCGAGGATTCGCTCGTAGATTTATTATAATTATTGTTTTCTGCTTGTCCCAAGTAAGGATTTCTTACCGTGGTTGTGTGGACCCTGCGATATATCTCGATATGCCTTGCTTGTTTCTTGATTGTTATGAGCATGTTAGAGATAGAGCGATTGATTGAATTCTTGCTAGCATGTTTGCTCGATTTTACATGTTAGTGCCATGCTAGGTTTGTTACTCCAACATGCTTGTGATTCTGCTTAAGTTGTAGTATCATGCTAGGTAATGTGATTTATGTCAGTCATTGCTTGCTAGCCAGAATCATTGATTTTTGCTCCATACTCTTAGATAGAGTTGTAGGGTTTGTCATCATCCGGTGGCGAAGACAAAACGTACTTTGTCCCTAATGCTTCGGAGTTGGGAGTAAAGTGTGCGTAACATAACGTATCTTGCTACCCCCCGGCCGCCGGTTGTGGACTTAGCTACCCACTCCGCCAAAGCCTAGTTTGTAGCTGCTAGGCGGAACCACGCTAGCGGTGTAAGCCTACCTTGGCGGTTCTTAGCTTCGTGTCGGTGGATCAGTTTGCACAGATGAGCGCCGAGGGCCTCGCTCTGTGATCGATGACACCGCTTCCGAGTCATAGGCATGCGTGCACGGCCCGCGTGGTTGCCCTTGGCCCCCGCATTTATGCCGGTTTGAGAGCATGCGGTGTGCGCGCTGCGCGTTAGTTGCCGTTCGGAGAGCTCCCCAGGCTAATGTTCGTGAGTACACCATTCCTTCCAATTTAGAGCCGGACTTGGGTACTCTCCGATAGTCCGGATGTATAGCGAGGGTAAGAGGCCCTTGAGGACACCCATTGGGATTGGCTTTTGAGCTAATCAATTGGTCGAGGAGAAAGACCCTCGAGGGTGTCGAACATCTTGGGATCGGTTTTTGAGTGATCAAATGGTGAGGAGAAAGACCCTCGGAGATGTCCCGGGATTGGTTATGAGAACCAATAATTAGGCCTAGGAAGTAGGAGACTTTCGATGATTCCGAAGTAGGAGACTTCCGATGGTTCCGAGATCTTTCCTTATGAGCTCGTTGAGCTATAATGCATGTTGATGGTCTTGTTTGCTTGCATGTTGAGGTGCTAGATGACGGATGTATCGTATTGTACCCCGGTTGGGGATTCTTACTGAGTATCTTTATACTCACCCTTATTTATCTTTCAGGTAACTTGGGACAACACCAGGATGGCTAGCGGAGGGAGCTGATTGATCATGGGGAGCCGCCGACACTCTGTCTTTTATTGTTGCATTGTTTATTCAGCATGTAGATGGACAGGAGTCCTAGGGGAACATTGTTTAAAAAGTTGTTTAAATTGTATTGTATATTTTGATAAATACTGGCCAGGATGTTTTACTTCGTTGGATGGTTTAAATGAAAACTGTGGTTTATGTTTTAAGGGTTCCCCCTTCTCATATGTTTGAAATGATTTTTAAATATGAGCACTAAACCGCTTGTTATCATATTTAACTTGCATGTTGAGTGAGAACCCCGGTTTAGGACCATGTTTTGGGTCGGGTTCGTCACACCGTCTGAGGGTGAAAAGCGGTACTAAAGATGCACTCGATTCCCAAACCCTTTTGGAGTGCTCTCCAAAAGCGAGAAGTGAATCGAGAATCCCGATCCGACACAATCTTTGCTGGTACCTTATGGTACCGAACAATCTGCTCCAAGAATAACTGAGCCCACTGCTCAATAGTGTAATTGATTCTACTGGGAATGAAGTGAGCACTCTTAGTCAGCCGATCAACAACAACCCAGATCTGAGTAAAACCTCTCGGTGTCCTCGGCAACCCAGAAATGTAATCCATCGAAATCTCATCCCATTTCCACTGCGGAATACTCAATGGCTGTAACAACCCTACTGGCTTTTGCCTAGAAGCCTTCACTTGCTGGCAAGTGAGACACCGACTAACAAACTCAGCTATATCTCTATTCATACCGATCCACCAGAATGTCTGCTTGAGATCCTGATACATCTCGGTACCCCCTGGGTGCCAAGTAAATGGGGAGCTATTGGCCTCGCTTAGCAACTCGGCTCGAAGCCCGGCATCCTCCGGGACACACAAACGACCTATATACCTCAAACCACCATCTGGTGCTATGAAAAAATCAAAGTCGCCATCTGCCTGAACCCTTTTTATCAACTTCTTCTTCTTGGGATCACTCAGCTGGCTACCAACGATCCTCTGCTTAATTGACAGCTGAACTGACAACTGGGCTACCTTGGCGGTACCTCTCCCAACATCACTGCAATACCAGCCCGCTCAAACTCTTTCTGCAATTCAATCTGGGAACTCAACAAAACTGCAGAGTGCGACGTCTTCCTATTCAAAGCATCAGCCACAACATTGGCCTTTCCTGGGTGGTACAAAATCTCACAATCGTAATCCTTCACTAACTCGAACCATTTTCTCTGTCTCATATTTAACTCCTTCTGGGTGAAGAAGTACTTAAGGCTCTGGTGATCCGTAAACAACTGAATCTTTTCACCATACAAGTAATGCCTCCAAATTTTCAAAGCAAACACGACTGCAGCCAACTCCATATCATGAGTTGGGTAATTCTTCTCATAAGGCTTCAACTGACGGGAAGCATACGTGATCACTTTTCCATGTTGCATCAACACACAGCCCAAACCAAACTTGGATGCATCACTGTAAACTACAAATCCACCTATTCCCTCAAGAACTGCCAACACTGCTGCTGTCGTCAAACTACGCTTTAGCTGGGCAAAACTCTCCTCGCAACTGGAATCCCAAATGAAGTCAACACCCTTCTTGGATAGCCTAGTCAGGGGTGCTACCTTAGCAGAAAAGTCCTTAACAAAGCGCCGGTAGTAACCTGCCAATCCCAGAAAGCTGCGAATCTCAGCGACCGTCGTCGGTCTAGCCCATAAACTAACTGCCTCAATCTTTGCGGGGTCAACAGCTATCCCATCCTTGGAAACAACATTTCCAAGGAAAGCTACTTCATCAAGCCAGAACTCACATTTGGAAAACTTAGCATACAGTTGATTCTCACGCAAGGCTGTCAAAACTTGTCTCAAGTGCGAAGCATGGCCCTCTTTCATATTGGAATAAATCAGAATATCATCTATGAACACGATAACAAAACTGTCCAAGAATGCTTTGAACACCCTATCCATCATGTCCATAAATGTTGCAGGAGCATTAGTCAGTCCAAACGACATGACCACGAACTCGAAATGACCATACCTCGATCTGAAAGCTGTCTTGGGAATGTCTGCATCTCGAATCCTCAACTGATGGTATCCTGACCTCAAATCGATCTTAGAAAACACTGAGGCTCCCTAAAGCAGATCAAACAAATCATCAATACGCGGCAGGGGATACTTATTCTTTACGGTGACTTTATTTAACTCTCGGTAGTCAATACAAAGGCGCATTGATCCATCCTTCTTCTTAACAAACAAAACAGGTGCTCCCCACGGGGACACACTCGGGCGGATGAAACCTCGATCAAGCATCTCTTGCAACTGCACTTTCAGCTCTCTCAGCTCAGCTGGTGCCATAAGATACGGAGCTTTAGAGATAGGGAGAGTCCCTGGCCAAGCTCAATGGTAAAGTCCACCTCTCTCTTCGGGGGTAACCCCGATAACTCCTCAGGGAAAACATCTGCAAACTCCTGCACTACAGGTACCATCTCAGCTGACAACGCAGCACTACTCCCACCTGTCAACCTTGCTAGAATGCCCTAAGCTCCCCGAGCTAACAAACGTTGGGCCTTCACTGTAGAAATCAACGGTGGACACACGCCTCCCAAGACACCGCAAAACTTGAAGCTTTTCTTCTGGGGCGGCCTGAACAAAACTTCTTTCTAGTGGCAGTCTATCATAGCATGATGCTCAGCCAACCAATCCATACCAAGAATGACATCAAAACCACTCATAGGCGAGACTATGAGTACAGCCTCTAGAAGCTCCTCAGATATCTGTATCCGGCCACTCTTAACCTTTTCACTAGCTAGCATACTCACTCCCAGTGGAGTTGCAACAGACAACTCAAACCCTAAAGGTTCGAGTTCCAAACAAGCTTGTCTAGCAAATGCATCAGAAACAAATGAATGGGTGGAGCCCGAATCAAACAGTACGAATGCATAATGGTTTAAGACAAGCGGCACTACTACAGCAACCGCAACATCGATGCAGCTCTGCCTCTGACGAGTGGAAGCAAACACTCTCCTGCCTCTTTGGCCCAGTGCATTTGCTGCTTTGCCCGGCTGAGTGCAAGCTCTAGCTAAGTGTTCCTTCTTGCCACATCTATAGCAAGCTCGGGGCGACGCTCCACAGATACTATAGTGAGTCTTGCCACAAGTGTGGCACAGGGGTGGCTGCTTAACAATGCCATGTTGGCCCTGTGGTCTAAACTATGGTCGACGTTGATCTCGACCTCTAAACTGGCCCTCACGACGAGCCTGCTGACCACCTGCACGGGACCCACTAGAAGAGTCAAACTTTCTCTTACTCTACCAGTCTTCTTTGGACACACTGAATCGGTGCAACAAGAGCACTCTGCCGTGGTACTTGGAGTTATATATGGTAGCCAACTCAACAGCCCTGTCATAAGACTCTAGGGCAAGTGCTCGAACATCCTGAGCAACCTTCTTTCTCAAACCACTGATAAACTTTTTCTTCTTGAGCACCTCTATGGCTATGAGCTCTGGGGCAAAGTAACTATACTCTGAGAATTTCTTCTCATAAGCAGCAATACTGTCAGTGCCCTGCTTCAGGTTTGAGAAGGCCTCCGCCATCTCCTGTTGAGCCTCATCATTAACATAATTGGCTCTGAACTTGGTTCTGAAGAACTCCCAGGTGGCTGGTGGAGATCCTACTAGTCTGGCCCGGTCGGTGGATTCCCAGCACCACACAGCTGTGTCAGTCAAAACATGGGCCACAACCTCGGCCTCTGAATATCTGGGCATCCCATCACCATAAAGATGTAATCCATGCGAGCTAACCACTTCACTGCCACCAATGGGTTCTCTAAGGCATTAAACTCTATAGGCTTCCATTTAGTGAAGTCCTTGAGCCACTTGCCAAACTTGGCGGCTCCTTCAGCACCGTCTAACACTACGGTCTAGTCTTGCTGGCCCTGATCTCCTGGGGCCACGGGAGCTACTGGGGGTGCCTGCTGGAAAAGCTGTGTCAGTTGAGCCATCTGGGCCCTAGACTTCTCTCTCTACGCTGACAGCTGCGCCTGAGTCTCCGCTCTCTGCTCTTCCATCAGGGCCATCATGTCCCTCATGGCTACAAACTCAGCTTCTGGGGCTGCTCTCTGAGGCATGGCAGCCTCTACCCCCTCTCCAGGCAAACTAACAGCTGGGGCCACATGCGGCCTACGGGTTTGCTCAACCCTAGGTGTTGTCTTAGCAACACCTCCACTCGAATTCCTGGACGGTCCTGCACCACTTTGTGTCACCGGCATACTGGCGATCTACACAGAAATCATAAGGGTTAGTCCTCTCTCGGACTCCCACTGCCAACAAAAGGTAACACATGTATACTGGATGCAGTATTCTAAAAACCCTTAAATTCAGTTCTTAGAAAACCTGACGGCCGTGGAGTGCTGATGATGATGGGAACAAACAACCTACGAGCAAGTTAGTCTACAGAATCTATGACTCTACGCTCTGATACCAACTATAATAACCCGACCCAAAATGGTCGTAAACCCCGGCTCTTACTAGCATGCTTACAATTTAAAACTTTAAAAACTTTATGGAAACAACTAAAAGATAAAACTCATTTAAACTTCATAATAGAAACAATCATTTCATAAACATCCTTAAAACAATTCTGGCCAGTATTTAAACAAAACAATTTAACAAGTCTCAACAGTAAACAAAGTTTCCACCATGCCACTACATAATAAAAGACTCCAAAAGATAAAGACACAGAGTTCGCCGGCAGCTCCCTCCACTAGCCATCCCGGTGCTGTCTCAAGTTACCTGAAAGATAAGTAAGGGTGAGTATAAACATACTCAGTAAGAATCCCCAACTGGGGTACAATACGATATATCCATCATCTAGCATCCTAGTATACATGCAATCAGTTACCAGCACAGAAACTTTGCTCAACAAGTTAATCAAGTCAAGTCCGGGAACCTTGGAAGTTTCCTACTTCCGGCCTAATGATTGGTTCTCCTAACCAATCCCAAAGACATCCTCGAGGGTCTTTCTCCCTCGGCCAAATGATCAACGCAAAAGCTGATCCCAAATAGATGTCAGAAACCCTCGAGGGTCTTTCTCCCTCAGCCAATTACCAACTCAGAAGCTGATCCCGAATAGGTGTCCTCGGGGGCCTGTTACCCCTAGCCAAGCTAAACCCTAAGACAACGGGAGTGTACCGAAGGTCTGGCTCTAAACAAGAATAAGAATGGTTTCACTGATCTACAGCAGTGCAGAGCCCTCGACACTCAGCTGTAGCAACCTGTACCACCAACTTGAAGCTAAGAACTATCTCCGAGCAGGCATGCACCGTTGACGGGTTCCGCTCTAGCAGGTTACAAACTAGGCTTGTACCGATGCGGGAGCTAATCAGCACCGGCTGCCGGGGGCGGAGACAAAGTACGTTATGCCTCTCACTGATCCCACCTTCAAATCCTACCAATAGCACTTTTTAAAATTCATTTTAATTTCTCTACAAATGGCTCAAACTCAACTCCCAAGCCACCATGGTTCGAATCCTAGCTCCAACACTTTTATTTTCATTTTTCCTCTTTTAACCGGGAGGGCTCCAAACTTACCATAAATGGACTTCTTGACCTGAACTTGAAACCGAAGAATAAACTTAAGTCCACCAACTCATAAACATTCTAGAAGCTCTGTCTTACTGCAACACTGTCTCGGGAAGGCAAAATGACCAAAATACCTCTAGAGGACAAAATGACCAAAATTCCCCTGGAAGCACAAAAAGGCCCTAACAGCCCAACCAACTCACTGGAGGAACAACCGAATAAACTTGGAGAACTGGAAGGAAATCTTGGGTTGTTACAGCCAACAGTCGAGCCATCGCACCACCTCGCCCACGCGAGCTTTGCCTTCATCGCTAGCTCGCACCCTTGAACAGCCTTCTTGCCGCAGCCTTTCGCCCGTGTCCTTGCCTTGGCTGCCGAGAGCACTCCTTGCTGAGCCTTGTCTTCTTGGTTTGGGTAAAACCCTAAATTCTGAGGCTTGTTTGATGTTCGTTTATTGATTTGTTGTCTAGGATTGATTTGTGATGCATTATGTCTATTGCTAGGTTGTTTGTGTTGATTCCACAGCTTGAGGAACTTGTCCCTATTGATTGTCTAAATCCATTTTGCAGGTAAGGGTTCCTTACCGGGGTTGTATGGACCCTGCACATTCCATTGATAGCTCCTAGTTGTTTGTTTACATTATGTACTGTTAGTGGATAGGTTATTGCAGGTTTCCAAAGTGTTCTTCGATTTATTATGCCAATACTTATTTTCCTGTTGTCCTAATTTGCATGTTGTATGCCATGATGTATATGTTGCAATCAAGCATGTTAATGGATAGAATATTTCCGGATTGTTTGCTAGGGCTTGGAAATTAGTTCGTTGTATTATGTTGTTGCCCTCTCCTATTTATTAACTGTTAAGTATGTCTGCTATTACTCTATTGTCTGTAAACTAGTTTATGATAGGCCCTATTAGCTCTAGGCTGCATAAAGTGTTAGAGTTTATTAGGGAGTCCCGAGTGACAGTCAAGTTGCGTGCTGGCTAGGTTGTACCCACAAGTGACAGTCGAGTTGTGTGCTGGCTCGTTTTCCCAAGTGACAGTCGAGTTGCGTGCTGGCTCGGATGACCCACGAATGACAGTCGAGTTACGTGCTGGCTCGTTGTGCCCCCGAGTGACAGTCTAGTTGCATGCTGACTCGGTTTGCTCAGAACTAGCCCAGTGTGTTTCTGTCCCCTGTTGGCCCAGTGTGCTGCTGACAAGTATGAGCAGGACTTACTAGAGTGACAGTTAAGTTGCGTGCTGGCTCGCTTTGTCCTTGGTTAGCCTAGTGTGTGCTAACCCTGTCTAGCTTTGAGCATAGACCCCTGATGTTGTTCATCCTGCTGCTTGTATTTTATTGAGACTGCCATTTACTGTTTGATGCCTGTAAGCTAGGATGCTACAGGATTTGTTATGCGTATTGTACCCCGGTTGGGGAATTCCTTACTGAGTGTAATTGTACTCATCATTTCTGTTGTTTTTCCACCAGGTAACTTGGCGCAGCACCGAGGTGGCAAGAAGAGGAGCTGGATGATCATGGGAAAGGTCATTGCATTTCTTTGTCTTATCATGTTTTCTTTTAATTAAACAGTTTTTATTTGGACATTGTAATGTTTTTAAATTTCTTTGGCCAAAGGATAAATAATTTTGGATGTTTAAGGTTTTGATGCTTTGGGGTTGTTTCATATGTTATAAAAGAATGTTTTAAGTTTAAGACTTGTTGTATAACACTGTTGAAACTGTCGTACTGTATTATTGTAATGCATGTATGCTAGGATGCTAGATGATATGTCTTGGGTATTGTACCCCAGTTGGGGAATCCTTATTGAGTGCAATTGTACTCACCCTTTTCTGTGGTTTTTCCACCAGGTAACTTGGCACAGCATTGAGGTGGCTAGAGGAAGAGCGAGATGATCATGGGAGAGTCCATTGCATATGCTCATTTATTGTTACAGACTTTCAATAATTTACATTGGAACTATTGTAATGGTTTTGTATACTCCGGCCAGAGGCTAAAACTGATTTTATTGCTTTATACTTAAGCGTTTTCGGTTTTGCATTTAATTATGAGATGGTTGATTTATAATTTGTTTTAAGCCATGTGAATTTTTATTAGAATCGTTGAGTAAATGCCATTTAGGACCATTTAGAGTCGGGTCTTTACAATTTCACTCGATGGGCAAACCCACGTTTAAAAGTTCTTCTATCACGTCCAGTAGTAGTGTCACACTCCCCCGCAACTACACCTCAGTTGAGAGCTTTATATTTTGTGGGAAAATTGAAGCAAAAAAATTGAATGTTGTTGCTGAATGTGGCCATCTTCTTCTCTGATTGAGAATCATCAACTCGCCTATTAGTATCCTTTGTATAGGGTTTGTGGCCCTCCTCTCCTAATATGTATTCATAAAAAAAAAAAAAAAAAAAAAGTTTTAAGGAGTGTCATTTCTTCCAGCTGGCTGAGAATGGTTTGTAGTTGTGAGTTTTAAATTCCTCTTATCTTTTGAATTCTAACTCGATCAAAATGTTGCTACTTGTGTTGTTTTCATCGTGAAACAACCGAAAAGAAGTGTTACCGAGCAACCCATAGTCGAGCTTCAACTTGGACAAATATAATTCTATGGCAGTAAGGCTTTTTTTTTTTTTTTTTTTGAGAAAGTTAGACAATTAAATTTACTAATCCATAAAGGCGTGTTTGGTGCAAGGATTATGATTAAGTTAAGTGGTATTAAGTTAACTTGAGTATTAAGTTAACCTCGCAATGCTTCCGCATTTGTGGATGTAGTGTCTAGCTTCCGCTGTAGCACTACATGATTAAGTTCCAAGTTTCGCATGCATTAGCAAGGTTACTGTGTAACTTCCCATTGCTTAGCACGACAGATTCTTCATGCAATATTAACGTAACCTGTTGGGTCTTCTGCCAGGTTCTTCTTTCTAGTAAGCTAGAGGCTAGCATACGTGGGTAGCGAGCCGACGCACACTTAATTTAATTTCAACATTATAAATTGGATCACCCACAGTTGAGTTGTCTAAATTCCAATTAATCATACGATTTTGACGCCATGAAAATGCAAACTAAGAAGACATAAGCTGATAATGTATCTAAGTAATATGAGTTGTCGTAAGAAAATAAACACATGCTGGACTAAACTCCAAGCTCCCTTCCGGAATACTTGGCAGCAACCTGTCGGTAGCTTGTAGGTTTGCTGCTAGGCACTAGTCGTACGCATGCAACTAGTGAGGAGGTTATTCCTAACTCCCCTCTGAAAAGTGCTCAGTATAAGCATAAACTTACCTAGTGAGAACAGGCGGACTAATCTATTAACATCCCCTTTTCCAAGGTTGATGCAAAGCACCTCTAAGTGGATTGTCAATTGACTCAGAGTAAAAATAAACAACTGTTGCACTTATTTGTAATCCCCACATCTTGATTTTAGACTTATAACTAGAATATATGACTTTCTAACTTTCTTTTAATTAACCTATGCATACAAGTTGCAGGAGATCAAGTCTGAACAACATAATTGTAGATTTATTCAAGAAAGAAAACGACCATGTTGTGTTCGATAACTAAGTATGAAATGCAGAATACAATAATAGTTAACAAGCTATCTTGGTGTAGAGATTCGGTCAACACTATTGTTAATGGCGTCCTTATCTGCAGCACCGCGTTATTACGCAATTCTTCAAAACCTACAAACAAACGAAGGCCGCATGGATCTCCAGTGAGACCCCGACGTCTTATTTCTCATCAATGGTAGCTTCCCTTCCAAACTAAAACACCTTCTCCTTCGATTCTTCTTCCTTTTATAGCCGACAAGGGTTCCTTGTCGACCATGTTCTTCTCGAATATTCTTCCTTAAGAGTTTCCTTCTTGGTTCCGTTGATTACTCGACTTGATTGTCGATCATCTTTCCTTTTCCTCTTCTCCTTCATTCCTTCTACACGACGACTTGATTGTCTATCATTTCCTTCCTTTTTTGTTTCAGTCATTCCTTGTGCAACCCTTTCCTATGAAAAATATGACACATCAGTAGTTCCTGCTTAATCACCCTATTTTCGAGTTTATATGCGCATTTTATAGCTAAAATATCAATTTGTCGCAAAGGTTATGTCATGTGATGCTAATAGCACATACGACCAAATAAATGGCTAAATGCGCTTCTTTTACGCATTATGTTATTCGCTTGCTTTGCTTTTCTTTGTTTAGCGCGCGTTTTAAAGACTAAATAGCGCTATTATTTAGCGCTATCATGTGACATCTTCTTCCCCTAATATCTCTAAACCAATCATAGAGCCCATCACCCTACATATTAAATTATGTAGGAGACAACAAGCTGTTATTTTCTTCACTTGTACTTTTGAAGGATAAAAAGACTTGTGCTGCATAATTGCCCAACGGTTTTTTGTGCACCGAACGGTCTTTCTATTATATTTCGTGCCAAGGAGTATGTTTTATTAAAAAAACTCACACAGATTTCGTGGTGGATTACTACCCCACCAATCTGATAGATGATAACGTTCGCCTCTATAGGGAGCTAAGAATCCATCAGCATTTGGATAACCCGCATCACAAAGGTAGTAGTATCCTGGATCAATAAACACTAGGTTATTTGTAAAGACCCGACTCAAGAATGGTCCTAAATGGCCTTTACTTCAAGATTCAATTTAAAATACAATATAAATTAACTGGAAATTCAAAACATCTTTCATAAATGGTTCAATCCCAATATGCTTGCATGTGAAGAAAACAGAAAAATAGTTATAGCATCTGGCCAGAGTACAATAAAACGATTACAAAATTCCTCAATTTAAAAGTTCCAACATGAAAACCACTAAAATGGAATGAGCTAATGCAATAGACTTCCCTCATGATCATCCAGCTCCTCCTCTAGCCACCTCGATGTTGTGCCAAGTTACCTGGTGGAAAAACCACATAAAGGGTGAGTACAGTTGCACTCAGTAAGAATCCTCCAACTGGGGTACAATACGTAAGACAAATCATTTAACATTCTAGCATACAAATAAAACATCGAATTACATAAAGGAAGTCTAAAAAATAACAGACAACAAGTATCGAACAATGTCGACAAGCCATTGGGCCGACTAAACAGGAGGACAACCTAAGTGACCTCGGTCTCTGGAATGTCTATCTCTAAGACAACACTAGGTTAGCACGAAACTCGGCTAACTTGGACAGCACGCTACTGGGCTTGTCTTACTATGCCGGGCAGCACCCAACTGGGCTCAACCCTGATACAGCTGAAACATGGTTGTCAATGGACAGCACGCCACTAGGCTAGTCCTAAAGCATAGTCGAGTGGCCCACAACTGGGCCAAACCCTAGATTGGCAATGCCACTGGGCCAATCTGGATCGACAACGCAACTTGGTCGATCTAGGACAGCAAGCAACTGGGTGAGTCAGAAAAGAGGCTCGGGTGGAACGCCACTGTGCCAAACCCTAGATCAACTCAAACTTGGAAGATCATGGACCACACATAACTGGGTGAGTCCTGAGCCAAACCGATTTAGCACACAACTGGGCTGTAACCCGGGACAACTTTAACTGGCTCTAAAACATACTAGCACACTAGTGCTAACAGGGCCCAACATCCAACTAACTTATAGTCAATAGAGTAATGCAAATGTACAGAATAGTTAATAAACAGGACGGTGCAACAACAAGTACAATAATCTAGATGTCAAGCCCTAACAAACAGAACGAGCATAAGTACGATATTCAAGAAACAGGGCACACATGACAGAATAGAGCATTCAGACAACCTGCACAAACCTATCCACTAACAGTTCATAATAACATCAGACAACCTGCACAAGCCTACCCACTAATATTTTATAATATCAAGCAGAACAGACAAGCTAGGAGTTATCAAAGCCGTGCGTACGGTCCACACAACCCTGGCAAGGAACCCATACCTGAACAGTGGAAATAGATGAGAAACGAGAAGTGCTCTCGAGCTGCAAGAACAACACGAATAACCTAACAATAGAAGTCACACGACACAAATTATTCCTAGACAATGAATCAACAAACAACATCAAACAAGCCTCGGGATTAGGGTTTTACCTAAAACCAAGAGACTCAAGCTCGACAGCTAAGGGGCTCGGCAGCAAGGCAGGCTCGGCGTGGGCATGTGCGGACAAACAGGCGTGCAAGGGGATGCGACATGAGGCATCTACGCACGGGCGGCAGGCTCTACTGTGGGCGAAGCGTCTCGATGAGGTGCGGCAGCTTGCGGCTGGGCGTGAAGCTGTTGTACGAGTAGGTGAGCAGATGCGGCATCCTTCGAGTGGGCGATCCGAGGCTGGGCTGTGCGGCTTGGCAATGGGGCGATCGATGTGGCTGTGCTGCTTGCGCGGCGAGGCTTGTTGCGGGCGTGAGTTGGGGTTGTGCGTGCATGTAACGGACCAGGTTTTCATCCCGGTCTTCCTGGTATGCCCTAGGGGTAATTTGGTCAGGCCGTCGGGGCCGTTTATGTCTTTTGCAGTTGTTAAAAACTATTGGATGGTCTTTTGTAGTTTTTGAGGCTTTGTGGAAGTGTTTGGGCATGGTTAAGTGAAAAAGTAAAAATGTAAGGAATTTATGTTGCAGCTGGGTTTCAAACCCGGGTCTCTAGAAGAGCTTGTTAGGATGCGTGCCAGTTGAGCTATTGGGAGCTCTTGTTACTTTCCGCGACATATCTTGGTTAGCCTTGGATCTTTGGAGTTTTGGTGCATTTCATTAAAAGAAAAGAAATGTAGGGTTTTGTCTTCTTCTACCAAATGCTTCTTGGCCGCCCAAGCTTTTCTCCCTAGCTCCCCAAGCCAAATCCTTTCTCTCTTGCAGCCCCGAGGTCCGATCGCCTTTCTGGTAAGGTTCTTTGTCTTCTTCTTCTTCTTCTCCTTCTCCGATTGATATGCCGGTTGGCCGAGTGAATAGAAGTGTGTGTGTGTGTGTATTTGTGTTTGGTTGCAGCTAGCCGAGAGAAGCCCCGGCCAGCCGACCCCATCATCGCCGCACGCACTCAAAGAGGCCGGTCGCCCGGATCGACAATCCATCGCACCCAGATCGCTTCTGTCGCGCATAGCGCGGCGAGTCCATCGCCTACAGTCTGATCTTTGCCGTTCAGCTTGTCGCCCAGCAGCCGAGCCAAGCGCCACGCCCCGTCGCACTCACCAGCCGAGCGGCTGCGCGCGCCGCGTGTCCCCGTGCATCGCGGCGCCACTCGCTCTTACACGCCATCGCCTGCTGAGCTCGCGTCGCCGCACGCCTTGATCGCGCCTTGCCGCGCCAGCGCCGCGCTCAGTGTCCGTCGCCTGCCTCGCGCTAGCAGCACCAACGCGTTCACTTCGCGTCGCTCGCCGCGGCGTGTCGTCTCGCGCCAGACGCCTTCTCCCAGCGCCGTGCGAAAGTACAACCTCGCCGCCCGGCAGACCTGCCCTGCGTCGTCGTGACGCCCGCCCATCCGCGTGTCAGCCGCGCCGCGTGAGTTGCTTTCGAGCCGAGCCTTGTTTATTTTATTATATTTAGGCCTATGGATTGTGATTATTATTGTGTTTGTTAGGTTCTCGTTAGCTAGCTCGGGATAGATCGCAGCTTAGGATTTTGTGTTTAGTTGCCTCCCGACCAAGGTAAGGATTTCTTACTGAGTTGTGTGGGCCTGCGCGATATATTATGTGATGTTTGTTTGTATGCTTGTTTGTGTTTATCAAAGATGTTTAGTGATAGGTGCTCTGCTCAAATTCCCGATGGCATGATTTCTTATGTTGTTTCTCATGTTAGTCCATGCTAGGTTGTTTCGTTCTAGCATGCTCGTATCTGTTCTTGCTTCGTAGTATCATGCTAGGTTCGTTGTATCTGTTGAGCACGTATTGGATTGTATTGGATTTTTTGTTGTTGATATTATAGTTTAGAGTTCAAGTAGGTAGCATCATCCGAGCCGGATGCATAACGTAACTTGCATCCACGACAGGGACGTACGAGATGGTACTCCGTCCCTGATCCCCGTTAGGGTTTAGCTAACCCTAACGGCTGGCCCTGAAATGTAACGGCCCAGTTTTCCATTCCGGTTTCCCAGGTACTCTCGGTTCAGAATTGGGGCAATTGGTTGGGCCGTTAGAGCTTTTTAACCTTTAAGGGTATTTTGGTCTTTTGCTCCCCGGTCAGAGGTTGAGGATTTTCAGGGCTTCAGGGTCATTTCGACCTTCGTTGAGGCTTGATTGATGTTGGTTGCAAGACCCAAGGAGTTTGGGTTAGTTGATTAGAAGTTCGGAGACATTCAGGTTAATAGCAAATTAATTGGAAATTAGTTGGTCCATTGGGGTTTGAACCCTTGCCCTAAAATGGTGAATTTGGAGTTTTAGAAAAGAGTTTTAGTTAAAAAGAAAAGAATTTCTTTTGCCGGGACCCGCAAGAGAAAGCCTTGGGAAGGGAATTTTAGGTCTCCTAACCCTTTTAAAATAGGAAAAAGAAGGAAATTAGGGAAAACCCTCTTTGTTCCCTTGGTAGCCACACTCTCTCTCTCTCTCTCTCTAAAAACCGAGCCACCCAAATGAGCCACCCTAACCCACCAAGCACCACCCACCGAGCCACCCAGCCCACACCGCACCACACCGCTCGCTCAGCCACCATCATCACCACACTGCACCGCACCAGCCGCTCACCCCTTGCCTCGCCAACCGCGCCGCTGCGTCTGCGATCCGGACACCCCGCCGCCGCACGCCCAAAGACCGCCGACGTCGCTCACGGCCGCCAGCGCCACAGATCGCACCGAGCCTCGCCTGGGCACCAGACCGCCGCTTCGCAAGCCCGTCCCAACGAGCCCGCTGGCTCGCGCGTCACCTCCGCGGCCCGATCGCCGCCACACACACCGCTGCGTCCAACGCCGCGTGCGCGCGCCCGCTTCGCGCGCGCTCCTCAGTGTCCGTCCGCTTTGCCTTGCCGCGTGCGCCCGCGCGCTAAGCGCCATCTGTCCTGCGCGCTGCACTGCGCGCGCCCAAACTCGCCTTCTTTGCCGCCGAGCCCGTGTCCTCTCGGTTGGTAATTCTCGAGCCTTTTCCTTTTAGATTTTTAAGTCTGCTGGCTCTTTGTATATTTAATTAGGATGCTTTTATTATGCCTAGGTTGCTCGGGTTCGTTATAAAGCTCGAGGGTCTTATTTGATTCGTGATAGCTATCTTCCACTTGTTTCGGTAAGGATTCCTTACTGTGGTTGTGTGTGTAAAGACCCAACCCAAGATGGAACTAAATCTAGGTCTTTACTCAAAGATGCAAATTTAAAACATAAAAGGACCCAACCGAGTCGGATTAAAAGCTTTTCAAACACATGAGCGGGAAAACAACAAAACAAAGTAAACATTCATTAGGCAAAACGAACCATTCAAATTAAAACGAAAGGATCGATCAAGACTTTCCTTAAAAACATAAAATAGTTCAAATCATAGTTTTCCCTACGGATCTAAGTCCAACTACATGCTTTGAAATCCAAAAGCGATGAAAATACGACACGGCCAGTGTCGGCGGCATCCATGATCTCCCAGGCTCTCTCCGCTAGCCACCTCTGGTCTTTGTCCCAAGTTACCGTGGGAAGGAACCACGATAAGGGTGAGTATAAACATACTCAAGAAGAACCCCGACCGGGTACGATACGATGCAATCTATCATCTAGCAACCTAGTACACATGTCACAAATATCAACACGGATCTTAGCTCAACGAGCTCACAAGGCAAATCCGAATCCTCGGAAGTCTCCTACTTCCGCCTAATGATTGGTTCTCAAACCAATCCCGGACATCTCCAAGGGTCTTTCTCCTTGGCCAATTGATCACTCAAAACCGATCCCAAGATGTCCGACACCCTCGAGGGTCTTTCTCCTCGACCAATTGATTAACTCTAAAGTTAATCCCAAAGGGGTGTCCTCAAGGGTCTCTTACCCTCGCTATAAATCTGACTATCGGGAGAGTACCCAAGTCCGGCTCTAAACAAGAAGGAACTGGTGTACTCACGAACATTAGCCCGGGGAGCTCTCCGAACCGGCTACTAACGCTGCGTGTCGCGCGCACACCGCATGCTCTTCTCGCAACCGGCGTAGAATGCGGGGCCTAAGGGCAAACTACGCGGGCCAGTGTACGCATGCCTAAGACTCGGAAACGGTGTCACCGATCACGATGGTCGCGAGGCCTCGCAGCTAGCGAGGGTGGCTTGGGCGCCGCTTCAGTGCGGTGAGGGGCGCCGCGCTGGCGCTGGGCGCTGGCGCTGGGCGCGACACGACACGGGCGACGCGCGGCGTGCGCCAGGCAGGCGTGCCAGCGTGTGTGCGCGGCCAGAAGGCGACGCGCGAGCGAGCGGCTTCGCCGGGTTGGCGCGCGGCGAGGTCGCGCTGGAGTGGGCGCGCGGCGTCGCGCTGAGCGGCGGCGCGGCGGCTTGGGCGCGCGCTGTCTGGGCTGCGCGGCGGCATCCTTTGTGCGACCACGAAGCGACGTCCCGGCGGTCTTTGGCGGCCACGGGCGACGTCGGCGCGCGATGGGGTGCGGCGGTGGGGCTGCTGGTTCGCGAGCGTCAGCCGGCCGGGCGGCGGTGGGGCGTGGCGGCGTGGTGCAGTGCGCGCAGGCTGTGCAGTGGGGCCAGTGCGCGGCGGGGTGGTGCGTGCGGCTAGGGTTGGGTGGCTCGGGGGTGGCTCGATGGTGTGGCTAGGGTTGCTCGGCTAGGGTTTTAGGAGAGAGAGAGAGAGAGAGAGAGAATGTGGCTCTAAGGGGAAAATTAGGGGTTTCTTGATTTTCCTTCTTTTCCTTATTTTAAATAGGTTAGGAGACCTAAATTCCTTTCCCAAGGCTTTTCTCTTGCGTCCCATGCTAAAGAAATTCTTTTCTCTTTTCTTTTTAATTAAGTCTTTTTTTTTTCTTAAAACTCCACATTCACCATTTAGGCAAGGCTCAAATCCCAAAAGATTCAATTAATTTTCCAATTAATTTTGTTATTAACTAGGAAGGAAAACGGGGCCGTTACAATACTCCCCCCTTAAAAGACTTTCGTCCCCGAAAGTCCTAAGACTGGAACAACTCGGGTAATGAGTCCTCATCTCATCCTCTAGCTCCCACGCCGCTTCCTCTGCCTCCGATGCCTCCAAAGAACCTTTACTAAACTTATCTCTCGGCTGCGCAATACCTTGCGCTCATAAGCCAAAATTTGCACAAAGCTTCTCCTCAAAGGATAAATCTTTACTCAACTCTAGGGGCTCATGCTCTAGCACATGCGAAGGATCTCGCCACGTACTTTCTCAACATCGAAACGTGGAACACATTATGCACCATGACGACAAAGACGGGGTAAAGCTAACCGATAGGCCACCGCTCCGATCCGCTCAAGGATCTCAAAAGGCCCTACAAACACTGGGCTCGGCTTTGCCTCGCTTTCCAAACCTTAACACCCCACGCATAGGTGCTACTTTCGTGAAAACATGCCGACCCACCTCAAATTCCAAGTCTCTACGCCTCACATCGGCGTAACTTTTCTCGCCTACTTTGTCTTTGTCAACATGCGAGTCCTTATCTTCGTGACCGCTGCGTCGTTCGTCATCCGAAGTAACTCGGGTCCCGTAACTCATCACACCAACCTCCTCCCGAACACGGGGATCTGCAGCGCTACCATACAACGCCTCGAATGGGGCCATCTCGAATAGTCGCCGATAATCGTTGTTGTAGGCGAACTCCATCAAGTACATGTGCATCGTCCCAATCGCTCGGGAAGTCCAAGACACGAGGCTCTCAACATGTCTTCCAGACCGATTCACCCTCTCGGTCGACCATCGGTTTGAGGGTGGAAGGCGATCTTGAAGCCGCACTCGGCGATTCCCAAACCCTTCCGAGCGCTCTCCGAAGCGAGATGTGAACCGAGAATCCCGATCCGATACTATCTTTGCGGGTACCCGTGGTACCGCACAATCACTCAAGGAACAATCTGTGCCCACTGCTCCACGGTATAACTAATCTTCCCGAATAAAGTGTGCACTCTTGGTCACCCTGGCCACTACTACCCGATCTGAGTGAACCCTCTCGGTGTCCTCGGCAACCCGCAGATAAAATCCATCGAAATCTCATCCCACTTCCACTGTGGAACACTTAACGGCTGCAATAAACCTGCAGGTTTCTGTCTGGGGGCCTTCACTTGTTGACAAGTGAGACACCGGCTAACAAACTCCGCTATGTCTCGCTTCATGCCCATCCACCAGAACGTTTGCTTGAGATCCTGGTACATCTTGGTACCACCTGGGTGCCAAGTGAATGGGGAACTATGTGCCTCGGCGAGCAACTCGCTCGAACCTCAAGGCATCCGGACGCACAACCGACCTCTGTACCTTAAGCCTCCGTGCGGTGCCACAACAAAGTCGAAATCGCCATCACCTCAACCTCTCGAGCAATCTTTTCAACTTGGGATCACTCGGTGGATCGCCGATGATCCTCTCGCTTAAGCGACACCGAACTGATAGCCGGGCTATCTCGCGTAACCTCTCCCATCAAGACCGCAATACCGGGTTCGCTCAAACTCTTTCCGCAATTCAACTTGGGAGCTCAACAAGGCCGCCGAATGCGACGTCTTTCTACTCAGCAAGATCGGCCACAACATTGGCTTTTCCGGGATGATACAAAATCTCACGATCGTAGTCCTTTACTAACTCGAGCCACCTCCTCTCGCCTCATGTTCAACTCCTTCTCGAGTGAAGAAATATTTGAGGCTCGTGGTCCGTGAACAATCCGAATCCTCTCACCATATAAGTAATGCCTCCAAATCTTTAGAGCAAAAACAATCTGCAGCCAACTCCATATCATGAGTTGGGTAGTTCTTCTCATAAGGCTTCAACTCACGGAAGCATAAGCTATCACCTTCCCATGCCGCATCAACACACAAACCTAAACCATACTTGGAAGCATCACTATAAACTACGAAACCTCCTGTTCCTTCCGGATCGCCAACACAGTCTTGTCGTCAAAGCCGAGCTTAAGCCGGGCAAAACTTTCCTCACAACTAGCATCCCAAACAAAGTCAACACCCTTCTTGGTCGACGGGTTAGGGGTGCGCTTTAGCGGAAAAGTCTTTCACGAAACGCCAGTAATAACTCCGCTGGACTCCAAAAAGCTGCGTATCTCGGTGACCGTCGTCGGTCTGCCCATGAGCTAATCGCCTCAATCTTTGCGGGGTCCACCGCTATACCATCTGCCGACACGATATGTCCAAGGAAGGCTACTCTCTCTAGCCAAAATTCACACTTAGAGAACTTTGCGAACAAGCTGGTTCTCACGCAATGTCACAAAACTTGCCTCAAATGCGAAGCATGGTCCTCCTTTGTCTCGAATAAATCAAAATGTCGTCTATGAATACGATGACAAAGTTATCCAAGAATGCCTTGAACACTCATCCATCATGTCCATAAACGTTGCGGGCGTTCGTGAGTCCGAAAGACATGACCACGAACTCATAATGACCATACCTCGATCTGAACGCGGTCTTCGGATATCTCGCATCTCGAATCCTCAACCGATGGTACCACGACCTCAAATCAATCTTAGAAAATACCGAGGCTCCACGAGCCGATCGAGCAGATCATCTATACGCGGCGGGGATACTTATTCTTCACCGTGACTTTATTGCTTCTCTATAGTCTATACACAAGCGCATGGATCCATCCTTCTTCTTAACAAACAGATGTGTGCTCCCCACGGGGACACACTCGGACGGATGAAACCACGATCCAAAGATCTCTTGCAATCGCACTTTGAGTTCTCTCAACTCACCGCGCGCCATACGATACGGGGCTTTGGAAATGGGAAGAGTCCCCGGCTCCACTCAATGGTGAAGTCTAACTCCCGCTTGGGGTAAACCCGCAACTCTTCAGGGGAAAACATCTGCAAACTCTTGCACCACAGGGGACCATGTCAACAGTCCAACGCAGCAAGATACTACTATCTCTCGACGGCTTTGCCACGAAGCCCCAAGCTCCTCGAGCCAACAATCTATGGCTTTCATTTGCCGAGATCAAAGCGGGCAAGTTCCGCCCGACACCGCGAAAACTTGAAGCTCGGCCTCGGGCGGCCTAAACACCACTTCTTTCCGGCGGCAGTCTATCAAAGCATGGTTCTCTCGCCAACCAATCCATGCCAATGATCACATCGAAACCGCTCATAAACAAACACTATGAGGGTAGCCTCTAAAATCTCTTGAGATATCCGAATCGCCATGCTTAACTCTCACCGCTAGCTAACATACTCACACCCGAAGGGTGGCAACACACACTGCTCAAACCCTAGAGGTTCGAGCTCCACACAAGCTTGTCTAACGAATGCATCGAAACAAAGGAATGGGTCGAACCCGAATCAAACAATACAAATGCATAGTCTTTGTAAGACAAGCAGCGTGCACCAAGAATCGCATCATCGATGACGCTCGCCTCCCGGCGAGTAGTGGCAAACACCCGGCCTTGCTGTTGGGCGGTCCATTCTTTGCTAAAAATCCCGAGTGCGAGAATCGGCCAAGTGCCCTCCTTGCCACATCTCGTAGCAAGCACGGGGCGATGCTCCACACGTACCATAATGTGCCTTTCCGCACTTGTTGCAATGAGCTGGTCGCTCGCCCCGCCTGCTTTGGCGATCTCAGGCTCTACCACGAGGTCGGCGCCGATCTCGACCACTAGATTGGCCTGCCGCGAGTCTGCGACTGGTTGGCGGAAACCACTAGAAGTCCCGGACTTCCTCTTACGCGAATACTGCTGGCAGCCGAATCGACCGAGCCGGGCGCAACCGCAAGATCTCGTGACCGGATACTTCGGGTTATAAATCGTGGCCAACTCTCTTCGCTCGATCATAACTCTCGGGAGCGAGTGCTCGAACATCCCGAGCAACCTCCTTCCTCACCCACAAATGAACTTCTTAGTCTTGAGCTCCTCGGTGGCAATGAGCTCCGTCATGAAATAGCTATACTCGAGAGAACTTCTTCTCGTAGGCGGCAATACTATCTCGATCCTGTTTCAGATTTGAGAAGGCCTCTGCCATCTCCTGCCGAGCCTCGTCATTAACATACTTAGCTCAACTTCGTTCTAAAGAACTCCTGTGTGGTGGGAGAAGACCCACTGGTCTAGCTCTATCTCAGGACTCCCACCACCACTCACCGTGTCGAGAGAACATGGGCCGCACATCTCGGCCTCTGTACATCCGGGCATCCCATAACTCAAGATGTACTCCATTCTTGCCAACCACCCGACCGCCACAAGTGGGTTCTCTCAAGCATCAAATTCCCTTGGCTTCCACTTGGTGAAATCTTTCAACCACTTGCCAAACTCAGCAGCTCCTCTGCACTATCAAGTGGGTCTGACAGTGGTCTGATGACCCCGCCCCTCCGGTTGAGCTACCGGGGCTACCGGCTCTTTGGAGCTGCTGGGGGAGCTGCATGCATGAGCTGTGGTCAACCGGGCTATCTCGTGCCCTAGACTCCTCTCTCTGCTGCTTGCTAGGCTGCGCTGAGTCTCGGCTCTGCTCTGCTTCGCCATTAGGCCCATCATCATGTCTCTCATAGCGAAATATCTCCTCCTAGAGCCGCACCTTGAGGCATAGCGACCTCGCCCTTTCTCGGGCAAGTTAACCTCTGGTGCCACGGGCGCCCTCTGAGCCTTGATATACCACCTGGCTGCTTGGCTCTGCGGCATCTCTATTTGCGCCTCCAGACGGACTGCTCCACTCGCGTGTATATGGCATATCTTGGCGATCTACACGGAAACCACAACGGGTTAGTCCACGCTCGGACTTTCTCTGCCAACAAAGATAACACATGTGTACTGCATATAGTATCGTAAACAAAACCCTTAGCTTATTGAACTTAGACAAACTCAGCGGCCTTGGAGTCTTTGGAGATCATGGGAACACAACCTACAAACAGTTAGTCTACGAGAATCTATGACTCTGTGCTCGATACCAACTGTAAAGACCCAACCCAAGATGGAACTAAATCTAGGTCTTTACTCAAAGATGCAAATTTAAAACATAAAAGGACCCGGCCCGGTCTTGTGGTTAAAAAGCTTTTCAAACACATGAGCGGGAAAACAAATCAAAACAAAGTAAACATTCATTAGGCAAAAACGAACCATTCAAATTAAAAACGAGGATCGATCAAGACTTTCCTTAAAAACATAAAATAGTTCAAATCATAGTTTTCCCTACGGATCTAAGTCCAACTACATGCTCAAATCCAAAAGCAGTAAATACGACACGGCGCAGTGAGTGTCAGCGAAGATCCATGATCTCCCGGCTCTCTCCGCTAGCCACCTCGGTCTTGTCCCAAGTTACCCGTGGAAGGAACCACGATAAGGGTGAGTATAAACATACTCGGTAAAGAACCCCGACCGGGTGCGATACGATGCAATCTATCATCTAGCAACCTAGTACACATGTCACAAATATCAACACGGATCTTAGCTCAACGAGCTCACAAGGCAAATCCGGAATCCTCGGAAGTCTCCTACTTAGGCCTAAATGATTGGTTCTCAAACCAATCCCGGGACATCTCCAAGGGTCTTTCTCCCTTGGCCAATTGATCAGCTCAAAAACCGATCCCAAGATGTCCGACACCCTCGAGGGTCTTTCTCCTCGACCAATTGATTAACTCTAAAGTTAATCCCAAAGGGGTGTCCTCAAGGGTCTCTTACCCTCGCTTATAAATCTGGACTATCGGGAGAGTACCCAAGTCCGGCTCTAAACAAGAAGGAACTGGTGTACTCACGAACATTAGCCCGGAGCTCTCCGAACCGGCTACTAACGCGTGTCTTGCGCACACCGCATGCTCTTCTCGCAACCGGCGTAAATGCGGGGCCTAAGGGCAAACTACGCGGGCAGTACGCATGCCTAAGACTCGGAAACGGTGTCACCGATCACGATGGTGCGAGGCCCTCGCGGCAAGGAGGGTGGCTTGGCGCCGCTGGTGCGGGCCGGGGCGCTGGCTGGCGCTGGGCGCTGGGCGCTGGGCGCTGGGCGCTGGCGCTGGCGCTGGCGCGCGACACGCGAGGCGGACGCTTGAGCGCAGCGCGCGCGGGTGTGTGGTGCCGCAAGGCGACGCGCGAGCGAAGCGGCTCAGCTGGGTTGGCGCGCGCGAGGGGTCGCGCCTGGAGTGGGCGCGCGCGGCAGGGGTCGCGCCGAGCGGCGGGCGCGTCTTGGCGGCGGCGTGCTGGCTGCGCGCGGCGACTGCGGCGACCACGAGCGACGTCCGGCGGTCTTGGCGGCCACGCGCGCGTCGGCGGCGATAAGGTGCGACGGTGGGCTGGTTCTTTGGTCGGCAGCGTCTGGCGTGGCGGCCGGGCGGCGTGGTGGCGTGCGTGCAGTGCTGGCCGCGGCAGTCTGGCCGTGTGCGAGGCGGGGTGGTGCGTGCGGCTAGGGTTGGGTGGCTCGGGGTGGCTCGATGGTGTGGCTAGGGTAATTTTGCTCGGCTAGGGTTTTAGGAGAGAGAGAGAGAGAGAGAGAGAGAGAATGTGGCTCTAAGGGGAAAATTAGGGTTTCTTGATTTTCCTTCTTTTCCTTATTTTAAATAGGTTAGGAGACCTAAATTCCTTTCCCAAGGCTTTTCTCTTGCGGGTCCCTACTAAAGAAATTCTTTTCTCTTTTTCTTTTAATTAGGTCTTTTTTTTTTTTTCTTAAAACTCCACATTCACCATTTAGGGCAAGGCTCAAATCCCAAAAGATTCAATTAATTTTCCAATTAATTTTGTTATTAACCAGGAAGGAAAACGGGGCCGTTACAGTGTGGACCCTGCGATGCTTTCTTGATTGTACCTTATATGCATGTTTACTTCTATGAACATGATTAGTGGATAGGATGTGACTTGTGATTGCATTCTTGCTAGCATGTTTGCTTGTTTGTACATGTTAGTGCCATGCTAGGATTGTTCTTCCAAAGATGCTTGAGATTCCCGCTTTAAGTTCGTAGTTCCATGCTAGGTTAGGTATGATTGATGATTATTGTGTATGTTAGTCAGGAATCGTTTACTCTGTACTCTAGCTAGTGTAGTAGGGTTGTCATCATCTAGAGGCTGAGAGCGGACATAACGTACCTTGTCCCCACCGGTCGGGAGTTGAGCGAAGCATAACGTACATTGCTTTCCCACGCCCAATGAGGAATTAGCTACCTCATTGGCATAAGCCTAGTTTGTAGCTCCGCTAGAGCGGAACCACGCCTAACGGTGCAAGCCTACCTTGGCCGGTTCTTAGCTTCAGTCGGTGGTACAGTGCCGCAGATGAGTGCCGAGGGCCTCGCACTCATCAGTATTCGGTGACACCGCCTCCGAGTCTTAGGCATGCGTGCACAGCGCGTAGTTTGTACTTAGGCCCCACATTTACGCCCGGTTGCAAAGATGCGGTGTGCGCGCACAAGCTTTAGTCGCCGGTTCGGAGAAGCTCCCAGGGCTAATGTTCGTGAGTACACCAGTTCCTTCGATTTAGAGCCGGACTTAGGTACTCTCCGATAGTCCAGTTATATAGCGAGGGTAAGTGGCCCTTGAGGACACCCATTGGGATTGGCTCTTGAGCTAATCAATTGGTCGAGGAGAAAGACCCTCGAGGGTGTCGGACATCTTTGGGATCGGTTTTTGAGCTGATCAATTGGCCGAGGGAGAAAGATCCTCGGAGATGTCCCGGGATTGGTTATGAGAACCAATCATTAGGTCGGAAGTAGGAGACTTCCGAGGACTCCGGGTTTGCCTTGTGAGCTCGTTGAGCTGAGTTCCTTGTTTATAACTATTTGCATGTGTACTAGGTTGCTAGATGATTGATTGCATCGTATCGTACCCCGGTCGGGGATTCTTACTGAGTATGTTTATACTCACCCTTATTGTGGTTTCTTCCATAGGTAACTTGGGACAGCACCGAGGCGGCTAGCGGAGGGAGCTGGGAGATCATGGATGCTTTCTTGACACTCTATCGTGTCTTATTTTCTTATTTTTATTTCAAAGATGTAGTTGGACTTGGGTCCGTAGGGAAAACTTATGATTTGAACTATTTTATGTTTTTAAGGAAAGTCTTGATCGATCCAACATTTTTTTAATTTGAATGGTTCGTTTTTGCCTAATGAATGTTTACTTTGTTTTTAATGTTTTCCACTCTTATATTTGAAACGTTTTACAAACCGACCCTGGCTGGGTCCTTTTATGCTTTTCACTTGCATGCTGAGTAAAGATCTAGGTTTAGCACCGTTTTTGAGTTGGGTATTTACATGCAATCTTGGGTGAGGGTGGTAGACTGTTAAATGCCCCAACGGTCGGGATGATGACTTGGCATTGCCTCGTCCCCGGCAGAAGGCACATCCTCAGCGTGTTCGGCCGTAGCCCTTGATTGCCACCTGTTAGGACAAGGACGGCTTCCTGGTGTAAGCCTACCACGACCGGTTCCTTAGCCTCAGGTGCGGTGGTTCAGGCTGACATAGTTCACGTGTCCAGGTCTCACACCCCTATGTCAGTGACACCGATCCAAAGATTTAGTTAGGCATGGTGACTGGACTTGGGCAGCTTGCCACTAGACCCGGCACCCCCCATGGTTTGCAGTAGCATGCGGTGCGCGCATACGCTCATTACAGCGCCTACCGGAGAGCTCCTCGGGATCTTGAGCTAGTGCACCTTTCGAATCGATAGTAGACAAGCTGAGGCCGAGACTTGTTTCTCGTATAGGGCGTATCATGAGGTGGATTATTCCGGAGTAAGACCCTGAGATGGCATCCGAAGTTTATGTGTGGATTTAAGCTATGTGCTCTCTTTTGTGTTTATATTCATAGCTTGCATACCTTTCTGCTAGATGACCATGTATATCATATTGTACCCCGGTTGGGGATTCTTACTGAGTAATTCGTTACTCACCCTTATTTTGTGGTTTTCCACAGGTAACCATGGTGCGAGACAGGATGGCTGAAGGAGGAGTTGTGATCATGGAAACCCGTTGTGAACTCTGAGTTTATGTCTATGATTCTTTATGTCTATTTTCCTCTGAATGCATGTAGGTGGGCACAGAGCCCTAGGTTGTTTTCTGACTGATTTTCTGGATACTAGCACAGTTGTAACTATTGGAAAGTTTTGAATGTTTTAAATAAATCTCTTATCAGAGTGAGTTTTGGAAATGTATTTGCCTTGGAACAGGTGCTTGGAAACAGGGACGGGTTCCAGGAATTTTGTATTGCCTTTCTAAATAGTTGTTTGAATGTTTTAGTTTTCACTTAGAATCCGAAAACCATTCCTGCATATTGTCTTTAAGTTTTGAGCACATGCATTGAGGTAAAGGCCTATTTTGGACCCCATTCGGGTCGGGTCTTTACAGTTGGTATCAGAGCTCAGAGTCATAGATTCTATAGACTGACCTTTTGTTGTAGGTCATTTTTCCATGATCATCAGCACTTCGACAGTCATCAGGTACGCCTAAGTTTACAGTTTTAGAAAAGGGTTAAGAATTTACAATACTTTTCATCTAGTGTATGCCTTGTTTAGTGTTGTGGAGCGGAGACGAGCAAGTTCTGACTCGTTGTTGGTTTGGGTCCAGAGCACCATCATGCCAACTTCCCGCAGTGTAAGAAGTATGATAGTAGCTAGTCAGGGTATCCAGATAGATTCAGATACCGCTGGGACATCGTTTCAGAGGGAGGCAGAGATTAGACTCCCGTAGGCCACTTGTGGCCCAGTCGATAGTTTTCCCCTAGAGAGAGGGTGGAGGTGATTTGCCCTGGAGTACCACTCCAGGAGAGGAGTTAGCTATGGCTTTGCTTATGTTGATGCTTGTGGAGCAGGTTCTAGTGTGGACTAGCCTGGGTAGTTCAAGTGTTGATCTTGAACCTTAGCAGATTGTTTGATTGGCCAGTGAGTAACTGTAGAGTTGGTAGCCTTCGAGGAGGTTGCTGAGACATCTTTGTGCTCTTGTTAATTGTTGTTTTTTTGCAGCCAGTAAGCTGGAACCCTGTGGTTAAGGGTGCAGCGAGCAATGTTCCCATCGGACTTGATCCGTTGGTGGTTTCCAGTTGTCTGGTAGAGTTGAGCACTCTTTTTACGGTGAGCTCCTAGAGTAGAGCTAGCTGCTGCATGTTGAGAGAGCCGGCCAGAGTTTTGTAGAGCATCATGTGGAGATGCAAGAGTAGGCCGTAAGATTTCAGTTAGATGAGATGCCATAGGCAGGGTTGTTTGAGTTTGAGCTCTTGTATGCCTAGCCATAGTTTTGGTCACTTGAGGTTGTGACCTTGATGGCCCTATTTGTAGTAAGATGTGGATTTGGTAGTAGTGGCACTTGAGGTGCATTGGTTGGTGTGCCACTTTGGCACTATGTCTAGTTCAGGCCTGAGTTTGGCACGAGTAGGACAGATGGTTCTATAATTCGTCCAGAGTTCAGCGCACTCCTTCAGCCTTTGGATCCGTTTATGGCAGTTGCACCTATTTAGGTCGTGCAAGAGGGCTAGTTCAGTGGTAGTCGAAGGACTACAAGTGAAAGGATGTTCGAGAGGAGTTGGAGCCTCTTCCCAGTGTTACTGGGGGTTGAGTAAGTCAGCAGGTTGACGGTTGATAAGTGTTAGTGCGTGTGAGTCTCACGCTAGTGCTAAGGCCAAGAAATCTATGTGGTTGGTAGTGCGGTCAACTACCTTCGAGTGCCTAAACCTGAGGAGAGTTGAGCATCGTAGATGCGAGTTTGGTCCAGCAGAGGGGCCATGAGTTGGATGCTTATGAGATGAGTTGGATGCCTTATGAGATGAGATAGATGCCTCATAAGATGAGTTGGATGTCTTATGTGTAAAGCACACTTGGTAGAGACCTTGGTATAGGGTAAGTTTAGTTTGGCATTGTTATGCTTTAGTAGAGCAAGGTTGCCACAGCTCCGAGTATCATGTGGAGATGGAACTTTTGGTGTACCTTTGGTTGATTGTATCTCTGCCAGAAGTCAAGGTTGCCTTTTTGAAAAAGCACCTGTCAGTCTTGGATCTCTGAAGGAAGGTTGTGAGTTGTGCACACAAGTGTGTTTTGTGTAGTTCGTTCTAGTGACGAGAGTTTCGGAACCATGTAGGGTTTGCTTTGGAGAACTGGTGCTCAGTTCTTGGAGAAGTTGGACTCTAGGTGGATGTCGTAAGGCTTTAGTTGTGGTTGTAAGGTTACCGTGCTCGTGGTCGGGTTGTTGCTTAGGCAAGTTTTGTTAGGTTGGACCTAAGCTTGGTTGGTGGAACCTCTTGTGGTTCATGGTTGGAGTTCAGATGGTAATGAACAAATGGTGGTTGTAGCGAAGCCGCGTAGTTCTTGACCGTAGTTGCTAAGAGTGTTGCTCGGAATCCTTACCCTGGGTGGAAGCTACGATGTGGCTGATGCTTTGAGTAGGAGGATGACACATTCTGAAGCGTTTCTAGTCTTTTTGGTTTCGAGGTTTCGGTGCAGGCCAGCATAATTGTAATGCTGGGAAAGAGAGTTGTTTATTCAGGCAGTTGACTGTTAGACCGTTAGACGACAGTGTGTGTCGAGGGTTGCCAAAGAACCCTAGTGTGGAGAGCCTCATTAGAGCTCAGCCAGACCGAGGTAGTGAGTTCAGTTGGCAAGCCGGAGTCATGTAGGTTGTAGACCTCGGGTGAGTTGCTGGCAGATTTGGTAGGCTAGCAAGCTAGAGTTGTTTGAAGTAGAGTCCGGATTGGTTCCGATGTGGTGGCAAGTTGTAACGGCCCAGTTTTCTATTTCGGTTACCCAGGTGATTTTGGGTCATTATTCGGATGTTCGGATGGGCCGTTAGAGCTATTTTAACCCTTAGGGGTATTTTGGTCTTTTTGCCCCCGGTCAAGGTTTTGAGGATTTTCAAGATTTCAGGGCCATTCCCGCCTTTGTCGAAGCTTAATGGTTGTTGGTTGCCAAGACCGGAGAGGTTTGGGCAAGTTGTTTGGAAGTTTGGAGGTGTTTTAGAAAATGGCAAAATTAATTGTAATTTTGGTGCTTCCATTGGGTTTTGAGCCCTTGCCTAAATGGTCTTCGGGAGTTCGTAGGAAAAGAGATTTTTATTTTTAAAATAAGTTTGCTTCACGGGTTTGGAAGAGGAAGCTTTGGGAAGGGATTTTAGACCTATTTAATTAGGGAAAAAGGAAAGAAAATCAAGAAAATCCCTTCTCCCCTTGTTTTGCAATCTCTTTCTCTCTCTCTCTCTCTCTCTCTCTCTCTCTCTCTCTCTCTCTCTCTCTCTCTCTCTCTCTCTCTCTCTCTCTCTCTCTCTCTCTCTCTCTCCCTAGCCGACCTCACCCAGAAACCCTAGCCCAGCCTAGCGCACCCATTGACCTCAGGCCCAGGCGCACGAGCGGCCAGTTTGCCTGACCCAGCTCACTCCAGACAGCCAGTCGCTCTGCACCAGCGCCCAGCGCGCGCCGCTACCTACTCAGATCGGGTCGCCCAGACGCGCGCGCGTCGTCCCGCGCCAAAGCCGCCGCCGCCGCGCCAAGCGCGCCGCTTCGCCGCGCGCGCGCGCTTCCAAAGACCGTCCGCGTCGGCGTGGCCGTGCCACTCGCGTCGCGTCACTTGCCCGCAGCGCTGCGCCAATGTCGCGATCCCTGCGCGACCAGCGCCAGCCAGCGCCAGCCAGCGCCCGTTAGCGCCCGAGCAGCGCCCAGCCGCACAGCCAGCGCGCCAAAATCGCCCCACTAACTGCGAGACCCCGTGCCTTCTCGGTTGGTAATTCCCGAACCTATCCCTTTTAGATTTTTAAGCTGCTTTGTCTTTGTATATTTATTTAGGATGCTTTTAAAATGCTTAGGTTGCTCGGTTTCGCTTTAAAGCTCGAGGGTCATTATTTGATTGTGAAGGTTATTTCGCTCGTTTCGGTGTAAGGATTCCTTACCGTGGTTGTGTGGACCTGCGATGCTTTCTTGAATGTGCCTTATATGCATGTTTACTTTTATGGACATGATTAGTGGATAGGACGACTTGTGATTGCATTCCTGCTAGCATGTTTGCTTGTTTGTACATGTTAGTGCCATGCTAGGATTGTTCTTCCAAATGCTTGAGATTCCCGCTTTAAGTTCGTAGTATCATGCTAGGTTATGTATGATTGATGATGATTATGTATGTTTAGCCGAGAATCGTTTACTCTATACTCTAGCTAGTGTGTTAGAAATTTGTCATCATCTAGAGGTGAGAGCGGACATAACGTACCTTGTCCCCACCGGTCGGGAGTAGAGCGAAGCATAACGTACATTGCTTCCCCGGCGGCCGATGTGGATTTAGCTACCACATCGGCATAAGCCTAGTTTGTAGCTGCTAGAGCGGAACCACGCCAGCGGTGCAAGCCCGCCTTGGCGGTTCTTAGCTTCAGTCGGTGGTACAGTGCGCACAGATGAGTGTCGAGGGCCTCGCACTCATCGTGTTCGATGACACCGTTTCCGAGTCTTAGGCATGCGTGCACCCGCGTAGTTTGTACTTAGGCCCCATTTTTACGCCGGTTGCAACGGCATGCGGTGTGCGCGCACGCCAGCGTTAGTCGCCCGGTTCGGAGAGCTCCCTGGCTAATGTTCGTGAGTACACCAGTTCCTTCCTGTTTAGAGCCGGACTTGGGTACTCTCCCGATAGTCCAGATTATAAGCGAGGGTAAGAGGCCCTTGAGGACACCCATTGGGATTGGCTTTTGAGTCGATCATATGGTCGAGGAGAAAGACCCTCGAGGGTGTCGGACATCTTTGGGATCGGTTTTTGAGTGATCAATTGGCCGAGGAGAAAGACCCTCGGAGATGTCCCGGGATTGGTTATGAGAGCCAATCATTAGGCCGGAAGAAGGAGACTTCCGAGGATTCCAGATTCTCGCCTTGTAAGCTCGTTGAGCTATGATCCATGTTGGTAATCGTTTGCATGTATACTAGGGTGCTAGATGATTGATGTATCGTATTGTACCCCGGTTGGGATTCTTCTTGAGTATGTTTATACTCACCCTTATTTCTGTGGTCTCCACCAGGTAACTTGGGACAGCACCGGGACGGCTAGCGGAGGGAGTTGATTGATCATGGGAGCTGCCGGCACTCTGTCTTTATTGTTTGCATATTTGTTCAGCATGTAGATGGACAGGAGTCCTAGGGAAACATTATAAAAAGTTGTTTGAACTGCTTTGAAATGTTTTTATATCTTGGCTTGAGCTTGTTTTACTTCGTTGGTTTTTCTTAAACAAAATTGTTAATTGTGTTTTAAGCATTCCCCGTTTCTAAATGTTTCGAAAGGTTTTAAATATGAGCACTAAACCGCTTGATGAAGTATTTTAACTTGCATGCTGAGTGAGAACCTAGGTTTAGGACCGTATTTTGGGTCTTGGTGCTTGGTGTTGACCAAGGTGTGGATTGGAGTTGCTAGAAGTTAATTTTGCTCGTGGGGCGAGTGGTTCGTGCCCTGTTGGTTGTTTTCTTGTTTCCAGGATGATGAGAGTTGCCTCTTTGGCATTTGGAGGTGAGTCCTGGCTAGTGTGTGGTTGGAGGTTCAGTATGTGGTGGACCCCCTGTTGTTGCCTCCGTGAGACTTAGATGTTGTTGCTTTAGAGGAGCAAGACAGCGAGCGTGTGTGGAGCTCTCTGTCCTTCGGTTGTCCACTTGTAAGAACCGTTTCCTCATAGGAAGTGTCAGGTTACTCCCTTGGTCTTGGAGTTGATGGTAGTGGTGCTAGCTAGAGGAAAGTTTGTTGGCTGCTTGGAAGCAGTTGGTTGTCTAGTTAAGCGGACTCTTGAGTGGTGTTCTGGAAGTTGCAGTAGGGTTGTTCTGCCTCTTGTGAGTGTTGGGCCTAGTCAGCTAAGGTTCTTTGTGTGTTTGGCCTGGGAGCTATTGCACCTTTGTAGTTGAAGAACCCCTTTGTATCAGTTGTGGGTTGAGGTTGCACCATTGTGGCGGAATTAGGGTCTTGGCCATTGAGGGATCCTTGCTGGTTAGTGTAGCTTGTGCTCTACTAGTCATTGTTGGTATTCTTGTTCTTGGTAGTTGGTGTTAACTGAGTAGTGGAGTTCCGTTTATGAAGTTTCGGTGGGAAGGTGCAATAAGCCTAAGCTAGAGGGTTAAGCCTGTATGTGTTATCGTTTGGACTTGTGAGATGTGTTTCATATTTGAGGCAAGCTTCGTTCCGTTGCTTGCATGGAGGTAATTTTGGTGGAGGGAGCCCACTTGGGCCCTGTTGATAGCAGGTTGACTTTTCAGTCAGTGATCTAGGTCAAGCTAGAGTTGAGTAGACCGGCGTAGTTATGCAGTGTGCGGATGGTTAGGCTACCGAGATTGTAGCACTCAAGTTGTTGGTTTGTAGCCAGCTTTTGGTTGAGGTGGTTGTGGGAGTTCGGTTTTCTGGCGGGTTAGTTTCAGTAGCTAGAGCTCGCACCTCGCCCAGGTGGAGATGTCATTACTGTGGAGTAGTGGCATGGCGTTTCGGGCTAGAGTTGTTGGCACTAGGAAGTGGCAACAAAGGTTATTCTAGGTAGTGCGTTCAAGGACCGTGGTTCTGGAGAGCGTTCGTAGAGGCTTGTGAGCAGAGTGCAGTTCCTGTGGTGTTTTCACCCTCTGACCGATGGTCTTTTGGAAGGAGTGAGCCAGGTCCCTTAGATCGTGTTGCGAGTTGGTGTTTCCGTGGTTAGGCAGCGGGAGACCAGTGTTGGTTTTATGAGGTTGCCTTGGGTTGCCGTTCTCAGCGGTCAATTCTTGTGGTTCCGTTGAGGCGTTGTATAGTAGATGTTGGAGGTTTCTAGTGTTCTGGGAAAAGATTGGTGGCCGTCAGTTCATTTGGGGCCTGAGTTGCTGCAGCTAACCAGCAGTGCAATGCAAAAGTGTAGAGCTCGTATGTTGGTAGCCCGAGGCGAGCGTATGTATTCTGCGGTGTCTGTCGAGTTTTAGTGTTTGAGGTTGGGCGATTGCATGTTCTAAGGTTGCACCCGATCACGAGGTGTGTTGAGGTTTGGTAGCGAGGGAAGTGGAGACCCCGTTTTTTTGGACCATTTGAGATTCTCGAGAGGATTGGCAGAGTTGCATATCGGTTAGTTCTTTCCCGTCATTGTCAGTCGTATAGTGCTTTCATGTATCGATGTTGAGGCAGTATGTGCCGGGCCCGTCGCTCATTGTGGACTTTAAGCCTTTGCAGCTGGATGAGGATTTGAGCATCGAGGGGAAGCCTGTGAGTATTCTGGTCTTTGAGACGAAGACGTTGCGTAATCGTGAGATCCGTTTGGTAAAAGTCCAGTGGAGGAGTTTGAGTTCTGAAGAAGTCGCTCGTGGCGGGAGGAGACGAGATGAGATTGCGATATCTGAAATGTTTTGATCTTTAAGGACTTTCGAGGACGAAAGTCATAAAAAGGAGGGAATATTGTAACGGCCCAGGTTTTCATCCCGGTCTTCCTAGTATGCTCTAGGGGTATTTTGGTAATTTGGTCGGGCCGTCGGGGCAGTTTATGTCTTTTGCAGTTGTTAAAAATTATTGGATGGTCTTTTGTAGTTTTTTAGGCTTTGTGGAAGTGTTTGGGCATGGTTAAGTGCAAAAGTAAAAATGTAAGGAATTTGTGTTGCAGCTAGGTTTCGAAACCGGGTCTCCAAGAGAGCTTGTTGGGATGCGTGCCAGTTGAGCTATTGGGAGATCTTGTTACTCTTTCCGCGACATATCTTGGTTAGCCTTGGATCTTTGGAGTTTTGGTGCATTTGATTAAAAGAAAAGAAATGTAGGGTTTTGTCTTCTTCTCCCAAATGCTTCTTGGCCGCCCAAGCTTTTCTCCTAGCTCCCAAGCCGAATCCTTCTTTGTCTTGCACCCAGAGTCCGATCGTCTTTCCGGTAAGGTTCTTCGTCTTCTTCTTCTTCTCCTTCTCCTATTGATATGCTGGTTGGCCGAGTGAATAGAAGTGTGTGTGTGTGTGTGTGTGTGTTTGTGTTTGGTTGCAGCTAGCCGAGAGAAGCCCTCAGCCAGCAGCCCCATTGTCGCACGCACCAGCAGGCCAGATCGCCCAGATCGTCAGCTCCATCGCGCTTAGATCGCCCCTGCGCCGCGCCGCGACAAAGATCGTCCATCGCCCTACTGATCTTGTCGTTCGACCTTTGTCGCCCAAAAGAATGAGCAAGGCGCCACGCCCCGTCGCACGCACCACCTAGAAGCCCGCGCGCTCGCATCTCGCATCCGCGCCACCGCCGCTCGCGCGCCATCGCCTGCGCGAGCCCGGCGCTCGTCGTCGCGACCACGATCGCGCCCGGCGCTCCGCGCCACGGCTTTGCCTTGTGCCGCTTCACGTTGCTCGCCCGCGCGTGTCCGTTTCGTGCCGGCCGCGCGTGCCCAGCGGCAGTGCCAGCGTGCGGCCCTCGCCCATCGGCGCCCATCACCAAAGACCTCGGCGTGCGGCTGCCTGTCTGTGTGTCGGCCGCGCCCGTGAGTTGCTCTCGTAGAGCCTTGTTTATTTTATTATATTTAGGCCTATGGATTGTGATTATTATTGTGTTTTTTAGGTTCTCGTTAGCTAGCTCGGGATCGATCGCAGCTTAGGATTTTGTGTTTAGTTGCCTCCCGACCAAGGTAAGGATTTCTTACCGGAGTTGTGTGGGCCCTGCGATATATTATGTGATGTTGTTTGTATGCTTGTTTGTGTTTATCAGCATGTTTAGTGATTGGTGCTCTGTTCTGAATTCCCGACTGGCATGATTTCTTATGTTGTTTTCTCATGTTAGTCCATGCTTGGTTGTTTCGTTCTGGCATGCTCGTATCTGTTCTTGCTCGTCGTATCATGCTAGGTTTGTTGTATCTGTTGAGCACGTATTGGATTGTTTGTTGTTGATATTATAGTTTAGAGTTCAGGTAGGTAGCATCATCCGGGCTGGATGCATAACATAACTTGCATCCACGACGAGGGGCGTGCGAGGCGGTACTCGCCCACGATCCTCGTTAGGGTTTAGCTAACCCTAACGGTGCCCCGCAATCTTGGGTAAGGGTGGCGATCGTTAAATGCCCCAACGGTCGGGATGATGACTTGGCATTGCCTCGTCCGGCGATCGGCGCGTCCTCGTGTTCGGCCGTAGCCCTTGATTGCCACTGTTAGGGCAAGAACGGCTTCTGGTGGTGTAAGCCTACCACGGCCGGGTTCCTTAGCCTCGGTGCGGTTGTTCAGTGACATAGTTCACGTGTCCGTGTCTCACACCCCTATGTCGGTGACACCGATCCGGAGATTTAGTTAGGCATGGTGGATCGACTCAGGCGGCTTGCCACTGGACCCGGCACCCCCTATGGTCTGCGCAGTAGCATGCGGTGCGCGCGCATACGCTCATTACTGGCACCGGCCGGGAGAGCTCCTCGGGATCTTGAGCTAGTGCACCTTTCGTGCTCGATGATGAACGATCAAGTCAAGACTTGTTTCTCGTATAGGGCGTATCATGAGGTGGATTATTCCGGAGTAAGACCCTGAGATGGCATCCGAAGTTTATGTGTGGATTTAAGTTATGTGCTCTCTTCTGTGTTTATATTCATAGCTTGCATACCTTTCTGCTAGATGGCCATGTATATCGTATTGTACCCCGGTTGGGGATTCTTACTGAGTAATTCGTTACTCACCCTTATTTTGTGGTTTTCCACAGGTAACCATGGTGCGAGACAGGATGGCTGAAGGAGGAGTTGTGATCATAGAAACCCGTTGTGAGCTCTGAGTTTATGTCTATGATTCTTTATATCTATTTTCCTCTTAATGCATGTAGGGCACAGAGCCCTAGGTTGTTTTCTGACTGATTTTCTGGATTCTAGCACAGTTGTAACTATTGGAAAGTTTTGAATGTTTTAAATAAATCTCTTATCAGAGTGAGTTTTGGAAATGTATTTGCCTTGGAACAGGTGCTTGGAAACAGGGACGGGTTCTAGGAATTTTGTATTGCCTTTCTAAATAGTTGTTTGAATGTTTTAGTTGTCACTTAGAATCCGAAAATCATTCCTGCATATTGTCTTTAAGTTTTGAGCACATGCATTGAGGTAAAGGCCTATTTTGGACCCCATTCGGGTCGGGTCTTTACAGTGCAACTGCTTGGAGATGGCAAAGAAGCAATGGAGGGTCTCGACAGCTAGGATGTTTGCGAATTGGGAGATGGACTGGTATTCGGCCAATGATGAGAAGAAGAAGAGAAAATGGGAGAAAGGCTAGGGCTTCACGATTAAGGAGGGAGAGGATGAGAAATTTTCCCATTTTTCTTTTAATTAAATCACTTAAAATATCCCTAAAAGCCATGTGTCAAAAGAGGTTCCCCCTTCGAGTCTTGGCTTTAACACTTTTAAATTCTATTTTTCTGTTTAAAATCAAACGTCCTCCAAACCTCTCAACAGCAACTCCCGGTCTTGGAACCTGAAATCAAAACACAATTATCAACTCAACACAAGTCTGGAAACAACCGAAATCCTGAATAATTACCGAAATACCCCCGGAGGCCAAACAACCAAAATGCCCCTAGAAGCTCAAACAGCCCTAACGGCCCAACGAAACGACTGAATAATCAATCGAACGTACCTGAGGAACCGGAATGAAAACCTGGGCCATTACATTATTATACAATCACTATAAGTGAAGTAGAGTTAGCTGCTAATCTCTCCCATCTAGCTAGTACGTATATGAACTCTCTGCTTGAAGCGCATACAGCAAAAACGTTCGTTGTGATGATACCCTTCCTATTTCTAAAAAGACACGATTTTCAGTTGGGACTTGTAACTCATTATGAGTACCATCCACATCACCTAGAAAATTCTGCATAGTTCAAAGGAACAAATGAAATTCGGTTCCTACAAGAACTCTATTTTGTAAAGGTAAAATAATGGTACCTCAAACCACTTCCATCTACTATCGGTGCATGATGGTTGGATACATTCAGGTTGCTTGTATAAAATGTCATGACAACGAATCACAGCAGTAAGGACAAATTGAAAGTGTAGTGACACTGTCTCACTGGATCTTGTAAATATTCTTCGCACGACACGGTTCTTAACTTCATGAGCCAAGATATGTAGAAACATGGCTACTATTTCCTCCACTTCAATGTAGTCTGTACCTCGAAGACCACCGTGGATCCTTAGCATGTCGCACAAGGTTTCAAAGCAGCTACGATTCTTTTTAGATGTCTTACGATAAGCTAGATCGCTTTGTCTTATCATCGAGAAAAATGTCATTTGGCGAAAATGGTGTCTAAAGAAGAGCTATAGTTTTTTGTCCTAGGGTTGTAGTTCATCAAGAAGAAGAAACTGGTTTTGCCATATGTTGAGTATTGTTAAAACTGCTATAGTTTTATCGGGATCATGTATCTAAAAAATAGTTTGAAGAAAAATATTATTCAGAATCAAATTAAGTCTAAAAAAAATGTTCATTTTAACTTCAAACCAATGGTATAGATAAGTTTGAAGTCATTTAAAAAAAATAGTAATAATAATGTCTTTGCTGATTCTTTTTTCTTGGGATAGAGATTAAGCCTTTTTAGCCTTTTTTTTCCTTAAAAAAAAGTTCATTGATGTCCTTTCAAATCAATTGTATAGATAAAATTCAAGTAATTCTTTAAAATAGTACTGACTTTGTTATATTTATTATTTCTTCAAATATAGATTAAGCTTTTTTTTCTCAAAAAAGAATTTCATTTTAATAGTTAAATTGGATGTCATTCAATTACAAAGTTTTTCTTCAAATAAAATTTTTTTTCTTAAAATTGATGTCATTCAAACCAATTCTATAAATAAAATTGAAGTCGTTAAAAAAAATAATTACTGTCTTTGCAATTTTATTTTCTTTCTTTAAATAGGGATTAAGCAGGGTTTGTTCCTAAAAAAAATGTTCATTTTATCTTCAAACGAATGATGTACATACACTTGAAGGCATTTTTTCTTCAAAAAGAGTTCATTTTTTACAATAGTATTGACTTTCCTATATATATTTTTTTGTGATAGAGATTAAGCTTTTATTTTTCAAAAAAAGTTAATTTTAATAGTTAAAATGGATGTCGTTTCAAACCAATTCTATAAATTTTATTTTAATACTAAATTATTTAAATTTCAAATATCAATCAATGTAAGCATAATTTAATTATTCAATTTTTTTCTCTCTCTCTCTCTTTTAAGTTAACCATCCAAAATCAAATATTTGATAATCTAAATTTTAGGTTTATTTTAGATTTTAGGCTAAACTTCAAACTTAAAATTTGATCATACTGTTTATTTCAATTGTGAAAACATGAAACAAATATCAAACATAAATGAGAAACAAACATAATACAAATTGGTTTAGTGCAACATAAAATGAATTTTAAAAAAAATCAACCATAATAAAAAAATATATATATACATAAAATCCAAGAGAATAATGTTCATATGATTAAAGTCCCTAGTAATAAGATATAAAAGTTTATTACAGAAAATCCAAGAGAATCAAACATAGTATATAGCAAGTTTGTAACACGAACCTTGAAGTAAATCAACAACTGTGCTGGAGGTTATAATCTGAAAAATAAAATAAAAATTTAGGATTCAAAGAGACATTGTTAACAAAAAAACTTGCAAAAGTTTTAATCGAAATAAGAGTGTTAGAAGACTACGTTTTATAAAATAAACAATAGTGAAATAACTATAATAATGATAAATGAAGATAAGCCCCAGTCTCAGGGAATGGATGCATTACTCATTTCTCATTCAAGATCAAATGCAATCAATTGTTTTTTAAAAAAATTAAAAATTTGAATGATGCAAAACAAGGTAGCAATAGATAGATGAGCAATACAAATAGATATCGAACACAAGTTTTGAACTAATAAATGAAGAACACATGGTAGACATAGATACATGAGATAAGCAAATAGATAAACAGTGCAAGTTAAAGATAAAATAAACTTGTATAATGGAGATAAATAAAATGAAATGAGATGAATATGAGATAGACATACAATTCAATAGGCATATGGATATGAGATAGATAGCAAACAACACAAAGAAACAATGAAATAGACAGATTACTTGTGTAATATAGAGATAGTTCAAGTGAGATGAGATACATAAGATAAGCAAATAGATAAACAAGTTTTGAACTAATAGATACTGAACACAAGTTTTGAACTAATAAATGAAGAACACATGGTAGACATAGATACATGAGATAAGCAAATAGATAAACAATGCAAGTTCAAGATAAAATAAACTTGTGTAATGGAGATAAATAAAATGAAATAAGATGGATATGAGATATACATACAATTCAATAGACATATAGATATGAGATAGATAGCAAACAACACAAAGAAACAAGGAAATCTACAGATTACTTGTGTAATATAGAGATAAATCAAATGAGATGAGAAGAATATGAGATAGATATATAATTCAATAGACAGATGGATATGAGATATATAACAAGCAGCAAGAAGACACAATGAATTAGATAGATTTCCTACTTGTGTCATAGATATAGTTAAAATGAAATGGATATGAGATAGACATACACTTCAATGGATATATGAATATAAGATAGATTACGAGCAGCACAAAGACACAATAAAATAGACACATGGATATGATTTAGATTAAAAAAACACTCACATTATTAGAGGTGAAGCCAGAAAGATGGATGCGAACTGATAAAATCTAAAGAAATCTTATATAGGAAGGGGGAGCTATTGGTTAGTTTAACAACATTCAATTATTCCATACCATCAATTAAAAGCAGCACTAACTGTTCGTAGATCAGAATGATAAGATGAAATGAAAGGATAGTGAATGAAAGCAGCAAGAACTTCCGACTTATCATTAACCATCAATAAATACAAAAATAGTACTCACAATATTTGAACACAAAACAAAATCATACAAAATAAATGATGATTTAATACTCAACTAATAGAGAACAGAAAATAGATCGAAGCAATTAGGAAGTTGTTGACCTTCGTAATATCCAAAATAAATGTTGATTTGATATTCAATTAACAAAAATCAAGAGAACAAAGAACAATTCATTCAAAAAAAAAAAAAAAAACTAACAGAGAACAAATCAATATTGATCAATTTAGGAGAATGAGATGCAAAAATTTGGAAAAACCAAATCAATGTTTCATCATCGGCTGGAGTAAGGGTTGAAGAAAACTTACCTTTGTATAGGAATCCCACCAAGCCTAATACACCACAAACCCCACCAAATCAATAGAACTCCCCAACATAAATCTACTGTAAAGACCCAACCCGAATGGGGTCCTAAAATAGGTCTTTACCTCAATGCATGCTTTTAAAACTTAGGAAAAATAGTATGCAACGCTGTATGCCAGATTCTGATTAAAACAAAAGCAGTAAACATCCATTCAAAACAACAACAAAATGTCCTGGAACCTGTCCCTGTTTCCAAGCACCTGTTCCAAGCTAAATACAATTTAAAACGTACTCTGATCAGAGATTTAATTCACATTCAAATCAAAAAAATAGTTTACAACAGTGTCAGAATCCGGGCAACAACCAGAAAACAACCTAAGGGCTCCGTGCCCAACTACATGCATTCAGAGGACATTTAAAACATGAACAAATACATAAAAGACTCAGAGTTCGAAACAACGGGTTCCCATAATCACAGCTTCTCCTCCAGCCATCCTGTCTCGCACCATGGTTACCTGTGGAAAGCCACAAAATAAGGGTGAGTAACGAATTACTCAGTAAGAATCCCCAACCGGGGTACAATACGATATGCATGGTCATCTAGTAGAAAGGTATGCAAGCTATGAATATAAACACAGAAGAGAGCACATAGCTTAAATCCACATATAAACCTCGGATGCCAACTCAGGGTCTTACTCCAAAAAATCCACCACACAATACGCCCTATACGAGAAACAAGTCCGGCCTCGGCTGTCTCGATGTCGTCACGAAAGGTGCACTAGCTCAAGATCCCGAGGAGCTCTCCCGGCCTACATTTGTAATGAGCGTATCGCGCGCGCACCGCATGCTACTGCAGACCATGGGGTGCCGGGTCTAGTGGCAAGTCGCCCATGTCGATCACCATGCCTAACTAAATCTCTGGATCGGTGTCAGCGACATAGGGGTGTGAGACACGGACACGTGAACTATGTCGGCTGAACCACCGCACCGAGGCTTAGGAACCGGTCGTGGTAGGCTTACACCGTGAAGCGGTCCTTGCCCTAACAGTGGCAATCAAGGGCTACGACCGAACACGCCGAGGACGTGCCGATCGCCGGGACAAGGCAATGCCATGTCATCATCCCGACCGTTGGAGCATTTAACGATCGCCACCCTCACCCAAGATTGCGGGGCCTCTGCAGGTAGGGTTAGCTAAACCCTAACGGGGTCCAGGGGACGAGTCTTGCCTCGTGCGTCCTGTAGGGGGATGCAAAGTACTTTATGCATCCTGGCCCGGATGATGCTACCTATATGAACTCTAAACTATAATATCAACAGCAAACAATCCAATACGTGCTCAATAGATACAACGAACCTAGCATGATACTATGAAGCAAGAATAGATAACGAGCATGCTAGAACAGAGCAACCTAGCATGGACTAACATGAGAAACAACATAGGAAATCATGCCAGTCGGGAATTCAGAACAGAGCACCTATCACTAAACATGTTGATAAACACAAACAAGCATACAATCAGCATCACATAATATATCGCAGGGCTCACACAACTCCGGCAAGAAATCCTTACCTGGTCGGAAGGCAACTACACACAAGAATCCTAAGCTGCGATCGATCCCGAGCTAGCTAAGAGAACCCGAGCAACCTAAGCATTTAATAAAAACAACCTAATTAAATAAACAGCAGCCAACAGCATAGGGCCCAAGGGAGAAAGACTCAGGAATTACCATTCGAGAAGCCACAAGGCTTGGGCCACACCAACACAGCAGGGCAGGCTGTCGGCAGCAAGGAGCAGGCTCGGCGCGCTGGCACGGCAAGGGATGCGCGCGCAGGAGCTGGGCACTGGGCGCAGGCGCAGGCGCGACAGGGACACGGGCACACTGGCGCGGGCGCTGAGGCTCGGAATGGTGCGGCGCAGCTAGTCACAGGGAATGGCACGCGGGCGACGCGACGAGCTACAGGGAATGTGCGCGGGCTGGGCGACCTAGTACAGAGCTGGACGACGCTGGGTCGGCACAGTGCACGGCTGGGAGTGGGAGATCTGGTGCGGAGCGGCTTTGATCTTGGGTCATGCTGGTGATGCGGCGCTAAGGGTCGCGCTCGGAGTCGGGCGGTCAGCACAGAGCAGTAGGTGGTCGAGTAGTGAGGCTAGGCTAGGTTAGGCGGTGAGGGGTGGGGCTCGGGTTTGGTGAGGCTAGGCAAAGAGAGAGAGAGAGAGAGAGAGAGAGAGAGAGAGAGAACAAAAGGGGAAAATGGGAGTTTTCTTATTTTTCCATCCTTATCCAATTTTAAATAGGCCTTAAAGACCTAAAATCCCATTCCACGGCTTCCTCCTTCGAGACCCGGCTGAAGCAATCTTTTCCAATAAATAAAACTCACTTAAATCAAATGCCCAAATCAACATTAAGGGCAAGGACTCAAATCCCAATGGAAGCACTCAAACAACAATAATTTTGCCAAAACCCAAACCACAACCAAACTTCCAAACGACTAGCCCAAACATCTTGGGTCTTACAACCAACAACAATCAAGCCTCGACAAAGGCAGGAGCGACCTTGGAATCCTGAAAATCCACAAATCCTGCCCGGGGAGCAAAAGACCAAAATACCCCTTAAGGGTTAAAATAGCTCTAGCGGCCCAACCGAACAACCGAATCTTGAACCGAAGGCACCTGGAAAACCGGAATATAAAACTGGGCCGTTACATATACCATTCGACAAAGGTATATAGAGGTCGATTTCACACATTTAAGGCCCAAGAAAGTCTACGATGGCAAGATTTGTAGGTGATTCGGCAGAGAGACCTTCAGATCTGGGAAGGAAATCAAAGTTTAGACATGAAACAAACCCATATCTGAGAAGAAGATGAAAAAATTGAAACTCCTTTAAAATATGGATTTCGGGGTTCTATGGATGCGAAATTTCAAGAACAAGAAGATTAATGAAAAAAAAAATCATCATTAGAAGCTTGAATCGAAGAGAAATTGGCATAAAGAAAATCAGAAGAAAAGTTGAACGGGAGAGAAAAGAAAGAGACGTGAGTAAAGATGTCCACGGGGCGAGGCGGGGGAATGCCTTCACCATCCCCGTCCCCGCCACCAAAATCAATCCCCGTTCCCGCGAAATTCACCATATTTTTTCGCCGAAATGGGGACGGGGATTCCCCATGGGGAATTGATGAGGATCGGGTTCCCCGCAAGGAATTTTTCACCATTTAATTTATTTATTATTTTTTTCTAATCTAAATTTTTATAAATATTTTTTAATAATATTTTTAAATAGTATAGAAAATATATATTACTTTAAAAAAAAACGATACATATTGAAAACTAGAAAAGATGAAACAACAAAATCTAAATTCAAAACATATTAAATCAAAAAAAAAGAAAAAAATAAAGAACATAATCAAAACAGAAACAGAGTATTTCACACCAACTTTAGAAAACAAATTCAAAACAAACATAACATATTTATTCACTAATAAAATTGGAAAGCCTTCAAATACATATAAATATAGTTTCTCAAAAACATAAAGAGAAGAAAGATATCGAGTTATAAGTTCATGAAAAAATATAAATAACAATTATTTTTCATCCTCATTCACTCCCCCATTCTTCACGTAAATGGGGATTCACCGCCTCGTTCGAGACGGGACCCCGTGGGGCCCTGGCCCCACAGAAAAAATGGACATCTCTAGGAGTGAAAAAAGACAAAGCAGAAAAAAGAACGGATTAAAAAAAAATAATTGTAGCTAATCCGTATTCATTTAATCCAAATTTTAAATTTTGGTAATTCGGGCACCAAACATGTATTAGGAGTATTTACTTAATCTGGATTAAGTAAATACTACCTCCAAACACGCCCTAATAGATTCTTGAACTAAAAGTTATTGTAAGATAGAAAAAAAAAATTATACCATTGAAATCATCTATTTGTAAGTTAGCATCTAATTAATTGAAAAAAAAAATTAAAAAAATCATTATTTTCACGTAAAAGTTAAAATCTTAAATATATCTTCTTTATGACTCCTTAAAAAAGTCTCTTAATCATCAATTTTTGAAAATATTATGAATCATATGATAATTCTAAGTTCCTCCCATTTTCTCTAATTAAAAGGGTAAGTCCATAAACAATTTTGAAGAATCAAATAGTTTTATAAATCATCAAATTTTAATTAATATAGTATAAAAACGATCAATCATAATTAATTTATATATCATATTTTGAAATAAAATATAGAGTTTTATTATTTTATATTTAAATTTATTAAAATATAAAAAATAAAATAAATTTAAATATAGATAAATAAAGTTTAGTTTACACATTTATAATAATAAAATAATAATCATACTGTAACGACCCGACCCGAATGGGGTTCTAAATAGGCCGTCACCTCAATGCATGCATTAAATCTACAGAAAATTTGCAAGATGGTGTTTGGATTCTAAGTAAAAACTAAAACATGAAAACATCCATTTAAAAATCAACATAAATTCTCGAAACTGTCCCCTCAAGTTTCCAAGCACTGTTCCAAGACAAATACATTTCCAAAACATACTCTGATCGAGATTTATTTAAAACATACAAACTTTACAACAATGCTAGAATCCGGAAATACATTGAGAAAACACCCTAGGGCTCAGTGCCCAACTACATGCATTCGGAGGACATTTAAATCATAAACATAAACATAAGACTCGAGAGTTGAACAACGGGTTCCATGATCACAACTCCTCCTCCGACCATCCCGCCTCGCGCCATGGTTTCTGAAAAATAAGTAAGGGTGAGTAACGAATTACTCGGTAAGAATCCCCAACCGGGTACAATATCGATATACATGGTCATCTAGTAGAAAGATATGCAAGCTATGAATATAAACACGGATAGAGCACATAGCTTAGCCCACACTTGGGCCTCGGATGCCAACTCGTGGTCTTAGTCCGGAAATAACTCACCACACAACACATCACACAAGTCGCCTATCGAGAAACAAGTCCTGCCTCGGCTGTCTCATCGTCGACGAAAGGTACACTAGCTCAAGATCCCGAGGAGCTCTCGGTCGGCGTTGTAATGGCGTAAGCATGCACGCGTGCTCACGCAGAACCATGAAGTCTGCGGGTCTAGAGCAAAGCCGCCCATGTTCAATCACCACGCCTAACTAAATCTTTGGATCGGTGTCACCGACATAGGGTGTGAGACACTGACACGTAAACTATGTCGGCTGAACCACCGCACCTAGGGCCAAGGAACGGTCGTGGTAGGCTTACACCGAAGCCGTCCTTGCCTTAACAGTGGCAATCGGGGGCTACGGCCGAACACGCCGAGGGCGTGCCGATCGCCGCGGGGGCGAGGCAATGCCAAGTCATCATCCCGACGGTTGGGGCATTTAACGATCGCCACCCTCACCCAAGATTGCGGGGCCTACCGCTTGGGTTAGCTAATCCCTCACGGGGTCCGGGGGACGGAATGACTTGCTCGACGTCCACGCCATGGATGCAAGGTACTTTATGCATCGAGGCCCGGATGATGCTATCTACCAATCACTAACTCGCCTTAACAATCGACAAACAATTCCATAAAATCCAATACGTGCTCAAAAAGAATACAACGAGCCTAGCATGATACTACGGCGTAAGGAATGAATACGAGCATGCGAGAAAGGAACAACCTAGCATGGATTAACATGGGAATAAATCAGGGAAAATCATGCTAATCGGGAATTGAGATAGAGCACTTATCACCAAACTTGTCAATAAACACAAACAAGCAATCAATCGGCAATCGCATAATATATCGCAGGTCCACACAACTCGTAAGAAATCCTTACACTGGCCTAAGACCTCTAAACACAAGAAACCTAAGCTGCGATCGAACCCGAGCTACCTATAACGAAACAAGCAAAACACATCAATAATCATAGAATAGCCCTAAATACACTAAAATAAATAGGGCTCAGCTCGGGAGCAACTCACGAGGCACGGCTGACACGCGAACGGGCGGTGCTCGGCTAGCTAGATAGTGGAAAATGGGCGCAAGCGGGCGCTGGGCCAGCAGACACGGCGGCTGGGCGCTGGGCGCGCTGTGGGAGCAAAAAACTAGCTGCCACGACACTGTGTGGCACGCCACGCCACGAGGCGCGCGTCTGGCTGGGCGAGCGGCGCGGACATCGGCGATCGGCTGCTGCTGCGCGCTGCTGGCGTCTGGCTCGGCCGATCCGAACAACGACGACGAGGCCGGCCGGCCGAGCGCGCGACGGGATCGCTTCGCGCGGTAGGCGGCAGGCGATGAGGCGAGATCTGGCGAGGGCGAGCTCGGATCTGGGCGCGCGGTGGTGGGCCGGTGCGGCGATCTTTGAGGGTCATGCGACAGCGGTGTCGCGGATCTGGCCGGCTCGGCGTGATGCGCGCGACGCGCGTCGCAGCTTCGGTGAGGGTGCGGCTAGGTCGGGGGGGAGAGAGAGAGAGAGAGAGAGAGAAAAAAGTGGATTTGGGAAAAAAAAATAAAAGAAAAAGAAAATAAAAAGGAAAATGGGAAAATAAAAGAATAAATGGGATTTGGAAAAGAAAGGAAAATGGGAAATAAAAGGAAATGGGGATTTTATCCCAAAAATCCAACCTTATCCAAATCAAACCTTAAAATCCCTTCTTCCCGCTTCTTCCTCCTTGAAACCCGATCAAAACAACCTCCTCCAATAAATAAATCTCACTTAAACCCAACTCCCAACGCAACACTAAGGGCCCGGGCTCGAATCCCAAAGGAAGCACACAACCAACCATCACTTTGCAAAAATCCCAAATCACAACCGAACTTCCAAACGACTAGCCCCAAACATCTCGGGACTCGCAGTCCAACCCAAACAAGCCACGGCAAAGGCAGGAGCCACCTCGAAGCCCTGAAAATCCACAAATCCTGCCCGAAGAGCCAAAGGACCAAAATACCCCCAAGGGTCAAAACCGCTCTAACAACCCAACCAACAACCGAAACTTGACCCGAAGGCACCTCGAAAACTGGGATAGAAAACTGGGCTGTTACACATACAAACAAAATAAAAATTATAAATGTTTACCTTTCAATAGTTTGAATTATTATAAACATTTCTCCGACAAATTTAAATGGTTAGTGATCCCCTACATAAATTATAAATCATATAAATTATTCTTACAAAAAAAATTAAATTAAAGTAAAAGAAATATAGATGAACAAAGATAATAGAAATAGCAAAAGAAGAAGAGAATGAGAACTCAAATACAAAAATTAAAAAAAGTAAAAAAAATTAAAAATAAATAAAGTAAAAGAAATAAAGATTAACAAAAATAATAGCAATAGCAAAAAAAAGAAGAGGATAATAACTCCAATTTTTGTTAAAACTATTATCATCACATAAATCACATAAATTATTGGATAATTTTCATCTCTCAAATGGGGTATTTATATACAACCTATATATAATATAATAATCATAAAATAACAAAATATCATGTATTTTGTATAACCATAATATCTAAACAATGAACAATATAGTATGGTTATAACTATAATATTTTATTCAATATCTTTCACAAATTTAAATGGTTAGTAATCTTTCGGATGAATTAATAAAACATATAAATTAATCTTACAAAAAAAATCAAATTAAAGTAAAGGAAATATATGGTATAATCATTGATAATCAATAATTATTAAATTAAAATTAACTTATATGTATTAAGGGAGTGAATAAGCTTTTTTTTAATAAATATATTTACGAAGAAATTGTTGGTTTTTTTTATTTATATACAACCTATACAAAATATAATAATCATAAAATAACAAAATATCATGTATTTTGTATAACCATAATAGATAAACGATGAACAATATATTATGGTTATAACCATAATATTTTATTCAATATCTCTTATCTCTCACAAATTTAAATGGTTAGTGATCCTTGTATGAATTATTAAATCATATTAGTTAATCTTATAAACAAATCGAATTAAAGTAAAAGAAATATATTGTATAAGATGAGTGAATAATTTTTTTTAATAAATATATTTATGAAGAAACTGTTGGTTTTTTATTTATATACAACCTATATAGAATATAATAATCATAAAATAATAAAATATCATGTATTTTGTATAAGTATACTATATCTAAATAATGAACAAAATATTATGATTATAACCATAATATTTTATTTAATATCTCTCATAAATTTAAAATGGTCAGTGATTTCTTGAAAGAATGATTCAATCATATAAATTAATCTTATAAAAAAAATTAAATTAAATTAAAGAAATATACTGTATAACCATTGATATTCTATAATTATTAAATTATATTTAATTTCTATATATTAGGTGAGTGAATAAGTTTTTTTTAATAAATATATTTAGGAAGAAACGGTTGGTTTTTTAAAATAAAGTGGATGAATTAGTTTTTTAAAAATATTTTTGAACTCTTATTATTATTTAAAAAAAAAACGTTTATGGTTAACATTTATGAAAAAACCTTTGAACTTTTACTATTTAAAAAAAATTGATTTTAAAATAAAGTGGTTGTTGGTATATGTGAGAGAGAAATTACACAATTAAAGCAAAATTTAAGCAAAAAAGGTGAGGTCTTTTGGTTTAATTGCATTATTTATTTTAATGTAGGATTTTTTGTACTTGATCTTTTTTAAAAAAATAATAATAAATATAGGAATGACATGTTTGTAGATATATCATGTGACTTAAAGGTAAAATCGTTTAAAAATGATTTTCTCCTTAAACCACACTTTAAGGTAGTAATATAATAATAAATATATATGCCTACATTAATTTTATTTTTCATATTGCATTCCATTTTTCTCTATTTTCCTCTCTAACTTTTATAATAATATAAAAATGGTCTAGAATAACAAAATAAAAAAACTGTTATAGTATTAAGCTTTATTTATGGGAAATTATGGTGGATAACCACCTTTAAGAAAATAATTACAAAATTATTCATATTTGAAAGTATTAGTAAATCTATTTTTTAAAATTTTTAATTTAATTTAATTAATAATTTATTTTTATTATACCTATTTTACCCTTCTTCTTCTTTCTGACGCTTTTCTTAGTTTTATTTTCTTCAGACAAAGCAAGCTTTCATTCTCATCTCTTCCATCATCACATCCACCGCCCATCTATCATTGACCATCAAGAAGCTCAGGCGACTCCATCTCGAGCACCATGATCATTGTTCTCCGCTTCAATTTATGTCGTTTTTGTCCAAATCAATTTGAATTCTTGCACTGGATAATCGTTGGAGACGGTCGGCTAACGACATCTAAGATATTAAGTAATCATCAAGGAAAGAGTGTTTCTGAAGATGGCGAGTGTGAATCGATGAAGATTCGATAGTTTTTTGCGCTTTCATTTGAAAATTGCAATATTTGAAGACGAAGACAAACTAAAACCTTAATTTTCATCATAAATAAATACTGTATTTATAAATAAATATTGTATTTGATAAGTATGTATGACTGCATTATTATAATACTCAGTATATAGTTTTGAGAGTTTTAATAATTAATACAGTATTAATGATTAATACAATGTCAATAAATAGATATGGGTTTTTTATTTTGTAAATAATTTCATCTTGATTTTAGGGTGCGAGTTGCCGTTTGTGAAGCTTTAGTTGTAGACTTGTCGTTCATTTGTCAACGAAATAGCATTGATCGTTGTTGGAAAGATGATGGTTACCATCAACACCGTATTCAAGGAGGCTCGAGAAGATCTGTAGTTGATTTCATATGAGAAATGAAGCATCCTAGTCGACTTCCATGGTATTTGCGATTTTCGATCATCACGCGACGAGATTTTGGTTCCAACTTTGATCCTCCAATTAACGACGAAGTTTGATTCTTACGCTGGCGGAACAACCCAATCTTTTCCACTTTACGGAAGCGATGAAAATGGCGGATGGTTTTATTTTAGATTTTATGTTTTTTTTTAAATCCTTAAAATACATTAATTCATGTAGAAGGGTATTTTTGTCCTTTACTATTAAAACGAATTTCTATTTGCGAATCTTTTTTAGTTTGCCTATGTAACGGCCCAGTTTTCTATTCCAGTTTTCGAGGTGCCTTCGGGTCAAGATTCGGTTGTTGGGTTGGGCCGTTAGAGCTGTTTTGTTCCTTAGGGGTATTTTGGTCTTTTGGCTCTCCGTGCAGGATTTGTGGTTTATCAGGCTTCGAGGTAGCTTCTGCCTTTGTCGAGGCTGGTTTGTTATTGCTTGCGAGTCCCGAGATGTTTGGGCTAGTCGTTTGGGAGTTCGGTTGTGATTTGGGTTTTTGGGCAAAGTGTTGGTTGGTTGTGTGCTTCCTTTGGGATTCGAGCCCGGGCCCTTGGTGTTGATTTGGGAGTTGGATTTTAGTGAGTTTTATTTATTGGGAGAGGTTGCTTCAGCCGGGTCTCGAAGGAGGAAGCCGGGAAATGAGATTTTTAAGGATAAAAGTGGATAAGGATGGATTTTGGATAAAATCCTTATTTTTCCTTTTATTTCCCATTTTCCTTTTCTTTTCCAAATTCATTTTCTTTTCTTTTATTTTTTTCCCCAAATTCACTCTCTCTCTCTCTCTCTCTCTCTCTCTCTCTCTCTCTCTCTCTCTCTCTCTCTCAGCCATCGCCTAGCCTCACCACCATCGCCGGCCGCCGTCAGACTCCCAAAGAAACGAGCTCGCGTCTGGTCGCCCGGCCAGTGGTCTCGAGCTCGCCAGCCCTCAGCGTGCCAGCTTCGCCCAAGCTTGAGCCCGCCAGCACCAGATCCGCCCCCAGTGAGACGCCAAGGTCGCGCCAAGAAATTGCCGCCTCGTCCGTCGACCGTGACCACCAGTACCCTCGCTCGCCCAGATCCTCCCGCGGCCGCCGCGTCGCGTCGTGTCGCCAGATCGCGCGCCGCCCTCGCTTCGGTCTCGTCCGCGCGCCGCGGTCCCCTCGCTGAGCCGCGCGCCGCGCCGCCCAAAGCCGAAGCTCGCCGTGTGTCCGCGCCACGCACGCTCAGCGCCCGTGAGCCCTGTGCCGTGCCCAGTGGCGTGTCAGCCTCCATGCATGATCGCGCCAACACCAAATTTCAAGAGAGTGCCTCGCCTCGTCTGCACCACTCTCGTTCGTGTGTCGTCGCGCCTCGTGTGAGTTGCTCCCGAGCCGAGCCCCGCTTGTGTTTTATTATATTTAGGCCTTTTGATTGTAATTATTGTTGTTTTTGTTAGGTTCTCGCTAGCTAGCTCGGGTTCGATCGCAACTTAGGTTTCTTGTGTTTAGAGGTCTTCCCGCTGTAAGGATTTCTTACCGGAGTTGTGTGGACCTCGCGATATATTATGTAATTGCCGATTGTATGCTTGTTTGTGTTTATTGACATGTTTCGGATAAGTGCTCTATTCTCGAATTCCCGATGGCATGATTTCCTATGTTGTTTCTCATGTTAGTCCATGCTAGGTTGTTCCTTTCTCGGCATGCTCGTATCATTCTGCTCCTTGCTTCGTAGTATCATGCTAGGCTCGTTGTATTCTTATTGAGCACGTATTGGATTTTATGAAATTGTTTGTTGATTGTTAAGGCGGTGTTAGAGTTGCGGTAGATAGCATCATCCGGCCTCGATGCATAAAGTACCTTGCATCCATGGTAGGGACGTCGAGACGCTTCTCCGTCCCTCGACCCGTTAGGGTTTAGCTAACCCGACCGGTGAGGGCCCCGCAATCTTGGGTGAGGGTGGCGGATCGTTAAATGCCCCAACGGGTCGGGATGATGACTTGGCATTGCCTCGCCCCTAGCGATCGGCACGTCCTCGGCGTGTTCGGCCGTAGCCCTTGATTGCCACCGTTAAGGTAAGGACGGCTTCTGGTGTAAGCCTACCACGACCCGCCCTTAGCCCCAGTGCGGTGGTTCAGCCGACATAGTTTACGTGTCCGTGTCTCACACCCCTATGTCGGTGACACCGATCCAAAGAATTAGTTAGGCGTGGTGGATCGACATGGGCAACTTTGCCTCTGACCCGGCACCCCATAGTCTGCAGTGTAGCACGCGGTGTATGCTTACGCTCATTACAAATGCCGACCGGAGAGCTCCTCGGGATCTTGAGCTAGTGCACCTTTCGTCCCACGATGACAGTGCCGAGGCCGACTTGTTTCTCGTATAGGCGACTTGTGTGATGTGTTGTGTGGTGAGTTTTTCCTGACTAAGACCCCGAGTTGGCATCCGAGGCCCAAGTGTGGGCTAAGCTATGTGCTCTATTCTTTGTTTATATTCATAGCTTGCATATCTTTCTCGCTAGATGACCATGTGTATCGTGTTGTACCCGGTTGGGGATTCTTACTGAGTAATTCGTTACTCACCCTTATTATGTGGTTTTCCACGTGTAACCATGGTGCGAGACAGATGGTCGAGGAGGAGCCTGTGATCATGGAAACCCGTTGTTCAACTCTCGAGTCTTATGTTTATGTTTATGATTTAAGTGTCCTCTCAATGCATGTAGTTGGGCACGGAGCCCTAGGGTGTTTTCTCGAATGTATTTTCTGATTCTAGCATTGTTGTAACTATTGCAAAGCTTGTATGTTTTAAATAAATCTCTCATCGAGTATGTTTTGGAAATGTATTTGTCTTGGAACAGTGCTTGGAAACAGGGGACAGTTTCAGAATTTATGTTGATTTTTAAATGGATGTTTTCATGTTTTAGTTTTTACTTAGAATCCAAACACCATCTTGCAAATTTTCTGTAGATTTGTATGCATGCATTGAGGTAATGGCCTATTTAGAACCCCATTCGGGTCGGGTCGTTACAGCCTAGCTTTGCAATTATTTTCTAAATTTGGAGTTCTAAACAAAGCCCATAATTTATTAGCATTATTGTTGATTTGTGTTTTCGTATAAAATCCAATGGGCATTGTTAAAAAAGGGAAAACTAGGTAAAATATCTAAAATTAGAAACTATTTCAAGAAAATGTCTACATTTTTTAGACTTTAAATAAATGTCTACTATGTAATTTAAAAAATAAATTTTAAATAACTAAATGTAAAATGGACAGTTATAACCTCGAAATTTAAATCCATTTCTTTTTTACGTATTATTCTAAATATTGACTTTTTGTAACAACCATGCAAACAAAATTTCACCAAATCTAAACAAAAATCCTCAACATAATTTCACCAAATATAAACAAAAATCTACTTATATTTAAATATGAAATATTTCTTAGCAAAATTTCATCAAATCTAAACAAAATACAAAAATTGGTTTAAACAAAAAAATAGAAAATAAGGATGAAATATACCAATTTAAATTTGATTTCTTAAACAATATTAATTTTTTTTTACTATATATAAACACACATAACACTACATCAGAAACCCCAACCGAAAATATATTGGTCACTTCATGTATTTAAAAAGAGAAAAACACACTCGAGGCAACTGCATCCTTTGGTTGTGTGTAACTTTATCCGTATGACTACACAGAATAATATCTGCAGAAAATTGGGAATAGAGACTGCACCTGGATTTATATATGACTGTCCGTACCCGTACTCAATCACATCAGCCGATGTGCATTTACTTTGTTGTTAGCCCGAAATGCAGATTCTGCGTATCCACACATTATTATGGGAGTGGCCTGCTTATGGTGATCCTGAACAACATCAATGAGGGCATGTGTAGGAGTCTGTGAACTTCCTGACCACCCAAAGGTTGCTACCCCTATAGACAGACGCATGAACGTACCAGTTACAAGTCTCGTGGATGCATATTGTAGTAAAATGTGCCTTATTAGACTTTATTATTCTAAACTGAAAGCTTATGCTCAATGCTAACTTACAAAGTGCTTCATTTAAGTCGTCTTTGTTTGAAAACACTGGATCTACTTTCTTCACACCTTACCCTAACAATGTGTCTGCGTTGTACATATCTGTACACGTCCTTGTGATTTCAACTATGACGCAATCATCGGTATACAGCCTTTTGCCAACGCCATTGAGCATTTACCGAACATCCCTATCTTCGATTATATCAATGATATTGCTTTTGACAAACAGCATTTTGTAAAAGCATAGATTGGAAATTTTGGAACTCTCGTTGAGTTCGAGCCGAGCACCGATGGATGAAAAAAGTTGAGATATTGTGAACCTGTAATTTGAGTACACATTCCCCATTTCCCAATGCCCATCAAATGCAGTAGTAATATGAGTTTTTTCTATTGACATCGAACTTTGGATCATGTGAAATTGAGAAGCAGAGAAGAAAATGAAACTGACAACGTGTGAGCTGGTTGTTAAACATAGTTGTTGTTTATCCCTAAATCCATGGGATAATTGGTTGAACCAATTTATTTATTTTTTTTAAGTCATTTTTAAAACACGTAAAAGTTATTTTCCTCTTGATTCATGGGAACATAGTGTATTTTCCTTTTTTTAATTGATTTTTTTTTAATTTTTCACATTTGTACGAAAAAATAGATAATATGGATATTATAGGAGAAATAATTTATCTCACTTTCATGGATTTGAGTTTAGACATCAATTTAAACACAGAAAATGTGTAGACATTCCCTTAAGATACTTCCTAATTTTAGACATTTAGTACCATTTTCCTTAAAAAAAGAAAAGAAAAACCAATGGGCCTTTAAGTTTGGATTATGATTTTTATGGTTTACTATTGAATATTCTTTTAGGCCCATACAATTATAGCTCCACTATTTTCCCTGTTGATATGTATCTCCCTTTCACTCTACAACACCTCATTCTCTCTCCATAAAAACTTCTTATACTTGTATGTGTGGAAAAATTTTACATTTTGTATGTGTGCCACATTAATGCCACATAAATTTTTTGTCAAAAAAAAATCTTTTTGACCATCAAATAAAAATATTTAAAACATTTCAAAAAAAATATTTAAAAAGAAATTATATGTATGACATATAATGTACCACATATATAAAATATTGAGTGAAAATTTTCTCTTACCTCTCCCCCTAAAAAAACTCTTACAAAAAATAAATTTATTGTAAAGTAAGACTAAATAATTTGGCTTTTGTTTTCCAAAAAATAGTTTATATCGACTATATATTTCAAGTCTATTTTTAAGAATTTATTTTTAGAAAATTAAGTAAATTTCAAAACCTGTTATTTTTTTGTAAAAGATAAAAGTTTAGGGTACGTAACCCAATTATAGCCACATTTTACTTTTTCTTTAATTTAATTTTTCTATTTTTTGGGTTAACAAATTTAAATTTAACTTAATTGTATTATATGGGTAGATATCAATATTGTCACTCTTAAATAATTAAGATTAAAAAAGTATTCTTTAGAAAATAAATTTCAAAATAAATGAATTATTAGTAAAGAAAAAACAAATTAAGACCATTTTAAGAGTAATAAATAATTACTATACTATGAAAAGAATAAAATGAGAGCCTCATTTGACATATTCACCTACTAAGCATTTCAAGCCTCCTCTGCTTTGAAAACTTTCAACTTAAAATGTTGTCTACTTTTTATTCTCCCTAGTCCCTAGCTTACTAGAGAGCATGTGAATTGAGTGGACGTCCAATTAAATTAAATCAACTTTGACTATCATTTATGTTTATTGAAAGAAAAAATTATTCAAAAGAAATGAATATAATTAGATATGTCCACGGGACGGGGTGGGGCTGGGGAATGGCTTCTCCGTCCCCATCCCCGCCACTTAATTTAATCTCCGTCTCTGGAAAAATTCCCGATTTGTTTTTTGACGATCGGGGCGAGGATCGGGTTCCCTCGGGATTTTTGCAAATTTGTTTTTTACATTTTTTATATATTGTTTTGGACAATACTTTTAAATAATTAGATTTTCTTAGAAAATATTTATAAATTTCAACTATAATGTTAATTATTAAAGAAAAATACTTATTATATGCATGGATAATTTCATCAAAAAATATATTTTTATTTGAAATAAAAGAGGTAAAGTATAGAAAAAATATTTAAAAAAAAAAAAAAAAAAGTAATCGGGGCGGGGATCGGGGAATCAGGGACGGGGAATACATTTCCCATCCCCGACCCCGATTAACCCACGGGGAATTTTTTTCCCGTCCCCGGCCCCGTTCCACGCCCCGTTAGGGGCGGGTTCCCGCAGGAAAAACGGACATCTCTAGATATAATTGAATCGGCCAAACACACCCTATAGTTTTTCGAATTATGAGGGCTTTTCAAGAACTCATATGTTAAATTAAATAAAGTGGTTAGATTTAAAAAGACATTTAGAATATACACTAACCATTGAGCAAATATTCCTTAGACAACCCTTTGCTACATACATGGTTTCATATAGTCTCATATACATAATTCATATACTTCACTAAAGTTTCATAACAAATTGAAGTAATATTTTGTAAGAAAAAGCCCTAGACCAAGATTTTATTGAAACTTCTTGTATTCCCCAAAAGTTTTACCATTTCAACAAGCAAGTTCTACGGCCAATTCCTCCACCAACAGGCTGAATATAGCAAGCTCCAAATCAATGGCTGCCTCTCCTCTCTGCTTCTGGTTTTTCTTCCACTCACCAATCTCATTCCTCAAATCTTCTTCCACCATCATGTCAATGGTGTTGAATTCCACCTCTTTCCACAGCTCCAACCTCTTGCAAACCCTTTGTATCACCTCCTCTCTCGTGTCAAGATTGCTTCGATCGGCCTCTTCTTCGGCAATGAGATCGGTGACAAGTTTCCTCATGTCTTGAGGGACAAAATGTTGGGATTTACTGAAGTTTGCATCATTTGCGACCTCTTTCACAAACCATTCGATGTCATCTTCGTTATCCCATTGAACTGACTCATAATATTCACGTTCTTCGTCATATTCCTTTTCATCTTGTTCTTCTTCTTGCATTATTTTCTCAAGCTCAATTGGGTCCAAGTCTGCGAGTCTCTCGAATCTGCGAAGCTTGTTTAGTAGTTGCTGCTCTGTTCCTAACATGTGTAAAAATGGAGATCAGAAATTCATAAACTGGCATGAAAGTTTTGAAGCCAAGTCATTAGCCATCCAATAAACTTCACTGACTATGCAAGTTTCAAGTTTTAGAACATTACAACATGTAGACTTTTAATCTCCCATTACAAACAGAGGTGATTTTTATTGACAAGAGCCAAGAAAAATAAACTATCCATTTCAATACTTAAACTACTTACTTTGGACAGTTGCATAGCTGCATTCCAAATCGTAATCTTCGTCCACATTCCCATTCCTCTCCCGGTCGTCACGCCCTTTATCGTAACCATCATCAAAGGGACCATCCAATACAGACACAGGACTGCACTGCTCCTTATCTTCTTCATCTTCTTCCACCTGAAATTTCTTCAAACTTTCTGTACTATTTATAGTTTCATCCTGTAGAAACATTCAAAACAAAGTTAAAAATATCAGGATGATGGGGTAATACACAACATCAAATCCAGATTGAGTGATTACTATTTTTGTTAATTTCAACCTTGGATAGAAACTTTAAAATTCTGCTTAATTTTGTTAATTGAGTGATTACTAATTTACTAGAGCATTAAAAGCCCAATCAGCTAAGGTTTTCAAGCATTCAAATAACTTTGAAGGGTTTGACCAATGAACATTTAGGATAATAACTTTTGATCAGATAAAAGTTGAAAAGAACTGGCCAGAAATATGTACTGCACAAAAAAGTTACTGTATTCTAAAATGGAAGCAGTAAGGCATTACCACAAAACTAAAGCAAAAAAAAAAGAAAATGAAGTTTTGTCTGTTTTAAGCAAATAATTTCCCAAGCAAACACAGCCTCAACTCCTCAGAGAAAGTAAAAAAAGAGAAAACAATCTAAATTGCAGAGATATGTTTAAAAGTACTGTCAAGAACACACAGAGCAGCATTTAATGTCAAAGCTTGCAAATGTCACACTTACCCCTCCAAAAATGGTAACGGAATTCCAAAAAAACAGAGTAAAATTTCAAATTACAAGGACAATTTTGACAAACCTCTTCGCTACGGCGGCGAGGAGAGGCCGCCGGCGTCGAGAATTCCGGCGTCCGGCAACCGTACGAAGGACTTCGTTGAAGAACAAATCTAAAAGGGCTTTCACAGAAATCTTCCCCAAAATAAACAGCAGAACCCTCCGATCGGCTGCTACATGAAGTCCCCATATCCGTTGTTCTTCCTTCTCCGTTGGTTTCCGAACAGAATCCATAGCTAGACCTCCCATTGTAGGACGATTGGATTTCTTCACGGTTGGTCGTGTTTCGATTTCGAAGAGTTAATTTCTTGAAAACCGACCCAAATCGCGCAAACCCTTGATTCTTAATCTGGGTTTTCTTGGTTTTCGGAGACGATTTCTGTTTATGAATCTTGAGAGCAGCTTCAAGGAGCAGAGAGGCCGTTCGAGCAGGGATGTGGAGGAAAATGGCATTGGGGCTGTTCCTCGCCGGAGAACGAAATTGAAACAGGGGAGATTTCATAATCTCCGGCGAGGGGTGGAACGAAGTAAAGCAAGCATTCCTGCAGAAATGACCCTGGAAAATGGAATTGGAGGAAATGGGTTGTGGTTTCTTGAGCTGCAAATCGGTTTTGAGGGAAACCCTTTTGAGATGAAGGCGCTTGTCAGCAATGTAGGTGTTCAAGTGGAAGGGCTCTTGGTCCTCTTGCAGAAGCTGGTGTAAGTGCTTGAGAGCCATAATCAAAGAAGCAATCAGAACCCAATGAGGTGAGGGAGATGGAGAGTGTTTCAGAAGAGGAAAAAACAAAAGAGAGGGAAAGGAAATGAAGAAAAAGAATTGCAGAGTGATTGATTAAATGGAAATAAAAAACAGAGGAATGAATAAGATGAGAGGAGGGGGAGAGGGGTCACCAAATGTGGAAATGACATTAATAAGATTCCATGCATTTGCAAATTCATACACCACAAGCCTACAACCATCTAATTAACAATATTTAAAGCGCAGTGGTTTGTTGTCTCTGACTAATGTTTTTCTTTTTCTTTTTTTTTTTCTACCTTCTCTTGTGAGAGAAAATTAGGATAAAAAAGTTCAGGTTAGTATATCTGGGTTTGTTTTTAGCACAACAACAGTGACCCACTTCTAAATTTGTATTTAGTGGTAAACCATGAAAAATGTTCACAAAGTAGGGTGAGATTAGAGAATGGCTTTTTCCTCGTCTCATTAATCTTACTTCTTCTAAGTTCATATTTTTCTTAGCCTGTAGAAAATGGAAAATATACCCGAACTAGTTCTCGATAATAATTTTTGTATTTTATTTTTATTTTTTTAATAATTAAATCTTCATTCAAGTAAATAATTAATTAAAAAAATTTATCTAAAGATTATATATATTAAAATGAGAAAAAAAATTATTTTAAAAATAAATAAATAAAATTATTTTTATTTCTACTCACTTCTTTTAGCCCTGACCATCCAAGACAGGTCTTTTAGAGAAAATGGATATTATTATAAATAACTATCCTTATAACTTTCTCAAAAAAAAAAAAAAAAAAAAACTATCCTTATAATTACATATCAAATTCTTTAACAATTTTAAGCTCAACTGCTACTAACAATAATTTCCAAACAACTTTCCTCAAAAAAAAAAAAAAAATCCTAACAACTAGCAATTATTCAATTATTACTAATCCAATTCACAAATCACTAGTTAATTATCTCAACAGGGCTAATATTAATTCTCAAAGAAGTAGCTAATTATTTCATTTACTATTTATCTTATCACTTCTTTTCACTTTCTTTTCTACCAAAACCAAACATAAGTGCTCCATATTTTATTTTATTTTATTTCTTAAAATTATTTTGATTGAATTATAAATCTAATTTGTTTATTTTGAATTTAAATAGTTGATTAATAGTATAGATCACATTGAGTTGCGATTGAATTAAAAAAACAATGTATCTTATGTTTAATAATTTTTAATCTATTTGATATCTTTTAAAATATATATAAAATTTGACCAAAAATAATCTAAACGATAATTTATTTTAAACAATATTATTGTGTATATTTTTTAATATTGATTATTTCTATAAATCCTACTAAATTAATTTTTAAGTTCTAAATTTTAAAATTAAGTAAATTATTAATTTTTTTCGAAGTTCAAATGCATATTAGAATTAAACAAAGACTATTTTTTAAAAAAATAAGGGTAATTACGCCCGCCCTTAAACCATACACCGAAGACATCAAAGAAATAATATGACACGTAAATCTTAAAATTGGGATTTGAAGGGAACATACCTTCTAACATTAAATATAGGCTTTAAAAGTTTAAGGGGATGTTTGTTTGACATATTTAGCTAGGATTTAGTTTGAGTATTTATTAACTCCTCCTAAAAATTTACATCCAAACGAGTTTTTATTAACTCTTCTTCATTTTTACTTTTAAAAAATAACTCTCATTTCTAACAATTTATTTATAAGTACTCAATCATTTATAACCATTCATTTTTAATAATTCCTTTCAAATCAATCAAAATAACTCATTTTTAATCATTCATATTTAATCATTACTTTTTTAGCTACTAAAAATAATTACTCATTTTTAAATCTACATCAAAACAAGGTTTTGACTCTAACTTCTCTACGTAAAAACTATATCCAAACGAGTTTTTGACACAACTCTCAATTTTTAACTGCTCAACATAACTTTTTAACCCAAATACTACCTAAATATGTCAAACAAGCACCCCTAACTGTTTTTATAAGTAAAATATAACATTAAAATGGTGTTTGATTAGTGGAAATGAGGATTTTTATTTTTTTTTAGATATTGAAAAGTTGGAGGTTTGTTCCTTTTTACTGGAAACGAATGAAAACAAGAGATTTGAGAAAGATCAAAATTCCTCTACACATTACATGTATAGGAGGATCCTACATTTTGGGATGTGGCATTTTAAGAGGCATAAAAATTATATATTTTATGAAATAGTTTTCTTATAAAATAACTTTTTGTGGCTTTTAAGATGCCAACATCCCGAAAATGTATAATCTTCTTACACATGCATGTGTAGGGGAGTTTTGCTCTTCCAGAAATATAAAAAAAGTTTATGCATTTTTAATATTTTGTTAACTATTTTCCAAATTAAATAATTTTTTAAAATATGTTTGATAGTTCTAGTTTTCTTTTGTTTTTTTTAAACAGGCGCAGAACATTTCTTCATGTTTAGTGCTAATTTAAAAAAAAAAGAAAATATTAATCTCCATTCTTGTATCTCTAATGAAACAAAATATCTATCTGGGGTGACTTAAATTCGAAAAATCTTAGAACAATGAATCAATAAAACTTATAATTTTAACAAAATTGAGTTTATAAATAAATTGTGAATAAAGTAAAGTTGGATAAATGAAGCAAGAGTCAAAGAACCTTGGGAAAAGGGTACTTCGTGAATGTCTATATAGTTGTAATTAATTGGACTTTTGTATGAAATGTGAGATATTTAAATAAATGCAGGAAAAAGGCAAGGGAAACTCTGTTTTAACACACAGGATTCCTCACCCAAAAACTTTCCACTTTCCAGGTACCTTCACCCTTCATTCATTTCATAACCCTTGAATTTGGGCCATGTTTTTAATTATTTTTTGTCATACTTATCTCTAAACTTCAAACAGCCGCCAAAGATTATTAATACCTACATTATCCAATGTGAGATAAGTTTAATTTTTTGTTTTTTGAGATTTCAAATTGTTGTGCGAAATCCAGATCTATGCTAATCCAAGAACAAATGCACAATATAGAGATTCAAACAAATAGAAAAGAGAAGGATGGAGAAGAGACAACACCAGATCTATAGTGGTTCGGGAACGTCCCTACTCCACTGTTATGGATCGATTAAGCTTGATCGATCCACCATCATAATGACATTGAATCAATGTACAAGGGCTCTCTATAGGTCTAGGGTTTAGTTCTCACTCTCAAATGAACAAAAACCCCCAAATGGAGCTTATATATGTGCTCCTACACATCTCTCATGATTAGACTAATCTAATCCTCTAATTAACCCAAGTTACACTTAACTCATCTAGGGCTAATTAATGATGTGTATTTCACCTATTACACAGATAATTCTCCTTAACAGTGACTTAAGTCTACTTTCCGAAACCATTAACTTAAACTACTTGACCCTTTGTTAAAAATGACTTGGATCATAATTTTTTTGGCCATCTATGTTTGGTGTATAAATTACAAAGTTTATATGAAATAGGGTAGGGTTATCTCTTCTTATGAATAATATTTTGGTCATATTTATTTTGGTGAGTCTTTTACTTCAGTTACGAAGATCGGCGTTAGAATTATTCCTAAAATTTGTTGAAAAATTCTCAGATTAGAAAATATGATAGTGTGTGCATGTCTTTCTAGGTGACATGAATGCTCCATAGCGATAAAGATAGTGAAACAGAAGACATGTTTTTTTAGTAGGATTGATCTTGTCATTGATTTTCTTTGGGATGTGATCACACTTCGATAATGTGGAGATAATTCACTGTGTGATTCCTTTATAATTCTAGGTTGTAAAGATGGTTTGTTTTAATAATATTGATTGTGTATTAAAAAAAAGTTTCACCAAAAGCCTTCTGTCCTATTAAAATTTCCTTCATCGATAAATTTTCGAATTTTGATTGGTCTTAGTTTACAATATAGATTGAGATCAAAGAGTTTGACTTTTTTCTCTCTCAAGTCTGATCTCTCTTTCAATGTTGTGTTTGTTTGGTAGAAGAAGAGTGGTACACAACGACTCTTTTTAGAACTATTTGTGTAACGTCATGCATTTTCAATTAGACCCTCTAAGTACAATGATTTTCTTTCCAGAATTTTCAGTAGAGTTTCTAGTGAGCTTTGGCCTTAGGGGTATTTTGATAATTTTATCTTAGGGACCTTTTTTGCAATTATTGTTTCATATCGGGTAGTTTTGTGCTTACAAGAACCCTTGGGGTTCTTGTGTGGAATTTGAGTTATTCAGACATTGTAAAAGAAAATTCATTTAGTTTAGTTTTATTAAGTTATTCAAAAAAAAAAAAAAAAAAAAAAACTCATTTGAAGGAAATGAAAGGCCGGAATTAATTTGGGCAAGTCCATTTAAGGCGGTAAAATAAAAAGGCAAACAAAAAACATTTAAATGAAAAGAAAAATGAGAAAAAAGGGAAGGTAAGGTAAAAAAAAACCCTAGGTATCTTTTTTTACCTAATCCTGCAGTCGCCAACCTTTGTCACGGGCATGCTTCTTCAGGGCCTGTTGCCTATGGTCGCATATCCATTATAAACTTTTTTTTATCATGCTTTCATAGTTTAGCTTTACTTTTCATGTTGTTATCATTTTCTTTTATTTTTATTAGTGTATGTCTCATCGCCATTTTGATATGCAATCTTGCCACATCAAAAATGGCTCAAAATATACTAGAGGGGATATGAATTTTTGAAGCTTCCTTCCTACCAAGTTATATGAGCAATGTGATATAATTGAAGTGACCCTTGTTGTATTGTTGTATAACCTTTCAAACACAAAAGCATTTAAAGAACTTTCTTTTTCCCTTTTTCGAAAACCTTTTCTTGAAGTCTCGAGATAGATTTTAGGCCCAATAGTGCCATTCGCACTGCATTTTCATTTGGTTGACTTACTCGCTGGATTATAGCAGTGCCACATGATCGTTTCACAAGTACAAATGAAGTTAGATCGTGAAAAGTGGTACCAGAGTCGAGTTTAGACTCCTTGGAATTAGACAGTTACAATCATGTCGACGACAAAATAGATGGGAAAATCAAACGTCGACCGACTAGATTAAATCGAGGACAATTTCTTTACTTAAAAGAGACACTTGACACAGTGCGCTACCTCGAAAACCGGTTGGGAGAATTTGTTGAAAGGGTGAAAGAAATGGAGGCATGCCCGAGTGGACGGTATACCGATCCAAGAGTTGACAATGAGAGTCGAGACTCTTGAGGATAAAACTACTCAAGCTCGTAACTTTGACCATGGAGATAATTCCACTAGCTCTATGGTCTGCTGACTCCTAATTGCCTCGTGTGCAATTAATTCTTACTCGTGCAAGTATACGCAGTTTTCAGTAAGTAATAAGTAAATTATCGATCTCCATAGGAACTGCGATTTATCTAAGGTGATGTTTAGAATTGAACAAAAGTAAAACGAGTAGTTTGTGTGATTGATTGGTTGAATAGTGTAAGTAAAATAAAACTGTTGTAAAACAAATTGAGAGAGAGTAAGGCTAAACCAGGTGTAAGAACCCGACCCAAAACATGGTACTAAATGGATTCTTACTCAGCATGCATACGAAAACAGTAAAGAATTTAAAACAAACATCACACAGTTCCGGTATAAATCTGTCAAAAAACTGTAAAAAAACTAGAACATGTTCAAAAGCATTTATTCAACCTATAAAACATAAAACAACCCTGGCCAGAGTTTATTTCAAATTCAACATCTTTGAAAACATAAACGTTCTAAGCATTTAAAGACAAGTCCAGAAAACCCAATAATGATTTAACAGGTTCCAAACAGTATAGCATGCTGATAACAAATAAATAAATAAAATAAGAAAAGCAGAGTTGTCGGCGGAGTCCCATGATCGAGCAGCCACTCCCCTAGCCGTTCAGTCGTTGTCCCAAGTTACCGGGTGGAAAACCACAGATATAAGGGTGAGTATAAACATACTCAGCAAGAATCCCCAACCGGGGAACAGTACGAACATCAATCATACAACATACTAGTATACATACAACTGCTACCAACACAAATCAAACCCTTGAGTCAACCATGCGACTCCTGAATCATCGGGGTCTCTTACCACCGGCCTAATGATCAGCTCAACAACTGATCCTGAAATTGGGACAAGTATGTCCAATATCTGGGACCCAAAGGTCCAAACATTTGGGACACGAATGTCCAATCATTTGGGACTCATAAGTTCAATCAACTGGTGACCAACTCTCCTAACTGGTCCTGGACACTCGGGAGAGTACCCGGTGTCTGGCTCTAGACTCGGAAAGGAAATGGTGTATTGTAAGCATTATCCCAGGGGAGCTCTCCTCCCGGTGCCTAATGCCCGTGCGCTCACACCGCATGCTGCTACAAACCGTGTAGGGAAGTGGGACCTAAACTTGCTACACCGGTCCAGGTACGCATGCCTACGACTCGGAGTAGTGTCACTGAACGAATAGTAGTACGAGGTCCTCGACACTCAACTGTAAGCAGTATAAGACCACCGCACACCTGAAGCTAAGAACCGGCCCCGACAGGCTTACACCGTCTGCTGGGTTTCACTCTAGCAGGCTACAAACTAGGCTTATGCCGATACGGTAGCTAATCCGTACCGGCTACCTGGGCGAAAGCATCATACGTCGTGCAACTTGCGAACCTGGCCCGTGGGGACAAATTACGTTATGTCCACTCTCAGTCTATGGATGAAGACAAACCCTAACAAGTCTATCTAAGAGTCCCGCCCCGTGCCTTATCAGGCTAAACATGCTCAACGGATACAAAAGAATGCTTGCAAGAGAACGACATAGCATGGTACTGACATTTCACGGGAATATAATACATGCTAGCCGAACAGGACAGGAACGTAATCATACATGATCAATCATAGACAAGCAACCTATCCACTAACATGCTCATAACAGTCAAACATATAAAAGCAACAGTCATGATGAATGCAGGGTCCACTCAACCCTCAGTAAGAAATCCTTACCTGGAAACAAGCAGTAAAACCATAACAGAATCTAAGTGCTCCTTGAGCTGCAGGATACCAACAATGCACAACACACCTAACAATAACATTAAGCTAATCAATACACCTGCAAGCCTCTAACTTAACCAAGGAACGCAAGAGAAACATAGGTTACGCAGATCGAGAACCAAACCACAACTAGGGAAGACAGTTCCGCTGCCTCGGGGGTTCGTTGGGGTGAAGTTGTGCCTGGCAAAGAAGCACGCTGAGCAGGACATGAGCGAAGGCTGCTGGCAAAGGAGATCGGTGGAGGCCCTTGTGGCTGCGCGTTCGAGCGAGCTAACAAGGCTGTCCTCGGTGCGGCTATTACGGTGTATGTGCGAGCAAGAAGTTGCGAGGCTTGGCTGCCCGTGGATGGGGCTTTGCGAGGGGAGGCATGCAACTGTTGTTGGGCACGCGATCGCGAAGGGCTGCCGCGCGCTGGCGCACGAGGTTGCTGAGGTGATGTGGTATACGGCTGCGAGGCGACGAAAAGGATCCAGCATGAGAGATTGCAAGGGCGAAGCAGCTTAGAGAAGATCACTGCTGCGCACGGATAGACGAGGGCTCCCGTGTGATGTGGCTGAATTCGTGGCTGAAAAAGGTGATGCGATCTGCCAAGGGCTGTGGATCCAATGCTTGCGAAGGGGTTGTTTGGTGATGGCGACGTGGATCTCTCGGCTGCAAGGATTGATTTGCTTAGGGTGGTTCTACACAAAGAGTTCGGTTAGAGCTTGACATACACAACAACAAACCTTTGGTTAGAGCATAACCAACCAACAATGAAAGATCTAGGCTAGGGGAAGAAGTTTACCTCACAGATCGGCTGCAAACACACCTTCGGCAAAGGAAATCTCTCGGCAAACCAAGGTCTGTGCAAGGGAATGTGCGGCAAGGTTTCCTCTTGGCAACAGCAAAAATCCATGGGAGGGGATTTCGACAATGGGAAGGGAAAACAAACGAATGAAATTTGAGGAAGAGGCAAAGAGAAATCGCCTGGAAGAAGAGGAAATCGCAAAAAGCCTCTAGAGAAATCGATGGAAAAACTCCCTTCCCGTCACTTGAATCGCACAACCATTCCTCTCACGCCATGTGTCCCTTTTGATTTAACGATTCCAACTCTAGCCATCTCCCATTTGAGTCCCAGCTCCAACGCATTTTCCTTTTTTTTTTAAAACTAAGCTCCACAACTCCAAAACAACCAAGGTTCGAGCCTTGGCAAGAGCATTCTTATTTTCTCCTTAATAAACAGTTAAGCAAAATCTCCCCAAATCCACCCAGGTTTGAACCCTACCAAAGACACGAATTCCACCATTTATTCTCCTTTTTCCAAACAAGCTTCCAAGCTTAGCTGGTCACAGGTTCGAGTCCTAGCAGCAACACTAATTAATTCTTAATTTAAACAATAACCAACTCCAACTCCTAGCCACCTGGGTTCAAGTCCTGGCTCGAACACTTTTCTTTTAAATTTTCCTTTTTCATTCCAAGCCACCAAAACACAAGGATAGACTCTAATTCCAAGAACCTGAAACTGAATAAAATCTCCGAGTTCAACGAAAGACTAAAACAGTCCTAACGGCCCAACCGAACAACCGAAATATTAACCGAACATACCTAGGGAACCAGAATAGAAATCTGGGCTGTTACACCAGGATACTCCAGGAAAGTAATAGCAATGCGTTTTCAAAGAATCATGTTGTAATGGGTAATTATCATACTATGCCTCACAAACTTCCGCTTCCGCTTCCGTTCACATCAACCTTGACTCCCGCTGCGACTTGATATAGTGTTAAGTTGATGCTACGTATGCGGTAGTTACGCGTTTATCCCTAAACTCCGATTAAAAGTATTAAAGACTTAATACTAACCTACTGAACATGAAAACTAGACTTAGGTTATTTCTTCTTCCGATTTACAACCTATTAGTGTGTAGATGGTCGGTCGACACTTACTATTGATGATTTGCTCCTAGTTAACATGCTCTATTTATGCCCCTCCTATTCCTTCTTAACTCATGCTATAACTAACCACTTTTCCTAGTGGTGCCTTAACAAAATTAGTTCCTCATACAAACAAGAAATACAGATAACGACATGGAAAACATGTTGAAATGGCATTACTAAATTGAAATGAGTTTTGACAGGAAACAGAAAAAATAATATAAACTTCGTTCCAAAATTCTCCTATGTTATCTCCTCTATAATCTATTAAAAAGGGCCTCATTTTATAATCATCCTTTGAATCTTCCAGAATTGACGTAATCGCTTTCCTTGCATAAATTCGCCAATTATGTTTGTATGGTTAAAGGAAGAATCACGTGATTTTTGCAATTTGTCTCTCTAGTATTTGATTAGTCAACATCTTTCTTTTATTTGATTCCTTCCTTAATTTTTTATGACACCTTGGCACTTCTCCGAATGTTTCTATGCTTACAATTGCTTGTCTTGATTCTCAGCTCCGCATCACAAGTTTCTGCAAAAAAAGTTTATCTGCATAAGCTTTGCTAAATACGCCCTAAGTGTCCTAACTCTACTATTTTCCGCGCTTAATTTCATTTCTTCTAATTTATTCCTCTAATGCGTAAGCATTATCTATTTACACATTTTTCTCATTATATTTATCGTTTACCCGTTCCAAACCCTTTTTATTCTGCTTTCATAGTGTAGGCTACATTTTTTATATTGTTATTGTCATTTCCTTTTATTTTTATTAGTGTATGTCTCCTCACCATTTTGACGTGCAAGTCTGCCACATAAAAAATAGCCCAGAATGTTCTATAGGGGGGTATGAATTCTTGAAGCTTCCTTCCTACCAACTTATATGAGCAATGTGATATAGTTGAAGTGGTTCTTATTGTATTGTTGTATAACCTTTCAAAGAAAAAGCATTTCAAAAACCTTCTTTCTTCATTTTTCGAAAACCTTTTCTCAAAATCTTGAGATGGATTATGCCACTCACGCTGCATTTTTCGTTTGGTTGACTTGCTCGTGGATTAGAGTAATGTCAAACGATCGCTTCGCAAGTACAATCGAAGTTAAACCGTGACACCCTGCTCCTCGTCGCTAATAGTCGTGTCGTCCGCCGCTTCCCTCAACGAGACGTTGCCGCCCGTGTGCAAGTCAACGTCGCAGTAGCTTCTCTTTGACCCCTTTTTTGACTAACTGATCCATCCCCGCCCAAATCTTTACCCCAGTCCGTGCGTCGCCTGCTCAACCTCGTCTAGCGCCAGCTATCGCAGACATCCCCTTCGACCTAGCACCTGGACCGTCAGCCCTTCGTTAACCTAGTCAGCCCTTAGAGTCAGCCTAGCCCGTTAGCCTCCGTCCAAGCACGCGACTATCAGGCTCCTCAAGTATGTGATTCCCTATGCCACGCAGCCACTCGTATCGCTAGTGTGGTAGTCGATCTATTCGTGTTTGTGGGTAAGTCTTATTTTGTTGTTGTTGGATTTTTTGGTGTTTGATTGGTTAAATTATGATTTTTGTTAGTTGGTAGCTTCACCTCGAGATCTAACTAGTGGTTTCTTAATAGGTTGATAGGTGGTGCAAGCTAGTTTAGAGTAGTGTTGTCTGTTATTACTCTTCTATTTGCAGGTAAGGACTTTCTACTCAGATTGTGTGGACCCTACACGTGGCTGATTCTACTATATTGCTAATACATATTATTTCTTGAAACATATATTGTGTTGCGATTTGTTTGTTCTTGACTGTTTGTGGTTTGAGATTATGGGATCTTGAAGTGTCAGTTTATATGTTAAATTATAAATTATATTTCTTGTAATTTTATCATTGTAGTTCTCTTGAAGAATGTTAGGATTATGGGGTCCTAGTATGTTGTTATCTGTGTTATGTTCTTTAGAGTTTCTCCTGACAAGCATGTTTTTTTCTATGATGATGTATGTGCTTGAATATAACTAGCCTCAATCATGTATAAGTCGTATTTTGTTAGGGAAACCGGTATGAATTGTTGAACATGTTTGGTGATCTATTTAAGACTGAGCTATATGATACTCTGAGTATAGACTGATTTAGTTATCATCATCTAGAGGTTGTAGAGGACACAACGTATTGTTGTCCTCATGGGTCGAGACAATTGAAGGTTTACTCCGCCCCTGATAGCCGGGGATGTGATGTAACATGCTATCCATAGTGATGCTTAGTTTGTAGCATTTTTAGGCATGGCCTAATCATATTGTGCACCTGCTATGAGAGGGTCTTAGCTAAGGGCGATAGGTATGAGTAGGCTGACTTGGATCGTTGGTGAGAGGCTAGGACTGTGACTCAGTGGACACCTTCTTCCTTGTTAAATTAAACATGTGGACCTGGAATAGGTCAGTCTGTGTAGGCCTACACCCGACTGGTTTTCAGCAACATGCAGTGTATGTGCATGCACCGAGTGTCAGGTAGATGGCTCATCTAGACTGGTGTCTTCAGTATACAAGTAGTGATAAATTGAATGAGATAGAGATTCATGTAACGAAGTTCATGACCATTTTGTGCTATGATTGAGTTAAGCTATGAATATATATCTGCTAGCATTATAGATTCTAACCATGTGCATTGTACCTTTGTTGGGGAGTTCTTACTAAGTATTCCTTTATAGTCACCCTTTTGTGGTTTTCCACCAGGTAATCAACGACACCACCGAGATAGTTAGCTGGGAGATGCTGAAGAGATCATGGTCGGAGCTTGCTGCATTTCATAGGATTAGTTGATGGGATAGTTGTTGATTCTTTTTCCTGTCTGGCATGATAGTATAGAGACCCTATTATTTATGCCTAAAAATACTTGTTAATTGTTAGGCATGGATGTTTTTTACTTTTATTTCGTTTATTTATTTAATTTTTTTGAAAAATACCTGGGTCAGGGGCTATTTTATTTATTTTGAATAAAATGCAACAAGATTAGTTACTTTTGAATTTGAAAATTTGAAAATGCATGCTCATAATTATTTTTAGTCGGCATGTTGGTAAGATTCATAGGCTAAAATTACAAGGTCTACAATTTATCTTGGATTTGGTGATAAATAACGCCTATTAATCACATTTTCATTGAACACTTCATTAAACCCTCGGTTAAATTTCACAAAAAACTTATCATTCAACTAGTATTAACATTCTTTTAAAAAAAACTAGTACTAACATCAATCTTTAAACGAGATGTTAATTTTTCCAATTATCATTCACATCAATTTTTAAATAAATAGTTAACTATATTAATCACTACTAACATCAATTTTCAAGTGAATAGTTAATTACTTATTCTACATAGATAGTTTAAGGTTTAATCTTCGCCCCCGATAGCCGGGGATGTGATGTAACATGCTGCCCATAGTGATGCCTAGTTTGTAGCATTTTTAGGTGTGGCTTGATCATATTGTACACCTGCTATGAGAGGGTCTTAACTAAGGGTGATAAGTATGAGTAGGCTGACTTGGATCGAGGGTGAGGACCTCTAGGACCGTGACTCAGTGGACACCTTCTTCCTTGTTAAATTAGACATATGGACCTAGAATAGGTCAGTTTGTGTAGGCCTACACCCGACTGGTTTTCAGCAACATGCGGTGTATATGTACATACACCGAGTGTCAGGTAGATGACTCATCTAGACTGGTGTCTTCAGTACACAAGTAGTGATAAGATGAATGAGATAGAGATTCATTTAACAAAACTCATGACTAGTTTGTGCTATGATTGAGTTAAGCTCTGAGTATATATGTGCTAGCATTATAGATTCTAACCATGTACATTGTACCTCTGTTGGTAAGTTCTTACTGAGTATTCCTTTATAATCACTTTTATTGTGGTTTTACACCAGGTAATTAAGGACACCAACGAGACAGTTAGCTGGGAGATGCGGAAGAGATCATGGTCGGAGCTTGTTGCATTTAATAGGATTAGTTGATGGGATAGTTATTGATTCTTTTTCCTGTCTGGCATGTTAGTTTAGAGACCCGTTATTTATGTCTAAAAATATTTGTTAACTGTCGGGCATGGATGTTTTTTACTTTTATTTCGTTTATTTATTTAATTTGTTTTAGAAAATACCTTGGTCAAGGGCTACTTTATTTATTTTGAATAAAATGCAACAAGATTAATTAGTTTTAAGTTTGAAAATTTGAAAATGCATCCTCATAATTATTTTTGAGTGGCATGTTGGTAAGATTCATAGGCTAAAATTACGGGGCTTACAATTTATTTTGGATTTGGTGATAAATAACCCCTATTAATCACATTTTCATTGAACACTTCATTAAACCCTCGATTAAATTTTACAAAAACTTATTATTCAACTAGTATTAACATCCTTTAAAAAAAACCGAGGGTCAGTGGCGCAGTTGGTTATCTTGTCTGGTGTTAATCCATTTCAACTCCACGGTCACGAGTTTGAGCCCGAAAATTGGTATTTGGCTCTCATATTATTTGAGAGCAGTTGTGTCCTCTATGTAGGGTTTGTTGGTCTCCCTCCCTCCACTATATACCCAAAAAAAAAAACATCCTTTAAAAAAAAACTACTACTAACATCAATTTTGAAGCAAATAGTTAATTACTCATTCTACTCTTATCCACAAAATCCATCGTAAGATTTTTCTTCGTGATTAATGAAAGATATGGTTTCAAAAATATATTGAACTTTTAAAAAGGAAAATAGCCTAAAAAAAATTTCAAAATGGGAGAGGAAAAAGGCGAAAGCAAGGGGGAATTGACACGTGCGAGGTATATTTAATGTAATGGTAAGGTAATATTGAAGGACAAAATTGCAGTTGTGTAGCTCAAAAAGTTCTTTACAGCTGTAGACGTAGCACTTTCTGTGATTTTGTGAATTAAACTTAGTCATACAAAGCTCCTTTCCCTACAAATTTCGGAAGTACCATAAATTTAATGTTCAAGTTATTTATAATTAAGTTATTTGATAAATACTAATATGTATGTTAAGGGCTTGTTTGGCTATGGGAACGGAAAAGAAAGGAAGGGATGTGAGAGTAAATTAGTGTTTGGTGAGAAGGGAAGAGGAGTGAAGTGATAATAAGTTGATGTTTGGTGAGATGGGAAGAGAAGTATATCCTCAAAATTCGAGTTTTTCAACCACTGCGTCACCACTTTGAACGAAATCTTTGTGTAATTATATCTTAAATTCATATAAATATATATTGATATTTCTTTTACAAAAATGTATGTGTTTAGAAAAGTTTGATAAATAATCTCAAAAAAAAGTTTGATAAATAATAAAATCAATATTTATTAATATATATTCATTTAAAAAAAAATATTTATGTAAATGTGTATTGATAAAAATCAAATGCATGAAAATTACCTATATTGCTTAAAGAACATAATATATCTAAAAATAATAATAATTACTAAATATTAAAATAAAACAATATACATAAATAATATAAAATTAAAATAATGTAATTATAAAAAACAAAAAATGTTTATTTAAAATTGAAAAATATAATTAAAAGCCACAGATATAGAATTAAAAAACAGACGAAGGAAAGTTAAGTTTAAAATAAAAAAAAAGTGAAGTAGGAAATTTATAAAAAAGGAATTCAACCAATAAAGTATGGAAAGTAAAAAAAAAAAAAAAATCAAACGCACGTACACACGCCGGGATATATGGGCGTGTGGAGCCCACTCACCGGGTTATACAAGGAAATTTGTTAAAGGATCCCTTCCTTTCTCTTTCCGCCGAACGTCCCTTAAGTGGTTTTGATTATCACATATTAGCCTTATAATAATAAGCGACTAGTAGAGCACAAGTACCGAGAACTTACAAATCCTAGGACACTAGGCAAAATTAGATATTAATTGCAATGTAATTAAAGTTATAGTACTTCATTATTGGGCAAAACGACAAAGATAACAGGCAAAAAGGTACTAGAATTTCATTAGTCACTGCTTCATATATGTACAAAGGTTAGTTCCTCATTTAAGTAATATTTGAACCACATTAATTATAATAATAACGAAAAATAAAACCCTCCACAAATTTCGTCTACATTTTTTAGTACCAAATTTCACCTACATTTAATTTCGTTATTATAATTTAAAAAGTTAGCATTTCAATTTTATGAATGTATATCTAGATAAAGTTTAATAAATAATATATATTATTAATAATAGCTGATCATTTAAATATTGAACAATTAATTATTATGTACTAATATGTGATCATTTATTTTTTGCTAAAGGTAAACATTATAGTAGATTTAACTAAAATAAAAAGTGAGTTATCCATTTCTTAAAAAAAAAAAAAATATACAAATGGTGTAACGAAAGATACATTTGATCTCACCTTTTTCTTAAAAAAAATCACTTTTTTTGAAGAAGACTCAAACCCCCTCTATGCTTAAAAAAAAAAAAAAACTCAACCAACAAAAATAGAAATTTAATATCATGTACAACTTAATAATATAGAGATTACAAGATTGAGCCTTCCAACTTTTAATATTAAAGAACTAAGAGACTCACATCTGATATTACTCATTCGATATCTCTGGTGACTGGTCTAGGGACGAGCGTAATTACCATTATTTCAAATATTAAAAAACTAAGAAATTCATGGTGACAATTTTATATATAATCAAATTTTCAAATATTTTTAGTCTTTTTTAAGTACACAATTATGCAAATTGAGCTATTACACTATTTACAAAAATTTTAAAAGTGTTTAAAAAAAATTGAAAAATCAAATAAAATTATGGTGGGAGAAATGAGAAATGACCAAAAGGAAAAAAAAGCAAGAGGAAGAGAGGGAAATTGACGCAGCCGGTGGCAATTTTATAGTCTTTTTAAAAATCAAAATGAAGAATCCTTATTCTTTTTTATTTTGCCCCATGGAGACAAACGTGTTTTATTTGGAGATTAAATATAATCCATACCACTTATATTGATCATATATTATGTGATTTATTAATATGTTGTGTTTTTGCATGTCCACACACACAAATAAAATCAATTTATTTATAAAATAAGAATGTAAGGGTTGTAAGAGAGTCTTTCTCTCATAAAACTATTATATATCATTTGACTTTAAAGAGTTGAATACGAAATATAAATGTGATCAACATATTTTTTAAGTTTCGAAAGTGTTGTTTCAGAGTTCCTACACACTCTGTCCTTGTACTTTGATTGATCACGTATTGATATTCGTAGTGTAATATACAGATCCAAATTTTTCAAAAAATATAATAATGAATGACATTGAATATTATCATATTATGTTATGAAGAGCATTCACTATTTTAGGGGAATTTTTGTTAGTTTTCTTTCGTTCGATCTTGGTACAATTTGATGTTTTAGTAATTATTGCCAAAAAAATTATGAATTCAACAATTGTTCATATTAAAAACAAATCCATTTATTTAATTTTTGTTTCTTTTGAGATTACAACAATATGAACAACAATACAAAGGGTGGGGATTCGAATGCATGACCTTTCGATCATTGGATATACACTACTAATATTCTTGAACTAATACTTTTGTTGACTTAAAATACTAATTTTTGTTGTTGCATTAACTCTTAGCCTTATTTGATTTGCTCCAAAAAAAACTTTAATAAATAGAACTAATCAAATAAACCAGTTCCACTAATGTCATCGGACATATTGTCTGATCCTACGGTAATTAGATGTTAGTTAAGGAACTCCAAGAAATTAATTCTTAAATAGGTGACAATTATTGATTGAACTCATCACCTTATTGCACTCTAAGACCGTATTTGACCCTACGACATTCTTAGGGTATCAAATATTTTTTCATTTATTTAAACAATAAAAAATTATTTTAAAATATGAGAAAATCTTTTCGTTTTTTAAAAAAGTTAAGTAAAATCAAAATAGACTATAATCAAAATATGACATTATTTTAAATATTTTATAACATTCTATTGTGTAATATCAACTCAACAAACCAAACCGTATAATCTAATTTCGAGGAATGTTCCGGACCAAACGGAGGCAGCGGGCTTTGGTTGGGAACTTTGATTTCTTTGTAAATGCTTTGGATGATTCTTTTTGGTGGTATCTCCCCTGATATAAATGAAGGACAAATACATAGTTGGGGGTTTAGGAGGAAGAAAATTACAAAAAAGCATAGGAATGGGTTTAGGAAATTGGGAATTTTTAAGAAGACAAAAACACAGAAATACAAATCCTAACAAACACGCGTGCCTGAGTCTCCAGCGTCCTTTTCACAATTCAGCTTTTTTGGCCTCTTAATTCATCTCTTCCAATCTCTCACTCTTTAATTTCACCTTTAATTCAAATTCCAAATTCTCCTCTCCAATATTATTTTCTACGTTACAAAATGGGTTACATTGAATTGTAATAAAGCTCTGTCAAAATAAATAAAGGGCGTGAAAATGAATGGGGGAAAGAGACATGATACGGAAATTCAAATGTTGTGCTGCTCAATCATTCATTTCAAGAACACACAAGGGCAACCCAGCTATACCCATGAGATTTTGTGGGGCCTCCATAATTTTTACACTTTTCTTTTCTTTCTTTATTCTCCATCTTTCAAATTTCTACTTTTTTTTTTCTCTTATTATTTATGGGGCCATGGACGAATGTTTTGGGGCTACGCAATGTGACGCCTCTAATTAAATTACTACTTCTTTTATTTTTCAAACTAAATATCTCAAATTGTCTCACAATAATCACTAAGAATTTCAACCTAATTTTATTCTTTTTAATGCTAAAAGGAAGGAAATTTGCGTTTCTCAATAAAAGTATCAAAGAACTTTGTTATCTGTTTCCATAAATCTTTGTTACAATAATTAATTATGTTTTTCATGTAAATTTATATAAATCAAACTTTGAAAAAAACCTAAGGTTATGTTTGAAACCATTGGTTTTAAAATTTAAGCCTATTCTTACTTAATTCTCTACAATCTATTCATCTTTCTTTAGGAAAACCCGTAAATACTTCTTAAATTTCAAAAATAAAAACAAAATTTTGGAAGTTTTTATTTACCGTATAATTATAATTTATATATATATATATATATATTTTCTTATAAAAGTTATAGTGTAAAATTTTGCTTCTCTGTACAAAAAATAATACCATCCAAATTTGGAGCACTAAGACTAACCTTGCAATACTATGATATTAACTATTAGGGCTTGTTTGGCTAGGACGGGAAGGGAAGGGAAGAGAAGGGAAGGGAAAGGAAGGAAAAGGAAGGGAAGTGAGAGTAAATTGGTGTTTGGTGGGAAGGGAAGATAAAAGAAGTGATAGTAAATTGGTGTTTGGTGGGAAGGGAAGATAAAAGAAATGATAGTAAATTGGTGTTTGGTGGGATGAGAAAAGTAGTGAAGTGATGTTTTTTTGTTAAAAAAATAGATATTTAATATTTTTAATATAATGTTTATAATATATCATTTTATTTATTATTTAAATAAAATTTAAAAATTTAATAACTTTCATTATCAAAATATATAAATTTCATAATTGTTAAAAAAAAATAGATAAATATAATTTTTTATAATGAAATTAAGTTTAGAAATTCAAATCAAGATAGATGTAATAAAAAGATAACTATTTTAATTATTTTGAGTAATTATTTTAGGATTATTTAAATATATATTTCTATTTATTTTATAAAATGTATAAATTTAAAAAAAATTGATAAATAATAAAATTAATATATATTTGTATATAAATTTTTTTAAATGCATACATTGTCCATAAAAAGTCAAATATATAAACAATTACAAATATTGTTTAAAGAACTTGATATATCTATAAAAATAATAATAATAATAATTGTTGCATTTAAAAAAAAAATATATATATATAAATAGCATATAGTATAAATTTAATCAATTAAGTGGCTCTAAAAAAAAATCCATTAACTTAAATGAATGAATTAGTAAAAGTTAACAAGCTTATTATTTTATTTAAAATAAAGTTTATGATAAAATCAAATGCATCAAATTATAATTATAAAAACATCAAACTACAAATATGTTTTAAAAAATAGGATGTATTTAGAAGAAAAAAATAGATAAATATTGTATTTTGAAAAAACTTGATACTAATAAATAAATAAAGAAATAAAGGAAAGTTTGTATTTAGAAGAAAAAAATTAAGAAAGAAGGAAAGTTTGTTAAAAGAAATAAAGCAAAAAAAAACAAAGAAAAAAAAAAAAGCGAGGCAATGAAAAAAAAAAAAAAAAAAAAAAGTAGAAGCAAAGACGCTACGGTTGGGCGGATTACGTATTGGGTTAACCCGTGACTAAAACGCGGGGCAGGGGCCCGCCCTTCCCTTCCAGGGCTGATATGGGCGGGCCAAACAAGCCCTTAATAGGTTTAGTTTAACAATCTTCTTTGTTTTTTTTTTTCCGAAACTAGTTTAACAATCTTTATCAATGATAACACTACTAAAATGAATAAGTGAAAGTGTAAAGAAATGATTTTTGTTTTGTAAATGAGTATAAAGATGATTTCTAAAACTATATAATCAAAATTAAAGTTCGAAACGTTTTTTGCACGAGGGATGGGTGATATGATAACGGTTGTTTGGAGGTATTTATATTTATTTACTTTAGAGATTTCTATTTAAAGAAGGATTTAAAAATTGAAAAGGCCGAAAGATGATAGAAATTTAGCCTGGAAAACTGAGATTTTGCTTTTAATTTGTTCTTTTTGTCGAGTCAACCATCCCTTTTTTATTGAATAATTATTGCAAATTGGGCCATGGATCATCATGTTGATTTTTTTTTCTTTCGTTTTTTAAACTTTTACACGTTTTTCTTGGTTTAAAGTTTCGAATTTTGAAGGCGATCTTTGTCTTTGACTCTTCAATTAATGGCAGTCAAAAGTGAATAGTCTTTCACCAAAGAAATATGTTACTACTTGATAATCCAATTTTAAGAGAGCAAGTTAAATGATACCTGGATATTACTTAAATTGGTAGGTCAATGGCAATCTCGTTGTACTTTTCGTTAATTTTATCGTTCTATTTTTTTAAAATTAGAAAATGATAAAGATGAGGCTTTATTGAGCTATATAAATGTGCTTGACAATTGAGGTGATGCCACTGCAACTTTAGTTCATTGTCAAAACATCAACTAAATTGCTCAACAACTTTAATTTCATTTTTTCTTCTTAATATATGTAATACCATACTTTTGTAAGCATATCGGATGATCAAACACAATTATTAATGGGGTATTATTTTTATATCCAAAGAAATTTGAACATAAACAACTATATTTATCAAAGATTTTTCTCTATAGCAGTTCGATTATTTTATAATGAATTGGAATCAAAATTATGAGAATGCAAATGATTGCTTCCATAGGGTATAAATTTACCAATTTCGTTTTCATGTATCTTTTTATTTATGAAATAATTCAAAAATAAAAGCAATTTGTCAAGTTATTAGTATAGCTATTGTTATTGTTGGAAATACTCACCATGTCGAAATTGTCCTTGAAAAGGTGAAAATTCTTCAACATATTTATAAGGGATATGAGTTACTTCTCTTATTGCTAATTGGTGTTGAGGTGGAACCCCATATTCTGTCTAATATAGTATCAGAGCTCTATGTGGATTATTGGTCCCCCCAAATTCCGATCTAACTCAAATTCGGATCCACCGCTAGCAAGAATAAGTCAAAGCGGGTATTTCGATCCACAAAAAGTACATCTAAACCTAGCTCTATAAATAGACACCAACACCAGCCACCTGATTTATAATAACAATCAGACCCCTTAGAACGAGAAGTTTGCACACAGGAGAGAAAAGAGGACGGAATTCTCAGTGAGAGGATTCGACCCTAAACCAAACCGATTCAGGGTGCAAGGTGGCTGTGTCTCAAACCCCCACCAAAGTGGATTATAACATGCATAACTTATGAGTGACACACACATTAACAATGTTCAAAGCATTCAAAAGCCACAATACGCAAGTACATGTAGAAAAAAGTAGTCAAATGATTAGTATATTTATATCGTTTTCCATAAAGATTGAGTGATTCACAAATAGCAATGTTGATTCAAGAGTTGAATAGGAAAGTAAAGAAATTATGATGTGTTTTGATCCTAATTATATAAATTGAACTAAGGAAACTATTAAATGATGAAATAATATAATGACAAACTAATAGAAGTTAACTAATGCGATGCTATGAACATGCAACAACTAAAAGTTAGCAATAAACTAAGTGCGAACACTAAAACTAAACAGAAAATGGTTGTACGATGATTTATGGGAAATAAGGCTCAGGTTAAGATTCAGGGATATGACTAACATTTAGCGGGAGTAAATTATTGGTAAGGCGGATGTTCCGCACTACCCTAAGTCTTAAGGTTCTCTCTCGAAATACACTCATAGAGGCTCAAAATCTCATTCAAGCCAACGTCATTAAATTAGTGATTTATGTGCACTAATGGGATGATTATCTCTAAACTCTCTCTAAACATGCAAAAGATCTTACATCACCTAATGAACATGATTTAGTAGGTTTTTCATCACTCCCTCTCTCGAGGCTAACTTTAAGCAAACACAAGTGGATTGTTAGTCGACCCATTCTTAATTAAAACTACAACTATAACATATAACCCCACAACTTCCTTTTACCCTTACTTAATGCTACCTATATTCTCGTCCCTTAACCTTTACCTAGAATCCTTTAGTTCATCATCCACTTACAAAATACAAAAAATAGAGTATTAAATGCGGTAGACATTTTATTAGAATAAAAAAACAAAAATGGAATTCAAATGAAAAAACCGGAATTGACTAAATATAAATGGTGAAACACATTAAAAAAAATAGAATTTCAAACTCAAATTCAAATACGAGTACTGAAAGAAAAACAACTGAAAACTATAACGAAAAAACTTATATTGAAGTGCAACAATAGATGAAAGTAAAGGAAACTGAAAGTGAAGCATAAAGGCAAGGAAACGATTGAATACTTTGAGCGGCGACTAAACAAGGAGACGAGTCCTACAAGAACTTCAAGAAATAGATCTACGTCTTCTCCACTGGACCACGCTTGATTTTGACCATCTTTTTCTTATTTATAGGCTTTAAGGGACGGTGCTACGAATCTAAGTTCAAATCCTAAAGGGGTTTATCCTTTTCGTTTGTCTTCTATAGCAAATCCCTTGATTTTTGTAATTCTACATAAGTAGATCTTCTTGATTCTATAATTCTTGATGCCTTCAACATCACATTTTGGCCTTTATGTTCTTCTGAAATACAAAGTTAACAGCATTCCCAGCTCCTACATATATATATATATAACAAGATTTAGCCAGATTAATTTGGGTTCCAAACAATTACTACAAAAAGCATCAAGCATTCAATTTTTATTCCAAAATTTTCCTAATTTAATTTTTTTTAGTTTTCAAATCCAAGTTCTTTAGTACACATGCATCACTTCTGTATAAAAATTCTCACTTAATGTCATTCTAACTCTAAACATTATTCAACTAATGCATAAAACAATTAGAATACACCAAAACAATAGCATAAATAACTCTCTAATCGAGAGTTATCACCCGCCCTAATCAGTTGTCCATTGTGTGTTCCATCTTCTTGTCCCATCCGAACACATCTTCTAACTCTAAACAATGGACTCCAAAAACCTTCCTCTTCTTCGATGAGGATTTCGATCATCGTCAATCGGAAATCTTACTTCTCTGTTTTCTTCAATGGGGTGGTCTACTGAGATTTAAAACTTTTGTCCCTAGTGTGAATCTTCACTATTTCTTTGTCTTGCACTCCATAAGAAGCCCCAGCATCACCCATTCCTTACACCTCTCAAGGAACAAGGAAAGGCCAAGAACGCACGTTACCGTGCCCTAGAACAATCTACATGGAAAGTTTTTTCCTAAGCCCACCTAGAGAGCATCTCTCTCTAAATGATAGAGAGAGAGCTATGATAAAAAATTATTGAAGTCTAAATGGGTAGTTAGTTCAATTAAAAAGGTTTTGAAATTCGATTAAAAAATAGTGAACAAAAAAAAGTATTCGAGTTACATTGAAGATCTCATGTTAAAATGGTAAGGAATTATCCTAGACATTTATAAGATAGATGACGGTAGTACTACACTTATTATTATTATTATTATATATAATTAGATTAGTTAGTCTCTAATAATATGCCAACAAATGGTGAAATTTTACCGGTATAATCTAATAATCTAAAAGTTACCGTTCAAATTTTCCTCCTAAATATTATTGAATTAGAAAAAAATATATATATTAATAATAAAATTTTAATTTTTTAATCACTTTGAAAATCATAAAATTCCTTTGCAATAATCTTTTCAAATTTACAAAAATATAATTGAAAATTCTAAATTTTCAATAACAATAAATCAAGATGTCTGATCAAGTTAACCAAAACATAATAGTGATATCTAACTTTGCAAAGGTATATGATAAGTAAATTGAACAACATTAATGCAAAGTATTGTAATTCAACTTAATGCTTAAAATTTTAAAAATAGAAATATGTAACAAGGAAAGAAAAAGAAACCTGTTTCAAAAAAAAAAAAAAAAGACCGTATGGCAATTATACTCTTATTTCAATAAAATTCAAATGGTCATTCTATAATGTACAAATTATCGTATCTTTTTCTTTTTTGGTCATAAATAACCCCTAGTACCAATCATCAAAAAACAACACTTTTCTGGTAGGTAAGAGTTGTTGGGCAGATCATGGGGTTGGCTTAAATTAAAAATGTTTCATATTAAATAATTAATTTTCAATTATAAAAGCATGGTGTAATTTGATAAGTATTCCAACAAGATAGTGGTCTAACATCCCATTTTCCATCCCTCTTTTACAATTTTTAATATTGCATTTCTTATCATTATTGACAACCAACATACCTACCTTTAACTTTATCCCCACATTCATTAGTTTTAGTTTAATCTTTTAGAAGTTACTTATTTGAAAAAGTTGAAGAAGCTTGTATTTTATCATTTTGCCCATCATTTGCCAATTAATTAAATCAAATGTCTTTTCTTTTTCTTTATTTTTACCACTACTTTTCACGTCTTTTTTTCATAAACTAGTTATATAAAGGTTATATGGAATCTTCATCATTAATAGGCGCATAATTAATATGATCTTATTGAAATGCATGTACTACTACCTCAAATATGTGTTTTGGTGTTTAATCATCATCAATAAAAATATAAAAAGGGAATATGACTTAACATTTGTTTAAATTGCTTTCATAATTAAAGACAATTAATCATTGAGATTTTTTCTTAATTAGACTAAATATTAAAAGTATTTGCAAATGTAGCTACTAAAAAAATATTAGCAAAGAAGAAATTTTGTTAAATGCATTATTAATTACCTAAATTGTCATTTATAACAATACCCTCTTTAATTAATTTTTTTGTTTCCAAATTATTAATCATTTTAGAAAAACTCCCACATTCCACACCCAATTTTAGCGTGCATTTATTACGAAAATTAAAGAAAAAATATACGAAAAAAGATACTACCCATTCATTTATTTTCTTCTGAATTTTCCGTCATTTTGTCTTCTTCTTGGATTTCTCCAGAAAAAACTCTATGGTTGCACAGTCTTGACGGTGTTTCGATGTTCTTGCGATTGACGATAAGAATCGAGAACCCAACGAAAGACGAACTAAAGGTCATCATACGGTAGGTTTACAGTTATGTTTAGTTTTTATGGTTTTTTAAATACAGTCAATCTGATGTTCGACAGTGGGGAGTGAGGGGATTCTAAGGATATGAGTGTTGTAGTCTTGGAATTTTGTAATAATCGTCAATAAATTAGAGGGTAATGTAGTTTTTGTATTAAATTAAATGGGTTGGTAAATGCATGTACTATATAGTGGTTGTTGGATAGGATTTTAAACTATATATATAGGGGGATTATGGAGTCATGAGTTAAGTAGTGTAACGACATGGATTTTTGATACAGCTCTCCAGGTACGATTTTCGATTAGATTGGTGGGTTTGTTGGGTCGTTATTGACATTTTAGCTTTAAAGGGTAATTTGGTAAATTCACCCTTGGAGTCAGTTTAATGATTTATTAAGCTTCAGGATTATTGTTGTGTTTTCAAGGCTTGGAGGGTTATTTATGCAATTTTGGAATGACTGCCACGTGTCCAAGTTAGGGGTTTCAAATCGATCGATCGTTTTGAGTTGTCGCCACTCATTCATCGTTTCGTTAAGAGGAAAAGCCAGAGAGAGAGAGTTATTGATTATTATCCATCGACCTTCTCCTTCAACTTCTTCCCCTTCGATCTTCGTCGATTGCCACCAATCGCTTGACCCTTTCGTGACGCACGGTCCTGCACTCACGCCTTCGTTCACAGCCGCGCACCTGCTCATATCTGCGATCCCACACCAGCGCTGCAACCGATACCGAGCCGCTCCCCTACGAAGCCCCGAGCACGTCGCAACATCGTGTTCCGTCCAAAGCCCCAACGCCCAGCCCATACACATGCCCCACCTGCAGTGCCCGCGTCTTCGCTAGCTCAGCTGCGCCTGCTCGCTTTCGTAGTAGCGATCCACATCGCAGCCCTGCGTATACATTCGCTTGTCTGTCTGCAGCAGCAGTTGCACGACGTCCCTGAACAGTCGGCGTCGTGCGCTCGATCCTTGCTAAATAGTAGAGTGGTGGTGAGTTAGCCCGCGTGTTCTGTAGCTTCATTTAGAGTGCTGCCCGTGTCGAGATCTTTGGTAATTTTTTATTCCTTGGGTTCCTGCTTGTTAAGGATTGGATAAATTAGTAAATATATTATAATTTTTTGTTTAGGTTGTGTGTGTTGTTCGTGGTTGGTATTTGCAGCTCAAGAAGGATTTATTTTGTATCTATTTTCATGTAAGGATTCCTTGTCGTGGGTTGTGTAGACCTACGCTTGTGTTCATTGATTGCATCTGTACTGTATGTATTTTTTATTTCTCATGTTTAGAACTCATGCATGTGTTATGTAATGACCTGACTGTTAGGGTTTTGGCATGTAGCTCATTAATGTTTCTGTTATGTAGAATCCTGATAGGATGACTGGTATTCTTGTATGATGAGTATGTTGTGATCTGACGAGAGCTTAGCATGTAGCACTCCTAGATTTAAGTTGTTAGGTTGTCATCATCTAGAGGCTGAGAGGACACGGTGTACAGTTGTCCCCACGGGTCCAGATCGGTGAGGATTTATTCCTGCCCCCGGCAGTCGGGGATTGAGTTGTGATGCACTCCTCCAATGAAGCCTCGTTTGTAGTTTTCTAATGAGATCTTTTCCTTGGCTTAAGCCTTTTATGGAATGATCCTTACCTTCAGGCATTGGGTGTGAACAGGCTAGCACAGTTGGGTTTCGATGGCCTCCCATCATCTGTGGATCAATGGACACCTTTTCTTGTAGTTAGGCATGTGGACTTGAATCGGCGTAGTTTGTGTAGGCATGCATTTACCCCAGTTTGAAGTAGAATGCAGTGTTGGTGCACACACATTAGATGCCGAGAGGATGACTCCCTCTGGCTGATGTTATCAGTACACCATTCTGTCGAGTTTAGAGCCAGGCACTTGGGTACTCCCTCAAGTGTCAATGATCGGCATAGAGGGCTAATCAATTAACCGAGAGTTAGAGACTCTCGAGGTATTAGGAGTTATGTTGATAACACATGATCAACATAAAGGGCTAATCAATTAACCGAGAGTTAGAGACTCTCGAGGAGGAGTTATGTTGATAACTCATCCTGAGATCTATTGGTTGTTTGTACTGCTTATTGCTAGGATGCTAGATGATGTGTTGCTTACGTATTGACCCCGACTGAGGTTTCTTATTGAGTACCTTCGTACTCACCCTTATTCTAAGGTTTTCCACTATATAACTTGGGAAAACATCGGGATAGCTAGAGGAGGCGTTGATGGATCATGGGAGTCCGTTGTATTCATCTATTTTTTCATTTGTTTTATTGATTCAACTTGATGTTAGGAATGATTCATTATTTCAAAATGTTTCTAATAATCTCTAACCAGAGGCTTTACTATGTTTAAACTCTTGGCTTGTTGGAACGGTTCTATAGTTGAATAAAATACGTTAGTTGTTTTCAGTTTTCTATTATAGTCATATTTAAATCATGCATGTTGAGTAAAAACCGGGTCTAAGACTATTTTAGAAGTCGGGTTCTTTAGGTAGTCCAAATGCATGTACTGTATAGTGGTTGTCGGACAGGATTTTAACTTTTTGTTCTTAATTTTTTCAATTTTTTTACTTTATTTTGTATACTACAGTCGGTATAGTTGAATGGGTTGTATTTATTAATCAAGGTATTAAAATGGTGAAAACATGGAAAGGGGGGATAGGACACAAAGGCTTGTAAGAGCTGTACATGAAGCAAATACAGAAGGGGCATGTAGAGTAATTGTACCTTTTAGATTTTATTTTGAGGTATGTAAAGGTTTGTTTGAAATATACTATATGGAATAAACTATTACTAATCTAAATTATACGGAGGGAAAAAAGAAAGTTGGAGTTAAGAAAGGAGTTTATTGTACTGTGGAGAAACATGAAACAATTTGAGTTAGCTTTGTCTGTGATATATGTTTACTATAAAGTACATTTATGCATATACCTGTTTAGAAAGTTTGTTTTTTGGATGTCAGATTAAACATGGGGATGTTTTATCAAGTGATTATGCATCTGGTTCATTGTTGTACATTGGTGCGATATTTACAGTACTATTAATATGGTGATTTAATTTATGCCATACTGGAATAGGTGTAATTGATTGTTTTTCTATGAGTGATTGATGCAGTTGAAAGGCAGGAGCTATTCTCTAATACACAACATGAAAAGAAGGCAGTGGCTATTATCTATACACAACATGCAAAGAAGGCAACGAGGAAGAAAAAGCCATAGAAAATCATGCGATCTCCTTTCATATCTAAGTTTGAGTCGGCAGAAGAAAAAAAAAGTAGAAAATGTAGAAGATAAAGAAAATATGCAATTTGTGGATCCTTCAAATTTCCAAATCCTTTCCCATCTTGCAATTTAGAATAGTTATTTTACTATTATTTTTATCAAGGTTATTGTTTTGAAGGTTTAGAATCTTGTTAACTTTGTGTGTTGAACTTTGTTTATTCAGCTTAAGAACGTTTATTTTTTTTTCATAAAAATCATGTTCTTAATAATTTCTTAGAGGTTCTGTAACAACTAAAACAACATAGTACGTAAGTTGTCAATTTCACACAGTACATTTTTAAGATATAGGAAGAGTGCACATTTCTAAGAAATAGAGGCGTAATGTTTATGATGGTTTGGGGTTAAAACACTTAATTATTGATGTTGAAAGATAGTTACTATTAAAACTGTCTAAATGTAATTGAGTGTACGAACAATTTAACACGACTGTATAGTAATCATTGTATTTTCAATACTTTATGTAAAATTTTTTGATATAGATACTCGTATTGTGCAATCATATATGTTTGTTATAGTGAAGAAATAGTTATGATGGTTTGTGGTAATGAAGCTGTTAGAATGAGTTAAACTGTACGAACAATTACACAAAAGTGTATATTACACCATTTTGATATTGAAACTGTACTAAATCTACATAGCTAGAGAAACGTATTGTTGGAACAAAAAACAAACAGTATTATTATGAAAATTCAATATTGAAGTAAATAACAAAGTCTTGTTGATAATAAAATAAAAACTTAAAAAGTGTTCCATATGATATAAAATATTAAAATCTAAAATTCATCATTGGGTGAATGTGTTCCTACAGATTTTCCTATTGTCCTAGTTGTCCACACCGACCACGTTTGAGGCATTATTTTACCTCCAATGATGATTTCATACACTGCTTTGGTCAACCTATTAGTAGATGTGAGCCTTTTATCCTGTATGTGTGGTGGTACTTCTCAATGTTCTTTTGGTTCTAATAGGAGTACAAGTTCTGGATACGTATTCCTTAATGTTTCTGTATGATATTATTTTGAAACATTCTCTGTAGAAGGAAACTTTTGTGTAGTAACACGACACAAGCACGAGCACACGATATTCCAATTAAGTCATACTCTCTACGAGTACAACTTCTTTCTTAAAAGTTAGCATGATATTGTTGGATGTCGTACAAAACTTGATATTGAAGTTGGTCTATATGATGTACCTGTTTTATGTTTAAAATATGTAAGGAGTTAGAAATGATACACTAAACTTATGACATTACCATACAATACATAGAGTAAATACCATATATGCATGAAACTTACGACAATATAAGGAGTGCATGGGTCGAGATATACTTCAGATACTTCATAATTATGGTACATCTCATTTTTATTCCATTGAAAATTATGTCAAATGCGGATATGGATGGTTGTAGAGCCTTTGAGAAAAATATATACAATATTAAACACATGTCTAAATAATACGGTGTAGTAATATATTTCATTAAGATACATGTATAAGCAAGATGATGTTGCAAAATGAAAATGTATTGTATACAATATGAGAATGAATGATGGATTGGATATGAATAAAGTGAAATATTAAAGGTACTATATAAATTATACAATACATAGTATGTAATATGTAAACATATAGAGTACTGTGTACAATATATAATAAATTATATGTGTGTAAAATGTAGTATAGGAGTACATGGCTGATTAGAATGTTATAGAGATATGAGCATGGAAGATGGATTTTATATAGATAAATGCAAAGTAATGGTGCTACGTATTCTGGTATTGCAAAGATGAAAGGGAATAAAGACATACCATATTGTACAATCTGAGACATATCGAATTGAGATAATGGGAGAATGCTCAGAAAATGTTTATGCAACGTACAGATTTCTAGAAAAAAAAACATATAGAAAACGGACGAAATTTGCACAGTACAGGTCGAAGGATTGAATGTTTTACAATGGATGACAGCTACCATCTGATCGGAATAACACAATGGTCATCGAACTGTATCGAGGTCACCAAAATGTATAGAGGATGAAGATAATGAATTGTATCTTGGGTGGAGGTTGAAAGACTGAAGAATAAACGTAACATAAACCTTGAAAAATAAATGAAATTTCCTAATTAATGAGGTGAGAGATTTGCAAAAATAAATGAGAAATTGGTTATATTGATTTGTAATTTTATATGTTATGAATTTCCTAATTATTGAAAGTTTGACTATGGCATTAAAGATTTAAAAAGAATGAAATAAATCCATTAGAGGGCAAAATGAGATTTATAAAAAAAATATTAAATTCATAATTTATAAAATAAAATTAAAAATGAAAAATAAAAGTTGGTTGCCTATTATTGCAAATATTTTTGAAACTGGTATATTTAGAACAATTTATCTTAATCTAATCATTTGTGTGTGTGTGTGTTTTGCTTTTTTTTTTTGTAATAAATGACTTAACCATCTATTTTCTACCTATGATGATTGTTGATAACTCTTAAGAATTGAGAGTTAAAGTAGGTAAAAAGAATATATTTTCATAAGAAGTTGCTAATATTTAATGAAATCAATATTGAATTTCGCCCTATCATACCAATGTTACGCTTAAATGAAACATCATTTAGTTTTCTGATTATGATGCATTTTAGAGTTTCACTATAGCGAAATATGCTTGAATGTATGTAAATATGTAAGTGTTAAACAGAATTGATACTTTCTAGTTTGTCTACAACATTCCTGATGGAGCGAAGCGAAATCCACACAAGAAGGAGTTCGCGCCAGCAAACGACAGCCCACAAGCGTGCCTTGAAGATATCTAACACAGCAGCATAGCATGAAGAATCACCAAGGACTTTGCAATAGTGAAGTTTCCAATGAAAGAAGATGCTCGAGAAATAAGAGAAGCCAAGGACGCTCTGACAATCGACAATACGGATCGTGGAGCAGAAATGACAGAATAAAGCAGTCCTTAGACTGAAAAGCATTCGCAGAGAAACTTTAAGCATTGTCAGGATCGTGGAGCAGGCCTTGTCGCTAAGAGCTAGAGTATAAATAGATGCTTTCTCCTTGAGAGAAAAATATCACCCTTTCTTGGGTCGATCACCCATTCTTAGAGAGTTTTCGTCGAGCCAATATCCGATCAACTTTCCTTAGTTTAGCTGTAGTTTAGTTATTTTGTTTTTATTCCAGTTGTTTTCTAGTTTAGCCTTAGCATAGTTGTAGTTAGCCAGAGTGGAGAGTTTTGCTAGAGCCAAATCAGAGTTGTCTTTACGATTCTGACCAGGCTTCTTCTTAACTTTCTTCCTCCCTTTACTACTTTCGTTTATTTCCGCTTTAGCATAACTTTTGTAGCAACGTTGTGGTTTTTTTGTTTTAGTGAAGTTGAACTTTTGATTTTACATTGCCTTCCATTTAATTGTTGTTATGAGTAGCTAAGTTTAGTCATTGGAAGAAATCAGGCAAGTAGGAGCAGTTCGCCTAAGCGAAGTGGTAGCGAGATGTCAAACTATTTATGCATGTTATTTTAACTCATAATACATTTAGTCAGACAACCATTTTTATGCCTCTATTTTGCATTCGAGAGAATAGGAATAGAGCGTTCTTGCATGTATAGCATTAAGATTATCAAGCTTGCTTAGAGATAAGATTGCTTGCGAATTAAAGAACTCTTAGAGATAAGGTTCGCCTAGTGCTATTTTGCTTAGTGTTAGTGGTGTTTGAATTCGAGAGAACCGAACCAGGAGCTCGAGAGAGCCAGAGAAAATCCGTGAGTAGTTTGCTTCTTAGCTTGATGTTGTTTCACCCAAGTGAAACTCTCCGAAAAGTCTTATTCTCCTTCCGATGTATTTCACTTAGTTCAACTTACATTACATTTATTTTGCCTAGTTTAATCTCGCCACAACAACTTCCACCCGCTACTTGACTTTCTTAATTTCGCTTAAGCATGATATTAACAACTAATCCCTATAGAGATGAATTTTATTTACATTAAAACTTGCTACAACAAGACTGTGTATACTTGCACATTCTTTAGGAAATATACACACACATTTCGCTTGAACTGAAGTAGAAGTTTCGCTTTAGCAAAACTTTGGACAAGCCACGTTATCATTATTCTTTAATTATTATTATTTTAATTGTGGTGTGTTGGTTTCGACCAAACAAGTTTTTGGCAGTTTCCGGGGATTAGTGTCATTAATTTTTGTTTAAGTGTTAATTTTGAAAGTAGTGCTTAATTAAAAGAGTGAGTAATTGATCTTTGCCTTTATTGTAGGTGTATGTATCGTAGCGTTGGAATTCATAGGTTATTTTGGCAAGAGCAGAAAAAAAAAATTCTAGAAAGATTCAAGAAGATGAATAATTTTTATGACTCCGTCTATCCGAGTCACTATGCTGATGAGATGTCTGTTCAACAAAACCAACCATGGGATTTCAATTTCTCGCCTAACCCTAGTTTCGAAGAGCAAAACTTTGCTACTCCACACTTCACCCAAGCGAACCCCTCATGGGGAGAATCAATAGCTGAATTAGCTTGGCAGGAGAAGAATTTTTCAACGTTTACCCAATTGAGCTTTGAGAGTTACGATTTGTGTGGAGACAGCCACATTTGTGAATACTGCCCTAACAATTTTGGTTTGACAATGTATGTAGAGATCTCGAGAAATGATATACAACAGAGCGAGTACTATGTGAATGCTTATACTGACAAAAAAATGAATGATCCATTCGATTTTTGCATTCAACATCAGTAAAGTATTACCATAATGGAAATCTTGAATTCGTTTCAGATTATGATTTAGACAGTGCCTCAACGAACCATCATTTTGTTCCTATAGTTGAATCACCTTTGGAGATCTTTATTAGAAAATCCATGGCCGAGAACGAGTTTATCCTGAAAACCCATCAACACTTAACTCCTAAGTTAGCCGATTATGAGTATGCCCTAGTGGAAGCTTCAACGAATGCTCAATTAGTTCAGCAGCCTTTGTTTGAGCATAATCAGGACACCTTTTTGGAAAGTCTAATTAAGGCATCCATGGCTAAATTAGACAGTACCCTTCAAAGCCAAGATGATCTCTTGAGAAATTTAAAAAGCGTCTCGCTGGAGCGTAATACTCTGGAAGTATCTAATTCAGCCTACAATTCAACCAGCTCTAACATTGCGCTGAAAGATCTGTTTAGAGCAAGCATAGCTAAACTGGGCGAACCCAAGGAAAAGTAAAGTTTCGCTAATATGATGGCCAAAGCAACTTATGAGTACGAGGCCATGGAGAAGGAAAGTTTCGCTGAAACATTTGAAGAAACGAAATCTGAGCAGAATCTTGTGGACGAGCCTAAGGAGGAAACTTTCGCTATAACATGGAAAAATTATGAGCCTTCGAGCGAAGAAGAATAGACGGAAGTAGAATCAAAAGACGTATGTTTCGCGAAAGCGAATGTGATCGAAATGTTCGCTGAAGCCAATGAGGAAGCGAATTTTGATCAAGAGCCTACTATAGAGGAAAAGGAATCCATTGTTAAAGATCTGTCTCAAAAGCCTCGAAATGAAAAAAAGGATTCAAGGAGAATCTTGCCACGCTAGAAATTTCGTCACCACCATGCCCTTAAAGATCTATGATAAAGGGGAATGATGAAGTAAGCAACAATGACCTTTCGGTGGAGCAATACCAAGAAAATGGCAAGATTCAAGCGAAAGCCTTGGTGATCGAGGTAAGCACAATTGCTTAATGTGTAAATATTATATGTTTGCTTCTGGTCTCTATCATTGGGAAATCCACGAAGTTAATTGAGAACCAAAGAAGGCTCAAGCAAGTCATCAAGGATGGGAACCACAGTATCATCTGGCCTTTCGCTGGAAAGCCTTCGCTGGAGCAAAGGTATTATCTAAGTTAATTTCATAAGAATTTCTCCAAGCCAGATTAGTAAATTTACCTTGCAATAATTTCGTCTTTATTAGTTTTATTTGTATAGTTGTAGTTTTCCTTGTTTTATTGTTTACATTTTGCTAAATTAAAGAAGTCAGATTCGGAAATTTATTTTCCCTCGCTAAGTCACTATAGGATAGGTTCCGCCGGAGCAAAGTAACGAAGTAGTGAGGTCACGTCATAACGTCAGCAGATCGTATACGCATGTTTTTAACCCCAGCACGTGGCATTAATCGCCTGGTGCCAAGTCGACACGTGTCAATCCGAAATTCAATCCTGCGGTCCAGGCTTTGCCATTCGAAATTTGACGATTTGCCTCCCAAGAGTAATCATTACGCGCAAAATTCGACACATGTAAATTGCCCTTTCCCTTCTCATTTTCTCTTTTCACGCTCTCGATTCCTCCTTAATCTCTAGAATCTCTAATTTTCGCAAATGCTTGCTAATTTTTACCATCCTCAACAAGTTTTTTTTTTTAAATGACCTCTCGAACTCCAATCAAACCCAACCTCATGAAGAAGGTGGGCCCACACAAGTCCGCGGCAGCAAGAGTAGCACTTTTGGGGAAGTTCGCCGCGAAGAACAGAGCGGCCGATGCGACTCCTGATAGAAGAGTCAAGCAAAAGATCTTGCTAAAGCGATCAGCAGGAGCTAGCACGCTGGCGAAGCCCGTTCTGAAGATACCCTCTGTTGGGCCTTCTGTGGGAAAGACAGAGAGGGTGACAGTGAAAAATCTAGCGACAAGGGTTGTGGGGTCATCAGAAAATCCGTCGTTGGTGGTTGAAGCGAAACAACCCACGAAAATTGAGAAAGGGAAGAAGGCAGCATAAATCCTCGCTGTTTGGCCAAAGCGAAAGGAAGAGCTAGTCGCCACAGAGAAAAATGTTTGCAAACTACCTTTCGAAGAAGCGACGCAGCAAAACAAATAAGTAGAGCCTCCGCTTGACTCAAAGGACATAGCTCCTCTACCTACCAAACAAGCGAAGCTGGCTGCGGTAGCATTAGTAAAATAGATGTTTGGGGACTAGATTTGCGAGAAAGACTCATAAAATAATCTAGATGCTTCGCCCTAACGGTCAGAGGAAGGCGAAGAAGAGCTTGTGAGAAAGGCAAGGCTCTTGTAGCCCGTTGAGTGGAGTGGCTGGACGCTCACGGGAGATCTGGGCGCGATGCAGGCACTGGCGACGAGCGGGCGCGAGGGCTGCTAGGCTGGTGCGTGCGGCATACCGCAACGGACCTCTGGCGATCTGGCGTCGCGGCGAGGGCGACGGGTCGGGCGATCCGGCCGGGCGCGATCTGGGCTCTTTGCGCGCGCGATAGGGGGACGATGGGGCTGCTGGCTGGGGCTTCTCTCGGCTAGCTGCAACCAAACACAAACACGCACACACTTCTAACCACTTGGCCAACCAACATATCAATCGGAGAAGGAGAAAAAGAAGAAGACGAAGGACCTTACCGGAAAGACGATCGGACCTCGGGGCTGCAAGAGAGCAAGGATTCGGCTTGGGGGAGCTAGGGAGAAATGCTTGGGCGGCCAAGGAGATTTTGGAGAAGAAGACCCAAAACCTACATTTCTTTTCTTTTAATCAAATGCACCAAAACTCCAAAGATCCAAGGTTAACTAAGATATGTCGCGGAAAGAGTAACAAGAGCTCCTAATAGCTCATCTGGCACACATCCCAACAGGCTTTCCTGGAGACCCGGGTTCAAATCCCAGCTGCAACACAAATTTGAAAACCCCGCAAGGGAACTAGCCCTACAACCACTATACAAGCTAGAGATCATCTTCTCATTAACAAATTGCCAAGAACATCAACAAATGGTGGCTCTCAATTGTGAATCATCTCTCTCCAATGGGTTAAACTCGTTAAACTCTACAAATGGATTTATATAGCTCCACCAAAAACCCACAATGCTAAACCAAACATTTAACCCAAAGTTAAATTCTCAACCATGGTTAGGTTAAGAGAAGTCACCAATTACAAATTACGCTCTTGGAAAACATAACATAAAATACATAACATAAAATGATAGGTACTATTCATTAAAAAAACATTATATGATATTTTGAACGAAATCTCTACCTATTAGCTTTTTGTTTTTTCAAATCCAACTTCTAAAATGTACACTTTTAAAAATTAAAAAAATCTACAAAATTTGCAAACTTATATCAACTCAATATTTTTCTTCATACAAACATAGAACAAAGATCGGCACCGACTAGATATGGGATGACGTTGGGCCGGTGATTAGTTTCTCCGTCCTTGCCACCAAACTTAATCTCATCCCCGCAAAATTTACCTTTTTTTGTGGAGATCAAGTTCTCGAGAGGAATTTATTTTTGTTCATTTTGATTTTATTTTTATTCTTTTTTAGATTATAATCTTAAATAAATAAATTTTGTTTGAAAATATCTATAAATTTCATTTGAATATATAATTTTATTATAAAAAAATTTTTTGTCTAAAAATTAAAGTAATAAAATGAGAGAAAAATAATTTTTAATAAAAATAAAATAATAATAAAATTATAAACAGAGTGAGGATCAAATAAACGGGGATAAAGAATACATTTAAGTTCCTGACCCTATTTAGCTCACGAGAAATTTCTTCTCCCTATCCATGATTCATTTTCCGCTTAAATGGGAATTCCCCACTCTGTTACGAAAAAATCGGTGCGGAGTCAATAAATTAACATCTCTAGCACCAACAAAAATATATTTGAAGGGGCTTGGGTGATGTTTTTAAATCTATTTTTAAGTATTATTATTGATGGTTGTTGACAAAGAAATTTCGACCAGTCATAGATCGCCACGTCATTATCCCAAATTTAATGGCGAAATAAAATTAAATTTTGAGACAATATTTCTCAAAATTGATTTGGACCAAAATTTGGTTTATCTCGAATTTGGGTCAAAATTAAACCAGACCAAAGTTCATTTAGTGAACCGAACCAAAAAATCCAAATCCAAAATACTGAACCCAAGGGCTTGGGCCTGGGCCTGGCCCAAGCCCATGGTCATAGGAGCTCTATAAATAGAGGAGCTCTCTTTCATTTGAGGGGGTCAAAATTTGAAGCTCTAGAGAGAATTCCACCAAATCGAAGACTCTCCAAATTTCCAAGGATCAAACAACCTTTGAAATCCACTTCAAGAGCAACCAAATACGAAGAACGCTCATCCTATTCTTCAAATCAAGAACATACATTCAGAGAGAAAGAATAAGAGGATCAAGCATAGAGATCGAACCACTTTCGCACAAACTCATCTAAAATTCAAGTTCAACTCCACGAAACCAAATTTCTCCAGAAATCTCATGTGAACAAATTGGCACGCCCAGTGGGATCATCTCTACCTCTCATCTCAATTTCTTGCATAAATTAAGCAACCATGTCTGGAAAGCCACGTCAAAGACCGCTGCTCCAGAAGGCTCAATCAAAGGAAGAAACTCTACCACGAAGGTGCCTGCTCCAAGAAACTACACTGGACCTATCACGCGTAGTCGTTCTAAGTCCGTCAAAAGCAATGAACCTCAAGTAACACCAGATGCGATCGCAAAAAGAATCGCAGGACTACTAGAGGGGACCTCTGATGAAATCGTCGTCAAGGATAACCCATTGTTCGACCAAGTCAATCATACTGTTGATCAACCAAAGGAGACATCTAATCCTGATGTGATGTCTGTTATGATGGCTGGTGATGGAGGCGATGATCGAATGGCAGAGTTTGAAAGAAAGCTCGAGCAGATGATGAAAACAATTGAGGAAAGAGACTTAGAGATCGCTTACCTCAAAAATCAAATGCAGAACCGAGAGACGGCTGAATCAAGCCAGAGTCCACATGAGAGAGTTAATGATAAAGGAAAGAACCATTTCTTTGAGGCACAACCACAACTGCACTCAACCTCAGTCGCTTCTTTATCTGTCCAACAGCTACACGACCTAATCACGAACACTATTAAAGCTCAAGGTGGTGGGCTAGTTCAAAGTTCTCTTTTGTACTCCAAGCCATACACAAAGAGAATAGACAACTTAAGAATGCCTGCAGGATACCAACCGCTTAAGTTCCAGTAGTTTGATGGAAAAGTCAACCCCAAACAGCATGTTGCTCATTTCGTAGAGACTTGTGAAACCGTTGGAACTCGAGGAGACCTTCTCGTCAGGCAGTTTGTCCTAACGTTAAAGGGGAATGCGTTCGACTGATATACTAATCTTGAAGCTAAAACAATAGATAGCTGGGAAGAGTTGGAGAGAGAGTTCCTTAACCGGTTCTATAGCACGAGACAGACTGTCAGCATGATAGAATTAACAAATGCGAAGCAGCGAAAGGGCGAGCATTTGGCTGTCGACTATATTAACCGCTATGCGAGCTCTAAGTCCGGATCAAAAAAGATCGCCTCACCAAACGTCCGCGATCGACATCTCGTATCCAGGGCATGCATTGGGGACTTCTATACATCTTGAAGGGAATCAAGCCTCGCACCTTTGAGGAGCTGGCCACTCGAGCTCATGATATGGAGCTGAGCATTGACGCAAAGGGAAACAAAGATTCTCTGGTCTTAGAAACCCGTAGGAAAAGAAGGATTTCAAGCCCACATAAAAAGTTACAAAAAATATGGCAAAGGAGTCAATGACCATCGGGGCAACTCCATTAAAGTTTTCCTCAAAAGCAAAGGAAACAAAAGCTGAGAAACGACCAGTTGTATAGCAACGACGTCGCCTAACGCTTCAGGAAAGACAAGAAAAAGTCTATCCATTTCCAGACTCTGATGTTGCTGACATGTTAGAGCAACTGCTGGAAGAAAAACTCATCCAGTTGCCTGAATGCAAGCGTCCCGAGGAGTTAGGCAAGGTAAATGATCCTAACTACTGTAAATACCATCGCGTTGTCAGCCATCCCATCGAGAAATGCTTAGTTATGAAAGAGTTGATGCTGAGATTGGCTAGAGAAAAGAAAATTGAGCTGGACTTAGAGGAAGTAGCTCAAGCAAATCATGCCGCTAAGGTTTTTCAGCCTAAAATACAACCGCTCAAGGTTGCAACACTGTGTTGGTCTCGATACTTGATTCAATTCGGCTCCCTTGAGCCAGTTTTTGTTCAATGTCAAAGAAGATCCTCGGACCACAACTTTCAGGCAGAAAATCAACAAGCTCCCATCCAAGAAAGATGTATTTTAGAGCCAACCGTAGATGAGAATGAAGGTTGGACTGTTGTAACCCGTCGCACGAAACAAAAACAAACTTATGCTCAGAAAGAGTCACGCAGATTTCAAGAGTCGAAGAGGAAGAGATTGCCTAAGAAACGAGACAAAAGATGTGTAAGGAAATCTAAGCCCATTATAGAGGAGAACGAGGATTTTCTACGAGCACATCATGCTATAACGTTGGCTGATTTCATCCCGAAGGAATTTTTGCGTGAAGGAAAAGATGAAGTGATAGACATTGCTACATGTCATGCAGTTTGCACAAGTGATGACTCAGCGAGCTCTTCAAAAGCTGTCATTGAGCCTAAAGCTACGTCTTTCTTCAACATAGAGGATTTGACATCACTCCCCCAAGCAGACAAAAGCTCTCTTATTGAGGCATTGTTAGACTCAAGTAGCGAAGACGTCAAAATACCTGCAATTGGGGCACACGGTTCGACGTGCATGTCCATAAGTTTCACAGACGATGATCTGTTGTTGGGATCAAAGCCTCACAACCGCCCTTTGTACGTCTCGGGCTATATACGAGAGCAAAGAATTGGACGAATCCTCATTGATAATGGGTCGGCTGTCAACATAATGCCAAAGGTAACCTTGAAGCAACTAGGCATCTCCATGGAAGAGCTTTCTGATAGCAAGTTATTAATCCAAGGCTTCAACCAAGGTGGACAATGGGCGATTGGCATGATACGGCTTGAGGTCATCATTGGCGAGTTGAGTGCAGATGCTTTGTTCCATGTTATAGATTGTAAGACAACATATCGACTACTATTGGGACGACCCTGGATTCATGAAAACCGAGTTGTTACTTTCTCGTTGCATCAATGCTTTATGTTTTACCAAGACGGGGTTAAGAAAGTAGAAGCTGACACAAATCCGTTCTTGGAGGCCGAGTCTCATTTCGCCGATGCAAAATTCTATGCAAAGAACGAGACTGTGGAGAAAACAGTGCCACATGAGGTCCCTGCGATAAAAGAGAGTGAAAAAGCTAAGCTAAAACAAGAGGCCGACATAAAAAAGAAATGGGTAGTGAGAGAAGAAAGGTCATGCCCTGTAAAGATAGAGGCTTCAACGAGTCCAGTAGCTTCTAAGGCTCCAAAAGATGAGAAACTTCCAACTTCACCCATCTTACGCTATGTCCCTATATCCCGACGAAAAAAGGGTGAAACACCTTTCACCGAATGTTCTAAAAATTTGAAAGTAGGTGATATTAAAGTATTGAGGGAAAGTTTCACCACTCCTTTGACAAAGATGAAAAAGCAATGGAGTCAGAGGAGCGAAGAAGATGAGAAGAAGGTGGTTTTGCCTGAGAAACGCACAAGCGATGGATTTGACCCCAATGCGTACAAACTTCTGGCTAATGCAGGATATGATTTCACGACGCATACCGAGTTCAAACGCCAAAGTATATTTGATGACCAAGCCGAGCTTTCTTCGACACAAAAGAAGCTGTTGAAGAAAGGTTACACTCTACCAACGTCAAGAAAAGGACTTGGATATAAGTCACCTGAACCAATTCGCATAACAAGAAGAGATAAAGAAAAGATGGAAGATGCCAACCACATAACAATTCAAGAGGTTGAAGAATAAAAGAAAGAGAAGAATGTCGGTCGCAAGGTACCCGCCCTTAAACGCATTGGATCATCAACTTCTCGCATTTCTGCACTTCAAAGGTTGGGTACGGTAACAGGAAAAAATAAAGAAACATCTGTTATCACCAATAAGATGAAACCCTCAATCTTCAACAGATTAAGTAGGCCCGTAGAGGAAAAACAAACTCTATCTTGGGGTGGAGTGCGACCACCCATCTTTCAAAGGTTAAGCAGACAAGCAAAGGGAGAGGAAGATACAAGCTCAACTATAGATATGTCCCGACAATCAGTTTTTCAAAGATTAAACTTAACCACGACAAAAGACTGAAGGTATCCCAAGTCTGTGTTTGACCGAATCTCTCATGAAAGCTTAGGGAGAACTGTCAAAGATAACTTACCGAGCAAGATAAGGAGCAACAAAGATATCTGCAGTGGTGTTCCATCTCGCATGAAGAGAAAGATGTTTGTTACCATTGAAACTGAAGGTTCATTGAGAGTAAAGCAGCGTGATGTTGTCTTCACTAATCTGGGAAAAGAGAAAACAAAACAAGAAGAAAGCAAGACTTTATGTCACCACATCACCGTCCTAGAAGAGACAGAGGTTGAGGTAGGTGAACAAGATGCTGATGAAGCACCACTCCTGTTAGAAGATGACATTCAATCCACGGTAGATGAGCTTAAAGAAATAAATCTTGGCACAGAAGACGATCCGCGCCCAACTTTCATAAGCACGTTACTTACGCCCGAGGAAGAGACCGGGTATTTACGTCTACTTATTACATACAAGGACATCTTCGCCTGGTCATACAAGGAAATACCGGGACTTGATCCAAAAGTTGCAGTCCATCATCTAGCTGTTAAACCTGGATCTCGACCGATCAAGCAAACTCAACGGCGATTTAGACCAGAACTTATCCCCCAAATAGAAGTCGAAGTAAATAAATTGATTGAAGCTGGGTTTATCTGTGAAGTAAAATACCCAACATGGATCGCTAACATTGTTCTAGTAAGAAAGAAGAATGGACAACTTCGTGTCTGTGTTGATTTTCGCTATCTAAACAATGCATGCCCAAAGGATGATTTTCCATTGCCTATTACAGAAATCATGGTTGATGTCACTACGGGACATGAAGCTTTATCTTTCATGGATGGATCATCAGGCTACAATCAGATAAGGATGGCTCTTGAAGATGAAGAATTGACTGCCTTTCGAACTCCAAAGGGAATATACTGTTACAAGGTCATGCCGTTCGGACTGAAGAATTTCGGTGCAACCTATCAGCGAGCAATGCAGAAGATTTTTGATGATATGCTGCATAAAAATGTTGAATGCTATGTTGACGACTTCGTCGTTAAATTTGTAAAGCGACGAGATCACTTAGAGGAGCTTAAGGTAGTATTCGATCGACTAAGAAAGTATCAGCTGAAGATGAATCCTCTCAAATGTGCATTTGGAGTTACTTCGGGAAAATTTCTAGGGTTCATCGTGAGACATAGAGGAATTGAGATAGATCAGTCCAAGATTGATGCAATACAAAAGATGCAGCCGCCAAAGAATTTACACGAGCTTAGAAGTCTTCAAGGGCGCCTAGCTTACATAAGAAGGTTCATTTCAAACCTAGCTGGTAGATGTCATCCTTTTCAAAGATTGATGAAGAAAGGAGAAATCTTTGAGTGGGATGAGGCATGTCAAAATGCTTTCGAAAGCATAAAGAAATATTTTCTTAACCCTCTTGTCTTGGGCGCCCCTATAGCTGGAAAACCATTGCTTTTGTACATCACCGCACAAGAACGATCATTGGGGGCATTATTTGCCCAGGAAGAAGAAGGTGGAAAAGAGCGAGCACTATATTACCTAAGCCGAACTCTCACATGAGCAGAACTAAACTACTCTCCCATTGAGAAGATGTGTTTGGCTATTTTCTTCTCCATCGATAAGCTAAGGCATTACATGCAGACGTTCACTGTACGTTTAGTTGCAAAAGCAGACCCAATCAAATATATTTTGTCCCGACCGATAATTTCAGGACGTCTGGCTAAATGGGCGGTTCTTCTTCAACAATACGACATTGTTTACGTCCCACGTAGCTATGAAAGGACAGCATTGGCAGACTTCTTAGCAGACCACCCCATTACCTCAGACTGGAAGTTGTGTGAAGACTTCCCTGATGAAGAAGTATTCACTGTTGAAGTTGTAAACCCGTGGACAATGTATTTTGATGGTGCAGCACGAAAAAGTGGTGCAGGTGTTGTCTTTATTTCACCCGAAAAGCATATGCTGCCTTATAGCTTCACACTCGGAGTACTATGCTCGAATAATGTAGCAGAGTATCAGGCCTTAATAATTGGTCTTCAAATGGCCATCGATATCGGCGTAAAGTATATAGAGATATTCGGCGATTCAAAATTAGTGATAAGCCAAGTCCTACTCCAATATGATACAAAGCATGAAGACTTGAAACCATACTTTACGTATGCTAGACAATTATTAGAGAAGTTCGATAGCTTATCATAGAGCATGTCCCAAGGTCGGGAAATAATAGGGCTGATGCATTGGCTAATTTGGCTACTGCGCTGATAGTTTCTGATGAGGAAAATATGAGCATTACACTCTGTCAAAAATGGGTCATACTACCACCCGAAAATGGACATTATGAGACTAATACAATATCTATTTATGTGATTGAAGAGGAAGACTGGCGCCAACCCATCATTGACTACCTTCAACATGGGAAGCTCCCTACAGAGCCTCAACGCAAGGCAGATGTACGAAGAAGATCTGCTCGATTTGTCTATTACAAAGAGACTCTTTATCGTCGCTCCTATGAAGGACTCCTTCTTCGATGCTTGGGAAAGCATGAGTCAGATATAACACTAGAGGAAGCACACTCAGGAATTTGTGGTGCTCATCAGTCCGGTCAAAAGCTTCATTTTCAGCTAAAAAGGATGGGTTACTATTGGCCTACTATGGTCCAAGATTCGATGGAGTACGCAAAGAAATGTGAAACTTGTCAAGTCCATGCGAATTTTATACACCAACCGCCAGAGCCTCTTCATCCAACCGTTGCTTCATGGCCATTTGAGGCTTGGGGACTTGATCTTGTAGGCCCTATAACTCCAAAGTCATCAGCAGGTCACTTTACATTTTGGCTGCGACTGACTACTTTTCAAGGTGGGCTGAAGCGATTCCTTTGCGGGAAGCAAAGAAAGAAAATGTTGCAAATTTCATCCGAACGCATATAATCTACCGTTATGGCATTCCCCATCGCATTGTAACAGATAATGGAAGACAATTCTCCAATAGCTTGATAGATAAGTTATGTGAAAAATTCCATTTCAAACAACACAAGTCATTTATATACAATGCAGCAACCAATGGGTTGGCCGAGGCGTTTAACAAGACCTTGTGCAACCTATTGAAGAAGATAGTCTCCAAGGAAAAGAGGGATTGGCAGGAAAGAATCGGTGAAGCATTGTGGGCCTATCGAACTACGCATTGCACACCTACCGGAGTCACACCATATTCTTTGGTCTGTGGAGTAGAAGCCGTACTTCCATTGGAGAGAAAATTCCATCACTTCGAATGGCCGTACAAGAAGGGTTGACAGTTGAAGAAAATGCAACACTCCGCCTCCAAGAGTTAGAAGCATTGGATGAAAGAAGACTTGAAGCTCAGCAAGCATTGCAGTGTTATCAAGCACGAATGAGCAAAGCTTTCGACAAAAATATCAAGCCTCGTTCGTTTCAAGTCGGGGATCTTGTACTCCCTGTTAGAAGACCTATCATCACAACACGACATACAGGAAATAAGTTCACACCTAAATGGGACGGACCCTATGTTGTTCAAGAAGTCTACACTAACGGAGCTTACAAGATTGTGGATAAGGACGGACTAAAAATTGGCCCGATCAACGGAAAGTTTCTTAAGAAGTTCTATGCTTAAGAGTGTTTCACTCCTGGGCGTATGAGTTTAAACTACAAGCTATGTATTGAACTACGTTATGACTTGATCCCTTCCTTATAAAAGGGTACGTAGGCAGCTTAACAAATTTTAAGTTCAGTTACAATTTAAAAAAAATAAATTATCATCCTAGGCTATGTAATTGAACTACGTTATGACTTGATCCTTTCATTATAAAATGGTACATAGCAGCTTAAAAGAAATTTTCAGTCAAGTTTCCTTAATAAAAAAAAAACTTTTCATTCTGATAGAAGCTCAACAAAAAATGATGCCAAGGAAAAAGAGTAAAAAAAAAGTTCCTAAAGGAGTGAGAGAAGTTCAAAAAGAGATAAAGTTGCTACCCCCGTCTTTAGACGATGTTGCTTCGTATCCAAGTGCTGACAGATGGCATGCATGACTTCGCCTTCAAGTTCATACGGGATAAGAGTCTCTTATAGTGTCAATTGCGACAAAGATCTCTTTTAGCATCATCAAGGGTCTAATAGAAGGTCTCTTATCGCATAGGGTCATTTATAGCATCTTTAAGAGATGGGAAGAGTCTTAATGAAAACTTGTCAGCCTCAAGCCTCTTTTATAAGGAACAGTGACCACCGTTGTGTTGGCTGCAAGAGTCGGCATGAGTCGGCATGAGTAGGCATGGCAGCATGAGTCGGCATGGGACGACATGGTGGCAAGAGTCAGCATGAGTCGACATGGCGACAAGAGTAGGCATGGCAGAAAGAGTCGACATGAGTCGGCATGGCGGCATGAATCAGCACGACGACAAGAGTCACATGAGTCTGCATGGCGGCATGAGTCGGCATGGCAGCATGAGTCGGCATGGCGGCATGAGTCTGCATGAGACGGCATGGTGGCAAGAGTCAGCATGAGTCGACATTGCGACAAGAGTAGGCATGGCAGCAAGAGTCGACATGAGTCGACATGGCGATAAGAGTCTACATGAGTTGGCATGAGCTGCTCGAGTCGGCATGGCGGCAAGAGTCAGCATGGCGGCATGGGTCAGCATGGCGACATGAGTCGGCATGGCGGCAAGAGTCGGCATGAATCGGCATGGCGGCAAGAGTCGGCATGAATCGGCATGGCGGCATGAGTCAGCACGACGGCAAGAGTCAGCATGAGTCTGCATGGCGGCATGAGTCGGCATGGTGGCATGAGTCGGCATGGCAGTAAAAGTCTGCATGAGTCGGCATGGTCGCAAGAGTCGGCATGGCAGCATGTGTCAGCATGGCGACATGGGTCGGCATGGCAACATGAGTCGGCATGGCGGCAAAAGTCGGCATGAGTCGACATGGCGGCAAGAGTCGGCATGAATCAGCATGGCGGCATGAGTCAGCACGGCTGAAAGAGTTAGCATGAGTCTGCATGGCGGCATGAGTCGGCATGTCGGCATGAGTCTGCATGAGTCGACATGGCAGCATGAGTCGGCATGGCGATAAGAGTAGGCATGGCAGCAAGAGTCGACATGAATCGGAATGGCGGTAAGAGTCGACATGGTGACATGAGTCAGCATGGCAGCAAGAGTCGGCATGGCTGCAAGAGTCAGCATGGCGGCAAGAGTCGGCATGGCGGCAAGAGGCGGCATGAATCGGCATGAGCAGCACTGCAACAAGCGATGACATGGTGGAAAGAGAAAAGAAACTGCATGGCGGCAAGAGTCAACTTAGTGACAAGAGGGAGTGTGGCGGCAAGAGACGACATGTCGGCATGAGTCGGCATGACGGTAAAAGATGGCATGGTGGCTTTAGTCGGCATGGCGGCAAGAGACGGCATGGTGGCATGAGTCGGCATGGCGGCAAAAGACAGCATGAATTGGCATGACGGCATGCCCGCAAGATCCAGCGTGACGGCTAACAACAAGATTCAGTGTGGTGGCTGACGGTATATTTGGCATGGCAGCTGACGGCAAGATTCGACGTGAAGTCTGTCGGCAAGATTCGGTGTGGCCAATGTCGGGAAGATATGGAAAGATGTGTCATAGGATTGACTATTGAAGTTAAGGTGAAGAAGATGAAATTGAGCCCGCAAAAAAGGAGAAAGGCAACAAATAAATAAGAAGTCATTCAAACCAGTAGTCGAGCAATTGAGATAAACAGAACCCAGCTATCTTAAGAGGCGACAAGTATCAAACTCTTTGATGAGATAAAAGAATTGGATCTTGTTGCAAACGCATAAAAAAATTGATGCATTAATCGGTTAAAAAAAATCATGAGGTTGCTACAATACGACCACATCATGAAAAAGAAAAGAAGGAAAGGACAGACAAATAAATTCATCACTCCCACAAAAGAGATGCTAATTTAATATATATATATATATATATATATATATATATATATATATATTTGCTAATGACTTTAGGATGAGAAGTCGAAAAAAGAATATAGGGATTTCTACAATATTGGTGCAGTCACAAATATGAGAAGATGGAAAATAGAAAATGTATATGGTAGAAAAGACAGTCAGAAAAGATGCGAGTAAACAAAAAAGCATAAGGAATATTCATCTTGCATCTTCAATTGATGGCAAGGCCAAACACTTAGATGGAATTGCACTTTTAAAAATAAAAATAAAACTGTGGACATAGAGGTATGAATAAAGGAATAGCGGCTGAAAGAAAACATGTTTGTGAACGCGTAAAAGAAAAAGGCGGAATTGAATGCATAACTTAACGTCAATTTATAGAGGGAGATCTTAGTTCGATTTCAAATCAAATCATAGCTGGAAATTCATTCGAGATTAAATCCTTGGCATATATTATGGATTTAAATCATGAGACATGGATATTGTCTTGATTCATGGATTGAATTATTTAAACAAAAAAAAAATTCAATTTTGGTATTCTGTATTGGATTTCACTTGGGAGAAATTTTCAAGTATAAAAAAAATCTTACGTGCAAACAAAAAAAAGATATTGATGAAATTTTAATGAAATCAATAACTGAATATCTTTGCTCAAATTCAAATTATATTGGATTATAGTATGAGATTTAGCCCAAATCTATTTGTAATTTAGATTCAAATTGATCGGACTTTAAATAAAGATTTAGTCCAATAAATCTTGAATTTAATTCGATTCAAATTTATATCCAAGACAACTCCGTGTTGAAGATGGGGTTAATCCAAGAGTGAAGTAAAATCGAAGTCTGAATTTTACTTCTAAGTTTGCAAGTAAAATTTGAATTCCATTTAAAATTGAAATTGGAAAAAAAAAAAAAAAAAAAGAGGTTGCTGGAATTGATATTCTTTTAGGTGGAATTTCTTTATTTACTTAAAATTTTAATGCAACTAAGAAAAGGGATGTTGATTCCATGTCCTTATTAAAACCATTGGATTCATTTCAAGTTCAACTTTTTAATCCAAAAGACCCATTCGACTGCAGGCAAGTTTAAAGTTGAAGCAAGTGCCATCAATGATGTTGGTTCAATCTTAAATCCAAGTCGATTCAAAATTTTGCTTCAAAATCTAAAGTTGAATATAGTTGATATTGGTAAATTTCAAAAGCTTCAAGAAACAAGTTAAAATAGTTTTCGACTCCAAAATTTGCAGATTCAAATTTTAAGCTCCATCACATTCAAGGGAAATGTGGTTGTTTCACTCCCACTTTAGCAAAGTAAAAAATTCAAGGTTCAAATGAGCTTGCATTCATGCATCTTAAGGCAAATTTTAGTATTCATTCAACTTCTAAAGTTTCAAGTTGTGTGGTCTAGAATTTTCAAATTAAAGTGAAATTTTTGATAATTCAAAAACGTGGGAGCAACTAAATTTTTCCCAAAATTTTGTTTGTAACTCAAATCTTTCACTCCAATTTCAATTTAATAAAATTAATTCTATCCATAATATAGAATTTAAATTTTATTCATAATATAAGCATGTTCCAAAAGTCACTCATTCAAATATAAAATTGGATTGAGACTTTGACGTTGTCATAAAGCCGATACAAAATTAAGTAGTACATAAATTCTACTTATATTTCAATCTTTTTCAAGCCGAATAAAAGAAAATCATAATTTTGACCAAATTTCATAATTTGATTGATTGGCATGGAGAAAACACGTCAAGGAAAAACAATCAGAATTATGACCTAAATTCATACATTCCTGATTAAGTTGACGTTTCATATAGTCAAAATTAAGAGTCCAAAGACAAGCTTATATTTCAACTCAAGATTATAGTTTTCGAGATTTATCCACACATGTTCGTGGATAAACCTCGAAAAGGGGGCATTTGTTGACAGAGAAATTTCGACCAGTCATAGATCGCCACGTCATTATCCCAAATTTAATGGCGAAATAAAATTAAATTTTGAGACAATATTTCTCAAAATTGATTTGGACCAAAATTTGGTTTATCTCGAATTTGGGTCAAAATTAAACTGCACTCAAAGTTCATTTAGTGAACCAACCAAAAATCCAAATCCAAAATACTGAACCCAAGGGCTTGGGCCTGGGCCAGGCCCAAGCCCATGGTCATAGGAGCTCTATAAATAGAGAAGATCTCTTTCATTTGAGGGGGTCAAAATTTGAAGCTCCAGAGAGAATTCCACCAAATCGAAGACTCTCCAAATTTCCAAGGATCAAACAACCTTTGAAATCCACTTCAAGAGCAACCAAATACGAAGAACGCTCATCCTATTCTTCAAATCAAGAACATACATTCAGAGAGAAAGAATCAGAGGATCAAGCATAGAGATCGAACCACTTTCGCACAAACTCATCTAAAATTCAAGTTCAACTCCACGAAACCAAATTTCTCAAAAAATCTCGTGTGAACAAATTGGCACGCCCAGTGGGACCATCTCTACCTCTCATCTCAATTTCTTGCATAAATCAAGCAACCATGTCTGGAAAAGCCACGTCAAAGACCGCTGCTCCAGAAGGCTCAATCAAAGGAAGAAACTCTACCACGAAGGTGCCTGCTCCAAGAAACTACACTGGACCTATCACGCGTAGTCGTTCTAAGTTCGTCAAGAGCAATGAACCTCAAGTAACACCAGATGCGATCGCAAAAAGAATCGCAGGACTACTAGAGGGGACCTCTGATGAAATCGTCGTCAAGGATAACCCATTGTTCGACCAAGTCAATCATACCGTTGATCAACCAAAGGAGACATCTAATCCTGATGTGATGTCTGTTATGATGGCTGGTGATGGAGGCGATGATCGAATGGCAGAGTTTGAAAGAAAGCTCGAGCAGATGATGAAAACGATTGAGGAAAGAGACTTAGAGATCGCTTACCTCAAAAATCAAATGCAGAACCGAGAGACGGCTGAATCAAGCCAGAGTCCACATGAGAGAGTTAATGATAAAGGAAAGAACCATCTCTTTGAGGCACAACCACAACTGCACTCAACCTCAGTCGCTTCTTTATCTGTCCAACAGCTACACGACCTGATCACGAACACTATTAGAGCTCAGGGTGGTGGGCTAGTTCAAAGTTCTCTTTTGTACTCCAAGCCATACACAAAGAGAATAGACAACTTAAGAATGCATGCAGGATACCAACTGCCTAAGTTCCAGCAGTTTGATGGAAAAGGCAACCCCAAACAACATGTTGCTAATTTCGTAGAGACTTGTGAAACCGTTGGAACTCGAGGAGACCTTCTCGTCAGGCAGTTTGTCCGAACGTTAAAGGGGAATGCGTTCGACTGATATACTAATCTTGAAGCTGAAACGATAGATAGCTGGGAAGAGTTGGAGAGAGAGTTCCTTAACCGGTTCTATAGCACGAGACGGACTGTCAGCATGATAGAATTAATAAATGCGAAGCAGAGGAAGGGCGAGCCTGTCGTCGACTATATTAACAGTTGGCGAGCTCTAAGTCTGAACTGCAAAGACCGCCTCACTGAAACGTCCGCGATCGACATCTGTATCCAGGGCATGCATTGGGGACTTCTATACATCCTGAAGGGAATCAAGCCTGGCACCTTTGAGAAGCTGGCCACTCGAGCTCATGATATGGAGCTGAGCATTGACGCAAACGGAAACAAAGATTCTCTGGTCTTAGAAACCCGTAAGGAAAAGAAGGATTTCAAGCCCACAGAAAAAGTTACAAAAAATATGGCAAAGGAGTCAACGATATTGCAGACAGCAAAACTGTCGTTAGCTGATTCGTCGAGAAAACCACTTCAGGGAAGGAATCACCGACGACAACTGCAAACCGTCATCAATTCCCACCTTTTGTGACTGCATACTTTTCGTCCGCAATAACTACCTTTCGTGACGGCATGTTCAACGTCATGATTACCTACTTTTTGTGACGGCATGTTCACCGTCAATAATACGTACCTTTTGTGGCGGCATATTGGCCGTCAGCAATCTGTTATTTCATAACGAAAATTCTACCGTCAGAAATTCTTACTTTTTGCTATGGTGTTTATACCGTCAATAATTCAATCATTTTGTGACGGCATTTTGCCGTCGGCAATTCCTACTTTTAATTATTTTTTTTTATAATTTGGTTTCATATTCTATTTTCCGATTCAGCTTCGTACCTGTTTTTCATATACATGTTATTAAATATGAATCCATACAAATATTAATTTTATCTAAAAAGAGTGTTCAACAACTTACAAAATCCTTAATACAAAAAGTGTATTAACAAAAATTTTCAACACTTACAACTTGAAAACAAAAGTAACTTCAACAAAGTCTTCAACTTACAAAATGTTTGATACAAAGGTTAGTCTAAAGACAAAATGCTTCCAAAATAAAGTCTTCAACACTTATAAATCCATGCATCAAAATGTAGAATTCCACCTAATAAGAAGAGGAAAATAAATATTACTCAACTATTTTCAACTCTATCCTTTAAATATTACAATTAAAAAAAAAATGAAAGCAAAAATTAGGCAGCATAACGACGTAACTACAAGATTCCCAAAATTTAAAAGTACCTAAAAATATACAGATGTAACTATCTTTACTGCAGGATGGTCATAATATCACAATTTAACAAATTATATTAATGTATTCAAACATCCTAATTCATAAGTATATGCATGGAAACATTTTCTTTAACTAAATACATACCTAGCTAGATGGTTCTCCTTGTGATCCACCTTGGTTATGCATCATTATTTGGATCAAAGCCTCGAGATTTGCTATCTTCTCGTTCGATCTTCTCTGTTCATCTTCAAACATTTTATGTATTCGACACGTCTCTTCTTCTCGACGTCGTGTCTCTTCTTCTTGGCGACGTGCCTCTTCTTCTAAACGACTTGCCTCTTCTTGTCGACGTCGTTCATTTTCTTCCCTTAGATGAACTAGTATTTCTCAATCATTTTGAGATAATCCTCCACTTGATGAAGAAGAGCTTTTATGCAGTTTTTTTTATAGTGGCTGCCAACCCTCTCCTTTGACACTATCTGATCGAGTGCCCAACACATGTGCACGTATCTCATCTTCTATCATTGGATCGAGTGCCCAACTGTAACGGCCTGGAAATTTCATCCCGGTCTTCTCGGGAAGCCCAGGGGCATTTTGGTAATTTTGGGTCGGGCCGACAGGGCCGGTTTTGAAATTTTAAATTGCCGGAAAAATTATGAGTCGATTTGAATGGGATCGGGAATTTTGGTGAAGGCATTTGGGCTTGGAAGAATGTGGAAATAAATAAGGAATTAAATAGCGCGTCGAGTGAGATTCGAGCGGGGGCGTGTCGCGTGCTAGGCGGCGCCGCCGCAAAGAGCCACCGCGCGTTTGTTAATCTAAACGCGCGTTCTAATACTTATGCTTATTTTCGAAGGCGGTTGGTATAAAAGCCAGCTCGCCGAGCCTTCTTCCCCATTTCTCCTTCTTCTCTTCGCGATTCCTTCTTCAATCGATAGAGATTCTCTCTGCGATTTCTCCCCTCTCTAGCTCCGATTCGACCGAGCTCGTCGCCCCCAGTTCGAAGTCGATCCATTTCCGGGCGGAAGGTAAGTTTTTTCTTCTTCTTCTTCTTCTCTCCTTCAATCCGAATCCCCTGTTTTCGACTTCGATTTTCCGGCCATGTTGAAGCGAGTTCTTTGGGTGGTTTGTGTGTGCCGCAGATGGGGAGTTCGACCAACAACAAATCGTTCGTCGAATTTTCTCCAATCGCCCGACTCGCGCGTTTTCCTCCATCGCTCGAGTTAGCCAAATCGGTGCCTGCCGCGGCCTGACCGCCGAGCCTCGCCGCCGCACCGCGCGTGCGCCTCGCTACCTCTGCATCGCTTCGCGCAAGCAGACGTTTCAGCCAATGCCGTCCGTGTCGCGCGTCGTCGTCCGAGCCGTGCCGCCGAGCCGTGTCGCCAAGCCGCGCCCCAACGCCGTGTCGCGTGTCCTGCTGCCGAGCCGAGCCGCCAAGCCGAGCTGAGTTGAGCCGAGCCGAGCCTAATTATTTTATTTTATTTAATTTAATTTAGATATTGTGTGTAATTGTGTTGTGCTTGTTAGGTTCCCGGTAGCTAGTTCGAGATCGCCCGTAGCTTAGGTTTTCGTGTAATTGTCCCCGGCCAAGGTAAGGATTTCTTACCGGAGTTATGTGGACCCTGCGATATTATATGTGATTGCTGATTGATTGCTTGTTTGTGTTTATTGACATGTGTAGCTAGGTATTCTATTCTGAATTCCCGATTAGCATGATTTCCTGATTTAATTCTCATGTTAATCCATGCTAGGTTGTTCCTTTCTAGCATGCTCGTATCTGTTCCTTGCTTCGTAGTATCATGCTAGGCTCATTGTATTCTTATTGAGCACGTATTGGATTCTATGGATTTGTTTGCTGATTGTTAGGGCAGGTTAGAGTTGCAGGTAGATAGCATCATCCGGGCCTGATGCATAAAGTACCTTGCATCCATGGCAGGGACGTCGAGCAAGTCATTCCGTCCACGGACCCCGTGAGGGATTAGCTAACCCTACCGGTAGGCCACCGCAATCTTGGGTGAGGGTGGCGATCATTAAATGCCCCAACGGTCGGGATGATGACTTGGCATTGCCTCGTCCCCTGCGTGGCGGCATGTCCTCAGCATGTTTGGCAGTAGCCTCTGATTGCCACCTGTTAAGGCAAGGACGGCTTCCTGGTGTAAGCCTACCACGACCCGTTTCCTTGGCCCCAGATGCGGTGGTACAGGCTGACATAGTTTACGTGTCGAGTCTCACACCCTATGTCGCGACACCGATCCAAAGATTTAGTTAGGCGTGGTGGATCGGACATGGGCGGCTTTGCCTCTAGACTCTCTGCACCCCATAGTCCGCGATGAGCACGCGGTACATGCTTACGCTCATTACAGCGCCGACCGGGGAGCTCATTGGGATCTTGGGCCAGTGTACCTTTCGTCAACAGTAGACAGGCTGAGGCCGGGACTTGTTTCTCGTATAGGGCGATTTGTGTAGTGGACTATGTGGTGATATTATTCCGGACTAAGACCTTAAATTGGCATCCGAGGCCCAAGTGTGGGCTAAGCTATGTGCTCTATTCTGTGTTTATATTCATAGCTTGCATACGCTCATCGAGATGACCATGTATATCGTATTGTACCCCGGTTGGGGATTCTTACTGAGTAATTCGTTACTCACCCTTATTCTGTGGTTTTCCACAGGTAATCGTGGTGCGCGACAGGATGCCTGAAGGAGGAGCTGTGATCATGGGGCCCAGTCTTCCAACTCTGATTTTTGTATTATGACTCTTGTGTGTTTTGTTTTCCCCTGAATGCATGTAGCCGGGCACGGAGCCCTAGGATGTTTTGTAAATATTTGTGGATTCCAGCATTTTGTATCTGAACAGGTTTTGAATGGTTTTAGTAAATCTCTGATCAGAGTAAACCTTGGAAATGTTTTTATCTTGGAACAGGTGCTTGGAAACAGGGACAGGTTCCAGGGAAATTGTCTAGTTTTTAAAGGGGTTATTTTGAATGTTTTTGTTTTAATTGGAATCCGAAATCATGTCTGTTTAAATGTCCTTTACTTTGAATGCATGCATTGGGATAAGGGCCCATTTAGTGCCCCATTCGGGTCGGTCCCTTACAGGTTGGTATCGAGCTCGAGTCATAAATTTTGTAGTATGACTGTTGTTGTTGTAGGTCGTTTTCCCATGATCACTAGCACTCAGACGGTCATCATCAGTGCGCGCCTAAGTTTACTATTTGTTGTTAAAAAAAAAGGGTTAAAAATTTACAATACTGTCATCTAGTGTATGCCTTGTGTAGTATTGTGGAGCGAGACGCAGCGAGTTCGACTCGTTATTGGTTTGGGTGTAGATCGCCAAACATGCGCTTACTCGCGCGGAAGAGACGCCGAGAGGAGGCCGAGGTGTCGGGATCGGATCGACACCGCGAGGACATCGTCCCAAGTGAAATCGATAGCATTCCGCTGTAGCTCCCCTGTTAAGCCCGAGTAGGCATTGAGGCGATCGTGCGCCGTGAGATCGCTCTGGAGCGAGAATTTGCTAATTCTGTGAGGTCTATGGTGGTTGACCTATTGAATGGCCAGAGGCCAGAGACCTAGGCTTTGTTGGCGTATGGCGGGGAAGAGTCCCGAGCTCAGGTCGAGCGGTGACTCATTTGATTCAAAGGCGCAAAGAAGACCCTAGCTCGCGAGGAGCCAACGACCTTTGTGGCGTAGTGGCGAGAAGGTGTCGATGAGCTTGGTAAATGGTTGAAGGATTTCGTGAAATGGAACCCTGATAAGTTTGATGCCACAGTGTGAGGCTTTAGCAAAGAGATGGATTGCCCATTTGGAGTACACCTTCCTAATTATGGTGTGCCCCGATGTTCAGAGGCCGAGGTGTGCGGCCCACGTGTTAGGGGGCGTAGCTAGATGGTGGTGGGAGTCCACCTTGAGTGAGAGACCAGCTGGGTCTCCACCTGCTACCTGGGAGTTCTTCAAGACAGAATTTAAAGTCAAGTACATTAGTGATGAGGCTCAAGAGAAGATGGTAGCGCTTTTCCGAGAATCTGCAGCAGGTTCGATTCTATAGAGGAGTACGAGAGGAAGTTTTCGGAGTATGGTTATTTTGCTCCGCAGCTGATAGCAACCCCTGAGTTGAAAATTGGGAAGTTCATTTCTGGTCTGAGGTAGGGTGTGTCTTAGGATGTCAGGGCACAGGCCCCTGACACTTATGCTAGAGCTGTTCAGCTGGCCACTATTTACAATGGGAAGTATCCTGTTGAGCGGACTGTCGCGCTCGGTCAGCGTCTCGTCCCATTGTAGTGGGACAGAAGAGGAAGTTTGAGTACAGAGGAGGCGGCGAGCGTCGCCAAGGGAAGTTCTAGAACCGGGACGAGCGTAGCATACCGCCCGATTCCACCTCGCCCGCCGAGGCGGTCCTAGGCAGATTCCCACCTGTGCCACTTGTGGAAGAGCCCACTTCGGAGTTTGTCAGACCGGGCCTAGGCGGTGTTTCCGATGTGAAAAAGAGGGGCATGTGATCCGTTTACGTGATCACCCGGCCGGGCTATGGCGATTCGGCTGTCTGGCAGTGCGGGCGGGTGTTCGCTCTGAACCGTCGGGAGGCCGAGCGTCACGAGATGCCGCAGCGCGGTGTGCGCTTCTTATTTTGGATCATTGTGCATTTGTCTTGTTTGACTGCAGTTCTACGCACTCGTTTGTATCTGTATTGTTTCTTGAGCATGCTAGGTTGAGATTAGAGCCTCTAGGTTTTGAATTATCTGTTGCAACTCCTTCGGGAGTTAATATGTTAGCAAAAGATAAGATTAAGGATGGTCGGATCGATATATCTGGAGAGTTGCTGGTAGCTACGATCATAGTTCTACCCATGAGTGGTTTCGATGTGATTCTCGGTATGGAGTGGTTAGCGCTAACCACGCATTGATTGACCGCCACCGGAAGGAAGTAGTGTTCGGGCCGCCGGGGTCGGCCCGACTTCAAGTTTCGTGGAGTTCGGGTGGAGTTTGCCCACCGATGGTGTCACCGTGAAAGCTCGCTGCGTTTGCTAGCTCATGGAGCTTGGGGCTACTGCCCAAGTTGTGCGGAGGAGCCATCCTCACCGACTATTGATTAAGTGCTTAGGTTGTGCGAGAGTTTGCGGATGTGTTTCACGAGGAATTACAGGGGTTGCCCCGAAGAGAGAGTTGACTTCACAATTGAGCTCGAGCGAGGACCCTCCCTATCTCGAAGGCTCGTGATCGTATGGCGCCAGCCGAGTTAAAGGAATTGAAGGTTCGATTCACGGGAGATGTTAGATCGAGGGTTCATCCGTCCAAGTGTGTTCCCGTGGGGAGCGCCATGTTGTTTGTGAAGAAAAAGGATGGTTCGATGCGCCTATGCATTGACTATCGTGAGCTTAATAAGGTGACAATGAAGAATAAGTATCCGCTGCCCGTATCGATGATTTGTTCGATCGGCTTCATGGAGCTTCCGTGTTCTCCAAGATAGATTTGAGATCCGGTATCATCGATTCTGCGGATTAGGGGCGCCACATTCCTAAGACAGGGTTCGAGTCTAGATATGGGCACTACGAGTTTGAGGTCATGTCGTTTGGGTTGTGAATGCACCAAAGGCGGCGTTCATGGACATGATGAATAGGGTGTTCAAAGCATTTTTGGACAAACTTCGTCATCGTGTTCATTGGCGATATTCGATCTATTCAAGGACCGGGGAGGATCATGCGAGCATTTGAGGAAAGTGTTGGCGACCTTGAGGAAAACCACTTTATGCGAAGTTTTCCAAATGTGAGTTCTGGTTGGAACAAGTGGCCTTCCTAGGTCACGTAGTCTCGAGAGATGGTATAGCCGTGGATCCTGCAAAGATTGAGGTCGTGAGTTCGTGGGCCAGCCGACTTTGAGTTCTGAGATACGCGACTTCACAGGCTTGGCGAGTTACTACCGTCGGTTTGTTAAGGACTTTTCCGCCATAGCCTCGCCCCTCACTCGTCCCGACGAGGAAGGGTGTCGAGTTTGTTTGGGACGGTAGGTGTGATGAGAGCTTTGCCCTACTCAAGCGCGATTTGACTTCAAAGACACCGATGTTGGCGATCTCGGAGGGGACAGTGGTTTCGTGGTTTACAATGATGCTTCCAAGTTTGGGTTGGGGTGTGTGTTGATGCGGCCACGGGAAGGTCATTGCTTATGCTTCCGTCACCAAGCCATATGAGCGTAATTATCCGACTCATGATATGGAGTTGGCGGCAATGGTGTTTGCAATCAAGATTTGAAGGCATTACCTGTATGGTGAGCGGATCCAGATGTTTACCGATCACCGAGCCTCAAGTATCTGTTTACTCGAAGGAGTTGAATATGAGACAGAGGAGATGGTTAGAGTTAGTGAAGGATTATGATGCGAGATTCTGTACCATCCGGGTAAAGCCAATGTTGTAGCCGATGCTCGAGTAGGAAGACGTCACACTCCGCGGTGTTGTTGAGTTCCCAGCCAGTTACGAGAGAGAGTTCGAGCGGGTGAGATTGCGATGTTGTTGGGTGAAGTTCTTGCGAGTAGCTCGGTTGTGATCCGACCATCGATTAGACAAATGGATTATTGATAGTCACCGAGTGACCCCGCACTTAAAAGATTATTTGACAGAGTTAGTCTTGATGAAGATTTTGATTTTGTGTATTCACGGACGGTGGTGGTGACGTCTGAGACGCCGGTTGTGTGTTCCGGATGTCGCAGGATTGCGCAACGAGTTGCTCTCGAGGCCCACAGTTCTCCGTTTGCTTGGCACCCCGGGTACCAAGATGTATCGAGATCTTAAGCGGACATTCGGTGGATGGGTATGAAAAGAGATGTAGCGAGTTTGTTAGTCGATGTCTCACTTGTCGCCAAGTGAAGGCACCCGAGCGAGAGACCGGCCGGTTTGTTGCAGTGCACACCGAGTGTACCTCGATGGAAATGGGAAGAGATCTCCATGAACTTTATTTCGGTTTGTCGAGGACTCAGGGAAGTTCTCTCGATTTGGGTGATAGTCGATCGATTGACTAAGAGCGCACACTTCATTCCCGGTAGAGACACTTATACCGTGGAACAAGCGTGAAGCGCGCTTGTTTTTTGGAGCGGATCGTTCGTTATCACGGTGTGCTGTGAGGATCGTGTCGGCCGTGATTCGAGGTTCACTTCTCGTTTCTCGAGAGCGCTCGTAAGGGTTTAGGCACCGAGTGCGATTTCAAGCTGAACTTTTCACCCTCAAACCGATGGACAGACTGAAAGGGTGAACCAGATTCTCGAAGATATGTTGAGGGCTTGTGTGTTGGATTTCCCGGCGCTTGGGACCAATGCACATGATCGATTTTAGTTTGCATATAACAACGATTATCGATCGACGATTCGAGATGGCTCCATTCGAGGCTTTGTACGCAGTAAGCGTTGCCGATCTCCCGTGTTCGGGAAGAGGTTGGTGATAGGCGAGTTTTGGGTCCCGAGAGTCTGCGATTGACCAATGGTGCCGTGCATAAGATTAGAGCTCGTATGTTGACTTCGGAGCGAGAGGCGAGAAGAGATTACGCCGATGTTCGGCGACGAGATTTGGAGTTTGAGGTTGGCCAACATGTATTCCTAAAGGTCGCACCGATGCGAGGTGTTTTGAGGTTTGGCAAGCGTGGGAAGCTGAGTCCCAGTTTTGTTGGTCCGTTTGAGATTCTGGAGAGGATAGGCAGGGTCGCGCCTCCGTCATTTTCGGCAGTGCACAGTGTTTTTCATGTTTCGATGTTGAGGAAGTACGTGCCGGACCCGTCGCACATTGTTGATTTTGAGCCTTTGCAGCTGAATGAGGATTTGAGCTTCGAGGAAAAGCCAAGACGGTTGGTAAAGGTTCAGTGGAGGAGTCAGAGTTCAGAGGAAGCCACTTGGGAGCGGGAGGATGAGATGAGATTGCAGTATCCCGAGCTGTTCCAATCGTAAGCGACTTTCGAGGACGAAAGTCTTATAAGGGGGGAATATTGTAACGGCCCGGAAATTTCATCCGACAGGGCCGGTTTTGAAATTTTAAATTGCCGGAAAGATTATGTGTCGATTTGAATGGGATTGGGAATTTTGGTGAAGGCATTTGGGCTTGGAAGAATGTGGAAATAAATAAGGAATTAAATAGCGCGTCGAGTGAGATTCGAGCCGTGGGGCGTGTCGCGTGTGCTAGGCGTATTTGCAGCCACCGAGCCACCGCGCGTTTGTTAATCTAAACGCGTTCTAATACTTATGCTTGTTTTCGAAGGCGGTTGGTATAAAAGCCAGCTCGCCGAGCCTTCTTCCCCATTTTTCCTTCTTCTCTTCGCGATTCCTTCTTCAACCGACAGCGATTCTCTCTGCGATTTCTCCCCTCTCTAGCTCCGATTCGACCGAGCTCGTCGCCCCCAGTTCGAAGTCGATCCATTTCCGGGCTGAAGGTAAGTTTTTTCTTTTTCTTCTTCTTCTCTCCTTCAATCCGAATCCCCTGTTTTTTACTTCGATTTTCCGGCCATGTTGAAGCGAGTTTCTGGATGGTTTGTGTGCAGCTGCAGTAGGGGAGTTCGACCAACAACAAATCGTTCGTCGAATTTTCTCCAATCGCCCGAATTCGCGTTCTTCCTCCATCGCTCGAGTTCGCCAAATCGGTGCCCTATCGCAGCCCAGCCCGCCGAGCCTCGCCGCACACCGCGCGCGCCCTCGCGCCTCTACATCGCTTCAGTAGCAGTAAGCGACCCAGCGCCGTGTCCGTGCGCTGTCCGCGCCGTGCCGCGAGAGCCATGTCGCCAAGCCGCGCCCAGCCAGCCGTGTCGCGTGTCATCTTTGCTGAGCCGAGCCGCCGCCGCCGAGCCGAGTGAGAGCCGAGCCGAGCCTAATTATTTTATTTTATTTAATTTAATTTAGATATTGTGTGTAATTGTGTTGTGCTTGTTAGGTTCCCGGTAGCTAGTTCGAGATCGCTCGCAGCTTAGGTTTTCGTGTAATTATCCCCGGCCAAGGTAAGGATTTCTTACCGGAGTTGTGTGGACCCTGCGATATTATATGTGATTGCTGATTGATTGCTTGTTTGTGTTTATTGACATGTGTAGCTAGGTATTCTATTTTGAATTCCCGATTAGCATGATTTCCTGATTTAATTCTCATGTTAATCCATGCTAGGTTGTTCCTTTCTAGCATGCTCGTATCTGTTCCTTGCTTCGTAGTATCATGCTAGGCTCATTGTATTCTTATTGAGCACGTATTGGATTCTATGGATTTGTTTGCTGATTGCTAGGGCAGGTTAGAGTTGCAGGTAGATAGCATCATCCGGGCCTGATGAATAAAGTACCTTGCATCCATGGCAGGGACGTCGAGCAAGTCATTCCGTCCCTGGACCCCGTGAGGGATTAGCTAACCCTACCGGTAGGCCCTGCAATCTTGGGTGAGGGTGGCGATGCATTAAATGCCCCAACGGTCGGGATGATGACTTGGCATTGCCTCGTCCCCGGCAGCCGGCATGTCCTCAGCATGTTTGGCAGTAGCCCCTGATTGCCACCTGTTAAGGCAAGGACGGCTTCCTGGTGTAAGCCTACCACGACCCGTTTCCTTGGCCCCAGGTGCGGTGGTACAGGCTGACATAGTTTACGTGTCCAGGTCTCACACCCCTATGTCAGTGACACCGATCCAAAGATTTAGTTAGGCGTGGTGACTGGACATGGGCAGCTTGCCTCTAGACCCGGCACCCCCCATAGTCTGCAGTAGCACGCGGTACATGCTTACGCTCATTACAGCGCCGACCGGAGAGCTCATCGGGATCTTGGGCCAGTGTACCTTTCGTCGACAGTAGACAGGCTGAGGCCGGGACTTGTTTCTCGTATAGGGCGATTTGTGTAGTGGACTGTGTGGTGATATTATTCCGGACTAAGACCTTAAATTGGCATCCGAGGCCCAAGTGTGGGCTAAGCTATGTGCTCTATTTTGTGTTTATATTCATAGCTTGCATACGCTCATCGAGATGACCATGTATATCGTATTGTACCCCGGTTGGGGATTCTTACTGAGTAATTCGTTACTCACCCTTATTCTGTGGTTTTCCACAGGTAATCGTGGTGCGCGACAGGATGCCTGAAGGAGGAGCTGTGATCATGGGGCCCAGTCTTCCAACTCTGATTTTTGTATTATGACTCTTGTGTGTTTTGTTTTCCCCTGAATGCATGTAGTCGGGCACGGAGCCCTAGGATGTTTTGTAAATATTTGTGGATTCCAACATTTTGTATCTGAACAGGTTTTGAATGGTTTTAGTAAATCTCTGATCAAAGTAAACCTTGGAAATGTTTTTTATCTTGGAACAGGTGCTTGGAAACAGGGACAGGTTCCAGGGAAATTGTCTAGTTTTTAAAGGGGTTATTTTGAATGTTTTTGTTTTAATTGAAATCCGAAATCATGTCTGTTTAAATGTCCTTTACTTTGAATGCATGCATTGGGATAAGGGCCCATTTAGTGCCCCATTCGGGTCGGTCCCTTACACCAACATATACTTAAATCTAACCAAACTAATCTAAAGGGCATCAAAGTAACCAACATTTTAAGATTAAGAATAAAAAAATGATATAAACCAATAAAAGATCAAGGCAAAGACATCAACCTAAAGAGCATAACAACCCACATAGATTTTCTTATAAGAATGAGACATATTTGTTAAATTCTAAAAACAATTAGAAAAAAAAATATACATCAACGAAAACAAACTAAATTGAAATCATATTTGACAAAACTAATATAAACAAACCAAATATCAAAAAGCAAACTAATCGAAACGAAATAGCAATATGTAACTTATAACTAAACTCAATGAAAATTAATCTTAAAAAATCAATATGACATAACCAATATAAACTAAATTAAATTCATCTTAGCAATTCAACTTTATACATTTAAATATAACAAAAATAATCTATACATATAGGTTACTTACTATTTCAATCCAAAAAAACATTAAAAAAAAACTAAACTAAACACCTACAAAATTCCATTAACATATTAACATAATTGGAAACCTAAATCTAACAAAAACCTAAACCATATACTTAAATCTAACAATATTTAAATATGGACCAAACAAATTTAAAGTAGATTTGAAAAAAAAAAAAAAAAAAAAAACTGACCTCAAAGTGGCAAAGGGAGATGACGGCGGCGGAAGAGGTTGGATGGCGGCAGGTGGGTGCAGACGGCAGTGGCGACCGAGGTTGGGCAGCGGCAAGGGTGTGTGAGAAGGGGGCTGGGGGGTGTTTGTGAAGGGGGTTGGGGCGGATGTTTGAGAAGTGGGAGAAAATGAAAAAAAGAAATGGGGGCTGAGTATTTTTTATTGTTTTTATTAATTTTTTTTTATTTTTACTAACGGTAGAATGTCGTCGCTATTCATAGTTTTGCTGACGATGTCAAGTCGTCGTCGGCGAAACTTAAAATTGCTTCCCCCAAAACAAATTTGGGGGGAATTTAAAATTTTTGCCGACGGCATTAAATATGTCGTCGGCTATTCAAGGTTTTTGTGACGGCAAGTCACCAATTTCCCAAATTTCTTGTAGTGTATTTTTCCATTGTTTATCTAATTTTGTACTAAAAATAAAGATATATACATATATGTCGAAAAGCAATTAAAAAATTTGTTTTCTATTATTTATTTAAGTTTTGAACCTAAGACCTTGAAGGGAGCATATATTCATCTTCAAAGTTCAAGTCTTCAACCATCATGTCATCCTTTGGGACCTTTCTTTTACTTTTTAGGTAGGGTTTCTTATAACTAATAATAAATAGGTTAACTGACTATGAGGTTGACCTTTCTCATTACATATTTATTTATTAATTATTATTTTAATTTAGAAAATTGTATGTATTTATATATATATATATATAAATACATAATTAATTTTGAAATATAAGGACAAAAAATGTGTATTATTGAAATATTAAAAATAAAAGTGTTGAATTTTGAAACATAGACAACGAATTAAAACTAAATTCCAAAGTTAAGAGATAAAAAACATAAGAGAAATTGTAGTAACTAGACCACATTGAAAAAGTATTTACAAATATAGACGACCAAGTTGTTTTTTGCAAAGTTAATTTTTTTATAAAAAATCGTAATTATTAATTTTTCATTAATACCATTTTGCCCTTTCTCATATTTAATATTAAATTTTCGAATTAAATGCCTCATTTTGCATACTTTCCATCCTTTTAAAACATACCATATATAATTGTCAACTCTTTTAATGCAATGAGATTTAATTCCTTTTCTCATTTATCTCTTATCTTTCTTTCTATTCCATTTTCGTTTCACTTTTCTTCTTCCATTCTCCATTCCTCCATTTTTCGTTTCTCCAGCTCCATTCAATCTTTCTTTTCACATTTCGGCCACCACATAAATTTTAAATCGACCACAAAGTTCGATCGGACGGTATAATCGTACGTCTTTAGTTATCTCTTCTCAATATTTTCATTTTTCACCGTATTTGTATTACGTTTTTGTTCCTTATCCATCATCATTAGTAGGTTGCTGCTCGTTCTAGTATAATCGTGATCCGATATGTTTCAGATGGTTTAGTATGGTATGTTTTATTCCTATTCTATTATTTATGTACATTTAACTCATTTAAATTCCAGTATCTAGAATGTCAAAAGTCATGTTTAGAAATGCAGTAAAATCATATGTAGAACAGTAGTTTTTTCGTACTTTGATTTCCATATTCTGGTATAATTTATTGTATACACATCTACAAAACTGTACAATTGAGTATATACCGTATGTTCATACAATGTTTTTAGGTTAGTTATACTGTACATCTTCTCCTTATAGGTTCATCAATCATTCCATTTGTATAATATCATTAATACTTTGTTTGCCATGTAGAGTATGATATGTTTTACTCCTACTTTGTCATTTCTCTACATTTAATTTATTTATATTTTAGTATTTATAATGTCAAAAATCATGTTTAGAATTGCAGTAAAATCATATGTACAGTAGTTTCTTCGTACTTTGATTTCCATATTCTGATATAATTGATTGTATACACATCTACAAAACTATACAATTGAGTATATACCGTATGTTCATACAGTGTTTTTAGGTTAGTTATACTGTACATCTTCTCCTTATAGGTTTATCAATTATTCCATTTGTATAATACCATTAATACTGTTGTTTGCCATGTAGAGTATGATATGTTTTACTCCTACTCTGTCATTTCTCTACATTTAATTTATTTATATTTCAGTCTTTAAAATGTCAAAAATCATGTTTAGAAATGCAATCAAATCATATGTAGAACAATAAGTTTTTTCGTACTTTGATTCTCATATTCGTATAATTCACTATATACACATATCTGCAAAGCTGTATAATTGAGTATATATCGTATGTTCATACTATGTTTTTAGGTTAGTTATACTGTACATCTTCTCCTTATATGTTCATCAATCATTCTATTTGTATAATACCATTAATACAGTAGTTTGTCATGTACTATTATATTACCGTATAAACTATACAAAACTCTATATATTTTTTATACATATTGTATAACTTACACGGTACATTTATGGTTTATTATTCATTTTATTCATGTCTAATACATTTTTCATACTCATATTACTAGCCATTACATTTCTATTATGTAATACGGTATTGTTTATATACATGTATATTATACGACTTATAATATAAGACAGTACTGTTTGAACATTTTTGTAATACTATACAACATTTCTTTATAGGTTAAACAAGCATCTCAATCCCTATTGGACGTAGTGGTCAGTGGGATGAAAATGAAGATGTACCATAATCATGAAGTAGCTGAAGAACGTTGCATAAATATTGAGGAATGCATTCACCCAATGATGATTTTACATTACAGTCTTTTTTTTATGCCGACTTTCAATTTCAATTTTGTAACTCATAAAATATTTTTTATTTACTACTGATCTCACTTTAAATAGTAATTTTGTGTGAAGTTTTATCCAACACTATGAGTTTTTATCAATTTACAAATATTACGTATGTTATTTCCAAACGTTTTACTATACGGTATTGTACATTAAAAAATTTATACATTTAAAATTACTTGTTCGTTGTTGCAAACATATTAAATCACACTACAAGTATCTATATCAGCAAATTAAACATTTAAAAAAAACATAAAGTTTTAAAATACAATGATGATGATATGATATATTATGAGTGTACCGTATATACCAAGTTATTTAAGTAATGTGTGGTTATCATACGGGTTCTGATTTCAATCAACAAAATTGAACGTTCAACAACTCATACGGTCTATTTATGAACAAAATTACCATAATCAAATAACATGTAAATTACTAACTATATTGTACATGTACGTTACTAACCATACTGTATGTAAATGACAACTCTACCTCTAAGAATATATTGTCGTCACTTTCGTTAAACAATTAATGCACCATAAATTGGCAATTTATGGTTTTCCATAATTAATGCACCCTAAATTGTCAGTTTCTAGTTTGGAATGTGAGATAGGATTTTCTTTTTTTAAATTTCCTTTCCCAAATGAAAAATCAATAAATTAAGGGTAGTGTTGTAATTCGTTAATTTCGGAATTTATAAGATATTAAAATAAATTCTAATTTTGCTAATATTTTTGAAGATGCATATATTTGCAAATAGAGTTTATGAAAAAAGGCCAAAACATAATTTTCCCAAAAATGAAAGTGAGACCCATTGGGAGAAGAAATAGGAAAAAGAAAGAAAAGAAACGCACGGTGAAGAGACGTCGTTTAGTGAGGATCCACGTGTAGAATTAAAAAACACGCATCTCCGTTTCAGAAATGGTCGGATATTTGTCCACCGTAGAACTCACTCGCTCACTCACTCACTCACTCACTCTTGTGTGTGTTTCGCATAGGATTCTAAATTCCAACGCTAACCTAACGAATACCTACTCCATACTTTTCTTCATGGCACATGCTTTTATTCACTTCTTCTCTTACTTCCCATTCATATCCACACTTTCAATTCTTCCTTCTCTTTAAATTCCAAAAGTTTGTAAGGGTTCTAAATCAACATTTAGATTATCTCCTTCATTTTGAAGAAATATCAGATACCCAAACATTTCGAAAAGATGTATGTTATTTCATTCGTTCCATCACAACTAAAAAAAACTCTATCTAGTTATGCCACTGCACAATCATATTTTTTTTCTCCTTCGGTGTTATATACAATAATCCACAAGATCAATGTTTACTTAGTACCCCAAAGGAATATTTTGTATGGTCAAATTGGGTAAGTGATGCCAAGGCATGTGATATTAGTCTTTTCTCATTGAAATAGCTCTGTTTTAGTTTTATTTATTTGAATTATTGAGAGAGAAAGACGAAAATCAGACAAAATCTAAAAGCAAAAGGGAAGAAGAAAAGACAAAGTCTGTTTTGGAATGGGAGGGGGGTTCTCTTCACTTAGTCATCAACTGCAATACGCATACAAATCTTATATCAAAGAAATGGATTTTTGTCGAAATCTTGTATCGAATAAGAGTACATATTTTGTTATTTATATTTGGTGGAAAATAAAAATTGCGTTTAATTGACCATTCTAGTTATTGGGACAAAATAAAGGTAATGCGTTTTGTTGTTTGTGAGCTTCCGAGTTATGGGACTGTGTTGCGCTTTGTCGGTTCTTGTTCGTTTTTTTATTTCGTCTTCTTTTTTATAATAAATTCCCCATGGTTTGTTTTGTTTCATCTGGGGGCTCGGTTTCATTTTGTTTTAACGTATTTACTTTTAATGTCTAATTTTAATTAATCAATTTTTTTGTTCAAAAAGTTAAAAAAAAAAAAAAAAGTTATATTTGTCGTCCATCCATTAATTTGGAAAACAAAATGGAAGGTAGTAATAAATAAAAGAATATTTTTTTTTATAAGTTGAATTTTAAAAATCAAATACCAAAAACTTGGGTGGCATGTTGGTTTTATTGTTTTGAGGTAATTCAGTTCAGCACCACAATTACAAGTTTGGTCATGAAAATTGGTATTTTACTCTAATTTAATTGAGAGTAATAATATCTTTTATATAGAGTTTGTAGTCTCCTTACTCAATATGTATTAAAAATAGAAAAAATATAAAAATAATCTTTTTTTAGTACTAGTTGGGAAGTGGATCATAAATCCTACATAAAGATTACAATTTTCAAAACCGAACCTATCACCGTGACATTGAATTGAATTAAATAAAAACTATTAGGGCATCATTCCTTTCGGTGGAGTCAAATGATTCTTTAGGTTGTAAAACTAAAAAAGGCGATAATTATTGCTTTTAAAATAACCCAATTTCTCAAAATAAAACAGTCAGTGACTTCTTTAAAAATGAAAAATAAATGGTACCTAAACACGGTTTCAGAAACGTTAGGGCTTGGTCCAATATAATATTCAGGGAGGGTAGTTAAATTGGGCTTTTCTCAAAAAAAAAAGTTACAATTGGGCTGGGCTCAATAGATCTACTGTAAGGTCAAGGCCCAATCCAAATTTCAGTAGTGTTCTGTTGAGACCAGGCCCAATCTTATTTTTTATGGGTTTCATGATTGCGAAGCCCAATATTGAAGTCATGTCTTTTAAAATTAAGGGTTTTATGCATGATTAAGCTAAACAAAGAAAAAAATTACAAAAAGATACTCAAATAAAAAATTTAGCAAAACTAGATAACCGTGTGAAGAAACAAATTTCTTTTTTCAAACAAAAGACATAAATACCTTCTCTATTATAAAATAATTTTATATCATGATTTTTATTAGTTTCTATACAATCTGACGATTTAAAATTATCTCCTACCAATCTCCCCAAATCAGGAGTTGATAGAATTTGTTTTTTTCTCCTTATTTTTGACGTTTGACTCAAGAGTTATTTTTGTTTGTTTTTTTTTTCATTTCTAATTTTATATTTATTTGTATTCTTTATTAATTATTTAAAATTAATTTTTTCAATAGAGTATTATATGAACGATCATAATTACATAGTTTCATAATAACATTTTTCTATAAAAGAATGGAAACTTACCATATCGAACAAATTTAGAAAATATTTATAAATATCATCACTTAAAAAAAATTACAAATATAGTAATTTGTTGTAACATATTTTTTTTTATAATATTGATATCAATGATTATTTATAATACACCATTAAAATGTATTATGTTTCAAAAAAAAAATTCTTAAGACGTATTAATAACTAAAACGAGCATTAATGAGTATTTATAATACACTATTAAACTGTATTAATCTTTAATATGGATATTAGTGAGTATTTATAATACAATATTAAACTGCATTAATAATTAATGCGAGTATTAATAAATATGTATAATATAGTATTAAACTGTATTAATGATTAATGCAGGTATTAATGATTAATGCGGATATTAATGAGTATTTATATTTTATAATATAGTATTAAACTGTATTAATCATTAATGTGGGTATTAATGAGTATTTATACTATAGTATTAAACTGTATTAATGATAAATGCGGATATTAATAAGTATTTATAGTACAATATTAATGATTTATACAAGTATTAATAAGTATTTATAATACCATATTAAAATGTATTAATCATTAATACATACATTAATAAATATTTGTAATATAGTATTAAAACATATTAATTATTATGGATGCAAATATTTTAAAATTTGCCCATTCGTAATTACTTGTGAGAAGAACTTATGCCGTTCAATTTTTCGCTTTTTAAAATTAAAAAATATTAATGAAAATGAATTTACGAATTAATTATTCGAATAATTTTTTTAGTACAATTATTCAAATACATTGACGTTTAAAACCCTAACATTATTCTTGACTTAATGAAAAAATGCGTGGGAAAGATAATGTCGATTTCATAAAATTAACAATAATATATTAATAAATAAATATGAATTTCAAATAAATAAGGTTTATGAATTATTGAAAAAATGTGTGAGGTAAAACAATGTTGAAAGGTTGCCACTACTGTCATTCAATAAAACAATTAGGAAAAAAAAACATAAATGCCACAATTAGATTTGGCTTCCAAACAAATAAAGAATAAAAGTGAGAAAGAAGGGTATAGTTGGTATTGTTGAAAATATTATTATTTAAATTTAAAACAAAAAATAGATTTACAAATACTTTAAGACATGACTAGATTTATAATTATTTTTTTAACCGTGACTACCCACCACAATTTTCCTAAAATTAAATCAATAAATACTAGTTTTACCTATATTGTGAAGTTTTACCTATGAATACTAGTTTTATTAAGGTAAATAGTATTATTTTTTTAAAAAAAAATTCAAAAGTATAGGAGGGGTATTTTGAGAGCAAAACTTCTCTCTCACTTCAACCACGTACTAAATAGCCACACATTTTAGAGTAAGAGTGATAATAAAAATCGTAAATAGATAAGATCAAACCAGTTATTGGATCGGTTCGGATTTTTTTATATAATATTGGACATATTGGTTTTTATTTAGAGAAAACCAATATTTATTCGATCAGATCTAATTCTATTTGTAAAACCCAATAAAAATCGAACCGAACAAATATTGATTTATTGATTTTCATTTTTCTTTTTATGTGATAGTTAAACTTTTTATTGGTAAATGACTAATTATTTTTGTTTAATTTAATTATAAATTATAAGATTTTTTTTTTAGGAAAACAACATTAAAATATGAATGAGAAGTAAAATAGCAAATAAAATACTAAAAAAGAATTAAATCGTAGGGAATCGAATCGAAGAAAATCGAGCAAATAATTTTATCATTTAACGGACATTGATTTGGTTCCTCTTTTTGTTAAATCAATTGCATCAGATCGGTTATCGGTTTGACCTAAAAATCAAAGAACACCGAACCAATGGTTTTGTCTTTTGTTGGACATTAATTCAATTTTTCTTTTTATGAAATTGATTGTATCGGTTCGGTTATCGATGTAACAGCCCAAGATTTTCCTTCCAGTTCTCCAGGTTTGTCTGGTTGTTTCTTTAGTGAGTTGTTTGGGCTATAGGGCTGTTTGTGCTTCCTAGGGCATTTTGGTCATTTTTCCCGGAGGGTCGGTTTTGTAATTAACTAGAGTTTCAGAGCTGTTTCTGTCATTCTTTGAGTTAAGTTATCCTTCGGTTTCAGGTTTCCAGGGTTGCAATGTATTTTGAGATATTTGGAGGTCTTCCAATTAACAAAGAAAAAAAAAAGAATTAAATGTGTGTTTGTTGGGACTCGAAAAGTGTTGGATTTGAGAGTTTGACTTTTAAATAAATAGGAGATTAAAAGTGTTGTTTCTGGGATTCGAACCTGTGTCCTGCAAGGGAGTTGGAGGTTTGTTTTTAAAAGAGATAAATTAAGAGAAAATTGAGTTTAAATTGCGTTATTGCTGGGATTCGAACCATGGTGGTTTGGAGGGTGGAGTTTAGTCAAATGGAGGAAAAATAAAGGATTTTAAATGGTGTTGCTGCTAGGACTCGAACCTTTGACCAGTTAGTCTCTTGGGGGCTTGTTTTAGAAAAAGAAGAATTAGGAGGATAATTGTGTTGCAGTTGAGACTCGATGGGGGAATGGCCAGGGGTTTGCAATTAACAAAAAAAAAAAAAGAATCGAATTGTTTTCTTCCCGAGACCCTGGCCGCACGAATTCTCTCCCTCTCCTCTTTCTTGCGATTTCTTCTTCTCCTTCCCACCATTCTTGCTGATTCCTCAAGGTCTCCCATATCTTTTCATTCGTTTTCCTTTTCTTTTAGTCTTTCCGCAAGAAAGCCCTAGTCTAGAGAAAGTTCATCTCTCTTCTCCTTCTCCTTAGCCGAGCACCATTCCATTCACCTTGTGGTTGCCGAAAACTCCCTCTCAAGCTTTCCTTCTTGCAGAGATCAACAAATTGAGTTCTTGCTTGGCTCTAGCCGAAATCCTTTGTGTTTGATTGGGTGTGTTCTAACCGAGTTGTTCTTTTGTTGCACATGTCTAGCCTAGCCGAAATCCACCTTGCTTGCAATCCTCCTTGTCGAGACCTCCTTGCTAACTTGGAGTCCTTGCCAAGATCATCAAGGTGAGATTGTTGTTATTGTATGTTTGGGTTGGCCGAGAGCTACTTAGTAGCAAGATGGGTGTTAGACCTCCTTTGGCCGAGAGCTCCAAGTTAGTTTAGGTGTTTGTGTTGCTTGCTTCCTAGCCGAGATCTAACTTGTTTGTGTTTGTTGTGTTGCCCTAGCCTAGATCAAGTGGTTCAAGTGTTGTAGCCGAGCTCTTATAGCTTCTTTAGTGCTTGGTCGAGAGCACTAGGTGCAAGTAGGGGTAGTCTCTTGAATCCCTTGCTTCTAGTTTATAGTTCATAGTTTAGTGTTTAGCTAGCTAGGTTTAATTGTATGTTGTATGCTTATTAGGTTGTGAGGCACTGCAGCTCAATGAGCATTTTACTGTTGTTGTTTTCTGCTTGTTCTAGGTAAGGATCTCTTACCAGGGTTGTGTGAACCCTGCGATATGTCTTGTTTGCATTTTGTTTATGTGTTAAATGTTATGAGCATGTTAGTGGATAGGACTGCTTCATTGTTTATCTCTGCTAGAATGTTTGCCCATGTTTCTACATTTTAGTACCATGCTAGGTTTGTCCTTCCAGCATGTTCTGAGATTCCTGTTTACAATTTGTAGTATCATGTTAGGTTGAACTTGTATACTTGTTGAGCATGTTTGAGCTACTAGATATTGTCTACTTTGTAATATTAGATAGTTAGTTAGAATTGTCTTCATCCAGAGTTGAGAGTGGACATAACGTACTTTGTCCCCACAGGTCGGGATCAGTGAGTGGCATAACGTACTTTGCCTCAGCCCCAGGCAACCGGTGCAGATTAGCTCCCGCATCGGTATAAGCCTAGTTTGTAGCCTACTAGAGCGGAAGCCGTCACGGGTGTAAGCCTGCCCGGAGACAGTTCTTAGCTTCAGGTCAGTGGTTCATGCTGTTACATCTGAGTGCCGAGGGCTTCGCACTACTGTAGTTCAGTGACACCACTTCCGTTCTTGTTTTAGAGCCTGACTTCAAGTACTCTTCCGTTGTCTTAGGAACTGCTTGGCGAGGGTAAGAGGCCCTCGAGGACACCTATTCGGGATCAGCTTTTGAGTTGGTCATTTGGTCCAGGGAGAAAGACCCTCAAGGGTGTCTGACATCTATTCGGGATCAGCTTTTGAGTTGATTAATTGGCTGAGGGAGAAAGACCCTCGAGGATGTCATTTTGGATTGGTTAGGAGAGTCAATCATTAGGCCGGAAGTAGGAAACTTTCGAGGTTCCCGGACTTATCTTGCTAGATCAGCTTGGACATAACGTACTTTGTCCCATCAGCTTGGACATAACGTACTTTGTCCCATCATCTTGGACATAATTCACTTTGTCCCTTCAGGTTGAACATGACGCACCTTGTCCCCTTAGTTTGGAATAAGATATGGCAGCTGATCATTAAGCCGGAAGTAGGAAACTTCCGAGGATTCCAAACTTGACTAGTTCTGTTAGCCCGTTGAGCAAAGTTTTTGTGCTGGTAACTGTTTGCATGTATACACTAGGATGCTAGATGAATGATGTATCGTATTGTACCCACGTCGGGAATTCTTACTGTGTGCCTTCATACTCACCCTTACTTTCCTTTCAGGTAACTTGGGACAGCACCGGGATGGCTAGTGGAGGGAGCTGACTGATCATGGGAGCCGTCGACATACTCTGTCATTTATTTATGTTTTATGTCTTTCATTCTGTAGTAGCATGCTGGGAGAACTGAATTGTTTTATGACTTGTTTAAACTGTTTTATTTTGAAATAGTGGCAAGGATGTATTTATGGAAGTCTTTGAAATGAATGTTTCCTACATGTTGTTTAATCATGTTTTGTTTTAAGCAATTTCTATTTCTGTTTGAAATGTTTTAATTTTAAGCATGCTAGTAAGAACCGGGTTTAGGACCACTTTTGGGTCGGGTTTTTACAATCTATTTAACCTAAAATTGAAGAAAACAAAACCAATATCACCCTTATTTTAGAGTGGGAGTATTCTGGTTATTCTATGATTTTCTTAAAAAAAATATTTCTTGCTACTACCCTAGGGGTGGTTTGTTATGCCGTTTTACCGGCCATTGGGAAACGCTTGTTTATGTTTTTTTTTTGTATTAAAATAACATTTTGATCTCTCTATCTTTGAGATTTTTTGTATTTTGGTCCCTCAACTTTCAAATATCTAATTTTCGTCCCTCGATTTTGTTGTTTGTCCAATTTTGGTCCTTCAACTTTCAAATGTTCAATTTGATTCCTCGATTTTACTGTTTATCCACTTTTGGTCTTCAACTTGTCGTCTGTTCAATTTTGGTTCCTAAACTATTTGCTCTCCTTCATCTTTCATCATTTCTCTCTCTAAATTTTTTTATCTCTCTCATCAATTCACCTTTGTTTCGGTTTCACTTTTTAAACTTCTTTCATTCTCTTTATTTTTCTTCTTGGTTCTATGGTAGACTACAAATTTTGAAAACAAATGACAAATCAAAGTAGAAAAATAATTATTTAGGAAAATTGTCTCATGTTAAAGAATTTGATGACGTGAATTGAAGAGAGAATAAGAGAAAAAAGAAAAGAAGACTAAAGGGATAAATTTAAGCGAGATAAAACCTTTAGAAAAATAAATGACAAAATATGGAAGAGAAAGAAAATAATTCAAAAGTGAAAAAAAAAACATTGGACTAAAGAACCATTTCTTAATTTACTTGATAGTCTAGGGACCAAATTAGACACTTGAAAGTCGATTGACCAACATTGGACAAATAGCAAAATTGAGAGACCAAAATTGGACACACACAACAATATCGAAGGACCAAAATAAAAAATTTAAAAATCTAGAGACCAAAATGGAATATACCCAGAGCTGTGGTACCAAAATAGTATTTTAACTCTTTTTTTTCTTCAAAGCGAGGGAAACGGGAGTTTGTTTGTGCCCATTTCAGTTTTTTTACTTTTTCAAAAACTTCCATTTTATTTTATTTATTTATTAATAAATCAGTTACTTAAATTTTCCCCCAAAATTTGTTTTTATTGTACTTTTTCAAATTTACTGTTAGTTTTTTTTTTCTCAACATTTTCTATTTTGATATAATTTTTTTTTTATTATTATTTAAAAAATCAAAAAATCGACCTTCACTCTACTATATATATATTTTTATTATTTATATTTATTTATTCATTGAGATAAAATATTTCCACAAAATCAAAACTAATTCATACCATATAAAATTGAATTTTGTCACTGGTTGATAGAATTCAATCAGTACACTCATTTTATCACTCAACCTATTCTATCATGAATTCTATCATTAATAGAAAATTATGTTCTATCACTAATTGATATCTATCAATGATAGAAAATTATGAGCTATAAAAGAATTGTTTAAAATTGTGCTAAAAATATAATATAATAAAGAGAATGTGTTGCTTAAGGTAAGTGCCCTATGTAAAATATGTTCACTAATTTTAAATTAAAAATATTTTCATCATTAATTTTATTTTTGTTATATAATTTATATTTATATTTTTTTATCTATCTAATATCTTTAATTTTAACTACTTAATTAAGAAGTTAAAAGTTTTTTTTTGTACTAAAAAAAACTTTTAACTACCTAATTAGAATAATAAATCTCTTAATTTCATTATTATGATTAAGAAATATACATATATATATATACATACATATATATATATACATATATATACATATACATACATATATATATATACATATATATACATATACATACATATATATATATATATACATACATACATATATATATATACATACATACATATATATATATATCATACTACCTTAATGTGACTTAAATAAGAAATCATTTTTAGACGATTTTACCCCTTAAGTCATACTCTAAATTACAAACATGTCATCTATTGGAATATAAAAAAAATTAAATGAAAAGAAGGTAGAAGATATTTACAATATCATTTAGATTTTCATCGGTAGAAGATAAGATATTTTTATCAAATCTATTTTATGACTAAGTTAGAAGATAAGAGATTTCAAGAATCAAATGAAGATAGTTACAATATCATTTAAATTTTCATCATCTATATAACGTCGAAAATAAGATATTTTTACCAAATCTCATAGATTTTATTTGACATTTTATATTCTAAGTAAAATAATAAATTGAATTTTTCAATCCTATAATAGTTCTCTACATTTTGTTTACAAGAACACTTTCTGTTTGCTTGGATTTATTTTTGTTTGTTTTTTGTTTTTTAATAAGTTATCTTATTTTTGTTGGATTATTTACTTGACTTTCATCTAATTTTTCTTTTGTCGCAATAATTTTTGTAGAGATATTTTTTTTATAATTGTTGTCTTTAAAAAAAAGATTTGGAAATCTGGAAAAAAAAGTACGAGGAAGGATAAGATTATCATATGAGGTTAAAGTGCATGAATGGTAACAATGATTTCCTATTATATATATATAGTTATCTGTATTTTGTTTACAAACACATTTGAAACTTTCTTTTTGTTTGAGGTTACCTTTTTTGGTTTCTTTTTGTTTTTTTGTTTTATAATAAAAAATTTAGTTATCTTATTTTTGTTGGATTATTTACGTTAATTTTCATCTAACTTTTCTTTTGTTGCAATAATTTTTGTAGGGATATTTTGTTGCTTAATTGTTAACTTGGAGATGTGAAAAAAAATTGAAGAATGGTAAAATTATCATTTGAGGTTAAAGGTAAATTCATAAATGTATACTAATAAATATATTTAGCTTATTTATTCAAGAGTAATTGGTCTATTAATAGATAAATTGGAAAAAAAATAAAGAACATCGATTTTTAAAAATCAGAGATAAATTTTAATTTTAATGAGATAAATTTATTAAGTTTTTTTTTAAATAATAACATCTATTATTTTTTAATCTCAAAATAAAATATTAACTGTTTTTTTTAACATAAATGCGAATTTTAATAAATTTAATTAACATGAAAAAAATGGTTATAAAATTTAATATTAGATTGAAATTATTATTTGATGATTTAAATTTAATGTAAAAATGTAGGAAACAATTTATATATATATATATATATATATATTTGTTATTTAAAAAATTATCACGTGCAACGCCGTGTTAAAATTGTAGTATATATTTAATATATATTTATGTTTTCTTTTGTCATTATTATCATTATACCATTACATTCTAATATTTTTAGTTATTTATATTTTTATTTACTTTTTTTAAAGATATATTTTTATTTACTTAATTTTAAACTAATTAAGTAAAAATTATTTTCATTTACATATTATATTTTAAATATATTTTTTCACTTCAAATTAATTATATTTTTATAATCAATTTTATTTTATCAAAAATAATTTATATTTTTTCAACGACTTAAATTGATAATTTTCAACTAATTAATTTGAAATAAATAATATTTTAGCTTTAAAACTCATTTCATAACTTATTGTTTTTTTGTTCTAATGTTTTTCATTTATTTAATATAAATAATTTCAACTAATGCTTTGACATTTTTTTTTCATTTACATAATATTGCGTTATCAAAATAAATATGGTCATTTAAAAATTAAATTAGTTATGTAATCAATTTTTTTAAAATTTAAAAATTAAAGTATTCTTTCAAAAAAAAAAAAAAAAAAAAAAAAAATGACAACAAATTTTAAAAAATGTATGAAAAACAAAAAAAGTAATATTTAAAAAAAAACAAAAGTTTTTAAAAATAATTTGGAATTTAAAATAATAATAAAAATAAATTACTATCAATTAAAATAAATTCATAAATGTTACGTGCTTGAAAAATTAACGAACCATTCCTATAACAACTCAAAATAAAAAACTAGAAACGAAATATAAACAATTGCGCTTTACAAAAAAACTATATTCAAACCGCTTTTAATAACCACTCTCCATAATCACTCTTATAAAATGTCATCCATACACCTCCCTATATCCAAAAAATTGTTTTGAGTTAACTTTGCAAAAAGGTTTTTTTAAAATAAACTTGTAATTTTTTGCATTACTGAAATTTCAAACGTTTAGTTGAAGAAAGATGATGCTCTTGATAGATGATTGATGAGAAACTAATACAATTTTAAAAATAATAAATAAATAATCAAATAGTTATAAAATGAAAGTTAATATAATTTAGGCTCGTTTGATAATTATTTCATTTTTTGTTTTTTGTTTCTAGTTTTTCATTTTTTATTTTTGGTTTTTGGTTTTAAAAAATAAATAACGTATATATTTGATAACTGATTTTAATTTTATGTTTTTAAAAATTAAAAAACAAAAAAACATGTTCAATAACGATTTTTTATTTTCAAATATCATATTTTGTTTTGGTTTTTTTAGTTTTTTAATATTTATTCTTGATTTTTTTCATACTTTTTTTAAACAAAAACAAAACTTTTTTTAAAAGTTACTTTTTTTAGTTTTTAGAATTTCTTTAATATTTACAAAATGTTTTAAAATTTTAAAAACAAAAACCAAAATTGTTTATCAAATAAATATGTTTTTAAAAAAGTAAAAACAAAAACAAAAAACAAAAAATTAAAGTCCCATTTGATAACCATTTCGTTTTTTTTTTGTTTTTTGTTTCTAATTCTTCATTTTTGGTTTTTGGTTTTTTGTATTAAAAAGTAAAAACGGTATATGTTTGATAAATCATTTTAATTTTATGATTTTAAAAATTAAAAAAATTGTTTGATAACTGTTTTTTGTTTTTAATGTTTTAAAAATATTTTTAAAATTTTAAAACAAAAATCAAAATTAATTATTAAACAAACCTGTTTTTAAAAAAGTTAAAACAAAAATAAAAAATCAAAGTCATCAAACGAGGCCTAAATAGTTATCAAGATCTTAACTATGTATTTTTATAGATCAAATTTCAACAAAAATCAACTAATTTCTAAATTTACAAAGCAATTAGAGTGAAAAATATCAACAGAATTTAAAGTAACCAAGCATTTATTTGGAGAAAATTAAAAAATCTAGTATTGTCGTAAAATGAAATATTTTCCATACTACTCACATTCTTCCCACGCCAACAACCTTTTGAAAACTGTTGGTTCCCGAATATTAAAAATACTATTAACATTTTGACCCAAAAAAAAAAACAAAAAAATAGTTCAATTATATTAATGTATGTTTGATCTCAAAAAATAAAAAAAAACAATATATGTTCATGAACCAAGAGATCATGAGTTTGATCTCCAAATCTCCCATCTTAAAAGTTGTTGAACTAAAAAAAAGACTATTCAACATAATATAAATAAAGGTATTAATTTCTATACTTTTTTAGTAAAAAATCATTGATGATGGATATTTTGAACACATAATCTCTTGGTCATTACTCTATATTTTATGCGATTGAGTTATGTTCTAATTTTTTTTTTTTTGAGTACATATTGGGGGAGGGAGGACAAATACCGATTTCTCAGGCTCAAACCTGTAACGCTGGTGTTGAACTGGTTTACAACTAAACACTGAAACCATTGCGCCACTGACTCATTCGGTAGTTATGTTCTACATTTATATCCATCTATACAAGTATAAAAGTTAAAAAAAATATATATGTTGTATAGTTAAAAGCAATACACATATAGTTACCCTAAATTATGAATGTTTAGTGAAGTAAACTAAACCACAATGAAATAAAATATAAGAGTAGTTAAAATGAAAACACACATACAGACATATACCTAGAGTAAAAGTAGAGCACAAAACACAAAGCTGACTAAGAAAAGAGTGAATTAAGAAAAATTAAATTAGGAAGTGTTATCCACATGCTTACTCAGTTCTTCCAACTTCTTCATCCTGAGCTTTTCACTTTCACCAACCATCTAATTAAACACATCAAATTAAAACACACAATATCTCTCAGTTTTTAAATATTCCAAACAAGGCTATCAGAATATACAAATATTGAAAAACAATTTGGGAATTTACGAAACTAACCTCCATTAGTTTTGATATTAACTGCACTTTCTCATTGTTCTTTTCATTAAAAGCATCAAGGGCATCTTTGTATTCCTTTTCCTATCATACAAAACAATTTGAAACCGCATACTATTGTATAATATATAGTCTTCTTGCATATCTAGTTTTTTCTCATCCTTATCTGACTTTTTTGGTTTGAGATATAACTAGAGCATTTTATTAAAAAAAAATGAATAAATTTAAATGTTGATTAAATTTAAAAAAAAAAAATATTTTGAAAGAGAATTCACCTCTTAATCATGACAACACACTTATACTCATTGGGTTATTGCTCTAGTTGACCCAAAGAAACTAAGACCCACTAAAGAATTAATCATTTTTTCTTTATAAAAAAACATATCTTTTAAAATACACTTGTCAATTTTCTGATCTTTTTTTTTGAGAAAAAGAATATTAAAGTTTAATTACTGAATTGAAATTAAATGAAAATATTTCTTTTTTTATACTTTTCTTAGTACATTTCAATTGATGATATGGTTTTAGAATAATTTATTTTGTTCTTTCTAGAATATAGTTGAATCTCGATTTTTTTTTTTTTTTTTTTTTTTGAGAATCTGAGTCTCCATTTAATTCACATTAACATTGGAGGCCGTTTATTTACGGTAATCACAATAGCTGGAATTTTAGATGTCTGAAATTTCAGATGTACCGCATCCTTAAATTGTTCGTTTTGTGGGAATATTTTTTTACGAATACTAGATAATATTTAGATAAATTTATTACTTTAAAATGAATCGTACTTGAGATGACTTCAAATTTAACTAATGTTCCAAAAATACCCTTACAATATTTATATAATTTTGCATTAATTTAATATATTTTAAATTTATATAATATATTTGTTTATATTAAATTAAATGTATACTTAAAAAAAAATAGTTTCTTATATCCTAATTTTATAATGTATGATTGTGTAGAAAAATAATGACACAGACATATAATGAAGTATAAATGTTAAAAAAGTTAATTATAATTTTTGATAACTTATATTATATAATTAAAAAGAAAAAAGAAAATTTTGAAAGAAATAATATTAATTATTTATTTTTTTATATAATTTTTATAGATGTAAACATCATTGGAAAAATAAAATAAAAAATACTTTAAATTTAATTAAAAATAATTTTAAACATACCATAATAATTTTAATAAAATTTATTTATATGTATATTTAATAATAGATAAATAAAGAAAATCGATGCATACAAATATTAAAAAAAAGAAGGGCAAAATCGTCAAAAGACGATTCCTACTCCATGGAAATCCGGGAAACCATCTTTCAGAAGAGCATCGAAATGTTGCTGAATGCCCTTCAAATAAGAATCCTAAAATTCCTGAGAATGTTGAGATACCGGATGTTCTAATATTACTATGAAAATAACAAAGTAATCGAGATTCTCATTCCCTTCATGTTTACAAATCTTGCAATTATTCTAACATATAAAGAATATAGGAAAATTGATTCTCAAAAAATAAATAAATAATATATATAGGAAAATTTGTAAAATTAATTAAATTTAGAAAATAATTATAAATATGGTCGGTTTGTCATTGATATTAATGACAATAGAGCATTAATAATATATAATATTATGTTGTTGAATATTTATAATATAGTATTAAACTTATTATTTATTATACAAATTATAGTAGTCTTATTTTAATTTTAGCAAAATGTATAAAAATATTTTATACATAGCAAAATACGTCAAGCTCAACTAACCTATGAATTTTAAATTTTCTAAATTGAATTCAATCATATTTTCATTTTAATTTGATTAATCAATTTTTGTTAAATTTTATTCTTTCTAAAATCCCCAAAAATATATTTGAAAACGAAAAAAGGGGGATAGGGCTTGTATGAAAATTGAGTCTTAAAAAAATGTATATATTTTTTTTTGAGAGAGAGAAATCAAAATTGGGAGCTGGGTTTTCGGTATATATGGATGCAAGTTTAGTGTAAGGAGTTTGGTTCATTTAAAGATATGAATTGATAAAATAGTTGGAGAGAGAGGGGGAAAAGGTGAAGGTAGAGAAAATAATAGTAATTTAAAAAAGAAAAAGAAAAAGAAAGGACCTTTTTTTGGCATGTGATTCCTAGAGGCTTCAAATCCTTGTTTAATGCATCGATTTTCTTGCGAATTTGAACAATTTCTTTCCTGGTTGGATCCCCGGCTATTGCTTCAAGCTCCTGTAATAGAGGGAAGTTTTAGAAGGAATCCTCCAGAATTGGGGGTAGGAAGAGATGTAGGATAGGGATAACCTGGCGGATGGAAGCCAAACGGCGGGATTCATCGTGGACTCGCCCGAGTCTGGCTTGGAGCTTGTTTTGAAGTTCGAGTCTCATCCGCTCGATCTCCTCTTCCTTTTCCCTAAATCCCGAAAGCGCCGATTTCGACATTTCTTCATCTTCTTTGCTACTGAAACTCAGATTCCCAGAGCTCGCTAGCATCAATTGGAGCTGCTGTGCCTCTGGATTTGGATTTGGATTTGGATTTGGATTTGGATTTGGCTCCATCTCTCTCTCTCTCTCTCTCTCTCTCTTCACACAATTTGCTTCCTTCTTTCCTATGAATCTCAAATCTCAATTTCTTTTTCTTTTTCTTTTTCTTTTTCTTTTTCTTTTTTCACCTGCTCCCCTTTTCTTTTCTCTTTTGCTTTTTTACAATCTTCTAATTCATTTCTGACCTTTGGATCAAAGGGATAACGCCCCCAAAATAACAAAACTACCCTTCATTACCAAACTCTTCTCCTTCTTCCCTTTCCTTCCCATCGTTCTTCCCTCTATATACACTCTATCTCAATTCACAACAATCAAAATATCGCTACACAATACATTTTTCAATTTTATAGCTATATCCTTTTTTTTTTCTTTTTCTTTTTCTTTTTTTTAAAAATACACTTGGACGTGATACATGAATTTAATCTAACCCTCCACTTTGGTGTTTATTCCATTTTGGTTCCTCAATTTTCAAATGTCTAATTTTGGTCCCTCGACTTTACTTTTTGTTTAATTTTGGTCTCTCAACTTTCAAATATTTAAATTTGGTACCTAAACTATTCATAAACTTAAAAAATAGTCTGTTGCTTAAATGTTTTTTTTTTCACTCTTAAATTACTTTCTCTTTCTTTCATATTTTATCTTTTCTCAGCTCTCTAGCGTTCTTTCCTTTTTTTTTTTAAAAAAAAAATCTCTAATTCTCTCCTTAATTCATCTCATCAATCTTTAAGATAAAACAATTTTCCTAAATAATTATTTTCTTACTTTGATTTGTCACTTTTTTATTTCAAAATTTGTAGTCTACCATAGAATCAAGAAGAAAAAGAAAGAGAAGGAAAGAAGAAAAAATAAAAAAGCAAAAAAGAGAAGAAGATGGATTTAAAAGAGAAATAAAAGACTTTTAAAGACAGAAATGATGAAAGATTAAAGATGAAAGATGAAAGAGAGAAAATATTTTAGAAGTGAAAAAAATTTTATTTGATTAAAATGATCAATTTTTTTTAACTTTCTTAAAAGTCTACATACTAAAATTAGACAAATAACAAAGTTGAGAGATAAAAAGTGGACAAACATTAAAGTCGCATAATCAAAATTGAACATTTGAAAGTGGAGAGATAAAAATAGAACAAATTCCAAAGTTAAGGACCAAAATACTATTTTAATGTTGAAAATTTCTTATTACCCGATCTTGAGATGAGCAAAAATGTCATCAAATTTACTATTGAATCAAATATAATAACGATTGATAAAGTTGTCAGCGCCAGCTCCAAATATACAAAGGTTATGTATATTTTTATATGGTACTCAATTAAGAGATAAAGCATGAAAAATCAAATTTTCTCATATTTTGCCTCACTAAGTTGATAGACATTTAATAGAAAAAATATATACGAGAAATTAAAACTTTTTTACAACTATCTTTTCTTTTAGTGGTAAAAAAAAAAGAATACAGAATATGCAAGCCTTTTCTTTTTTTCTTTTTAGGTATACAGAATATGCAAGTTGTTTACTTCAAAGAATCTAATAATTATCCTTTCAAAAAAAAAAAGAGAAAATAATCTAATAATTATTGGAAATAAAAATGAAATAGTTTTATAATTTTATCGCATATACTTCATAGCTATTGACCAGACTTGAATGATTTCTTCTTAAATGGGTCATTTCAGATGCTATCATATGAAAGTTGGAGGCTTCTTAAGAGTTACCAATCAAGTCAACTTCATCGCTTCAAGTTGGCGGTCTTTGAGGGTTTTGTTATTTGTTGTTATTACATTTTAATTTAGGACCACTTATTTATCTTATATTACAATTAATACAGGGTTGATGTTATCTAGGGTGTGGTGTGTTTGAAGCAAGGGTAATGGTAATGGTTAACGGGCGAATGGTAATAAGGAGGAGAAGAGGGAGGAAAATGATTATGGGAGGAATGATTATTTGTGTTTGGGGTGAATGTAATGATTATTGGGAGAATGATTATTTGTATTTAGATAAAGGTAATGATTATAAAATAATGAATATGATGTGAGTAAAAAATAATGATGTGATGTATGAAAAATTGTTGAAGAGAGAATAAAAAGTAATTAAGGGAGAATGAAAAGAGTCATTTTTAGAAAACGTGATTATGGAGAGAATAATTCCTGGTGGCCCAAACACCCCCTAATGGGAGAAATTTTACAACTTTAGTTTCTTTTGTCATTAATGTCTTGTATTCGTTTTTTAGATAGCCTAGTATTTGTTTTTAACTTCATACTTTTTAAGTATTACAATTTAATGTGGCATTATTTCAAAAAAAAAAAAAACAAAATCTAATGTGACTTAATATAAATGTAGAAAGATTAACTTATTTTAATTTTACAAGAAAGAATGGTTGAAAGTTATGCGTAAATCATACTCAATTTAATAAAGGTGATATCTTATTAAGAGTAGCTAAATCTATGCCTTTTATCTCTGTAACATTAATAGATATTTGATCCTTAATATTGAGCCAACAAACTCGACATTAAAGAATTTTCATGTCAGACAAGTATCCGATATCGAACAATGTGACATATAAAGGTTTTTATGATGGGTGACCTTTCATCACAAGCAGTCCGACATAGTAAATGCCCTCAATAGAACGAACCCAATAAAATATGCGCGTCATAAATGGTTTTCTGACATTCTGTTATGAATTTCTTCACTTTGATGACGAGCTTTGCCCGTCATCAAATTCATCTATCATAATAGGTGCCCGTCATGAAAGAAACCTGTCACTTAATGTCTTTTATGACGAGCAACAACTGTTATGAAAACTAGATTTAAAAAAAAAGAAATAATGTACTCAATTTTCTTAATTTGATTCATTTTATATTCCATACTTGTACTCTAAAGTGTCTGACTAACTGTTCATTATTCATAATAAAAAAAAGTAACAAGATTTAAACCATTAAGCAGAAACTAACCTTGGATCGCACAACCACCATCCTCACCCGTCTCGCATCGCTGTTAGTTCACACGACTCGTACTCGTGCCAGCCACCCCATGATCAATCGCATCCCCAGCATGATCGGCTACCTCCACAACCATCGTTTAATCAGACTTGTATCACTCAGCCTGCATGCCCCACCCATGTGAACCTTGTTCTAGTAGCAAGCGAGCAGTGATAACTCTCACATATAGCATTATTTAGGCTAATATCTTAATATATTCTAAAGGTATTTGTTCATTAACTAAATGAATTTTAGAATTAGAATAGCATTAAGATGAGAAATTTATATGAATACGATGAATGTATGATTTATGAGCTAAGATATAAAAGGCTATTGAAACTAGTTTTAGAGTAAAATTGGAAGGTTACATGCTTTTTTGTATTTAAATGCCAAAGAACCAACGCCTTGCTAATTATTGTTGTATCTATAGAAATTGGAAATATTATTAGCATGACATTCAAGAGAATTTGGAATGCTAAAAACATTGCAAATCAGAACAACAAAGCGGACAACTGTAAAACTTCGGGATCTTCCAAGTATATTTGCAAAGGTCGTTGGATGAAATCCAAAGCGATACGGAAATGAGAAGAGCAATGTGGATCATGAAACAATAATGTAGAAATAGCATATCAGATCAGATGCAAAAACCTCAATAACTAAATAAGGAAAGAATCGGATGCCGAGTTAATGCCAACTATCAGATTATGGGATAAACAAACTACAATAATCATGGGATTCATAACTTAATCAGCAAATACGTGATTACCAAAATCAATCAGAGGAAATCTGTCTCACGAATTAAGGGATAAGCTGCCAAAGATAAAATGCAATAAAAGATGATAAAGCTATTTCCAAATCCAATTGTAAGGGACCGACCCGAATGGGGCACTAAATGGGCCCTTACCCCAATGCATGCATTCAAAGTAAAGGACATTTAAACAGACATGATTTCGGATTCCAATTAAAACAAAACATTCAAAATAACCCCTTTAAAAACTAGACATTTTCCACAAACTTGTCCTCTGTTTCCAAGCACTGCTCCAGATAAATACATTTCCAAAGTTTACTCACGATCGTGAGATTTACTAAAAGCCATTCAAAACCTGTTCAGATACAACATGCTGGAATCCACAAATATTTACAAAACATCCTAGGGCTCCGTGCCCGGCTACATGCATTCAGGGGAAAACAAAAACACACGAGAGTCATAATACGAAAATCAGAGTTGGAAGACTGGGCCCCATGATCACGCTCCTCCTTCTCAGCATCCCGTCGCGCACCACGGTTACACCGTGGAAAACCACGAGAATAAGGGTGAGTAACGAATTACTCGATAAGAATCCCCAACCGGGTACAATACGATATACATGGTCATCTCGATGAGCGTATGCAAGCTATGAATATAACACGAGAATAGAGCACATAGCTTAGCCCACACTTGGGCCTCGGATGCCAACTCGGTGGCTTAGTCCTAATAAAATCATCACACAGTCCAATACATAAGTCGCCCTATACGAGAAACAAGTCCCGGCCTCGGCCTTCTCACATCGACGAAAGGTACACCGCTCAAGATCCCGAGGAGCTCTCGGTCGTGCCAGAATGAGTGTAAACATGCACCGCATGCTCACCGCAACCATGGGGGGTGCCGGTCCAGAGGCAAGTCGCCCATGTCCAATCCACCACGCCTAACTAAATCTTTGGATCGGTGTCACTGACATAGGGGTGTGAGACTTGGACACGTAAACTATGTCAGCCTGAACCACCGCACCTGAGGCTAAGGGAACGGTCGTGGTAGGCTTACACCAGGAAGCCGCCCTTACCTTAACAGTGGCAATCGTGGCTACGGCCGAACACGCCGGGACGTGCCGACTATCGAGGACAAGGCAATGCCAAGTCATCATCCCGACGGTTGGGGCATTTAATAGTCTGCCACCCTCACCCAAGATTGCAGGGCCTACCGCTCGGGTTAGCAAATCCCTCACGGGGTCGGGGGATCTAATGACTTGCTCGACGTCCCCGCCATGGATGCAAGGTACTTTATGCATCAGGCCCGGTGATGCTATCTACCCGCAACTCTAACCCGCCCTTAGCAAACAAGGAAACAATTCCATAAAATCCAATACGTGCTCAATAAGAATACAACGAGCCTAGCATGATACTACGAAGCAAGGAACAGATACGAGCATGCCAGAAAGGAACAACCTAGCATGGATTAACATGAGAATTAACCAAGAAATCATGCTAACCGGGAATTCAGATTGAAGCACCTAGCTACACATGTCAATAATCACAAACAAGCAATCATTCAACAATCACATATAATATCGCAGGGTCCACACAACCCCGGTAAGAAATCCTTACCTTGGTCGGGGACGGTTTGGCACGAAAACCTAAGTCACGAACAATCTCGATCTAGCTACCGGGAACCTATCAATCATCACAATAATCACACAATAGGCCTAAATACAATAAAATAAATGAGGCTCAGCTCGGGAGAAACTCACGAGGCGCGACGAAAGCACGAACGGGCCGATTGCACGAATGGGGCAGCAATAGGGCTAGGCCGGGCGCGAGGATGGGCGGCTGCGCGGCTGGCTGGCTGCGCGCAGAGGCTGCGCGCGCAGAGACGGATGCGGCGAGGCGGCGGGGCGTGGCGACACGGCTCAGCGGCCGCGCTCGGACGCGCGCGTGACACGGAGTCGGGAGGCCGAGCGCGCGCACGATCGATGAGCGCGCGTGGCTCGGCGGAGGCTCGCTACTGCGTCGACGCAGAGGAGCGCGCGATCCCGGCAAGATGGCGCGATTCCGGCGACGATGGAGCTTCTACGAGTTCGAATCCATCACGGCTAGCTGCACAGAACATCGCACACACACGAATTACCTCGACTCGGCCGGAACACTCGAAATCGGAACAGGGGAGAAGGAATTGGAGGAGATAAAGAAGAAGAAGAGAAGAGGAAAGAAAACTTACCGGGAAGGAGACGATCGGCGAGTGGAGGGACGAATCGCTGGTCGGCGAGAGAGAGCACGATCGGTTGAAGAGTGAAATCGCAAAGGAAAGGGGAAGAGGAAGGAGAAGCTCGGGCGATTTTGGCTTTTAAATCAAACGCACGAAGACAGGCAGCATATATACAAGATGGCGCGATAAGATTCACAAGATCGCTCACGCTGCTCGATTACGCGACGCTTGCCTAGCTTGCTTCACGGTCTGGTTCGATTCTGCTCGACGCGTTATTTAATTCCCTATTTATTTTTACCTTTTCCAAGCCCAAACGTCTTCACCAAAATTCCCGATCCTAATCAAATTGACTCATAATTATTCCTAATTTTAAATTTCAAAAAACCCCGTCGGCCCGACCCAAAATTACCAAAATGCCCTGGGCCTCCCGAAAGACCGGGATGAATTTTCCGGCCGTTACAATACTCCCCCCTTATAAGACTTTCGTCCTCGAAAGTCACTCAAGATTGCAACAGCTCGGGATACTGCAATCTCATCTCATCCTCCCGCTCCCAAGTGGCTTCCTCTGAACTCTGACTCCCCCACTGAACCTTTACCAATTTGATTTCACGATTACGCAGTTGTCTTTGACTCAAAAGCAAGAATCCCCACCGGCTTTTCCTCGAAGCTCAAATCCTCATTCACCGCAAAGGCTCAAAATCCACAATGTGCGGCGGGTCCGTCCGCGTCTTTGCCTCAACATCGATACATGAAATACACGCAGCACTTTCTTGATAAAACACGGAGGCAAGGCTAATCGATAAGCAACCTTGCCGATCCTCTCCAAATCTCAAACGGACCAACAAAACGGACTCACTCGGCTTTCCACGCTTGCCAAACCTCAAAACACCTCGCGGGTGCGACCTTTAGGAATACATGCTGACCAACCTCAAACTCCAAATCCCGGCGTCGAACATCGGCATAACTCTTCATGCGCGCCTGAAATTTCAACATACGAGCTCTAATCTTCTGCACGGCACCATTGGTCAACTGCAGCAACTCGGGACCCAAAACAAAACTGACGACCACCAACCTTTTCTCACAGCACTAGGGACCTGCAACATTTACCTTACCATGCTTCAACAGAACCAAAAGAACTAGCAGCCGGGAACTGCTATCCGAGGCGACCTCATAAAATCCAACACTGGTTTCCGCTGCCTAACCACGGAAACCCCAACTCACAACAAGCTCCAACGGATCTGGCTCAATCCTCCAAAATACCATCGGTCAGAGGGTGGAAGCACTACAGAAACTGCACTCGGCTCATAAGTCCCTTAACCACGCTCTGCCTAGAACAAACCTTTGTTGCCCCACCCTGGTGACAACAACTCCAGCCTGAAACTGACATGACTCTACTCCATAGAAATGGCAACTGTACACGAGACGAGGTGCGAGCTCTCACTACTGAAACCAATCCTCCAAGAATCTAATCTCACACAACAACCTCAACTAACTGACAGCTCCCACCCGGAAAACTTACAATCCAACAACTTGAGTGCTACGGCCTCGGACGCTCAAACAACCACAAACTGCATAGCTATGCCAATCCACACAACTCTAGCTTGACTCAAATCACTGGCTGGACAAGTCAGCCTGCCAACAACCGGGCCCCAGAGGGCTCCTTCCACCAAACTTACCTCCATGCAAGCAACGGAACGAAGCTTGCCTCAAATATGAAACACATCTCACAAGTCCAAATGATAGCACATACAGGCCTAACCCTCTAGCTTAGGCTCAATGCACCTTCCCACCGAAACTTCGCAACGAAACTCCACTACCTGGTTAATACCAACTACCAAGAACCAGAATACCAATAATGGCCGGCAGAGCACAAGCTACACTAACCAGCAAGGATCCCTCAAAATTCCAAGACCCTAGTCCAACCACAATGGTGCAACCTCATCCACAACTGATACAAGGGGTTCTTCAACTACAAAGGTGCAACAACTTCCATGCCAACACACAATACCTTAACCAACTAGGCCAAACACTCATAGGAGGCAGAACAACTCTTATTGCAACTTCCAGAACACCACTCAAGAGTCCGCTTAACTGGACAAACAACTGCTTTCAGGTGGCCAACAGACTTTCCACCTACTAGCACTGCTACCGCCAAGTCCAAGACCAAGGGATAATCCGACAACTCCAAAAAGGAAACAGATCCTTACAAGCAGACATCCGAAGAACAGGGAGCTCCACAAATGCTCGCTAACTTGCTCAGCTAAGCACAACATCCAATTCTCTCACTGAGGCAACAACAGGGGGTCCACCACAGACTGGACCGCCGACCATGAACAAGCCAAGACTCGCCCTCCAACACCAAATGAGGGCACTCTCAAACTCTGGGAACATGAGAGACAACCTACAGGGCAAACCACTTACCCACGAACAAGGCTAACTCCTTGGCAACTCGAAAACCACACCTTGGCCAACATCAGACACCAACTTGCCACCACACAGGAACCAAATCCGGACTCTACTCCAAACAAACTCTGGCTTGCTAGCCTACCAAAACTGCCAGCAACTCACATGAGGCTACAACTACTCGACTCTGGCTTGCCAACTAAACTTACTACCTGGGTCTGACTGAGCTCTGGTGAGGCTCTCCACAACTAGGGTTCTTCGACAACCCTCGACACACACTGTCGTCTAACGGCCTACAACCAATTGCCTGAACAAACAAAAACTCCATTTTCTAGCAACACATCCATGCCGGGCCAACTCCAACTCCTTGAAACCAAGAGGACCAGCAACGCTACCGAATGCGTCATCCTCCTACTCAAACATCAACCACAACATAACTCCTACCCAAGTAAGGATCCGAACAACTCTCTCGGTCATGACGATCAAAGAAGAAGATCCGCCAACCTAGCTTAGGTCCATTTAACAATCTCACTTAAGCAACAACTCGCTACCACGAGCATGGTATCCTTACCACCTCACTAAGCCTTACAACATCCACTTGGAGTCCAACTTTTCCAAAAACTGAGCACCAGATCCCCAAAGCAAACCCTACATGGATCTGACTCTCTCGCACAGATCGAACCACACAAAACACACTTGTGTGCACAACTCCCAACCTTCATTTAGCGATCCAAGTCTAACAAATGCTTTTCCCAAAAGCCACACTAGCTCCTGGAAGAGATACACCACCAACGGAACACCCAAAGTTCCATCTCCACACGATGCTCGAAGCTGTGGCAACCTTGCTCCACCAAAGCATAACCACGACAAACCAAACTTACTTTATACCAAGCCTCTACCAAGGGTGCTTCCCATAAGGCATCCAACTCCTCTCACAAGGCATCTTACTTACCTCATAGACATCCAACTCATGGTCCCTCAACTGGACCCAACTTGCTTCTATGATGTTCAACTCTCCAGAGGTTTAGGCACTCGAAGGTAGTTGACCGCACTACCAACCACAAGGATCTCTTGGCCTTAACACTAGCGCGAAAATCACGCCCACAAACAAATACCAACCGCCAACCTGCTGACTTACTCAACCTCCAGTAACACTGGGAAAAGGCTCCGGCTCCTCTCGAACATCCTTTCGCTTGAAGTCTTTCGATTACCACTGAACTAGCCCTTTTTGCACGACCTACACAGGTGCAACTACCATAAATGGATCCAAGGCTAAAGGAGTACGCTAAACTCCGAACGGCATAGAACCATCTGCTATGCCCATGCCAAACTCAGGCTGAACTGCATTTAATGCCAAAGTGGCACACCAACCAATGCACCTCAAGTGCCACTACTACCAAATCCACATCTTACTACAACGGGGCCAACAAGGTCACAACCTCAAGTGACACGAACTCGGCTCGGCATACAAGGGCTCAACTCCAACAACCATGCCTAAGGCATCTCATCAAGTGAAGGCTCACCCTACTCTTGCATCTCCACATGATGCTCAACAAACTCGCCGGCTCTATCAACATGCAAAGAACTAGCCCTATTCTAGGGCTTACTAAAAGAAGAGTGTTCAATTCTATCACACCACCGAGGAAACCACCAACGGATCCAAATCCGTAAGGAACACTACTTGCTGCACCCTTAACTACGTGGTTCCGCCATCGGCTACAACAACCACACTTCGCGAAACACAAAGATACCTCATCAACCTCCTCGAAGGCTACCACCTTTGCAACCATTCTCTGGGCAACCAAAAATCTAACAAGGCTCAAGATCGGCGACTTGAGCTACCCAGCTAGTCCACACGGGGACTGCTCCCACCAACATCCACATTAGCACAACCACGGCTACCTTCTCTCTTGGAGTGGCATTCCAAGGCAAAGCACCTCCACCCTCTCACTGGGGAAAACCATCAATTGGGCCACAGCTTGGCCTATGGGAGTCCAATCTCTACCTCCCTCTGGAACGATGTCCCGGGGCATCCGAATCTACCGGATACCACAACAAGCCACAACATACATCACACACCAATCGGGAAGTTGGCATGATGGTGCTCTAAACCCAAACCAATAACGAGTCAGAACCTGCTCGTCTCCGCTCCACAACACTACACAAGGCATACACTAGATGACAGGTATTGTAAATTCTTAACCCTTCTTTAAACAACAAATAGTAAACTTAGGCGTGCTGATGACACGCCGGAGTGCTAGTGATCATGGGAAAATGACCTACAACAACAGGTCATACTACGGAATTTATGACTCTAAGCTCGATACCAACCGTAAGGGACCGACCGAATGGGGCACTAAATGGGCCCTTACCCCAATGCATGTATTCAAAGTAAAGGACATTTAAACAGACATGATTTCGATTCCAATTAAAACAAAACATTCAAAATAACCCCTTTAAAAACTAGACATTTTCCACGAAACTCGTCCCCTGTTTTCCAAGCACTGCTCCAGGATAAATACATTTCCAAAGTTTACTCTGATCAGAGATTTACTAAAAGCCATTCAAAACCTGTTCAGATACAACATGCTGGAATCCACAAATATTTACAAAACATCCTAGGGCTCCGTGCCCGGCTACATGCATTCAGGGGAAAACAAAAACACACGAGAGTCATAATACGAAAATCGAGTTGGAAGATCGGGCCCCATGATCACGGCTCCTCCTTCGTGCATCCTGTCGTGCACCACGGTTTTGTGGGAAACCCACGAATAAGGGTGAGTAACGAATTACTCGGTAAGAATCCCCAACCGGGTACAATACGATATACATGGTCATCTCGATGAGCGTATGCAAGCTATGAATATAACACAGAATAGAGCACATAGCTTAGACCACACTTGGGCCTCGGATGCCAACTCGGTGGCTTAGTCCGGAATTAAAATCATCACACATCCAATACATAAGTCGCCCTATACGAGAAACAAGTCCCGGCCTCGGCTGTCTCTCATCGTCGATTTAAAGGTACACTGCTCAAGATCCCGAGGAGCTCTCCGTCGGCGCCAGTAATGAGCGTAAACATGCACCGCGTGCTCTGCGAACCATGGGGTGCTGGTCAGAGGCAAGCCGCCCATGTCCGATCACCACGCCTAACTAAATCTTTGGATCGGTCACAGCGACATAGGGTGTGAGACACGGACACTTAAACTATGTCACCTGAACCACCGCACTGAGGCTAAGGGAACGGGTCGTGGTAGGCTTACACCGAAGCCGCCCTTACCTTAACAGTGGCAATCGGGGGCTACGGCCGAACACGCCGAGGACGTGCCGACTATCGGGACAAGGCAATGCCAAGTCATCATCCCGACGGTTGGGGCATTTAACGATCGCCACCCTCACCCAAGATTGCGGGGCCTACCGCTCGGGTTAGCAAATCCCTCACGGGGTCCAGGGACGGAATGACTTGCTCGGCGTCCCCCGCCATGGATGCAAGGTACTTTATGCATCGGGCCCTGATGATGCTATCTACCGCAACTCTAACTCCGCCCTTAGCAAGCAACAAACAATTCCATAAAATCCAATACGTGCTCAATAAGAATACAACGAGCCTAGCATGATATTACGAAGCAAGGAAATGATACGAGCATGCCGAAAAGGAACAACCTAGCATGGATTAACATGAGAATTAACCAAGAAATCATGCTAACCGAATTCAGATTGAAGCACCTAGCTACACATGTCAATAATCACAAACAAGCGGTCATTCAACAATCACATATAATATCGCGGGGGTCCACACAACCCCTGTGAAGAAATCCTTACCTTGGTCGGGGGCGGTTTGGCACGAAAACCTAAGTCACGAACAATCTCGATCTAGCTACCGGGAACCTATCAATCATCACAATAATCACACAATAGGCCTAAATACAATAAAATAAATGAGGCTCAGCTCGGGAGAAACTCACGAGGCGCGACGAACGCACGAACGGGCCGATTGCACGAATGGGGCAGCAATAGGGCTAGCTGGGCGCGCTGGGGCGCAAGGATGGGCGCGCTGGGGCGCGGGCGCGCGCAGACGGATGCGGGCGAGGCAGGGCGTGGCGACACGGCGCTTTCGGCGGCCGCGCTTCGGGCGCGGCGTGACACGGAGCTGGCGAGGACGCGCGCGCGCGGGCACGGTCGATGAGCGGCGTGGCTCGGCGGAGGCTCTGTTCTGCGTGCGACAGAGGAGCGGCGATCCCGGCAAGATGGCGCGATTCCGGCGACGATGGAGCTTCTACGAGTTCGAATCCATCACGGCTAGCTGCACAGAACATCGCACACACACGAATTACCTCGACTCGGCCGGAACACTCGAAATCGGAACAGGGGAGAAGGAATTGGAGGAGATAAAGAAGAAGAAGAGAAGAGGAAAGAAAACTTACCGGGAAGGAGACGATCGGCGAGTGGAGGGGACGAATCGGCCCGGTCGGCGAGAGAGAACACGATCGGTTGAAGAGAGAAATCGCAAAGGAAAGGGGAAGAGGAAGGAGAAGCTCGGGCGATTTTGGCTTTTAAATCAAACGCACGAAGACAGGCATATATACAAGATGGCGCGATAAGATTCACAAGATTGCTCAGCGGCTCGATTGGCGGCGACGCTTGCCTAGCTTGCTTCACGGTCCTGGTTTGATTCCTGCTCGACGCGTTATTTAATTCCCTATTTATTTTTACCTTTTTCCAAGCCCAAACGTCTTCACCAAAATTCCCGATCCTAATCAAATTGACTCATAATTATTCCGGCAATTTTAAATTTCAAAACCGGCCCTGTCGGCCCGACCCAAAATTACCAAAATGCCCCTGGGCCTCCCGGGAAGACCGGGATGAATTTTCCGGGCCGTTACACCAATCCTTGCCTTCCAAGTCGATTTCTTAGTCCCCAAGCATCTCAAAGCCTATAAAATATGAGAAGAACCAAGAGAGAAAATGTGCTTGTGTTTGGAGTTATTCTCCCACACTTGAGATGAGGGTTCAAAAGCGAAGTTCATGTTCCTATTGACACGAAGTCCTATTCTTCAAGCAGTCGCCACCATTTATCGCTTTCTAGTTTATCTTTTCTTTGTTTATTTTATGCTTTATTCATTTCCACCATTGTTTCCCTTCGAAATGTTCTTGCATTTGAATTAATCAAGTTTTCTTTTGCAATGAATTTCGCTTTATTCTTATTTATTCTTTTCCTCACTTTCATGTCTAGCTAAACATCGTAGGCAAAGGTTAAGGGTAAGGGTTGTAAAAGCTTGTACTAGGGTAAATGGAGTTGTTAATTGAAGCATGTTGAATTAAGTTCTTAATTAAATAGTAAATGTCTATCGATCATTCACACGCACTAATAAGTTGTAAATCGGGAGAGGAAACAACCTAAGAATAATTTGCAAGTTCAGTAGGTTAGTACAAAAGACTTGGTACTAACACCATTTTTACTTTCGCATTTAGATATAAAAAAAACCAAATTCCAACACCATTGTTTTTACTTTCTTGCACAACTCTTAGATTAATTAACTGATTATAGATATCAATCCCTGTGGAGAACGATTATATAAATACTTATCACTTGTTGCGAACTCGACTGCATATACTTGCGTAGAATGTGATTCGAAGGTGTAGGACTTTAGTCTTATACTTAGAATTAATCTCTAGCTTATTTCAACTGCACTGAAATATTGCATCAAGTTTTTGGCATTGTTGCGGGGGATGGATTTATTTATAATTAGTTGTATTAGTTTAAGAGTAATTCTTAATTGTAAAAAAGGCTAATTACTTCGTATTTTCTAAGTGTACTGCAAAACACTGTGAAGCGCGGAGCATACTAGCCTACCAAGGAAAGAAGTCCCAATATATTACTACAAGCAACAATAACAAAGGATGGCGTACAATCACTTTGCGAATTATCATTGGAACAACAATATTGCTCCTCTGCAACCACGTTATAATCAGCGACTAGGCTATACAGAGGAGCCGTACACACTTGTCCACAGTAAAGGTTGTGCCTCATCCGTTGTACGCACGCTCTTTGCTGTGTCTCGCAACCTTGATTCATGTGTCGTCCATTTGGGACTTGGGTAACTTCTGATTCCCTAAATTTCTTGTCAGTTAGATAGATGGATAATTATTAACTGTCTAGTATTAATTTCTTTAGGTTGTGAGTTTGTTCGTTCTTGGTTATCTGCAGCTCAATGAACAATGATTTTGTATTGTGTTAGGTAAGGATCTCTTACTTGGGTTGTATGGACCCTACACATATGTTCATTGATTGCATCTTATTGCTTGTATACTTTACTGATTGTGAGCATGTCTAGGTAGCATACTCTAGTTGTTGTAGGTTCATTTTTATGTGAGCTTGTTTAGTCAACCTTATTTGTGTTCTGTGCTAACCTATCTATTAAGGTGCTAGCTGGTGTCTCAGTCATGATTTATATGTGCAATAGTATCTTGTTTAGGATGACTTGATTATTTTCCTGTTGAGCATGTTTGTGTGATCTGCCTAGGACTTAGCATGTAAAACTCTTAGTATATGTGTTTGTTAGGTTCTCATCATCTAGAGGCACTGAGGGGATGTGATGTAACATGCCACCCTTGTGTAGCCTAGTTTCAAACATGCTAAGGCGAGATTCTAACCATGGTGTAAGCCTGCCACGAAAAAGTCCTTAATTAGCTTCAGGTGATGGGTATGAACAGGCTGCCACAATTGGGTGTCGAGGGCCTTCCACCATTTGTGGATCAGTGGACACCATTTTCGTGTTTCCTAGGTATGTGGACATGGACCAAGGTAGGATGTGTAGGCCTACATCTACTTGTATGCGTACAAGCACTAGATGTAGGAGAAGAGCTCCTTTAGGCTAGTGTCGTCAATAAACCATTCTCGGTTGGTCTAGAGCCAAACACTTGGGGCGTCCCCTAAGTGTTCAAATCAGTGCGGTGAGCTAGTCGTTAGGTCGAGAGTCTGAGTACTCTTATAAATAAGGGTTATGTTGATAACTCAAGTTTATGGAATATTGATTAGTTGTATTGCATACATAGTTAGGATATCAGATCATGTGTTACTGTGCATATTGTACCCCGGTTGGAAGTTTTCACTGAGTATGTTTGTGCTCACCCATACTTTTGTGGTTCTTTACATCGGGTAACTTGGGACAACACCGAGATGACTAGTAGAGGAGCTGATGAATCATGAGATTCCTCCATCTTTATTATTGATTTTTTTATTGTTTTGATTCAACATGATAGCTAAGATTGTTCCACTATTTTGTATACATTTTTGAATTGTTTCAATAATCCCTGGCCAAAGGCTTGAACTATTTGTTTTAAGTTAATTTCGTTGGAACGATTTACTTTTGAATAAAGAGTTTTGAATTTCAGTTGTTTTCTGTTATAACTGGATTTAAACCATGCATGTTGAGTAAGAACTAGGTCTAGGACTATTTTAGAAGTTAGGTTCTTACACCAGTTCCCCCTCACTCCAGCCCATCGATGCGCCTCATCATTTGTGGCGTGTGAGTGCGCCTCTTGCCGAGCCCCTCGGCTGTCCATTTTTTCTCTGCCTCGTGTTATGTGCCAGTCCATTTTCGGATCTATTGGTAATTCCTAACCTTTGACCTCGTGTGTTGGTTTAGTGGTTAGTGCCTGATGAACTGTTATGCTTAGGCTGTGATTTCCTATACTCTATTCTGTTGTGGAGTCAAGCGAGCGTTCTGTATTCCTTAATTTCAAGTAATGCACATTGTTTGGATTGTGTAGACCCTATACATAATCATTATATCTATCTGTGAGATATATTTTGTATTGTTCTGGGTAGCATGCTAGGATTTATTAGGTCTTGGCATGTTGTGCATTGTTGATTGATTATTTTCTATTATACTCTTGTAATGCATTTATGTTTCGGGTAACACATTTTTGTACCTTAAATGCTAGCATGTTAGTGAGTCTTGGACCTATGTTTGAGTAGTATCCTACTATGATAACTTAATGTGACAATGTATGTTGTGTAGTTTGAAAGGACTGAGCATGTAGCATTCTTTGATACATTTTGTAGGTGTCATCATCTAGAGGTTGTAGAGGATGTGATGTATCTTGCCACTCTCATTGGTTGGGGATGTGAGAATTTATGCCGCCCCCAAAAATCAAATTTGTGGTGTAAAATGTCTCCCCCGATGATGCCCAGTTTGTAGCATATTCAAGACAAGGATCTGATCATAGTGTACACTTGTTATGTGAGAGCCTTAGCTTTGGGCAATTGGTGTGAACAGGCTGACATAGTTGCTAGCGAGGGCCTTCACAAATTGTGAATCGACGAACACTTTTTCCTTCGTGTAGTTAGGCATGTGGACTTGGACCAGGAAAGTCTGTGTGGACCTACACCTGACTATTTAGTAGCATGCAGTGTATACGTGCACACATCAAATGTCAAATAGATGAATCACCTTAATCGATGTCATTAGTACACCATTCCTTGATGTTTGAGTATAAGCCAGTTAGCCAGGGATCACCCTGATGAGCTATGGTAGTGCCTTAAGCGACTCGTAAGTGGGTCATTTAACGTATTGCATAATCTAGTTGATTGTTGTTTTGTTGAGCAGTAAACATATTTGTGCTAGTATGCAAGGTTATGACTCTGTATACTATACCCCTGTTGGGTGTTCTTATTGAGTATTCTTTTATCCTGACCCTTATTATGTGCTTTTTCACTAAGTAATCATGGGCTATATCAGGACGATTAACTGGATGGATGTGTGGATCGATCATGGGTAGAGCTTGTTGCATTAGTTATGTCTAGGCATTCATTATTTATTTTTTATTCATTGTCTCTTCTTGCATGCTAGTTAAACTCATGTTAGTTCCTAAATTTCTTTAGCATTGGGCATGGATGCCTGTTACATTTTTTTCTGAATGTTTTAAGCTTATATGAACTTCCTTGGCCAAAGGCTTGATAAATATTATAGATTTCTGGTTTTGTTGTTTTATTTAAAGTAAATGAATAGGAGTAGGAACGATTTGAATTTTAAATTTTAAACTGCGTCTTTTATAATTGTTTTTGAGATTTAAAGTAAATGAATAGGAGTAGGAACGATTTAAATTTTAAATTTTAAACTGCGTCTTTTATAATTGTTTTCAAGTCAACATGATGTAGGGAACCTAGTTAGGAACCTAGGTTCTTACATTCTCCTCCACCATCCTTTAAACTAACATTACATACTCACTCTAATCCCTAATCCCCTCATTAACTAAGCAACAAATAATTTGTTAACTAAATAGTATAATTCATACAAAGAAATGCGAAAAAAATAGCTTAAAATCCTCTATTAACTCAGCCGTATTAACGACAAAAGAAAAAATAAAAAATAAAAATACGACTACTAATAGAAAAAGAACAAAACTTCGAAAATGTTTCCGATGAAAATGTAAATGTTTTTTGAAAGAACACGATGACTCCGAAATCAGAGATGAAGGAAAAACATAGAAATGGAAACTTTGGGAGTAAGAAACATAAAAAAGAGCGCTGGAATATGTAAAGCTATAAGCCTACGATGACGAGCAAAGCTACAATGATAGGCACGACATCTAATGACAAGCAGGTGACATCGTAGACTTTTAATATCATGCTAGTCCTTCATGACAGGCTCCCATCATCGTATATTTTCCATGATGGACTCCCTTTAAAAAATATGGATCTTTGATGACTAGCAACTTTCAATGTCGGACTCTTACGATGATGGACAACCTGTCATTAAAGTCTACTTGTCATGAAAGATAGTCTGTCATAGAAAATTTGTGTTTTTTGTTTAATCTTGTCTGTCAAAATAGATTTTTATTTTTTAAGAAGTTCAAAAGTGTGTGTCATTAGAGTTCTGATTTTTTTTTTTGTAATGAACTTACGAGGTAACCTAATACAATAGTTTGTGATAGCTGCTATTGATAAATTTGTGGGAGTAATTAAAACTTCTCTATTAACCTAAATTCTTCACTTTATTTTTGTCTACTTGGTATTATGTTTTATCAGTTTAGTACCAATCACACTTTTAATATTTATTAATGAAAAAGGTTAATCGAAAAGTTTCATATGTAAGAGATTAAGTTGATTTATCAAAATCAACCGAAATCAATTAACATCTTATATTAGCAACCTCAAAATTATACGTTTGATTTCTTAGCTCACATATTGTTAAAAAATAATTAAGTTGATTTTTTAATTAGAAAACTGAGAATAAATTTTTAAAATACTAAATATTATTGAGTACAACCTATGAAATTAATCTTCAAAAATTGTATAACCAAAATGTTATTTATATCATTTTATATTTCTAATTATTTATATTTTATTATGTTCTTTTGAAATTAAGTTCTTTCTTACAAGGAGAGTACTATTATTCTCAAATAAATGAGAATCAAATACAGATTCTCGAGATTGAACTCGTGACTATGATCTTAATTTTTACCAAATAATGAAACTATCATGTCAACGTTCCTTTCGACATTTAACAAATAGTTTATATTTTATTTAGTCTCTAGACCTTTTTTATATTTTTAGGTCGTATTCTTTTAAATATTATTTATTAGAATTGAGTCTTGAAACGCTCAATTTTCAACTTTCATATGTTAGTTTCTTAGCTATACAAAATTTATTTGAGCCATTGCCATTAATTTTTGTGAATTATTTCACGAAAATTTGAATAAGTTTTAAATTGTAGCACTTTAAATTTTTTTAATATATATATGTAACAGAAATGCATAGTTTCAAGGTAATTATTATGTTTAAATAAAAACAATAACTAATGTATATTTTTTTAATGTAGATATCAGTTCCTAAATATTCATTTAAATATGCAATTTTTTTTACAAAAAATATGTATTTAATATAATAATAATATTTTCATCATTTATATTAATATAGTTAAATTAAAATTTAGATTTTAATGATATTTGTAAGTTCTCAAATTAATATATATATATCTCAAAAAATTAAAAAATTATGTTAAAATAAAATACATGTGCAATGTTATACCCATACTTGAGTTCATAAATAGTAATGTTTTAAAGACAAAACTTGTGATCAACCTAATTTTATGCTCACATGTGAATTGCTTTAACCAAATCATGTATTTACCAATTCACTGCTACATGGAAGGATTTGAATTTTTAACTTTTAATAATTTATTTTATATATTCGTCACTCAAACAAATCCCTTAATTAGTTTTTAAATATATCGTTACGACAGATATATCATGCTTTTCAAATAATCATTACCAATTAATTATAAGGATTAACAAAACTATTTCGCTTCTTTATATCCTACCACAAAACAAAAAAAATTAGTCTCGTCCTTCCCTACTTTGATAGTCATTTTTTTTTTATAATTCTTTTTTTTAATTCAAATGGTGTATTTACAAAGTTTACACAAACACTATAAAATTTTTAAAGTGAGAGTTACAAGTTACATTGATCATAAATAGATTTATCATGAGTATTTTAAAGGAAAATGGGTAGCGGAAACTTCTACGTATATAACTTATATTAAGTTATGGAGGAAAAAAAAGGGCTTTTGCATGTATATTACAAAATTGATAAAATATTACATGAATAGCACAATAATAAAAATATTTGCACATATAGCAAAAATTGTAAATTGATAGACTTCATATTGATAGATTCTATCGATAAAGGGTGATAGAATCAATTACTAATAAATAAAGTAAATTGATAGACTTCCATCAGATTCTATCAAGATTCTATCAATAAGAGCCGATAGAATCAATCACTGATAAAATTGATAGACTTCTATCACTAGAGAATGATAGATTCTATCAAAGTCTTCTATAAAAAAGGTAAATAATTTTTTTTTAAATGACAGAATTTGCTATAAAAGAATTATTTTTAAAAATGTGCTATAATTATAAACTGTGGTAAAAAGGTTGCTATACAGCGCAAATTCCCAAAAAAAAAATCAATTTCTTCTTATCTCATGTGTGTCTTTCATCCAGGAGGGGTAGTTTTAATTAATTTTTTTTTTTTTAAAAAAACAGTAGTGTTTTGTGAGTGCATTTGACGAAAAGAAAAGTGTAAGGACAGTAGCTTTCTGTTCTATAGGTTTATGAAAAAAAGTAAGTGAATAAGAAAAACTTCTAGGGTGTTCTTGTGTGATTTTTTTTAGGTATTTTTTGTCCATTGAAGAGTGTTGTAAACTTTTGTAAATTCTCCCAACAATTTAGTGGAACCTACAATTGGTAGAAGAGATTGGAAGTAGCGATCATTGGGTGAACCAGTATAAATTGGTGTTAATTTCTCTTCCCTAAACTTTTTATCATTGTTCTTGTTGCTTATAGATTTAGATTCCTTTATCTATATTTTTAGCATGATGTTTCCAAATTTTTTATTCCGAATTTTGATTTGGAGAACAAAATTGATCTTGGAAAACGTTTGACTATATTTTTGTTTGAGTTGCTGGAAATTTAGATTTATTATATATTGTCGGTATTTTTTACCTTATTAGATCAAGTGGTATCCAAGCTGTGTTGTAGAACGATGACTGAAGGATATGAGAAATTAGTAACATTTAATGGATCAGATTTTAGCTTTTGGAAATGTCAAATATTGGATTATTTGTATTCCAATGATTTGAATTTACCATTGAAAGAAAAACGCAATGACATGTGAGAAGCCAAATGGAGAAAATTGGACAAGAAAGTGTTAGAGACTATTCGCTTAACTTTGACAAAGAATGTGCAAAGTAATGTTGCGAAGGTGACTACCACGGAAGAGGTGATGACAACCTTTTCCAATATGTATGAAAAACCATCAATAAACAACAAGGTGTTTCTTGCTACTAGATTTTTCAATTTGAAAAGGTCTGAAGGTACATCTATCACTACTGATATCAATGAATTTGATTTACTGATAAATAAGTTTTTGTTGAGTTAGAGTTTTCTAATGAAGTTCATGTAATTTTGTTGTTGAGATCTTTAACTGAAGCTGCACTTTCAAATTCATATGGAAAAGAGATATTGGAGATTTCAGTAGTTCAAGATTCTACTATTGCAAAATAGATTCGCATGACCGATTTAGGTGTTGCTTCTTCTACTGGTTCAACATTGAATGTGGATAGAGGTAGAAGAAATAACATAAGTCAAAAGAATCGAGGTAAATTGAATAAAAAAATAAGCAAATCAAAGAATAGAAAATTTGAGTGTTGGAACTATGATAGAAGTGGACATCTAAGAAAGGACTGCAAGGCCCCAAAGAAAACAGATGGGAAAGAAGTTGGTACAAACGTTGTTGCTAATGAAGAACAAGATGCTCTAGTGTTAGCAGTTGAATGTGCTCATGATACATGAGTTATAGAATCAAGTGCCTCATTTCATACTATAGATCAATGTAAAATTCTTGAAAACTATGACGAAATCATGGAAATGCATATTTAGCAGATGGAGAGCCTTTAGACATCATTGGGATCGATGACGTAAAATTGAAAATGGTAAATGGTTCAACATGAAAAATTTGCAAGGCACGTCACGTTCAAAGTATGATGAAGAATTTGATTTCTGTGGGGCAATTAGACATTGATGGATATGAAATATGCTTTGCCAAGGAAACTAAAAGGTTACGGAAGGTGCCAAAGTAATTGCTCGAGGAAGTAAGTCAGAGACTATGTATGTCAACAACAATGACAAAGAAATGGTTGCTGTTGTAGATTGTTCTAGTGAAACTGATTTATGGCACAACAAACTGGGACATATGAGTGAAAAAGGAATGAAAATTCTTCATTCTACATGGAAGTTACAGGGTTTGAAGGCAATTGAACACTAGTTATGTGAGGGCTGTGTATTTGGGAAGCAGAAAAGAGTCAGTTTCTCAAAGGCAGGAGCAATGATAAAACCAATGAGGTTAAAGTTAGTTCACAGCGATGTGTGGGGACCTTCAGAAGTATCTTTGCTCATTGGTTCCACGTATTATGTGAACTTAATTGATGACTCAAGCATAAAGGTATAGATTTATTTTCTCAAACATAAATCAGATGTATTTTTTGTTTTCAAAATTTGGAAGACTATGGTTAAGAATGAGAAAGGCCTCAAAGTCAAGAGCTTGAGATCAGATAATGACGACGAATAAGTTTGTGGGGGAATTTAAAAAGTATTGTGCATACAATGAAATTGTGATGGTAAAGAATATTCCAAGGACACCACAACAGAATGGTGTGGCAGAGAGAATGAACAAGATGCTAAATGAGAATGCCAGGAGCATGAGGTTACAAGTTTGATTGTCTAAGACATTCTGAGCTGTGGCAATCAACACGGCGACGTATCTGATCAATAGGAGCTCGACCATACCAATAGACTTTAAATTTACTGAAGAAGTCTAGAGCAAAAACAGGTAAAACTTTCTCATCGAAAGCTTTTTTTTGTGTGTCTTACATTCACATTGATGCTGTAAACAGGAGTAAACTTGATGTTAAATCCAAAATGTGTTACTTTATTGAACATTGTAGAGTTGAGATTGGCAACAAGTTTTGGAATGAACAAAACAAGAAGATGGTTAGTGTTGAAAGATGGAAATTGAAATTCTCTAAATTCTTCATTTAATAATGAACCCAACAATGAGTTTAAATAGAGTACAAGATATGACTTAATTATAAAAGGAAAATATAACATCTAATCATAAAAAGGAAAAGATAACCTAATCATAAAAGGAAAATATTCTACCTAGTTATAAAAGGAAAAGATAGAAAATAATATTTAATCTAATCTTAAAAGGACAAAATAATTAAAAAAGATGAAAATTCAATTTTACTAAATTAACATAAACCAACACTCCCTCTCAAGTTGGATTGTATATGGAATACAAGCTAAACTTGAAGTTAAATTTATCAGAGTTGATCATTGTGATGATGATGCACCAATTGTGATGATTGCTGTCAGGACTGATTGGATAAGTGCTGCCAGGACCGATTGGATGAGTGCTGCCAGGACTGATTGGATGAGTACTTTTAGGGCCAATTGGATGAGTGCTGCCAGGGCCAATTTGGGAATGTTGGTTAGCGCCTATTCGGGAATACTAGTCAGGGCCAATTCAGAAAAAAAGATTCCAGAGCCAACTGGGAAAAAGAGATGCCAGAGTCAACTGGGAAAGAAGATGTCACGATCGATTGGGAAAGGAGATGCTAGAGCCAGTTGTGAAAGGAGATGCCAGGGCAGTTGTGTAAGGGAAAGGAGATGCCAGTGTCAGCTGGGAAACGAGATGCCAGGGCAAACTGGAAAGGAGTCGCCAGGGCCAGTTGGGAAAGGAGATGTCAGGGCCAGCTGGAAAAGGAGATGTTAGGGCCAACAGGGAAAGAAGATGTTGTCCACTGGGAAAAAAAGATGTGAGAAAAAATTATTTTGAAGAATTTTATAGAAATAAATTTTTTTAAAAGAGGTTAGAATATTGGTAGAGAGATTTTGGATTTTCTAGGGTTTAATAAAATGAGAATATTGAGGTTTGAAGGAAGAAATTCTTAAAGGATTTGAAGGGGGAAAAAGAAGATTTTGGAGAATGATTTCGAAGAAAAATCACATAGAAGAAAGGAGTGATTTTTGATATTTTTTTTGTTAAAAAAAAACAAAGATGATTATGAAGAAGAAGAAGTTTAGGAGGGGAAGAGAAAAGGTTTTAAAAAGATGATTTTTTTTCTAGGTTTTGAGATGAGGAAAAAAATTGAAGATTTGAGGAAAAGTTTTTTTTTTCTTTCCAAAAGAGGAAGAAAAGGAAAATGATGAAGAAGAAAAGGTTTTTAGAAAAAGAGGAAGAAGGTGATGGAAGACTAGAGAAAAAGTTTATCGAGATCGAAAGGAAAAATTTAAGGCTCTGATACCATGTTGAAATATAGAAATTCAGATTCTCTAAATTCTTCATTTAATAATGAACCCAACAATGAGTTTAAATAGAGTATAAGAGATGTCCTAATTATAAAAGGAAAATATAATATCTAATCACAAAAAGGAAAAGATAACCTAATCATAAAAGAAAATTATTCTACCTAGTTATACAAGTAAAAGATAGAAAATAATATTTAATCTAATCCTAAAAGGAACAAATAATTAAAAAGATGAAAATAAAATTTTACTAAAATTAACATAAACCAGCCGTTAGAAATAAAGATGTGATCTTCCATGAGAGAGTTTTGTACAATAACAAAACAGTTGATTCGGAGACAAATGAGAAGAATTAGTATATAAATCTTCCTGATGTTGAGACGAGAAAAAAAAAGTATTGAAGAACAGAATGTAGTTACTCATGAGGAAACAGTGGTGGAAACTGAATGATCAGTTGTTGAAACAAATGAACAAACTGTGGAACATGAAGAAGTTTAGAGAATGCCACCTTTAGTAGTTACAAGGTATAACAGAACTATCAGACCACCACAAAGGTATTCCCTTAGTCTAAATTACATATTATTGAATGAGAGAGGGGAACCCAAATATTAGGATGAGACGGTTCAAATAGATGATTCTATCAAGTGGGAGTTAGCCATGAAGGATGAGATGGATTCGCTTATAACAAATCAGACATGGCAACTAGCTAAGTTACTCAGAGGTAAGAAAGCTTTGCAGAATAAGTGGGTTTATAGAATCAAGCAAGAACCCGATGGCAGCAAGAGGTACAAAGCAAGACTTGTAGTCAAAGGCTTTCAACAGAAGGAAGGTATTGGCTTTGATGAAATATTTTTTCTCCTGTAGTTAAGTTAACTACTATTAGAATTGTATTGTCAATAATGATAGAAGAATATATTTTTTTGGAACAGACGGATGTAAAAACAACATTTTTTTCATCGAGACTTGGAGGAAGAGATTTACATGGTAAATCCACAAGGTTTCACATTTCAGGAACAAGAGAAAATGGTTTGCAAACTTTAGAGAAGCCTGTATGGTCTCAAACAGGTACCCAGATAGTGGTATAAGAAGTTCGATAGTTTTTTGTGTAACTGGTGCGGATCCGATTGTGCGTTATAATTATTCTAATGGTAAATTCTAAATTAAGAAAATAAAACTAAGGCCTAATGCTCTAGAATCGCATTTTACACAAGTATACGCAATCGAAATTACAAGTGATATGTATTATTTTATCGTTCTCATGAGGGATTTGGTAATCAACGGTGCAAACTTAAGAGTCAGTACAAATTAGTAAACAAAATTAGTCGGGTTTGGTTTTCTTTTATGCTAAGCCTAAAACTACAGATTAATAGAAAGCGAGATGATGTACTGACGCAACTAGAATTAAGTTCATGATAAATTATGGTGAGAATATTATCATATGTTTTACTTTACCTTAAAGCTCCCTTCCGAAATGCTTTACAACAACTCACCGGTACACTACCCGTGAGTTTGCAATTTAATCAAGTAATGCTCATGCTTCTAGCGAGAAGGTTATCATTAACTCTTATTCTAATGATGCAAAAGACTAAGCATCACCAAGCAATTACGGTTGGGCTAAGCCTTTGCTGCACCCTTTCTCATGGCGAGCGGGAAGCGAGCTACAGGTGGATTGTTAGTCAATCCTTGCTAATAAGAACAACCGTATCATTTACTAATGTATCTCCTTTTACCCTAAACCTAGTTTAGTATGAACATTCTATACTTCTCCTAATGTTGTATCTTTGAATTAAGGTTATTCATGAGAATGTGGACAAGAGATCAATCTGAAACAACCATGTATAAAATCAATTCGAATATGCGTTACAATCAACTCTTATGATTACAATAACAAAGAAGAGAAATCTATATATGAAAACAATAAAACAATATAATAAAATGGGCTGTTGATACAAACATGGACGCCGCTGTCACTAGCAAGCTCTTGATAACTCTCAAATAGTGAGTTATTTATCCCTAATCTAAGGTGTTTATAATCTTGAATCTTGCATTATGACCTTAATTGGGTAGGTAGAATCACCTTAAGATAGTGGATTATACTGAAAATACATTGCATGTAGGATAAGAGGCTAGGATTAGAAAGTTAAAATAATAAAAAGTTTTTGTGCTGAAACGTGAATATTTAAAGCTTTTATATCACATTTTAGAATCCTTGTTGTCACTAAGTGCTTTTTATCATTTCAAGATCTTAAGATGTTGGAAGCTTTGAATTAAGCCTAAATCAGAAGAAGAAAGCTTCAGAAAATAAAAGCTAGTCTAAATCGCGTCAATGTTTACAACATTCAGCCTCCTAAAAATAATAGTGTTTTTGTAAAAAGGCAAATTCTTGTACAGATGTCAGACGGAGTAGAGGCAACAGACACGTTTGTCCCCTCGGACATGTGTCAAAATGGGATGTTTTGATCTGGAAATATATGTCTTTCCTCTTTTAATCTTAACCTTTGATCATATATGACCTAGACCTTTAAATGGATGATGAACAAACATGAAACCCTAGCCTCTTTTGAGCCACATTTTCAGCCTTATTTTGGCCAACTTTTTCTTTTCTCTTCTCACAACTTTCAGTAACTTTATTCCCACTTTTCTTCTTATTTTCTTTAGTCTATTCTTAGAGTTAACTAGTTTTATTGTAATAAAATAGTGGGCTTTATATAGAGTTTGGAGGAGCACCATTGGAGACCATTTTGCACCATTTGGAGACTTTCCTAAGCTTTCTTCTTCTCTTTTCTCTTTATTTTGAATGGTAATACTTTTATTGTTGAAGAATTTGTTTGTTTGGTAATGTCAAGTGTTGTAACGACCCGACCCGAATGGGGTTCTAAATAGGCCGTTACCTCAATGCATGCATACAAATCTACAGAAAATTTGCAAGATGGTGTTCGGATTCTAAGTAAAAACTAAAACATAAAACATCAATTTAATTTCCTGAAACCTGTCCCTGTTTCCAAGCACCTGTTCCAAGACAAATACATTTCCAAAACTTACTCTGATCAGAGATTTATTTAAAACATACAAGCTTTACAACAATGTTAGAATCCGGAAATACATTCAGAAAACACCCTAGGGTTCCGTGCCCAACTACATGCATTCAGAGAGCATTTAAATCATAAACATAAAACTCAGAGTTGAACAACGGGTTTTCCATGATCACAGCTCCTCCAGCCATCCTGTCTCGCACCATGGTTACCTGTGGAAAAACCACAGAAATAAGGGTGAGTAACGAATTACTCAGTAAGAATCCCCAACCGGGGTACAATACGATATAATCAGTCATCTAGTACCAAAGCATGCAAGCAAACAGCTACCAACACAGATCATGGCTCAACGAGCTCATAAAACAAGATCTGGAGTCATCAGAAGTCTCTTTCTTCCGGCCTAACTGGGATTGGATACATTGACCAATCCTGGGACATCACCGAGGTATCTGTCACTCGGGGGGAATACACTGATTCCTAGAATGTCCTCAAGGGCCTCCTTTCCCTAGCACTAATCTGGACATACGGGAGAGTACCCGAAGTCAGGCTCTAACGGAAGGAATGGTGTACTCACGACATTAGCCCGGGGGAGCTCTCCGAACCGGCAACTAACGCGTGTGCGCGCACACCGCATGCTCCTCTGCAACCGGCGTAAATGTTGGGGCCTAAGGGCAAACTACGCGGGCCACGTGCACATGCCTATGACTCGGAAGCGGTGTCACTGATCACAGTAGCGCGAGGCCCTCGGCGCTCATCTGTGCAGCCTAATCCACCGACTTGAAGCTAAGAACCGGCCAAGGTAGGCTTACACCGTTGGCAGGGTTCCGCTCTAGCAGGCTACAAACTAGGCTATGCCGAAGTGGGTAGCTAAGTCCACAACCGGCGGGTCGGGGGGGTAGCAAGATACGTTATGCTTCGCACACTTTACTCCCGACCTGAGCTACTGGGACAAAGTACGTTATGTCCGCTCAGCCTCTGGATGATGACAAACCCTACAACTCTATCTAAGAGTACAGAGTAAAAGCAATGATTATGGCTAGCAAGCAAAGACCGACATCAATCACACTACCTAGCATGATACTACGAGCTTAGCGGGAATCACAAGCATCTTTGCGAGAACAAACCTAGCATGGCACTAACATGTAATATCAAGCAAACATGCTAGCAGAAATCAATCAAAGTCGCTCTATTATTATCATGCTCATAACAACAAAACAAACAAGCAAGGCATAATCATGAAAATATCGCGAGGCCCACACAACTCCGTAGAAAATCCTTACCGGTCGGGAAGGCAACAACACACAATAAAATAACTGCGATCGAACTCGAGCAACCTATATCGAGCCAAACAAACACATAAATAATTATAAAATAGCCCTAAATATAATAAAATAAACAGGGCTCAGCTCGGGAGCAACTCACAAGGCGCTACCGACACGCTTGCGAGCCGATCAGATAGGCTAGGCGACCAAAGGGGCTGGCTGGCGCGCTACCGGGCGCTGCTCGCTCAGTGCTAGGCGCGGCGCTGGTGCGAAGCTGCGCTGTGAGCAGGGCGCTGGGCGAGGCCGGGCGGCGCGCGCGCGCTGCGCTTGCTCGGCACAGGGGACGGCGCGCGGGCGCGAGCGACACGACGCGGGGGCGCGCGATCTGGCGCTGGGAGCGTGACTCAAGCGCAGACGACACGGACGACGCGACGCGGCACTGTGCGCGGCTCGGCACAGTGCTCAGCTGGGCGACACGGACCAGGGTAGGGCAAGGGCGCGCGGGCTGGGCGACGCAAGGCGAGGGCGCGCGACTCTCGGGCTGGGCGACCTGGGCGAAGCTCGGACTGGCGAGGGTGAGGGCGCGCGGGGGCTTGCAAGACGCGGGCGAGCTGGGGCCAGGCTAGCTCGGGCTTGGGCGAGCCAAGGGGCTGCTCAGGCTAGGATGGGGGGCTAGGTCGGGGAGAGAAAGAGAGAGAGAGAGAGAAAAAAAAATGAATTTTGGGCAAAAAAGAAAAGAAAAATGGGAAATAAAAAGGAAAATGGGAAAAAAGGGAAAAATAGGATTTTTAATTCCATTTTCCATCATTATCCACTTAAAACCTCAAAATCCCATTTACGGCTTTCTCCTTCGAGACCTGACCGAAGCAATCTTTTCCAATCAATCAAACTCACTTAAATCCAACTCCCAAAGCAACACTAAGGGCTCGGGCTCGAATCCCAAAGGAAACACCCAACAACCAACACTTTGCCAAAGCCCAAACCACAACCGAGCATCCAACCGACTAGCCCAAACACCACGGGACTCGCAGCCACCAACAAACAAGCCTCGACAAAGGCAGGAGCTACCTCGAAGCCCTGAAAACCACAAATCCTGTGTAACGACCCAGGTTTTTCTTCCCGGTCTTCCAGGTATGCCCTAGGGGTAATTTAGTAATTTGGTCGGGCCGTCAGGGTCGTTTGTGTCTTTTCCAGTTACTAAAATTATTGGATGGTCTTTGTAGGTTTTTGGAGGGGTTTGTGGTTTGGTTTGAGCAAGGTTTGATGCAAAAGTAAAAATAAAGGAAATTGTGCTGTAGCCGGGGTTTGAACCCGGGTCTCCTGGGAAGCTTGTAGAGAGGTGTGCCATTTGAGCCATTAGGTGCTCTTGTTGCTCTTTCTGCATCACATCTTAGTTAACCTTGGATTTTGGAGTTTTGGTGCATTTGGTTAAATGAAATAGAATTAGGTTATTTCATCTTCTTCTCCAAAACATCTCTTGGCCGCCCAAGCTCTCCATCTCCATAGCCTTGCCGATTCCTCATCCTTGCATCTCCTTGGGTTCGATCATCATCTTTCCGGGTAGGTATTGATCTTCTTCTTCTTCTTCTTCTTCTTCTCATCCGTTTGGTGTGCGTTTGGCCAAGTGAAAAGAGGTGTGTTGTGTGTGTTGTGTTGATTGCAGCCAGCCGAGTGTAGCCGAGCCAAAGAACGCCAGATCGCCATCGCCGATCGCTCGCACGCCCAGATCTGTCCCAGCGGCCTTGCCGTTCGCCCAAAGAAAGACAGACGCCCATCGCCGATCGCTCGCCGCGTCCAATGCCGATCGCTCGCCGCCCAGATCCGTCCCAGCTGCTTTGCTGCTCGCCCAAAGCCAAGACAGATCGCCCGATCGCTCGCGCCAGAGGTCCTCGCCAGCGCTTCGCGCGCCCCTCGCCGTGTCCGCTTGCCGAAGCTCGCCGCGCGCGCCGCCCGCCCGACGCCCGCGCGCGCGCCCCGCTGAGCTGCTCGCGCCCGCGCGCCTTCGCCATGCGAGCGTTCGCCGCGCGCTGCTTTCTGCGCCGCTTGCCGCTTGTCGTGTCCGCGCCGCGCCACGCCGCCAGCGCTGCTTTTCGCCGACGCTTCGCCGCGCGCGCGCGCCCTGCCCGTCTTGTGTGCCAGTAGCGGCCACAGCTGGCAGCCGCCGTCCTGCCGTCTGCGTGCAGCGCCAGCGGCCAGCCATAGCGCGTCCTTGCCGTGCCGGCTACTTGAAAGCCCCAAGCTCGTGTCGCCGCGCCAAGGTGAGTTCCTCGAGCCGAGCTTGTCATTTCTATTGTTGTTTAGATATTTTAGATGCCGATTATTGTTGGTTTGCTAGGTTCCCGCTCGCTAGCTCGGGATTGTTCCGCGACTTAGGATTTGTGTGTAGAAGTCTTCCGACCAAGGTAAGGATTTCTTACCGGGGTTGTGTGGACCTCTCGCGGTATATTTGTGATTGTTGTTTTGTATGCTGTGTATGATTACTAGCATGTTTATCTCTAGGTGCTCTGTTCAATTCTGGACGGCATGAACTCTTGTATTGTTTCTCATGTTAGCCCATGCTAGGTTGTTCTATTCTAGCATGTTCGATATCTGTTCTTGCTTCGTAGTATCATGCTAGGTTCTTTGTATCCGATGAGCACGTATTGGATCGCATTGATTGAATCGTTATTATTGTTAAGGTTTAGAATTGAGGTAGATAGAATCATCCGCCCGATGCATAAAGTATCTTGCATCTATGGCAAGGACGTTCGAGACGAGCTCTCCGTCCTTGGACCCCGTGAGGGATTAGCTATCCCAACCGTAGGCCCCGCAATCTTGGGTGAGGGTGGCGGTCGTTAAATGCCCCAACGGTCGGGATGATGACTTGGCATTGCCTCGTCCCCGGCGATCGGCACGTCCTCGGCGTGTTCGGCCGTAGCCCTTGATTGCCACTGTTAGGGCAAGGACCGCTTCTGGTGTAAGCCTACCACGACCGGTTCCTTAGCCTCGGTGCGGTGGTACAGTGACATAGTTCACGTGTCCAGTCTCACACCCCTATGTCGGTGACACCGATCCGTAGATTTAGTTAGGCATGGTGGCCCGAACACGGGCGGCTTGCCACTAGACCCGGCACCCCGTAGTTTGCGGTAGCATGCGGTGCGCGCTTACGCTCATTACAGCGCCGATCGAGAGCTCCTCGGGATCTTGAGCCGATGCACCTTTCGTATCGGCGATGAGACAGCCGAGGCCGGACTTGTTCCCGTATAGCGCGTTTAGTGTGTTGTGGTATTTCCGACTAAGACCACGAGTTGGCATCCGAGGTCCAAGTGTGGACTTAGCTATGTGCTCCGCTCTGTGTTTGTACTCATAGCTTGCATACATTCTTCTAGATGATCATGTATATCGTATTGTACCCCGTTGGGGATTCTTCTTGGGTAATTCGTTACTCACCCTTATTCTCGTGGTTTTCCACGAGGGTAATCTAGGCGGAAGACAGGATGGGCCGATGGAGGAGCCGTGATCATGGAATCCTCTTTGTCATCTCTCGATTATTCTATTTTATTTATCATGACTCTTGACTTTTGTTATTTCCCGAATGCATGTAGACGCACAGAGCCCCGGATGTTTTCTTACCTTTTATGGATTCCAGCATATTTATACTTGCGGATTGTTTTAATGGTTTAAATAAATCTCTGATCGAGTATGCTTTTAGAAATGTATGTTTTGGTTGTTGAATGTTTCTGCTTTTACTTGGGATCCAAATGTATTTTTCTTAATATCTTTTATGTTCACTACATGCATTGGGGTAAAGGCCCATTTAGAGCCCCTTTTTGGGTCGGGTCTTTCTGATTGGTATCGAGCTCGTAGTCATAGATTCGTAGAGACCGACCTTTTTGTTGTAGGTCGTTTTCCATGATCATCAAGACTCAAGGCGATCATCGTGTACGCCTAGATTTATTGTTTTAGAAAGGAAAAGGGTTAAGAATTTACAATACCTATCATCTAGTGTATGCCTTGTTTGGTGTTGTGGAATGGTGACAGCGTTTTTGATTCGTTGTTGGTTTGGATGTAGATCGCCAAAGATGCATGTCACCCGTCACGGGAGAGGAGGTTCGAGAGCGGTCGAGGTATCGGGATCGGATCTCGACATCGCAGGACATCGTCCCAAGTCGACACATCGATGGCATTCCACCAAAGAGCTCCTCCTCCCGTTACGCCTAGAGCGGGCGTTGAGGCGATCGAGCGCCGTGAGATCGCTCCTGGGCGAGTTTGCCGAGTCTATGAGGGCTTTTATGGTCGCATGTTGAGTGACCAGAGGGGCGCGGACCAGGCCTTGTTGGCGCCAACACGGAAGGAAGAGTCCCGAGCCCAGACGAGCAAAATTGACTCGATTGGTTCAAAGAGCTCAGTAGCTCTCCTCGGCTCCTCGGAGCAAGTAGCCCCAGAGGCGGATATGGCGAGGTGCCGAGGAATTGGGTAGGTGGTGAAGGATTTTGTGAAGTGGAAGCTTTGAGAAGTTTGATGCCACCGGTGATGCGTTATCGGCAGCCAGTGGATTGCCCATTTGGAGTACACCTTCCCGATCATGGTGTGCCCCGATATTCAGAGGCCGAGATGTGCGGCTCATGTGCTAGGAGGCACAGCGAGATGGTGGTGGGAGTCCACCTTGAGCGAGAGACCACCGGGTCTCCACCCGCTACTTGGGAGTTCTTCAAGGCCGAGTTCAAGGTAAAGTTCATCGGTGATGAGGCTCGGGAGAAGATGGTGGAGCTCTTCCGAACACAAGCGGGGTTACGATTCCATTGAGGAATATGAACGCAAGTTCTCGAGTATGGATATTTTGCTCCTCGCTTGATTGCCACCCCAGAGTCAAGATTCGGAAGTTCATATCCGGATTGAGGCGGTGGTGTTTCCCGAGATGTCGGGCTCGTGCCCCCGACACTTATGCTAGGGCATCCCCAGCTTAGCCACGATCTATAATGGGAAGTATCCTGCCGAGCGGGTTGTTGCCGCTCTGCTTGACCGCGTCTGTCCCAAAGCGGTGTGGGGGCGTAGAGAAAGTTTGACTTTTCGGGAGGCGGCCAGCGCCGCCAAGGGCGCTTTGCACGAGATCGCGGAGAGCTCCAGTCCGTTTCCAGCCCGAGACGGCAGGGAGGACCCGGCGAGTTCCCGCTTGTGCCACTTGTGGGAAAGTCCACGCCGAGCCTATCACCTGGACCTAGATTGTGCTTCCGTTGTGGTAGAGAGGGTCACATGGCCCGTTTTTGTGATCACCAGGCTATGGCGGCTCGGCCAGCGCAGCAGCGGTCGAGTGTTTGCTACGACCGTCAGAGGCCGAGCGTCACGGATGCCGCCATGGCGGCAGTGCGCTTCTTGTTTTAGATCACTGCGCATTTGTCTTGTTTGATTCTCGGTTCTACGCATTCATTTGTATCTGTGTTGTTTCTTTGAGCATGCTAAGTTGAGGCTAGAGCCTCTAGGTTTTGAGTTATCTCATTGCAACTCCTTCGGGAGTTGATATGTTAGCTAGAGATAAAATTAAGGATGGCCGGATCGAGATATCCGGAGAGTTGCTTGTAGCCACACTCATAGTTCTGCCTATGAGTGGTTTTGATGTGATTCTTGGTATGGAGTGGTTAGCTGCTAACCACGCGTTGATTGACTGCCACCGGAAAGAAGTAGTGTTCAGGCCGCCAGGTCGGCCCAGCTTTAAGTTTCGTGGAGTCCAGGGTGGAGTTTGCCCGCCGATGGTGTCACCGTGAAAGCTCGTCGTTTGCTAGCTCATGGAGCTTGGGGCTATCTAGCCAAGTTGTGCAGGAAGAGCCGCCCCTCGCTGTCTTGATCAGTGCCGGCCGTGCGGGAGTTCGCGGATGTGTTTCCTGAGGAGTTCTGGGGTTGCCCCAAAGAGAGAGGTTGACTTCATTATCGAGCTCGAGCAGGGGACCCTCCCTATCTCGAAGGCTCCGTGTCGCATGGCGCCAGCAGAGTTAAAGGCGAAAGATTCGATTGCGGAGATGTTAGACCAAGGGTTCATCCGTCCAAGTGTGTCCCCGTGGGGAGCACCGGTCCTGCTTGTGAAAAAGAAGGATGGTTCTATGCGCTATGTATTGATTACGCGAGCTTAATAAGGTGACGATGAAGAAGAATAAGTATCCGTTGCCCGTATCGATGATTTGTTCGATCGGCTTCCGGTGGAGCTTCGGTGTTCTCCAAGATAGATCCGAGATCCGGTTACCATCGATTGCGGATCGGGGATGCCGACATTCCTAAGACGGCTTTCGTGTCTAGATATGGTCATTATGAGTTTGTGGTCATGTCGTTTGGATTGACCAATGCCCGGCACCAAGCGTTCATGGACATGATGGATAGGGTGTTCAAATCATTTTTGGACGGCTTCGTCATCGTGTTCATTGACGATATTCTGATTTATTCGAGGTCTAAAGAAGACCATGCAGAGCATTTGAGGCGAGTATTGGCGGCTTTGAGGAAAACCACTTTATGCGAAGTTTTCCAAATGTGATTCTCGGTTGGAGCGGTGGCCTTCCTAGGCCACGTAGTTTCGAGAGATGGTATAGCCGTGGACCCCGCGAAGATTGAGGCCGTGAGTTCATGGGCCAAGCCGACTTGAGTTGCCGAGATTCGCGACTTTACGGGTTTGGCGAGTTACTACCGTCGGTTAAATCAGAGACTTTTCTGCTATAGCCTCGCCCCTCACTCGTCGGACGAGGAAGGGTGTCGAGTTTGTTTGGGGCGGCGAAGGTGTGATGAGAGCTTTGCGTGCTCAAGCGCGGTTTTGACTTCAGCACGATGTTGGCGATCCGGAGAGGGGAGGTGGTTTCGTGGTCTCAAATGATGCTTCCAAGTTTGGATTGGGTTGTGTGTTGATGCAAAGACGGGAAGGTCATTGCCTATGCTTCCCGTCACATTTGGCCGTATGAAGCGAGAACTACCCGACTCATGATATGGAGTTGGCGGCCGATGGTGTTTGCAATCAAGATTTGGAGGCATTACATGCGGTGAGCGGATTCGGATGTTTACCGATCACGAGCCTCAAGTACTGTTTACTCGAAGGAGCCGAATATGAGGCGAGAGGAGATGGTTAGAGTTGGTAAAGGATTATGATCATGAGATTTTGTACCATCCGGGTAAAGCCAATGTAGTGGCCGATGCTTTGAGCGAGAAAGACGTCGCACTCTGCGGCGTTGTTGAGTTCCCAGCCAGTTTGCGAGAGAGAGTTCGAGCGGGCCGAGGTTGCGATGTTGTTGGGAGAGGTTACCGCGAGGCCCAGCCCGATTGACTGCTCATTGTCGATTCGGCGGATGGATCATAGACGACCAGGTTGGGTGACCCCGCACTTAAGAGATTGGTTGACCGAGTCGATCTTGACGGTGACTTTGACTTTGTGTATTCACGAGATGCAGTGGGTTGACTTATAGAGGCGGTTGTGTGTTCCGGACATTGCGAGTTTGCTGAGCGAGTTGCTCTCGAGGCCCACAGCCTTCCCCTTTTGCTTGGCACCCGGGGTACCAAGATGTATCGAGACCTTAGCGGACTTTCCGGTGGATGGGAATGAAGAGAGATGTGGCGAGTTTGTCACCGGTGTCTCACTTGTCGACAAGTGAAGGCACCAGCAGCAGGGTACCGTTTGCGCAAACCACCGAGTGTACCCCAGTGGAAATGGGAAGAGATCTCCATGGACTTTATCTCTGGTTTTGCCAAGGACTCAGAGAAGTTCTCTCAGATTTGGGTGATAGTCGACCGTTTGACCAAGAGCGCACACTTCATTCCCTGTAGAGACACTTATACCGTGTGGAACGAAGGGGCGCAGATTGTTTTGGAGCGAGATCATCCGTTATCATGGTGTGCCGGTGAGGATTGTGTCCGATCGTGACTCGCGGTTCACCTCTCGTTTCGGAGAGCGCTCGAAGGGTTTGGGCACACGAGTGCAATTTCAAAGACTGTTTTCACCCTCGGACGGATGGTGGATCGAGAGAGTGAATCGATTCTCGAGGATATGTTGAGGGCTTGTGTGTTGGATTTCCCGAGTAGTTGGGACCAATGTCTGTATACTTGATGGAGTTTGCCTATAACAACGATTACGATCGATTTATTCGAGATGGCTCCATTCGAGGCATTGTATGGTAAGCGTTATCGGTCCCCGTGTTCAGGGAAGAGGTTGGTGATAGACAGTTTTGGGTCCCGAGTTACTGCGAGCTTGACCAATGGTGCGGTCTGAGAAGATTAGAGCTCGTGTTGTTGACCGCTTTCGCAGAGCGAGCGGAAGAGTTACGCCGATGTTCGGCGTCGAGATTTGGAGTTTGAGGTTGGTCGGCATGTGTTCCTTAAGGTTGCTCCGATCACGAGGTGTTCTGAGGTTTGGTAAGCGTGGGAAGTTGAGTCCCGATTTGTTGGTCCGTTTGAGATCCTAGAGAGGATTGGCAGAGTTGCTTACCAGGTTAGCCCTACCTCCGTCACTATCGGCGGTGCATAGTGTTTTTCATGTATCGATGTTGAGGCGATGTGCCGGACCCGTCGCACATTGTGGACTTTGAGCCTTTGCGGTGAATGAGGATTTGAACTTCGAGGAGAAGCCGGTGAGGATCCTTGCCTTTGAGACCAAGGCGTTGCGTAATCGCGAGATTCGTTTAGTAAAGGTTCGATGGAAGAGTCGGGTTCTGAGGAAGCCACTTGGGAGCGGGAAGACGAGATGAGATTGCATTACCACCGAGTACATTTACATCTTAAGGACTTTCGAGGACGAAAGTCATAAAAAGGAGGGAATATTGTAACGACCCGAGTGTTTTTCTTCCCGGTCTTCCGTATGCCCTAGGGGTAATTTAGTAATTTGGTCGGGCGTCGAGGGTCGTTTGTGTCTTTCCAGATTACTAAAATTATTGGATGGTCTTTGTAGGTTTTTGGAGGGTTTGTGGTTTGGTTTGAGCAAGGTTTGATGCAAAAGTAAAAATAAAGGAAATTGTCTTTGAGTAGGGGTTTGAACCCGGTCTCTGGGAAGCTTGTAGAGAGGTGTGCCATTTGAGCCATTAGGTGCTCTTGTTGCTCTTCTGCATCACATCTTAGTTAACCTTGGATTTTGGAGTTTTGGTGCATTTGGTTAAATGAAATAGAATTAGGTTATTTCATCTTCTTCTCCAAAACATCTCTTGGCCGCCCAAGCTCTCCATCTCCATAGCCTTGCCGATTCCTCATCCTTGCATCTCCTTGGGTTCGATCATCATCTTTCCGGGTAGGTATTGATCTTCTTCTTCTTCTTCTTCTTCTTCTCATCCGTTTGGTGTGCGTTTGGCCAAGTGAAAAGAGGTGTGTTGTGTGTGTTGTGTTGATTGCGGCCCGGTAGAGTGTAGCCGAGCGGCGAAGAAGACAATCGCCATCGCCGATCGCTCGCACGCCCAGATCTGTCCCAGCGGCCTTGCCGTTCGCCCAGCAGCACAGATCGCCCATCGCCGATCGCTCGCACGTCCAGCCGATCGCTCGCACGCCCAGATCCGTCCCCCGCAATGCCCTTGCCGTCGCCCAAAGCAGCCAGAATCGCCCGATCGCTCGCGCCGAGAGGTCGCTCGCCAGGCGCTTCGCGCGCCCTCGCCCGTGTCGCTTGCCGAGCGCCGCCGCCGCGCGCCTTCGCTGAAACGTTACGCCAAGGCGCGTTCTGCCGCCGCTTGCCGTGTCGTGTCGCGATCGCGACGCCAGCCGCGCGCGCCGCCGCTGCGCTCGCGCACGCGCGCCGTCCTGCCGTGCCGTGCGCGTACAAGCGCGCCCGGCGCGCCACTGCCGTCTTGCGTGCCGGTAGCGCCAAGCACGCTGCGTCCTTGCCGTGCCAGGCTCGCCCGCGGCCCCACTCGTGTCGTCGCGCGCGCGTGAGTTCCCCGAGCCGAGCTTGCCGTTTCTATTGTTGTTTAGATATTTTAGATGCTGATTATTGTTGGTTTGCTAGGTTCCCGCTCGCTAGCTCGGGATTGTTCCGCACTTAGGATTTGTGTGTAGAAGTCTTCCGCCAAGGTAAGGATTTCTTCACGGGGTTGTGTGGACCACTGCGGTATATTTGTGATTGTTGTTTTGTATGCCTGTGTATGATTACTAGCATGTTTATCTCTAGGTGCTCTGTGCAATTCTGATCGCATGAACTCTTGTATTGTTTCTCATGTTAGCCCATGCTAGGTTGTTCTATTCTAGCATGTTCGATATCTGTTCTTGCTTCGTAGTATCATGCTAGGTTCTTTGTATCCGATGAGCACGTATTGGACCGCATTGATTGAATCGTTATTATTGTTAAGGTTTAGAATTGAGGTAGATAGAATCATCCGGCCCGATGCATAAAGTATCTTGCATCTATGGCAAGGGCGTTCGAGACGATTCTCCGCCCTTGGACCCCGTGAGGGATTAGCTATCCCAACCGTGAGCCCCGCAATCTTGGGGTGAGGGTGGCGGTCGTTAAATGCCCCAACGGTCGGGATGATGACTTGGCATTGCCTCGTCCCGGCGATCGGCACGCGTCCTCGGCGTGTTCGGCGTAGCCCTTGATTGCCACTGTTAGGGCAAGGACCGCTTCTGGTGTAAGCCTACCACGACGGTTTCTTAGCCTCGGTGCGGTGGTACGGTGACATAGTTCACGTGTCGAGTCTCACACCCTATGTCGCTGACACCGATCCGGAGATTTAGTTAGGCATGGTGGCCCGAACTCGGCGACTTGCCACTAGACCCGGCACCCCGAGTTTGCGGTAGCATGCGGTGCGCGCTTACGCTCATTACAACGCCCGGCCGAGAGCTCCTCGGGATCTTGAGCCGCACCTTTCGTGACGACGATGAGACAGTGGAGGCCGGACTTGTTCCCGTATAGCGCGTTTAGTGTGTTGTGGTATTTCCGACTAAGACCACGAGTTGGCATCCGAGGTCCAAGTGTGGACTTAGCTATGTGCTCCGCTCTGTGTTTGTACTCATAGCTTGCATACATTCTTCTAGATGATCATGTATATCGTATTGTACCCCGGTTGGGGATTCTTACTGGGTAATTCGTTACTCACCCTTATTCTCGTGGTTTTCCACGGGTAATCTAGGCGGAAGACAGGATGGCTGATGGAGGAGCTGTGATCATGGAATCCTGCTGTCATCTCTGATTATTCTATTTTATTTATCATGACTCTTGACTTTTGTTATTTCCCCTGAATGCATGTAGTCGGGCACAGAGCCCCAGGATGTTTTCTTACCTTTTATGGATTCCAGCATATTTATACTTGCGGATTGTTTTAATGGTTTAAATAAATCTCTGATCAGAGTATGCTTTTAGAAATGTATGTTTTGGTTGTTGAATGTTTCTGTTTTTACTTGGGATCCGAAATGTATTTTTCTTAATATCTTTTATGTTCACTACATGCATTGGGGTAAAGGCCCATTTAGAGCCCCTTTTTGGGTCGGGTCTTTACATCCTGCCCGGAGAGCCAAAAGACCAAAATACCCCCAAGGGGCCAAACAACTCTAAAACCCAACCAAACAACTGAATCTTGACCCGAAGGCACCTCGAAAACTGGAATAGGAAACTGGGCTTTTACAATACTCCCTCCTTTTAAGACTTTCGTCCTCGAAAGTCCTAAGACGAACGACTCGGGAAAACTCCACTGATCCAAACCAACTAAACTTCTCGGCCAAGACAACACTAGCCCTTCCTCGAGAACCAAACCCTCTTGGGTTCTCAAAGGCTCAAAGCCACAATGCCATCCAATCTGCCACCAACGGGGCAAAGCTAACCGAAAGGCCACTGCTCTGATCCGCTCAAGGATCTCAAAAGGCCCTACAAACCTGGGGCTCAAACTAAAGCCCTGCTAATCCAACACCAACACCTCTCTCTGCTTGCATTACTCTAAAAACTCGCAGACTAGGCACAAGCTCCAAAACTCTACACCACGCTCTGGCAAAACTCCTCTGGGAGCTCACAGCTGTTAACAAACAGCCTCAACCCAACAACAAACTGGCCAAACAACTGAACCTTCCAGGTTCCAGAAAACCAAATGGCCTACAACACTCACACCAGCTGAAACTTCAGCTACGACCACCTCTAAAAGACAAGGGCCAGGCACAGGCTCAACTCGGCCAAGCCAACAAACTGCAGCCTCTCAACTGCCGAAAGCAAACTTTCCAGAGCAAATCTACCAGCAACTGGCCAAAGAAAATACTGCCAGGCCAGGAAACCACCAAAATTCCTCTGAAGAAAACTCGGGCTGCAAGGACTAAACCATCACGCAGCTCAACGGCTTTACCAACCAAAGCCACGGCACCTCTATGCCAACTCACTCAAACAAGGCTCCGCTACGCCAACTGCGAGCGCACAACAACAAGGAGCAAAACCCGAGAAGGGCTTGCTCAGCAGAACACAAACCAAACTTTCAACCAGAAGCTCCACTCCCAAAACCTCACAAGGAAAACGGAAATCGACAACCTCAAAGCTTACGGATCCTGAGCCACACGAATCCGCAACACTACCTCGGAAGCTAACACTCGAGGCTAACAACCAGGGAGCAACTCAACCACCACAGAGACTAGGGGGAAAGGGAAATCTTCAATCCCCAAAGAACCAAGAACTTGCCAGAAACAACTCTTACTGGCTGGCCACCGCCCTTGCGAGGACAAACAACTCTTGCTTGCTAACAACACAAAGCAGGGACCCTCTCGCTGGGCTGACCACTGCGCTACTCTGATCCACCACACAACTCAGAAGCTAAGCTAACTCCTGCTAAACGGGAAACGATTTCCCAGCAAGCAAACTCTGAAGGGCAGCGAACTTCACACAAGCTCGCTGACTAGCTCAAACCCAAGGCAACAGCAACCAACTCTCTTGGAAGAAACAACCAAGGGAAAGCTCAACCAATCGAATCACCAATCCGAAACTAACAGCACTTGCTCAACTGCCGAGGGAGGGGTCTACTCCCAAAACTACCTGACTAGGAACAAGACCTCAGGGCAACGCCCTCCAGCTAGAACCGAACTAGCTCTCGAAACAACAAGAGGACCAAACCTTGGCCCAACACTCACAAGAGGCAAAACAACCCTTACTGCAGCCTCTAGAACACCATCCAAGAGTCCACCTAACTGGACAAACAACTGCTTCCAAGCAGCCAACAAACTTTTCCTTCAAGCTAGCACCTTTACCATCAACTCATGGCTACGGGAGGAATCTGACAACTCCCAGAAGGAAACGGCTCTTACAAGCAGACAACCAAAGGACAGAGAGCTCCACATACGCTCACTGTCTTGCTTTACTAGAGCAACAACATCTAAACCTCACGGGGCAACAACAGGGGTCCATCTCAGACTGAACCTCCAATTGCCAAACGGGGCAACTCAACATCCTGGAAACAGGAAAGCCACCAACAGGGCACGAACCATTCGTCCCACGAGCAAAGCTAATCTCTAGCAGCTCCAAACCACACCTTGGTCAACACCAAGCATCAACTAGCCACCGCACCGGAACCAATCCGAACTCTACTCCAAACAACCACTGGCTTGCTAGTCTACCAAGACTGCTAGCAACTCAACCGAGGCTACAACTACACGCCTCCAACTTGCCAACTGAAACTCGCTAGCTGGGCCTGACTGAGCTCTGGAGAGGCTCTCCACAACCTAGGGTTCTTCAGCAACCCTCGACACACATTGTCGACAAACGAGCTAACAGCCAACTGCCTGAACAGGCACAACTCTCTCCAGCATCTCAACCATGCTGGCCAACTTCAACTCCTTGGGAACCAAGAGGACCCAAAACGCTACCGAATGCGTCGTCCTCCTACTCAAACATCAGCCTCAACAAGGCTTTTACCTAAGGAAAGGATCCAAACAACTCTCTTAGCCAAGGCGATCAGAAATTGCGCGGCTTTGCTACCACCGCACTTGTTTAGTTTCCAACTGAACTCCAACCGAAGGAACACCAAAAGTTTCTTCTCCACACGATGCTAAAAGCTGAGGCAACCTTGCTCTACCAAGGCATAACCATGCCAAACCGAACTCACTTTATACCAAGCCTCTACCAAGGGTGCTTACCCATAAGGCATTCAAATCCTCTCGCAAGGCATCAGCTCATCTCGCCTCAAAAGCATCCAACTCGCCTCATGGCATCCAGCTCATCTCATGAGCATCCAGCTCAGGGTCCCTCTGCTGGACCAAACTCGCATCTACGATGCTCAACTCTCCTTAGATAAGGCCCTCAAAGGTAGTTGACCACACTACCAACCACAAAGAAACTCTTGGCATTAACACTAGCGCGAGACTCACGCGCACCAACACTTGCCAACCAGCAACCTGCTGACTTACTCAACCTCCAGAAACACTGGGAAGAGGCTCCGGCTCCTCTCGAGCATCCTTTCGCTTGTAGTCCATCGACTGCCACTGAACTAGCCCTCTGGCACGACTTAAACAGGTGCAACTGCCATAAACAGATCCAAGGCTAAAGGAGTGCGTTGAACTCCGAACGGCATAGAACCATCTGCTATGCCCAAGCCAAACTCAAGCCTGAACCAGACTTAGTGCCAAAGTGGCACACCAGCCAATGCACCTCAAGTGCTACTACTACCAAATCCACATCATACTACTGATGGGGCCAACAAGGTCACTACCTCAAGTGACAACAACTCTGGCTAGGCATACAATGGCTCAACTCAAACAGCCATGCCTATGGCAACTCATCAAATCGAAGGCCCACGGCCTACACTAGCATCTCCTCATGATGCTCAACAAATCTCTGGCCGGATCTCTACAAGCAGTAGCTAGCTCCTCTCTAGGAGATCACCAAGGAAGAGTGCTCAACTCTACCAAACATCTGAGGAAACTGGGCTGTTAAACAACAGCAGGCTTGCAAGGGGGCAAAGATGTCTCTACATCTGCCTCAAGCCACTAACACGGCAACTTGCCAATCAATCGGGCGACTGGTGGAGACTCTGCTAGTCCACCTCTCACAAGGGACTACCACCACCAATGCACATACCAAACAAAGACAGAACGACACACCTCGGCCTCTGAACAGCAGGGCATCCCACACACGGATGCTAAACTCAAACCTGGCCAACTGCTTTACTACTAGCAGCAGGACTTACTAAAACAAACAACACTTTATGGGAGCACAAAGATGCCTCAACAATCTCCTCGAAGGCTGCCAACTCTGCAGCTACTCACTGGGCAATCAACAATCTGCTAAGGCTCAAGATCAACACTTGAGCTACCCAGGCTAGTCCACACGGGGACCTGCTCCACAAGCATCCTCATCGGAATAAACCCTGCTGATCATGCCCTCCCGGAACCTCCGGGGCTACAAGAGCTACTTTGGGGAAATCTTTGAAACAAACTCATCACCGGGCTATCTGTGCCCGAGACTCCTCACTACGCGCTACAAACTGCGCCTGGGTCTCCGCTCTCTGATAGCTAAAGACCTGCCATCCAATCTCTCATGGCTGGAGCACACTCTGCTCAAGGAGTCTCACTCTGAGGCGCTACTAGCCTCTACCCTCTTCTCTAGGCAACTCAACTGCCAGGGCCAACTCTGGCCAACGGGTCTAAACGACCCTGGACGCGGCCTCAACATCAACACGATCAGTCCAACTCCTCGATCGGACATGCCAAGCGTCCTGCTCCTCTGGGTGCGATCAACATACTGACGATCTGCACAAAGCACCTCCACCCTCTCACTAGGGGAAAAGCAGCAACTGGGCCACAAATGGCCAATGGGAGTCTAAGCTCTGCCTCCCTCGGGGATGACGTCCCAGGGCATCCAAAACTATCTGGATACCTCAACAAGCTGCTAAAACATGCTCGCACTGCGGGAAAGTTGGCATGATGGCTCTCTAAGCCCAAACCAACAACGAGTCAGAACCTGCTCGTCTCCGCTCCACAACTCTACACAAGGCAAACACTAGATGAAAAGTATTGTAAATTCTTACCCCTTTCTTTAAAACAAGAAAACTTAGGCGTACTGATGACTAGCCAGAGTCTTGATGATCATGGAAAAACGACCTACAACAAAGGTCGATCTACCGAATCTATGACTCGAGCTCGATACCAACTCAGAAACGACCCGACCAGATGGGATTCTAAATAGGCCGTTACCTCAATGCATGCATACAAATCTACGTAAAATTTGCAAGATGGTGTTCGATTCTAAGTAAAAACTAAAACATAAAACATCCATTTAATTTCCTGAAACTGTCCCTGTTTCCCAAGCACTGTTCCAAGACAAATACATTTCCAAAACTTACTCGATCGTAGATTTATTTAAAACATACAAGCTTTACAACAATGCTAGAATCCGGAAATACATTCAGAAAACACCCTAGGGCTCCGTGCCCAACTACATGCATTCAGAGAGCATTTAAATCATAAACATAAAACTCAGAGTTGAACAACGGGTTTTCCATGATCACAGCTCCTCCAGCCATCCTGTCTCGCACCATGGTTACCTGTGGAAAAACCACAGAAATAAGGGTGAGTAACGAATTACTCAGTAAGAATCCCCAACCGGGGTACAATACGATATAATCAGTCATCTAGTACCAAAGCATGCAAGCAAACAGCTACCAACACAGATCATGGCTCAACGAGCTCATAAAACAAGATCTGGAGTCATCGGAAGTCTCTTTCTTCCGGCCTAACTGGGATTGGATACACTGACCAATCGTGGGACATCACCGAGGTATCTGTCACTCGGGGGGAATACACTGATTCCTAGAATGTCCTCAAGGGCCTCCTTGCCCTTGCACTAATCTGGACTTACGGGAGAGTACCCGAAGTCAGGCTCTAACGGAAGGAATGGTGTACTCACGACATTAGCCCGGGGGAGCTCTCCGAACCGGCAACTAACGCGTGTGCGCGCACACCGCATGCTCCTCTGCAACCGGCGTAAATGCGGGGGCCTAAGGGCAAACTACGCGGGCCAGGTGCACATGCCTATGACTCGGAAGCGGTGTCACTGATCACAGTAGCGCGAGGCCCTCGTCGCTCATCTGTGCAGCCTGATCTACCGACTTGAAGCTAAGAACCGGCCAAGGTAGGCTTACACCGTTGGCAGGGTTCCGCTCTAGTAGGCTACAAACTAGGCTATGCCGAAGTGGGTAGCTAAGTCCACAACCGACGGGTCGGGGGTAGCAAGATACGTTATGCTTCGCACACTTTACTCCCGACCTGAGCTACTGGGGACAAAGTACGTTATGTCCGCTCAGCCTCTGGATGATGACAAACCCTACAACTCTATCTAAGAGTACAGAGTAAAAGCAATGATTCCTGGCTAGCAAGCAAAGACCGACATCAATCACACTACCTAGCATGATACTACGAGCTTAGCGGGAATCACAAGCATCTTTGGCGAGAACAAACCTAGCATGGCACTAACATGTAATATCAAGCAAACATGCTAGCAGAAATCAATCAAAGCTGCTCTATTATTATCATGCTCATAACAGTCAGCAAACAAGCAAGGCATAATCATGAAAATATCGCAGGGCCCACACAACTACGGTAAGAAATCCTTACAGTGGAAGGCAACAACACACAATAAAATAATCTGCGATCGAACCCGAGCAACCTATATCGAGCCAAACAAACACATAAATAATCATAAAATAGCCCTAAATATAATAAAATAAACAGGGCTCAGCTCGGGAGCAACTCACGAGGCGCGGACACGCTGTGACGAGCAGCCACAGCCGCAGGCTAAGCGACCAAAGAGGCTGGGCCGGGCGCTTTGGGGGCCGCAGGGGCGCGCGCTGGGAGCTGGGAGCGAGGCTGCATGGACAGCGCTGGCGAGGCGAGGCTGGCGTGGCGCGCGCGCTTTGCTCAGCTGGCGGCGAGCGGCGCGGCGCGCTTCAGCCAAGAGGGGACGGCGAAGCGCGCGCGACGACGATGATGGCGCGCGATTAAAGATGTTTGTTTATGGAGTTAGGGATATTTAATTAATGGACAAGCTTGTTTGGCTAGAGGTGTAAATTTATTTAAGTTGTGAATTAAGGTGCGTTTGGTTATGTGTGTTAGGGAGTGTTTGGTTTAAAAGTTGTTGGATTTGGGTGTAATAGTGCTTGTTAGGGTTAAATGGCTAGTTTTGACCATTTGACTTTTATGTTTGACCAGATTTGACCTGAGCTGTTTCTCGTCCTTCGAGCCGAGGTTGAGGGCACGCTAGACCAATGGGACACATTTTTCAAGGTTCTCCTCGGTTTGATAAATTCGATATTTTGGATCCAATTTTGATGGTCTAAGGTGCTAGTTTTGACCGGTTTGTTCGTTTCAGGGCTCGAAGTTTTATTTGGCTAGTTGGAGCTTCCAATGGATTCATGGAGGGCAGTTTGTGGATTGGCCAAGGTAAGGGACCCGTTACCCCCTTCTCGAGGCCCGTGGCTATTACATGTGCTGGATTGACTATATTCATTTATGTGTTTGATGTTGCATAATCTAAGTTGTTGTGTTTGTATTGATTATACTGAGAGCATGCAATATATGATTGATATCATGTAACGGCAAGCATGTAGATTATGTTGATGATATGGATATGCATAAACTACTGTATGTTGATTGATAGAGTCGGTCTTGCATGACAGTCCTTATGTCCCGTTAGGGGCTTGCATGATGTTTGATGCACGGCTTGGTGCTTCGTTTGGACGCAAACGAGACACGGAGACCGGATAGAGGATACTAGTAAGTGGATGTGCATGGTTTGTGGCAGGCACGTTCTCGATGGGGGATTTGTGGTCCCTCACCGTCGGGTTCCCGTGGATGGTTGGCCCATCAGGCTCACGTCCCTGTCGGCATTTTACTAGTAGCCTAGGGTGCTCTCCAGGTATGTGGTTGGGTTTGTGGCCCTTTGGTGAACGTGCTGGATCCACCTTCACCGTGAGTATGAGACTTGTGGGATTTGTGGTCCCTTAGCTACCAGGCTTCTCTACTCGCAGGATCCCTCGGCCTGGAGCAGGTATCCCAGATTGCCTTAGAGATTTGTGGTCTCTATTGGCCTTTAGGTCTTTGGTTTGTGGCCTCAGACCGCTCTGCGTGGCGTGGATCATGGACATGGTTCCTAACCCTTTTCGCCCAGGAGCTCGGGTTTTGTGGACCCTATGATTATGTTGCTATCTTACATGTTCGTGATGCTTTTGACCTGATGCATGTCTTTACCCCGAGGTGGGGAATCCTTACTGAGTTGCAAAACTCACCCTTTCCACTGTGGAATACCACAGGTACTACAAGATTGTATCGAGATGGGTGATCGGACGAGCTGAAGATGACCATGGGACCCACAGCATTATTCTGTTTAGAGTCTTCTAAATTTCTTCCTTCTGCATGAACTATTTAAGGGCATGATAAGTGGAACATGTTTTATCGAGTTTTGATGTTTTGACTTTAGGGTACCCTATGACTGTTTTAATGAATTTATACTCTTATAACCTCGCTCTTCTGAGTTTTTTTAAAGGAGTTTTGTTTTAAATTTACATGCCCGAGATTTTGAATACTAGTTTCATGCATTTTGAGTTAAGGACTTAGGTTTAGACCGTAGTTTGGGTCGGGTCTTTACAGTTGGTATCAGAGCTCAGAGTCATAGATTCTGTAGACTAGCTTACATCGTAGGCTGTTGTTTTGGTCCCCATGGTCGTCAGCTGTCGATCTCCATCAGGTAACTTGGTAGTGGATTAAGGATTTAAAAGCATGCTTAGTTATGATTAGCGCAGTTGTTTATTGTATGTTATTGCTTATTATCATACTAGCATACTAGCCCAGAGCTTTTGGAGGGGATCGAGATGTCCCTAAGTATGTGGCAAACTGTTGAGATACCTAGTAGAGTTACTAGGAGTTCCGTTAAAGGTTTAAGAGCAGTTGAACAGTGTGAGCTTTTGAACTCAAGAGGAGCACCAGACTTGAGGTGCAGTTCTCTAGGGGTTAGCAAGAGGTGCAATCCTAGAGTTGGGGCAGTATAACACCAAGTGTCGTTGCTGATGTTGCAAGTTCCAGTTGCAAATGCCTAGGATTGTAGCAGTGATGAAGATTTCAGAATTTTCAAAGTTCTTAAAAGAGTTTAAGTAGTGGGATCTCTACCCCCTTGTTGGATTGTCTAAAATCCATTTAGTAGCTGAGGCATGGTTGTCACTGTTTGAGATGATCTTCGGCCACAAGTCTGTTCATAGGAGTAGAAGATTAGATGTGATGTTTTGGCTTGAAAGTTGAGGCAAAGGTCTGGTGACTATCTGAGAGGAATTCTAAGCCTAAGGTTTCGACCATTTTCTGGGTTTGATGACCTCCAAGAGTTGTCAGATGTTGATGAGTCGTTGGGGTTAGCCTAGTTCCCCTACTATCAGTAGGGGAATGGCGTAGTTTCAGTTTGGAGGTAAATGGATTAGACTTGCAAGTTTTGTTAAGGAGTTATCTATGTTGTTTGGCAAGAAAGAAAGTTTGAGACTACTAGATCGTTTAGGTTTGGGAGTCAGCAACAACAGTATAAGTGTTGATAAATGTCAAGAGAGAGCTAGATCTCGAATTGATGAGTTTGAGGTCAAGCCAATGAGTGGGTTGCGTCTGAGGAATCGTCAGATGCCACCCATGGTTGCCTGCGAGTGAGTTTTATCCATTCTTTGGTTTGGAGTGGTTGTCAGAGAACCATGTTATGGTTGCTGGCAGTTGTAAGTAAAGTATCTTAGACGTCTCGAAAAGTTGAGCTTTAGGTACACAAGTAGGAAGCAAGAAAGGACTTCCGTCGGTTTCGACCTTGAACGTGAGGGAGATCCTAGCTAAAGGAGTATGGGCTTTCTAGCCTCAGTATCAGGAGTAGAAAGTTGTGTGGACTGTCTATATAATTCCAACAGTGAGTTCGCCGATGTGTTTTCAGAAGACCTATTGGGATGTTCTCCGCCTAGAAAAATGTTCTTTTAAGTTGAGTTTGAGCTGGGGAATGACCTCCTCTCAAGATTTCTATTTGTGGTGACCTCGATAGAGTTAAAGGAACTTGGAGTTAGTTGCAGAAGTTGATTGCGAGTGGACTTGTTAATCTAGTTTGTCATTGTGGAAGCACCTAGGCTGCTTCTTAAGGAGAAAGATGGACCTATGAGTTTTGTGTTGGCTATGTAAAGCTTGTTAAGGTATCATTTGAGATCATACTCATTCGATCAACATCAGTGTGTCATAGTGGTTACCCAGATTGTTTGGTTATGGTTTCCATCAATTGAGAATCAAGGAAGAGACATCTCTAAGACAACTTTTAGATCTTGTTTCGGTCACTGGTAGTTCTTAGAGATGTCGTTTGAGTTGTCAATTGTTGTGCTTCGGTTACGGACATGATGGATAGAGTGTTAAGGATTTCTGAAGCAAGTATGTGTTTGCACATGGATGATATCTTGGTTTTCTGAATTGCAGTTAGATTCTGAAGAGGTGGCTGGAGTTTATTAGCACTTCGGGAAAATGGTTTGGCTGCTAAGTTTCTAAGTCTGAGTTGTGGTTGGATTCAAATTCCTTCTTTAAAGCCATGTGGTTTCTCGTCCATAAATTTCAGTGGATCTTATTTTGACAATTGCAGTGAGCGGTTAGGACCAAGTTGACATCAGTTGTAGAGGACCGATGACACAGCTCGCCAAAGAGAGAGTTGAGCATTGTGTGATCAGTTGGGTGTGAGACTGACTAAGTATTCGGAGAAGAAGTTTGATTTCAGCACCGTTTGGCCAGTACCTTAGAGGTCAGATGGATTGTGGTTTGTAGTGATGCTTTTGAGGAGGTCTGTGTTGTGCTCTTGTTGAGAAAGAGAATAGTGTTAGCGTGTGGGCCCGGACAGCTTAAGCCGTTTGAGCAGATCTTTGATTCATGTTCTAAAGTTAGCATTTGTGGTTTGCTTTGAGATCCTAGAGGCGTCGCTTGTTTGGAGTGAGGTTGTAGTTTTCATCGATCATAAGAGATTTGAAGTATTGTTTCGTCTAGAATGAGCTGATATAAGATGACACCGATCGTTGGAGCTTGTAAGATTATGATTGCGAGGCTCTTTATCACCCTGGTAAAGCTTTTGTGGTTGCTCTTGCATTGAGTAGAGAAGTTCTTTTCTGTGGCATTGTTGTTTCTCTGTTTTATTGTGGCCTTAGTTCGACTGAACAGGGTTATGTTGATTGAAAGGTTTCAGCTCAGTTGGCTCAGTTTCCCGCATAGTTGTTGTTGGTCGAGACTTGCAGTGAGTCAGCAGGGTGAGTAGTGGTCAGGTCAGTTTGTGTGATTGTAGTCGGGAGAGCACACTGGGATGTATGTTGCTTCTGCTGTAAGTGGCAGTTCCATTAGAGACTCTACGTGTTGTTGATGTTAAATTCAGGCCTGAGTTCTTGTTAGAGGCGTATAATTCGTTGTTGCAGCCTCTTAGTTTCCTAGTGTGGAAGTGGAACGAGGTCTCTATGAGTTTCATTTTAGGACTCCCTAGGACGCCCCGAGAGGTTTCACCATGATATTGGTGATAGTGGATCGATTACCCAGTGCACTGACTTTATTCTAGGGAAGCCGGATTATTTTGTTGAAAAGTGAGCACAGTTGTACTTGGGAGAGATTTTCATGTAGCATGGGGTCCATGTGAGTATCGTGGTAGACAAAGACATTCGGTCCACTTCGCACTTCGTGAGGAGCCTTCAAGAAGGCAGTGGAAGTACTTGTAAGTTCAGTGCATCATTTCATCCACAGATAGAGATGGTCACATCTAGAGAGTCAGTTGGAACTTGGAGGATATGTTGAGATGAGTTTTGGTCCCTATGTAGTTGAGATAGGTGGATGTATCTGGGAGAGTTGCTTGGTATAAGTTATCAGTCCATTTCTCAGTTGGCACCATTTGAGGCATTGTATATATGGAAAGATGTAGATCATTGGTCCATTAGGACGAGATTGAAGAGGGAAAGTTGTTAGGACCTAAGTTCTGGTAGTTGACCAGTGAGGCAGTTCATGAGGTTCATGCTCAAATACTTTTAGATCAGAGCTATCAGAAAATTTATGCAGATGTTTGTAGTAGAGATTTAAAATTCGAAGTTTCTAGTCTTATGTTCTAAAAGTGGCATCAATGTAGGGAATGCAAGGATTTGAGCTTAAGCTGGGTAAGAGTTGTCTGGTCATTTGTGTTTTTCGAGTGAGTTGGTGCAATGTTGTGTTGTTCAAATGCTTCCATTGTTGTTTGCAAGGCATGTTGTGTTCCATGTTGATGTTTTATCAATATGTATCAAGCTTGGCTCATGTCGATGGAGTGTTAAAGATAAGTGAGTTTGCTCTTATTAAAGTATTGTGGAACAAGTGTTGTGCTCTAGTTTTCCTGGATTATCTGAGCCTTAGTCAACTTTCGAGGACGAAAGTTTTCTAAGGGGGGAATATTGTAATAACCCAATTAATTGAGGATTGTTTTTAAATGAAAAGGATTTCAAATAAGTTTTGTTAGTGTTGGGAATTGTTTTTACATAAAAAGGTCATCTTAAGGGTGTTTTTGAAGTTCAATTAAGAACCAAGGGGTACTGGAGTCATTTCATCCTAGATATTTAATTGAATTTGGGATTGAGAACCCTAGGCCATTTGTTACTGTTCACGATGCCCCATTGTTCGAAATTGGAGCCGCCGGCAATGCTTGTCTTCTCCGATGAGTGCGCCTCCGTCTGGAATCGTCTTCTCAGGCGTTGTTTTCTTCGTTGTCGTCACTACAGGTTCCGATTGTGTGCCGCTATTCGTGGGTTTGAGCAGCGCCGCGAGTTCGCAACTGTGAAGGCCACGATGAGAAGCTGTGTTCGTCGCCATTGCTGGGTTCTTCTTCGTCGGAGTGGGTTCTACTTTCGTGTGGGTTTTGTTGTCGGCTGCAGCGAGGGGGCTATGTTTGCGTGTGACTCGGTCAGCGACGTCGTCTGCCGTGTCTTTGATGGGTTCTCGCACAGTTCGTCTGCGTCGTGAGCTTGTTGCTCAGCTCGTCAGTCACGAGTCTTAGGCAACTTCGGTGTCGTAGTGTGTGCGAGGTCAGTTTGGAGGAGCAGCAGCTTCGCCGTAGAGAGGTCGTTTTAGGTCTCGTCTCGAGGTCGTGGGTTCTTCTTCAGCACCGCCGAGGAGGTGCTACAAAAAGCGTCGTCGCACAGCCATGAGGTAGATCGAGCTGCCGCAGCGAGGTTCAGCCGCCATTGGAGCTCAGGTGAAGTTTTGATCTCTTTTGTTTAGTTGGTGGCGTTTCTAGGTTGAAGAAGATGGGTGTTTGGCAGCTTGTTTAAGTTATTTTAAAAGAGGAATGAGCTTGTTTGGCAGCTTGTTTAAGTTATTTTAAAAGAGGAATGAGCTTGTTTGGCAGCTGGTTTAAGTTATTTTAAAAGAGGAATATGCTTGTTTGGCAGTTGGTTTATGCTATTTAAATGAGGAATAAGGGTTGTTTGTTTGCAAGTTTAAAGTTATTAAAATCATGGATAATTGGTGTTTGTTTATTAGGATATGGATACTAAATGTGATTTAAAGTTTGTTGGGTTAAAAGTTATTTAAATGGTGGTTCATGCTTGTTTGACTAAGGAATTAAAGTATTCAAAAGAGGTCTTAAGGGCTGTTTGGTTAAGTTTAAGGCTATTTAAAGTAGGGAAAAAGGGTGTTGGTGAGGTTATTTAAATGAATAATATTGGATGTTTGGTTGCAGGGTTAATGTCATCCAAGTAGTGAATTGTTGGTGTTTGATTTCTAGTTTTAAAATATTCAAGTGATGGTCTAGACTTGTTTGGCTAGTGGGTTAACATCATTTAAGTCATGGATTAAAGATGTTTGTTTATGGAGTTAGGGATATTTAATTAATGGACAAGCTTGTTTGGCTAGAGGTGTAAATTTATTTAAGTTGTGAATTAAGGTGTGTTTGGTTATGTGTGTTAGGGAGTGTTTGGTTTAAAGGTTGTTGGATTTGGGTGTAATAGTGCTTGTTAGGGTTAAATGGCTAGTTTTGACCATTTGACTTTTATGTTTGACCAGATTTGACCTGAGCTGTTTCTCGTCCTTCGAGCCGAGGTTGAGGGCACGCTGGACCACTGGGACACATTTTTCGAGGTTCTCCTCGGTTTGATATATTCGATATTCTGGATCCAATTTTGATGGTCTAAGGTGCTAGTTTTGACTGGTTTGTTCGTTTCAGGGCTCAGAGTTTTATTTGGCTAGTTGGAGCTTCCAATGGATTCATGGAGGGTAGTTTGTGGATTGGCCAAGGTAAGGGACCCGTTACCCCCTTCTCAAGGCCCGTGACTATTACATGTGCTGGATTGACTGTATTCACTTATGTGTTTGATGTGGCATAATCTATGTTGTTGTGTTTGTATTGATTATACTGAGAGCATGCAATATATGATTGATATCATGTAAAGGCAAGCATGTAGATTATGTTGATGATATGGATATGCATAAACTACTGTATGTTGATTGATAGAGTCGGTCTTGCATGACAGTCCTTATGTCCCGTTAGGGGCTTGCATGATGTTTGATGCACGACTTGGTGCTTCGTTTGGACGCAAACGAGACACAGAGACCGGATAGAGGATACTAGTAAGCGGATGTGCATGGTTTATGGCAGGCACGTTCTCGATGGGGGATTTGTGGTCCCTCGCCATCGGGTTCCCGTGGATGGTTGGCCCACCAGGCTCACGGCCCTGTCGGCATTTTACTAGTAGCCTAGGGTGCTCTCCAGGTATGTGGTTGGGTTTGTGGCCGTTTGGTGAACGTGCTGGATACACCTTCACCGTGAGTATGAGACCTGTGGGATTTGTGGTCCCTTAGCTACCAGGCTTCTCTACTCGCAGGATCCCTCGGCCTGGAGCAGGTATCCCAGATTGCCTTAGAGATTTGTGGTCTCTATTGGCCTTTAAGTCTTTGGTTTGTGGCCTCAGACCGCTCTGCGTGGCGTGGATCTTGGACATGGTTCCTAACCCTTTTCGCCCAGGAGCTCGGGTTTTGTGGACCCCTTGATTATGTTGCTATCTTACATATTCGTGATGCTTTTGACCTGATGCATGTCTTTACCCCGAGGTGGGGAATTGTAACAGCCCAGTTTCCTATTCCAGTTTTCGAGGTGCCTTCGGGTCAAGATTCGGTTGTTTGGTTGGGTTTTAGAGCCGTTTGGACCCTTGGGGCATTTTGGTCTTTGGCTCTTGAGGCGAGGATTTGTGGTCTTGAGGGGCTTGAGGTAGCTCCTGCCTTTGTCAAGGCTTGTTTGTTGGTGGCTGCGAGTCTCGTGGTGTTTGGGCTAGTCGGTTGGATGCTCGGTTGTGGTTTGGGCTTTGGCAAAGTGATGGTTGGTTGTGTGATTCTTTTGGGATTCGAGCCCGAGCCTTTAGTGTTGCTTTGGGAGTTGGATTTAAGTGAGTTTGATTGATTGGAAAAGATTTCTTTGATCGGGTCTCGGAGGAGGAAGCCGGGAAATGGGATTTTGAGGTTTTAAGTGGATAAGGATGGAAAATGGAATTAAAATCCCATTTTTCCCTTTTATTTTCCATTTTCCTTTTTATTTCCTTTTTTTCTTTTATTTTTTTCCCCAAAATGAATTTTCTCTCTCTCTCTCTCTCTCTCTCTCTCTCTCTCTCTCTCTCTCTCTCTCTCTCTCTCTCTCTCTCTCTCTCTCTCTCTCTCTCTCTCTCTCTCTCTCTCTCTCTCTCTCTCTCTCTCTCTCTCTCTCTCTCTCTCTCTCTCTCTCTCTCTCTCTCTCTCTCTCTCTCTCTCTCTCTCTCTCTCTCTCTCTCTCTCTCTCTCTCTCTCTCTCTCCCCACCCACCTTGACCCCTAGCCCGAGCCAGCCTCCTTGACCCAGAACCTCTGCTGCTCGCCAGAGCTAGCCGCCCGGCGCGCTCTCGCCCTCGCCAGTAGGGTCGCCCGGCCAGCGTCGAGCCCCATCGCCCAGCCAGAGCCAGTCCACCGCCGCCCAGCTCGTGTTGCCCGAGCTCGCCCGCACAGTGCCGTCGCCCTGCTCTGCCCTGGTCCGTGTCGCCCAGGCCGTCGTGTGTCGTCCGCGCTCGAGTCGCGCGTCCCAGCGCCAGATCGCGCGCCTTCGCGTCGTGTCGCTCCCGCCCGCGCGCCGTCTCCTGTGCCAGCCGAGCTAGCGCCTGCACCCGCTCGCCCTCTGTCGCTCGCGTGCCGTCTGTGCGCAGCCCAGTGCCCCTCCGCGCGCAGCTCGCGCCCAGCCAGCGCCCCAGCGCCCAGCCTTGCGCCCATCAACTGCCTAGCCCGTGCAGCCGGCCCGTTCGAGTGTCATCCGTGCCTCGTGAGTTGCTCCCGAGCTGAGCCCTGTTTATTTTAGAGTATTTAGGGCTATTTTATGATTATTGATGTGTTTGCTTGGCTCGTTATAGGTTGCTCGGGTTCGATCGCAGTTAATTTTATTGTGTGTTGTTGCCTTCCGACCAGGTAAGGATTTCTTACCGGAGTTGTGTGGGCCCTGCGATATTGTCATGATTTGCCTTGCTTGTTTGCTGACTGTTATGAGCATGATAATAATAAAGCAGCTTTGATTGATTTCTGCTAGCATGTTTGCTTGATATTACATGTTAGTGCCATGCTAGGTTTGTTCTGCCAGCATGCTTGTGATTCCTGCTTAAGCTCGTAGTATCATGCTAGGTAGTGTGATTGATGTCGGTCTTTGTTTGCTAGCCAGGAATCATTGCTTTTTGCTCTATACTCTTAGATAGAGTTGTAGGGTTTGTCATCATCCAGAGGCTGAGCGGACAAAACGTACTTTGTCCCCACTGATCGGGAGTAGTGTGCGAAGCATAACGTATCTTGCTTCCCCGGTCACTAAGGTGGATTTAGCTCAGTGTCGGGAATAAAGTGTGCGCGGCATAACGTATCTTGCTACCCCGACCAGCCGGGTTGTGGAATTAGCTACCCACTTCGGCATAGCCTAGTTTGTAGCTCTGCTAGAGCGGAACCACGCCATCGGTGTAAGCACGCCTGGCCGGTTCTTAGCTTCAGTCGGTGGACCATCTTTTGCCGCATGATGGCGCCGGGGGCCTCGCGCTCTGTGTGATCGATGACACCATTGTTGAGTCTTAGGCATGCGTGCACCATAACGACCCAGGTTTTCATCCCGGTCTTCCGGTATGCCTAGAAATAATTTGGTAATTTGGTCGGGCAGCGGGGCCGTTTGTGTTTTTCGATTATTAAAATTATTGGATGGATTTATGTAGGTTTTGGAGGATTTGTGGTTTGGTTTGAGCAAGGTTTGATGCAAAAGTAAAAATAAAGGAAATTGTCTTTGCAATGGGTTTGAACCCGGGTCTCTGAAAGCTTGTGGGGATGTGTGCCAATTGAGCCATTAGGTGCTCTTGTTGCTCTTCTGCATCATCTTATGGTTAGCCTTGGATTTTGGAGTTTTGGTGCATTTGGTTAAATGAAATAGAAATTAGGTTTATTCCATCTTCTTCTCCAAATCACCTCTTGGCCGCATAAAGCTTTCCTCTCCATAGACTTTGCCGATTCTTCTTTCCCTTGCATCTCCTTGGGTTCGATCATCATCATTCCGGTAAGTCTTCATCCTCTTCATCTCCTCATTTGGTTATTGATCTTTGGCCGAAGGTAAGAAGTAGAGTGTTGTGTGTGTTGTGAGGTTTGCGGCCAGTAGAGAAGCCAGCCCAGCGACCATCGTCGCCGTCCAGTAGGCCAGCCCCTCGCCCAGATCTGTTAAGCGGCCCTGCCGCCGCCAAAGCCGGGCGGCCAGCGGCCGCGGTCGCCCGCCGCCAGGGCGGACAGCGCCGCCGCGATCGCCGCACGCCGCCGCTCACGGTCGCGCGAGATCCACCGTCGCGGCCTTCCCGCGCGCCATCGCTGTCGTCGTGCGTGCGGTCGCCTTGCAGCAGCGCGAGCGCCCGACGCCCGCGCGCCGCGCGCCGCCGCGCTCGCCCGCGCCGCCCGAGCGCGCTCGCCCTGCGCGCGCGTCCTGCCGTGCATCCGTGCAATGCGCGTGCCCGTGTGGTAGCGGCCAGCGCCAGCCTGCCGTGCGGCTGCAGCGGCTCAAGCTCGTGTCGCGTGTCGCGCGTGAGTTCCCTTTGCCGAGCTTGCTTTGTTCTATTGTTTTTAGACTTTTTAGGTATTGACTATTATTGGTTTGTTAGGTTCCTTTCGCTAGCTCGAGATTGTTCCGCGCGACTTAGGATTTGTGTGTAGAAGCCTCCCGGAGCCCAAGGTAAGGATTTCTTACCGGAGTTGTGTGGGCCTGCGGTATATTTGTGATTGTTGTTTTGTATGCACTGTGTATGATTATTAGCATGTTTAGCCCTAGGTGCTCATTGCAATTCTGTGGCATGAACTCTTGTATTGTTTCTCATGTTAGCCCATGCTAGGTTGTTCCATTCGGCATGTTCGATATCTGTTCTTGCTTCGTAGTATCATGCTAGGTTCCTTGTATCTGCATTGAGCACGTATTGGACCGCATTGATTGAATTGTTACTATTGCTATGGTTTAGAGTTCGGTGTAGGTAGCATCATCCGGCCGGATGCATAACGTAACTTGCATCCCCGACGGGGCGTGCGAGATGGTACTCGCTCCTAATCCGTTAGGGTTTAGCTAACCCTAACGGCCGCCCTGCAATCTTGGGTGAGGGTGGCGGTCGTTAAATGCCCCAAAGGTCGGGATGATGACTTGGCATTGCCTCGTCCCGGCGATCGGCACGTCCTCGGCGTGTTCGGCCGTAGCCCTTGATTGCCACTGTTAGGGCAAGGACCGCTTCTGGTGTAAGCCTACCACGGCCGGTTCCTTAGCCTCAGTGCGGTGGTACAGTGACATAGTTCACGTGTCGAGTCTCACACCCCTATGTCGGTGACACCGATCCGGAGATTTAGTTAGGCATGGTGGTGAACACAGGCGGCTTGCCACTAGACCCGGCACCCCCCGAGTTTGCGGTAGCATGCGGTGCGCGCTTACGCTCATTACAACGCCGAATGGAGAGCTCCTCGGGATCTTGAGCGATTCACCTTTCGTATATCGTCGATAAAGCCGTGGCCGGACACTGTTCCCGTATAGAGCGTATAGTGTGTTGTGGTGTTTTTCCTGGACTAAGACCACGAGTTGGCATCCGAGGTCCAAGTGTGGACTTAGCTATGTGCTCCGCTCTGTGTTTGTACTCATAGCTTGCATACTTTCTTCTAGATGATCATGTATATCGTATTGTACCCGGTTGGGGATTCTTCTTGGGTAATTCGTTACTCACCCTTATTACGTGGTTTTCCACGAGTAACAAAGCGCGAGATGGATGGTCAAGGAGGAGCGTGATCATGGAATCTCGCTTGTCATCTCGACCATTTTATTATATCATGACTCTTGACTTTTGTTATTTCCCCAGAATGCATGTAGGCGGGCACGGAGCCTTAGGATGTTTTCTTATGTTTTATGGATTCCAGCATATTTGTACTTGTGGAATGTTTAAATGGTTTAAATAAATCTCTTATCGGTATGCTTTTAGAAATGTATGTTTTGATTGTTGAATGTTTCTGTTTTTACTTGGGATCCAAACTTATTTTTCATAATGTCTTTTATTTTGAATACATGCATTGGGGTAAAGGCCCATTTAGAGCCCCTTTTAGGTTGGGTCTTCTGATTGGTATCGAGCTTCGAGTCATAGATTCTGTGGACCGACCTTTTGTTGTAGGTCATCCTTCCATGATCACCAAAGACTCAGCAGGTCATCAGTACGCCTAGGTTTATTGTTTTAGAAAGAAAAAGGGTTAAGAATTTACAATACCTATCATCTAGTGTATGCCTTGTTTGGTGTTGTGGAGTGGTGACAGCGAGTTTTGATTCGTTGTTGGTTTGGATGTAGATCGCCAAAGACATGCGATCCACCGTCTCGGAGAGAGGAGGTTCGAGAGCGTCGAGGTATCGGGGATCGGATCGATACTACGGGGACATCGTCCCAAGCCGAGGCGATGGCATTCCACCGCGGCTCCTCTGTTACGCCTAGAGCGGGCGTTGAGGCGATCGAGCGCCGTGAGACTGCTCTCTGGAGTAGAGTTTCTTTGAGTCTATGAGGGCTTTTATGGTCGACATGTTGAGTGACCGAGGCGAGACCCGAGCCTTGTTAGCGTGCTTGGCCAGGAAGAGTCCCGAGCCCAGTTGAGCGGTGACTCGATTGGTTCAAGTGAGCTCGATAGCACCTCGGCTCGGCGAGAGCAAGTAGCCCAGAGGCGGATATGGCGGAGTGCCGAGGAGTTGGGTAGGTGGTGAAGGATTTTGTGAAGTGGAAGCTTTGAGAAGTTTGATGCCACCGGTGATGCGTTAGCGGCGGCCAGTGGATTGCCCATTTGGAGTACACCTTCCCGATCATGGTGTGCCCCGATATTCGAGGCCGAGGTGTGCGGCTCATGTGCTAGGAGGCACAATGAGATGGTGGTGGGAGTCCACCTTGAGCGAGAGACCAGTGGGTCTCCACCCGCTACTTGGGAGTTCTTCAAGGTGAGTTCAAGGTAAAGTTCATCGGTGATGAGGCTCAAGAGAAGATGGTGGAGCTCTTCCGGAACACAGAAGCGAGGTTACGATTCCATTGAGAATATGGCGCAAGTTCTCGGAGTATGGATATTTTGCTCCTCGGTTGATTGCCACCCGGTGAAGATTCGGAAGTTCATATCTGGATTGAGCGGGTGTTTCTCGAGGATGTCGGGCTCGGGCCCGACGACACTTATGCTAGGGTCAGTCCATTAGCCACGATCTATAATGGGAAGTATCCTGCCGGCGGGTTGTTGCCGCTCTGTTCAATCTGTCCCAGCGGCTATGGGCGAGAAGAGGATGTTTGATTTTTCGGGAGGCGCGCGCCGCCAAGGGCGATTCGAAGCAGATCATGGAGAGCTCGATCCGTTTCCAGCCCGGCAAAGCGGGAGGACCCGAGCGAGTTCCCGCTTGTGCTACTTGTGGGAAAGTCCACAGCTGGAGCTTGTCGACCCAGACCTAGATTGTGCTTTCGTTGTGGTAAAGAGGGGCACATGGCCCGTTTTGTGATCGACCCGGCTATGGCGGCTCGGCCAATGCAGCGGCGGGTCAGTGTTTGCTATGACCGTCAGAGGCCGAGCGTCACGTATGCCGTGGCGTGTGTACGCTTCTTGTTTTAGATCAACTGCGCATTTGTCTTGTTTGATTACTTCGTTCTACGCATTCATTTGTATCTGTGTTGTTTGGTTGAGCATGCTAAGTTAAGACTAGAGCCTCTGGGTTTCGAGTTATCTGTTGCAACCCCTTCGGGAGTTAATATGTTGGCTAGAGATAAGATTAGGGATGGCCGGATCGAGATATCCGGAGAGTTGCTTGTGGCTACGCTCATAGTTACGCCTATGAGCGGTTTTGATGTGATTCTTGGTATGGAGTGGTTAGTTTTGCTAACTACGCGTTGATTGGCCGCCACCGGAAAGAAGTAGTGTTCGGGCCGCGTGTCAAAGACTTTAAGTTTCGTGGAGTCGAGGTGGTGGAGTTTGCCCGCCGATGGTGTCACCGTGAAAGCTCGTCGTTTGCTAGCTCATGGAGCTTGGGGCTATCTAGCCAAGTTGTGCGGGAAGAGCCGCCCCTCATCGTGCATTGATCGTGCCGGCCGTCTTTGGAGTTTGCGGACGTGTTTCTGAGGAGTTACCAGGGGTTGCCCGAAGAGAGAGTTGACTTCACAATTGAGCTCGAGCCGGGGACCCTCCCTATCTCGAAGGCTCCGTGATCGTATGGCGCCAGTGAGTTAAAGGCGAAAGATTCGATTGCCGGGAGATGTTAGATCGAGGGTTCATCCGTCCAGAGTGTGTCCCCGTGGGAGCACGATTCTATTTGTGAAAAGAAGGATGGTTCTATGCGCTTATGTATTGATTACCGCGAGCTTAATAAGGTGACATGAAGAATAAGTATCCGTTGCCCGTGCATCGATGATTTGTTCGATCGGCTTGAGGAGCTTCGTGTTCTCCAAGATAGATCTCGAGATCCGGTTACCATCGATTCTTGCGGATCGGGGATGCCGACATTCCTAAGACGACTTTGAGTCTAGATATGGTCACTATGAGTTTGTGGTCATGTCGTTTGGATTGACCAATGCCCCAGGTGCGTTCATGGACATGATGGATAGGGTGTTCAAATCATTTTTGGGCGGCCGTCATCGTGTTCATTGGCGATATTCGATTTATTCGAGGTCTAAAGAAGACCATGCGAGCATTTGAGGCGAGTATTGGCGGCTTTGAGGAAAACCGACTTTATGCGAAGTTTTCCAAATGTGATTTCTGGTTGGAGCGGTGGCCTTCCTAGGCCACGTGGTTTCGAGAGATGGTATAGCCGTGGACCCCGCGAAGATTGAGGCCGTGAGTTCATGGGCCAAGCCGACTTCGATTCTTGCCGAGATTCGCGACTTTACGGTTTGGCGAGTTTACTACCGTCGGTTCGTCAGACTTTTACGCTATAGCCTCGCCCTCACTCACTCGTCGGCGAGGAAGGGTGTCGAGTTTGTTTGGGATAGCGAGTGTGATGAGAGCTTTGCGTGCTCAAGCGCGATTTGACTTCCGCACTAGTGTTGGCGATCCCGGAGAAGCGAGGTGGTTTCGTGGTCTCTGATGATGCTTCCAAGTTTGGATTAGGTTGTGTGTTGATGCGGCCGCGGGAAGGTCATTGCCTATGCTTCCCGTCGGTTTGGCCGTATGAAGCGAGAACTACCCGACTCATGATATTGAGTTGGCGGCGATGGTGTTTGCTTTGAAGATCCGGAGGCATTACCAGTATGGTGGCGGATTCGGATGTTTACCGATCACGAGCCTCAAGTATCTGTTTACTCGAAAGGAGTTGAATATGAGGTAGAGGAGATGGTTGGAGTTGGTAAAGGATTATGATGCGAGATTTTGTACCATCCGGGTAAAGCCAATGTAGTGGCCGATGCTTTGAGTAGAAAGACGTCGCACTCCACGGCGTTGTTGAGTTCCAGCCAGTTTGCGGAGAGAGTTCGAGCGGGCGAGGTTGCGATGTTGTTGGGTGAGGTTACCGCGAGTAGCTCGATTGGTATTGCTCACCGTCGATTAAGCGTGGATTATAGACGGCCAGTTAGGTGACCCCGCACTTAGCGATTGGTTGACGAGTTAATCTTGTGGTGACTTTGACTTTGTATATTCACGAATGATGGGGTTGACTTATAGAGGCGGTTGTGTGTTCCGGACATTGCGAGTTTCTGAGCGAGTTGCTCTCTGAGGCCCACAGATTCCCCTTTGCTTGGCACCGGGGGTACCAAGATGTATCGAGACCTTAGCGGACCTTACGGTGGATGGGAATGAAGAGAGATGTGGCGAGTTTGTCGGTAGGTGTCTCACTTGTCGACAAGTGAAGGCACCCGACAGAGGCCACCGTTTTATTGCGACCAGGTGTACCCAGTGGAAATGGGAAGAGATCTCCATGGACTTTATCTCTGGTTTGCCAAGGACTCAGAGGAAGTTCTCTCGATTTGGGTGATAGTCGACCAGTTTGACCAAGAGCGCACACTTCATTCCCGGTAGAGACACTTATCACGTGGAGCGATGGCGCGATTGTTTTCCAGAGCAGATCATCCTTTATCATGGTGTGCCTGGCGAGGATTGTGTCCGATCGTGACTCGCGATTCGATTCTCGTTTACGGAGCGCTCGTAAGGTTTGGGCACAGTGCGATTTAAAGCCTGACTTTTCACCCTTAGACGGATGGTCGATGAGAGAGTGAATCGATTCTCGAGGATATGTTGAGGGCTTGTGTGTTGGATTTCCCGAGCGATTGGGACGATGATCTGTACTTGATGGAGTTTGCCTATAACAACGATTACGATCGGCGATTCGGATGGCTCCATTCGAGGCTTTGTATGGTAAGCGTTATCGGTCCCACAATGTTCGGGAAGAGGTTGGTGATAGACGAGTTTTGGGTCCCGAGTTTCTGCGGTTGACCAATGGTGCGGTCACGAGAAGATTAGAGCTCGTATGTTGACGTGCTTCGGAGCGGGATGAAGAGTTACGCCGATGTTCGGCGTCGAGATTTGGAGTTTGAGGTTGGTCGGCATGTGTTCCTTAAGGTTGCTCCGATGCGAGGTGTTACGAGGTTTGGTAAGCGTGGGAAGTTGAGTCCCCGTTTTGTTGGTCCATTTGAGATCCTAGAGAGGATTGGGAGAGTTGCTTACCGGTTAGCCCCTACCTCCGTCACTATCAGTGGTGCATAGTGTTTTTCATGTATCGATGTTGAGGCGGTATGTCTGGGACCCGTCGCGCACATTGTGGACTTTGAGCCTTTGCGGTGAATGAGGATTTGAACTTCGAGGAGAAGCGGTGAGGATCCTTGCCTTTAAGACCAAGGCGTTGCGTAATCGCGAGATTCGTTTGGTAAAGGTTCGATGGAGGAGTCGGGGTTACGAGGAAGCCACTTGGAAGCGGGAAGACGAGATGAGATTGCATTACCCCAGTGCTTTTGAGTCTTAAGGACTTTCGAGGACGAAAGTCATAAAAAGAGGGAATATTGTAACGACCGGTTTTTCATCCCGGTCTTCCCGGTATGCCCTAGGGGTAATTTGGTAATTTGGTCGGGCCAGTAGGGCCGTTTTGTATCTTTTCGATTATTAAAATTATTGGATGGATTTATGTAGGTTTTGGAGGGATTTGTGGTTTGGTTTGAGCAAGGTTTGATGCAAAAGTAAAAATAAAGGAAATTGTGCTCTGTAGGGGTTTGAACCCTGGTCTCTGAAAAGCTTGTGGGGATGTGTGCCAATTGAGCCATTAGGTGCTCTTTTTGCTCTTCTGCATCATCTTATGGTTAGCCTTGGATTTTGGAGTTTTGGTGCATTTGGTTAAATGAAATAGAAATTAGGTTTATTCCATCTTCTTCTCCAAATCACCTCTTAGCCGCATGCTTTCCTCTCCATAGCCTTTGCCGATTCTTCTTTCCCTTGCATCTCCTTGGGTTCGATCATCATCATTCCGGTAAGTCTTCATCTCCTCATTTGGTTATTGATCTTTGGCCGAAGGTAAGAAGTAGAGTGTTGTGTGTGTTGTGTGGTTTGCGGCCCGGTAGAGAAAGCGGCCCGCCAGCCATCGTCGCCGCCAAATCCAGCGACCCGGCCCCTCGCCCAGATCTGTTGAAGCGGCCCTGCCGCCGCGCCGAGCGGACAACGGCCGCGGATCGCCCCGACGCCAAAGCCGGACAGCAGCCGCTGGATCGCCGCGCACGCCGCCGCTCACGAGTCGCGCCAGATCCACCGTCGCGACCCTCCCGCGCGCCATCGCTGCGTCGTCGTGCGGTCGCGCCTTGCAATGAGCGACGCGCGGATGCGGCGCCCGCGAGCCCAGCCCGCGTCCGCGTCGCTGCATCGCCGCGCCGCACGCCAGCGCGCCTTCGCCCGAGCCGCTCGCCCGCCGCGCCAAGACGCTTCGCCGCGCGCGTATCGCGTCCTGCCGTGCATCCGTCTGCGTCTTGCGTGCAGCCGAAGTTCCCGAGCCGAGCTTGCTGTTCTATTGTTTTTAGACTTTTTAGGTATTGACTATTATTGGTTTGTTAGGTTCCCGCTCGCTAGCTCGGGATTGTTCATGACTTAGGATTTGTGTGTAGAAGCCTCCCGACCAAGGTAAGGATTTCTTCTACCGGAGTTGTGTGGGCCTGCGGTATATTTGTGATTGTTGTTTTGTATGCTGTGTATGATTATTAGCATGTTTAGCCCTAGGTGCTGCTGTGCGAATTCTGTTGGCATGAACTCTTGTATTGTTTCTCATGTTAGCCCATGCTAGGTTGTTCCATTCGGCATGTTCGATATCTCTGTTCTTGCTTCGTAGTATCATGCTAGGTTCCTTGTATCTGTTGAGCACGTATTGGACCGCATTGATTGAATTGTTACTATTGCTATGGTTTAGAGTTCGGTGTAGGTAGCATCATCGGGCCGGATGCATAACGTAACTTGCATCCCAGACGAGACGCGTGCGAGATGGTACTCGTCCCTAATCCCGTTAGGGTTTAGCTAACCCTAACGGTGGCCTCCGCAATCTTGGGTGAGGGTGGCGGTATTAAATGCCCCAAAGGTCGGGATGATGACTTGGCATTGCCTCGTCCGGCGATCGGCACGTCCTCGGCGTGTTCGGCGTAGCCCTTGATTGCCACTGTTAGGGCAGGACCGCTTCTGGTGTAAGCCTACCACGGCCAGGTTCCTTAGCCTCGGTGCGGTGGTACAGTGACATAGTTCACATGTCCGAGTCTCACACCCTATGTCGGTGACACCGATCCGAGAGATTTAGTTAGGCATGGTGATGAACACGGGCGACTTGCCACTGGACCGGCACCCCGTAGTTTGCGGTGGCATGCGGTGCGCGCTTACGCTCATTACGGCGCCGGCGGAGAGCTCCTCGGGATCTTGAGCGATGCACCTTTCGTATCGTCGATGAGAGCGGTGAGGCGGGACTTGTTCCCGTATAAAGCGTATAGTGTGTTGTGGTATTTTCCGGACTAAGACCACGAGTTGTTATCCGAGGTCCAAGTGTGGACTTAGCTATGTGCTCCGCCTCTGTGTTTGTACTCATAGCTTGCATACTTTCTTCTAGATGATCATGTATATCGTATTGTACCCGGTTGGGGATTCTTCTTTGGTAATTCGTTACTCACCCTTATTCGTGGTTTTCCACAAGTAACCAAGGCGCGAGACAGGATGGTGAAGGAGGAGTCGTGATCATGGAATCCTGCTTTGTCATCTCGACCATTTTATTATATCATGACTCTTGACTTTTGTTATTTCCCTGAATGCATGTAGACGGGCACGGAGCCCTAGGATGTTTTCTTATGTTTTATGGATTCCAGCATATTTGTACTTGTGGAATGTTTAAATGGTTTAAATAAATCTCTGATCAGAGTATGCTTTTAGAAATGTATGTTTTGATTGTTGAATGTTTCTGTTTTTACTTGGGATCCGAAACTTATTTTTCATAATGTCTTTTATTTTGAATACATGCATTGGGGTAAAGGCCCATTTAGAGCCCCTTTTGGTCGGGTCTTTCTGATGCACAGCAGCAGCGTGGTTTGCCCTTAGTCCCCGCATTTACGCGTTTGCGGAAAGAGCATGCGGTGTCGCGCGCACACGCGTTAGTTACCGGTTGGAGAGCTCCCAGGGCTAATGTTCGTGAGTACACCAATTCTTCCAGCTTTAGAGCGGACTTGGGTACTCTCCGATAGTCCGATCTATTAGCAAGGGTAAAAGGCCCTTGAGGACATCCTTGGGATCGGTTTTGAGTGATCAACTAGCTGACCCTCGAGAGATGTCCCGAGGATTGGTTAGGATAACCAATCATTAGGCGGAAGTAGGAGACTTCCGATTACTCGAATCTTTCTTTGTAAGCTCGTTGAGCTATGATCCATGTTGGTAGTTGTTTGCTTGCATGCTTTGGTACTAGATGATTGATTATATCGTATTGTACCCCTGTTGGGGATTCTTCTTGAGTAATTCGTTACTCACCCTTACTTATCTTTCAGAAACCATGGCGCGAGCGGGATGGTGGAGGAGGAGCTGTGATCATGGAAAACCCGTTGTTCAACTCTGAGTCTTGTATTTATGTTTTAAATGTCCTCTGAATGCATGTAGTTGGGCACGAGCCCTAGGTTGTTTTATGAATGTAATTCGGATTCTAGCATTGTTGTAAATGTTGTAAAGTTGTATGTTTTAATAAATCTCTGATCGAGTAAGTTTTGGAAATGTATTTGTCTTGGAGCAGTGCTTGGAAAAGCAGGGACGAGTTTCAAGAATTTTGTATTGACTTTTAAATGAACTCTTGCCGCTTTTTGGTTTTACTTAGAATCCAAAAACAACCCTATTGCAAATTCTAGTGTTGATTTGTATGCATGCATTGAGGTAAGGGCCCATTTAGAGCCCCATTCGGGTCGGGTCCTTACAAGTTGGTATCGAGCTCGAGTCATAGATTACGTAAAGCCCCTTTTTGTTGTAGGTCGTTTTTCCATGATCATCGGCCTCAGACACTCCATCAGAGTACTCCTAAGTTTACTATTTTAAAGAAAAGGGTAAGATTTACAATACTTTTCATCTAGCTTTTATGCCTTGTGTAGTGTTGTGTAGCGGAGACGAGCGGTGTTACGACTTCGTTGTTGGTTTGGGCTTAGTGAGCCATCATGCCAACTTTCCGCGATCGCGGCGATTTGTTTAGCGACTTGTTGTGGTATCCGAGATAGATTCGGATGCCCCAGGACATCGTTCGAGAGGGAGGCGAGCTTTAGACTCCGTTGGCCATTTGTGGCCCGATTCTTTGCTTTTCCCCTAGTGAGAGGGTGGAGGTGCTTCGTGCGGTCGCCGGTATGTTGATCGCACCCGCAGGAGCGGGGCGCTTGGCATGTCCGGCCGAGGAGTTGGACCGATCGTGTTGATGTTGAGGCCGCGTCGGTTGTTATGCCCGCATGCGGTTTGGCCCACAGCGATTGAGTTGCCTAGAGGAGGGGGTAGAGGCTAGAGCGCCTCGAGTGAGACTCCTTGAGCGAGTGTGCTCCACCATGAGAGATTTGATGGCGGTGTCTTTAGCTATCGAGAGCGGAGACCCGTGCGCGATTTGTAAGCGCGTAGTGAGAGTCCCCGGCACAGATAGCCCGGTGTGATGAGTTTGTTTCAACATTTTTCCCCAGTAGCTCTTGTAGCCGGAGGTTCCGGGAGGGCATGATCAGCAGAGTTTATTCGGATGAGTTTGTTGGCGTTGATGGAGCCGCCCATTTGGCAAATGGATGCTGTAGAGCTCGATGTTTTAGTAAGTCCTCTTTTTATTAGTAGTAAAGTAGTTGGCGAGTTTGAGTTTAGCATCCGTGTGTGGGATGCCCCCATTGTCAGAGGCCGAGGTGTGCCGTTCTGTCTTTGTTTGGTTCATCGGATGGTGGTGGAAGTCCCTTGTGAGAGGTGGACTAGCGAGTCTCCACCGATCGCTCCGATTGATTGGCAAGTTGCCGTGTTAGTGGCTTGAGGCGGATGAAGGGTCATCTTTGCCCCTTGCGAGCTCTTTGTTGTTTAATGACCCGACTTCCTCGGATGTGGATTTGGTAGTAGTAGCACTTGAGGTGCATTGGTTGGTGTGCCACTTTGGCACTAAGTCCAGTTCGAGCTTGAGTTTGGCTTGGGCATAGCAGAGATGGTTCTATGCCGTTCGGAGTTCAGCGCACTCGTTTAGCCTTGGATCCGTTTATGGCGATTTGCACTGTTTAGGTCGTGCGGAGGAGCTGGTTCGGTGGTAGTCGATGGACTACAAGCGAAAGGATGCTCGAGAGGAGCGGAGCCTCTTCCTAGTGTTTCTGGAGGTTGAGTAATTCAGCAGATTGGTTGGTAAGTGTTGGTGCGCTTGAGTCTCGCGCTAGTGTTAAGGCCAAGAGTTTTCTTGTGGTTGGTAGTACGGTCAACTACCTTCGAGTGCCTTTATCTGAGGAGAGTTGAGCATCGTAGATGCGAGTTTGGTCCAGCAGAGGGACCTTGAGTTGGATGCTCATGAGATGAGTTGGATGCCTATGAGGCGAGTTGGATGCCATGATTCGAGTTGGATGCTTTAGAGGCGAGATGAGCTGATGCCTTGCGAGAGGATTTGGATGCCTTATGGGTAAGCACCCTTGGTAGAGGCTTGGTATAAAGTAAGTTCGGTGTGGCATGGTTATGCTTTTGGTAGAGCAAGGTTGCCTCAGCTTTGAGCATTGTGTGGAGTTGGAACTTTTGGTGTTTCTTGATTTGGAGTTCGATTTGGAAAGCTGAACAAGAGCGATATGGTAGCAAAGCATGCGATTTACGATCGCCTTGGCTAAGAAAGTTGTTTGGATCCTTTCCTTGGGTAGAAGCCTTGTTGAGGCTGATGTTTGAAATAGGAGGATGACGCATTCGATAGCATTTTCGGGTCCTCTTGGTTCCCAAGGAGTTGAAGTTGGCTGCATGGTTGAGATCTTTGGAGAGAGTTGTGCTGTTCGAGCGATTGGTGTTAGCTCGTTTGTCGGCCGTATGTGGGAGGGTGATCGGAGGATCCCTAGGTTTTGGAGAGCCTCTCAAAGCTCGGTCGAGCCAGTAGTGAGTTTGATTGGCAAGCTTGGAGCCGTGTAGTTTGTAGCCTCGGTTGAGTACTAGCGATCTTGGTAGACTAGCTAGCTAGTGTTTGTTTGGAGTAAAGTCCGGATTGGTTCCGGTGCGGTGGCAAGTTGATGCTTGGTGTTGACCAAGGTGTGGTTTGGAGCTGCTAGAGATTAGCTTTGCTCGTGGGACGAATGGTTCGTGTCCAGTTGGTTATTTTCCTGTTTCCATGATGTTGAGTTGCCCCGTTTGGCATTTGGAGGTTCAGTCTGAGGTGGACCCCTGTGGTTGCCCCATGAGATGTAGATGTTGTTGCTCTAGTGGAACAAGACAGTGAGCGTATGTGGAGCTCTCTGTCCTTTGGTTGTCTGCTTGTAAGAGCCGTTTCCTTGAGGATTTGTCAGGTTACTCCTTTGGTCTTGGAATTGATGGTAGTGGTGCTAGCAAGAGGGAAAAATTTGTTGGCTACTTGGAAGTAGTCGTTTGTTCAGTTAAGCGGATTCTTGGATGGTGTTCTAGAGGCTGCAGTAAAGGTTGTTCTGCCTCTTGTGAGTGTTTGGCCAAGATTTGGTTCTCTTGTTGTTTCGAGAGCTAGTTCGGTTCTAGCTAGAGGGCGTTGCCACGAGGTCTTTTCCTAGTCGGGAAGTTTTGGGAGTTGACCCTCCTCGCGATTGAGTAAGTTTTGTTGGTTCCGGATTTGTGATCCGATTGGTTGAGATTTTCCCTTGGGTGTTGCTTCCAAGAGAGTTGGTTCTTTGTTGCCTTGGGTTTGAGAAAGTCAATGAGCTTGTGTGAAGTCCGTTGCCCTTGAGTTTGCTTGCTGGGAATTCGTTTCTGTTTTTGTAGGAGTCGACTTAGCTCCAGAGTTGTGTATTTGATCGAGTAAGCGCAGTGATCACCAAATGAGAGGGTCCTCGCTTTGTGTTGTTAGCAAGCAAGAGTTGTTTGTCCCCGCAAGGGCGGTGGCCTGCCAGTAAGAGTTGTTTCTGGCAAGTTGTTGGTTCTTTGGGGATTGAAGATTTCCCTTTCCCCTAGCCTCTGTGGTGGTTGAGTTGCTCCCTGGATGTCAGCCTCGAGAGTTAGCTTTGAGGTTGTCGTTATCCGTTTTCCTCGTGAGGTTTCGGGAGTGGAGCTTCTGGTTGGAAGCTGAGTTAGGCTTAAGCTTAAAGGAGAAGTTCTTTGAGTAGCCAGTTGGATTTTTAGAGTTGAGTAGTAGCTTGGAGGCGAGCGTTGCTCGTTATAAGTTTGGGTTGAGTTCTGCTGAGCAAGCCCTTCTCGGGCTTTGCTCCTTGTTGTCTTCGCAGCTTGGAGTAGCGAGCCGTTTGAGTGAGTTGGCACGCAGGTGCCGTGGCTTTGGTTGGTAAAGCCGTTGAGTCTGCTTTCCTCAAGGTGTTGTGCTTGCAGAGAGGCTGCGTGATGGTTTAGTCCTTGCAGCCCGAGTTTTCCTTGAGAGGAATTTTGGTGGTTTCCTTGCCTGGCAGTGTTTTCTTTGGCCAGTTGCTAGTAGATTTGCATGGAAAAGTTGCTTTCGGCCGTTTGGTTTCTGGAACCAGGAAGGTTCAGTTGTTTGGCTAGTTTGTGTAGGGTTGAGGCTGTTTGTTAACAGCTGTGAGCTCCTAGAGGAGTTTTGCCAGAGCGTGGTGTAAAGTTTCAGAGCTTTTGGCTAGTCGTCGAGTTTGCTGAGAGTAGCACCGTTTTAGAGTTGGTGCGAGTTGAGGACATGGTTTGCCGTCTGTTTCCTTTGGAGTTCAGCGTATGCCCAGTCTGGATGGCATTGTGGCCTTGAGTTTTTGAGAACCCAAGAGGGTTTGGTTCTAGAAGAGGGCTAGTGTTGTTGGCCGAGAAGTTCGATTAATTTGGATCGGTGGAGTTTTCTGAAGTCGTTTCGTCTTAGGACTTTCTAGGACGAAAGTCTTATAAGGAGGAGTATTGTAATGCCCAGCTTCCTATTCCGATTTTCGAGGTGCCTTGGGTCAAGATTCGGTTGTTTGGTTGGGTTTTAGAGCCGTTTGGACCCTTGGGGGTATTTTGGTCTTTTGGCTCTTCGGGCAAGATTTGTGGTCTTCAGGGCTTCGAGGTAGCTCCTGCCTTTGTCGAGGCTTGTTTGTTGGTGGCTGCGAGTCCCGTGGTGTTTGGGCTAGTCGGTTGGATGCTCGGTTGTGGTTTGGGCTTTGGCAAAGTGATGGTTGGTTGTGTGATTCTTTTTGGGATTCGAGCCCAGAGCCTTTAGTGTTGCTTTGGGAGTTGGATTTAAGTGAGTTTGATTGATTGGAAAAGATTTCTTTGATCGGGTCTCGGAGGAGGAAGCCGAAATGGGATTTTGAGATTTTAAGTGGATAAGGATGGAAAATGGAATTAAAATCCCATTTTTCCCTTTTATTTCCCATTTTCCTTTTATTTCCTTTTTCTTTTATTTTTTCCCCAAAATGAATTTTCTCTCTCTCTCTCTCTCTCTCTCTCTCTCTCTCTCTCTCTCTCCCCGAGCCCCCACCTCGCCCAACCCCTAGCCCGAGCCGGCCTCGCCCGACCCAGAGCCCTGCTCGCCAGAGCTAGCCTTGACCCATGCGCCGCTCGCTCCTCGCCTCGCTGGGTCAGTCGCTTGAGCGCGTCGCGCCATCGCCCCAGGCCTGAGCCACCGCTTCGCCCGGCTCGTGTTGCGAGCTCGCCGCCGCGATCGCCGTAGCCCCGCTCTGCCTCGTTCGTGTCGCCCAGGCCGTCGCGTGTCGTCCGCGCTCGAGTCGCGCGTCCCAGCGCCAGATCGCGCGCCCTCGCGTCGTGTCGCTGGCGCCCGCGCGCCGTCTCCTGTGCCGAGCCCGCCGCGCGCTGTTGCCTAGCCGAGCTAGCGCCCGCGCGCGCCACTGTGTCGCTTCGCGTCGCGTCACATGTGCGACCAAGCACCCCTCGCCAACGCGGCTTCGCGCCCAACCAGCGCCAGGCCACGCTACTATGATCGCGACATCGCTTTCGAGTCTTAGGCATGCGTGCACGCCCGCGTAGTTTGCCCTTAGGCCCCGCATTTACGCCCGGTTGCGAGAAGAGCATGCGGTGTGCGCGCACACGCCAGCGTTAGTTGCTTGGTTCGGAGAGCTCCCCCGGGCTAATGTTCGTGAGTACACCATTTCTTCCAGTTTAGAGCCAGACTTCGGGTACTCTCCCGATAGTCCAGATCTATTAGCAAGGGTAAGAGGCCCTTGAGGATATCCTTGGGATCGGTTTTTGAGTGATCAACCGGGTGAGGAGAAAGACCCTCGAGAGATGTCCCAGATTGGTTAGGATAACCAATCATTAGGCCTAAGTAGGAGACTTCCGATGACTCTGAGATCTTTCTTTGTAAGCTCGTTGAGCTATGATCCATGTTGGTAGCCGCTTGCTTGCATGCTTTGGTACTAGATGATTGATTATATCGTATTGTACCGGTTGGGGATTTTAATGAGTAATTCGTTACTCACCCTTACTTATCTTTCAGAAACCATGGCGCGAGCGGGATGATGGCCGGAGGAGGAGCTGTGATCATGGAAAACCCGTTGTTCAACTCTCGTCTTGTATTTATGTTTTAAATGTCCTCTGAATGCATGTAGTTGGGCACAGAGCCCTAGGTTGTTTTATGAATGTAATTCCGGATTCTAGCATTGTTGTAAATGTTGTAAAGTTGTATGTTTTAATAAATCTCTGATCGAGTAAGTTTTGGAAATGTATTTGTCTTGGAACAGTGCTTGGAAACAGGGGCGGAGTTTCAAGAATTTTGTATTGACTTTTAAATGAACTCTTGCCGGTTTTGGTTTTTACTTAGAATCCGAAACAACCCTATTGCAAATTCTAGTGTTGATTTGTATGCATGCATTGAGGTAAGGGCCCATTTAGAGCCCCATTCGGGTCGGGTCCTTACAGGAATCCTTACTGAGTTGCAAAACTCACCCTTTCCACTGTGGAATACCACATGTACTACAAGATTGTATCGAGATGGGTGATCGGACGAGCTGAAGATGACCATGGGACCCGCTGCATTATTCTGTTTAGAGTCTTCTAAATTCCTTCCTTCTGCATGAACTATTTAAGGGCATGATAAGTGGAACATGTTTTATCGAGTTTTGATGTTTTGACTTTAGGGTACCCTATGACTGTTTTAATGAATTTATACTCTTATAACCTAGCCCTTCTGAGTTGTTTTAAAGGAGTTTTGTTTTAAATTTACATGCCCGAGATTGTGAATACTATTTTCATGCATTTTGAGTTAAGGACTTAGGTTTAGACCTTAGTTTGGGTCGGGTCTTTACATCGCACCTGCTCGTGTCCCTCACGTAAGCTTCGCCGCAGCGACGCCCCACACTGCCTTGTCACCGAGCAGCTGCAACACCGCACTCCTACGTCTGCCGCACCCGCTCGCCCAGCCGCACGCACTTCACCGAGTGCTGCTACACACACACTTGCCGAGGTTACTAAGCTGTCGAGCTTGGGCTTCTCGGTTTTGGGTTAACCCTGAGGCTCATTGTTGGTGTTTGATTCGTTGCTTCGGAATAATTGTGTGATGTTTTGCTAGGCTATTCGCTTGTTCCTGCAGCTCGAGATCACTTCTCATTGCCAACTTTTTCCACTGTCCAAGTAAGGGTTCCTTGCCGGGGTTGTGTGGACCCTACACATGGTTTTAATAGTCTTCTAGTTGTATGTGCTGCATGATTTATAAACTGTTAGTGGATTAGGTTTGTGCTGGTTGACTGTATGCTTGATCTATTCTGTATGCTTGTTTATTTGCCCTGTTTTCTGGTTATTGTATTATGCACGTTCTCTTGCTAGGGCTTGGCATGTAGATTCTGAGATTGATTGTAACACTACCTGGTGTAATAAGTGTCTTGATTGCCTGCACATGCTCTGTTGACTATAACCTTGTTGGTTGTTAGACATTGTTGGCTCTAAATTGCCTATTGTAGTAGTGATTGTTAGGAAGACCCGAGTGACAGTCGAGCTACGTGCTGGCTCGGTTATACCCACGAGTGACAGTCGAGTGGCGTGCTGGCTCGTTTTCCGAAGTGACAGTCGAGATGCGTGCTGGCTTGGTTGACCCACGAGTGATAGTCGAGTGGCGTGCTGACTCGTTTTCCCAAGTGACAGTCGAGTTGCGTCTTGGCTTGGTTGACCCACGAGTGACAGTCGAGTTGCGTGTTGGCTCGTTTTTGCCTGAGTGACAGTCGAGTTGAGTGCTGGCTCGTTGTGCCCCGAGTGACAGTCGAGTTGCGTGCTGGCTCGGTTAGTGATAGGGTTGAGCCTAGTTGTGTGCTGCCCGATGTAGTTAGGACCAGCCCAGTAGCGTGTTGTCCCCAGTTAGCCCAGTTGAGTGCTGACCTAGTTGTCTTAGAGATAGACATTCAGAGACCGAGGACACTTAGATTGCCCTCCTGATTAGTCAGCCCAGTGGTGTGCTGACCCTACTTGTCACTTGTTGACCTTTGTTGTTGAGACTGCCAATATGTTTTATTGTGGTGTGCTTGTATGGTGAGATGCTAAATGATTTATCTTGCGTAATGTAACCCGGTTAGGAAATTCTTACTGAGTGCAATTGAACTCACCCTTTCTGTGGTTTTCTTCCACCAGGTAACTTGGCACAACATCGAGGTGGCTAGAGGAGGAGTTGATTAATCATGGGGACGAGTCTGTTGCATCTTCTGTTCTGCATTGCACTTTGTTTTCAGAAAAACTTTTATTTTGTTTAGTTTGATGTGTTTTTGTATATTCTGGCCAGAGGCTAAAGGTTTTAAGGATGATGTTTTTAATTGTAGTGTTTTGAAATATTGAATGGTTTTATGAAGTGCATGTTTCTTAAAACTTTTTATGACTATGTTTTTTTATTCAATTCATGTGTCTTGGCATTTAGTAAGGATCATTGAGACCATTTAGAGTCGGGTTCTTACAATACATCTAATAGAATGTCAATAAATTTGTGTTGTTAATTTTTTTGATGGTATTTAAAAATGGGTTCGAATTCCCTTATCCTAGTTATTGTAAAAAAAAATTAAAAACTATATTCATTTTAAAAAGTATTAATGAGTTTTATTAAATAAAAAGTCAAATAGAACATGTTACATGTAAATTTTCATAAATAATTTGAATCCATTTAAATACTTTAGTTTAATTAATTGAAAAAACACTATTAAATAGTTTAATTGACTATTTTAAAATTATGTTCAATTAAAATCAATTGTTGGTGCATAAAATGTCACAAAAATTGCTAAATTTTAAAACTCATTTTTCTACTTAGAATATAATTTGATTTATTATTATATACATAAGGAATTTTACTTGTATTATTTGACGGCTTGTTTCTAAGTATCTAAATAGGTTATTATGTTTCTCAAAAAAAAAATTATATATTACCCATATACAATTTTAATTTGAATGAGTATTAACCTATAAAATAGGTAGAATAATGTAACGGCCCAGGTTTTCGTCCCAGTCTTCCAGGTATGCCCTAGGGGTATTTTAGTAATTTGGTCGGGCCGTCAGGGCCGTTTATATCTTTTCGATTGCTAAAATTATTGGATGGATTTATGAAGGTTTTGAGGCTTTGTGGTTTGGTTTGAGCATGGGTAGATGCAAAAGTAAAAATAAAGGTATTTGTCTTTGCCGTGGGGTTTGAACCCGGTCTCTGAGAAGCTTGTGGAGATGTGTGCCAATTGAGCCATTAGGTGCTCTTGTTGCTCTTTCTGCATCACATCTTAGTTAACCTTGGATCTTTGGTGTTTGGTGCATTTGGTTAAATGAAATAGAAATTAGGTTTGTTGTGTTTTCTTCTCCAAAAGAGTTGTGGCCGCCCAAGCTTTCTCCCAAGCTCTCCTTGCCGATTCTTCATCCTTGCAGCTCCTTGGATCGTTCATCATCATTCCGGTAAGTCTTCATCCTCTTCATCTTCTCGATTGGGTGTTCTTGTTGGCGAAGGTAAGGAGAAGAGCTTGTGTGTGTGTGTGTTTGTAGCAGTGCCCGAAGATGCCCAGATCTGCCAGCGGCAAGCCCGAGCCGCCCGATCGCCCAAAAGAAGCAAGCCCAGATCGCCGCGAGTCGCCCAGCTCCATCGCCCTGCATGCCATCGAGCGGCTTTGTCGCTCAGCGGCCAAGCGAGCGCTCGAGACAGCCCACATCGCGGCCAATGACGCCAGACAGCCCGCATCGCGGCCCGAGATCTCGCCAGCCAGATCGCCTGCCGAGCCCTGCGGCCGGCGAAGAATCGCGCGTCGAGCGCGCTTCGTCGGCCAGCGCGCCAAGCGTGTCCGTCGCTTCAGCTTTGTCGCGCCCGTGCGCTGCGCCCGGCCGGCCGTCATTGTGCGCGCGGCGCCTGCTCTGCCGCCCATCTGCGCCTGTCAGCGCCCAGCGCCCGACCCCTGCCGCCCATCAGCGCCCGTCAGCGCCCAGCAGCAGCCCCGCCGTGCTGCCTGCCCGTCCGCGTGTCAGTCGTGCCGTGTGAGTGCCCCGAGCCGAGCCTGCTTGTTTTATTATATTTTTTAGGGCTATGATTGTGATTTCTATTGTGTTTGTTAGGTTCTCGTTAGCTAGCTCGGGATCGATCGCAGCGTAGGATTTTGTGTGTAGTTGCCCCCGGCCAAGGTAAGGATTTCTTACCGGAGTTGTGTGGACCCTGCGATGTTCTATGTGATTGTTGTTTGTATGTTTGTTTGTGATTATCAGCATGTATAGTTTAGGTGCTCTGCTTACAATTCACGACTAGCATGACTTCGTATGTTGTTCTCTCATGTTAGCCCATGCTAGGTTGTTCCGTTCTAGCATGCTCATATCTGTTCTTGCTTCGTAGTACCATGCTAGGTTCGTTGTATCTGTTGAGCACGTTTTGGATTGTATTGGATTGTATGTTATTGATATGATAGGTTAAAGTGTAGGTAGGTAGCATCATCCGGGCCTGATGCATAAAGTATCTTGCATCCATGGCGGGGGACGTCGAGACGATTCTCGTCCACTGGACCCCGTTAGGGTTTAGCTAACCCGGCAGAGTGAGCCACCGCAATCTTGGGTGAGGTGGCGGTGTTAAATGCCCCAGCGGTCGGGATGATGACTTGGCATTGCCTCGTCCCCGACGATCGGCACGTCCTCGGCGTGTTCGGCCGTAGCCCTTGATTGCCACTGTTAGGGCAAGGACCGCTTCACGGTGTAAGCCTATCACGACCGGTTCCTTAGCCTCGGTGCGGTGGTTCAGTGACATAGTTCACGTGTCCAGTCTCACACCCCTATGTCGGTGACACCGATCCGAGAGATTTAGTTAGGCGTGGTGGTGGACATGGGCGACTTGCCACTAGACCCGGCACCCCATAGTCTGCGATGAGCACGCGGTGCATGCTTACGCTCATTACAAATGCCGGCCGGAGAGCTCCTCGGGATCTTGAGCTAGTGTACCTTTCGTGTCCCGACGAGACAGGCAGTGAGGCCGAGACTTGGTTCTCGTATAGGGCGTATTGTGTGGTGTGGATTATTCCGGACTAAGACCACGAGTTGGCATCCGAGGTCCAAGTGTGGACTTAAGCTATGTGCTCTATTATGTGTTATGTTCATAGCTTGCATACTCTCATCTAGATGACCATGTGCATCGTATTGTACCCTGGTCGAGGATTCTTCTTGAGTAATTCGTTACTCACCCTTACTTATCTTTCGGGTAACCATGGCGCGAGCGGGATGGTGAAGGAGGAGCTATGATCATGGGAGCGTCTTTGTCGTCTCGACTTTTTATTTCTATGACTCTTGTCTTTCATTTTCCCACGAATGCATGTAGCGGGCACGGAGCCCTAGGATGTTTTACTGAATGATTTTGTGGATTCCCGCTTTATTGAATTTGAGGATGTTTCAAATGTTTTAATAAATCTCTGATCGAGTGTACGTTTGGAAATGTATTTGCCTTGAAACAGTTTTGACAAACTATATTGATTCTGATTGAACCTTGATTGTTTTGTTTTAATTGGGAATCTGAAAACTTATTTGCATATTGTCCTTTCCTTTGAATGCATGCATTGGGGTAAAGGCCTATTTAGAGCCCTTTTGGGTCGGGTCTTTACAAATAATTTTAAAATGCATGAAAATTAAGTTTACACTTTTATTATAACTTTCATCAGTCTATTTGAAGTTTGAACTACTTTTAAAATATGAGTAAAATTGAATTTCAAACTTGATTACCATTTACAAAAATTAGGGTGTACTAAATAAATTAAATTATTTTTTAAAATTTTAAATTTATACCAACCTTATAATTAAGCAACTAAATTAAAATTATTTTTATATAATTTAAATGTCTTTCTAAATTGGTTTAATGGATATAAAATTTGTTATATTGTTTTTAATTTTAATATAGATATTAAGTTAAAACTAAATTAAATAATAAAATATATATTGATAAACATATTTTTTTAAATGAATATTATATGGTTACTATTTCAAATGAATGTCATTTTGTCATTTATCTATTATCAAGAGAAAACAAATCAAAGAGTAAACAATTTTAAAAAAATGTTAAATAAAAAATCAGTTTAACTTAATCATTGCACCAAACAACAGTCAGCTTAACTTAATTCTGCTTAACATAACATGTCCACTAAATGCAGATTAACTTAATCCTCAGCTTAATTTAATACTCAGCTTAACTTAATACCGACTAACTTAATCCTAATCCCTGCACCAAACACGCTCATTGTATTTTGTGGGTGCATTTGATGGAAAGAGAAGATTAGAAAGTGTAAGGGTAGTAGCTTTCTGTTTTGTGGGTTTATGAATAAAAGTACAGTGATTAAGAAAAAGTATTCTAGAGTGTTCTTGGTGAATTTTTTTCTTCTTACGTATTTTTTGTCTATTGAAGAGTGTTGTAAACTCTTGTAAATTCTCCCAACAATTTAGTGGAACCTGCAATTGGTAGCAAAGATTAGAAGTAGCTATCATTGGGTGAACCAGTATAAATTAGTGTTAATTTCTCTTCCCTATACTTTTTTTTATTGTTCTTGTTGCTTATAAATTTAGATTGGTTTATTTATATTTTAAGCATGATGTTTCCAAATTATTGATTCCGTATTTTGATTTGGAGAACGAAATTGATCTTAGAAAAGACTTGAATATATTTTTATCTCACTTGTTGAAAATTTAGATCGATTATATATCGTTGGTATTTTTTTTTATCTTATTAGCCTTAGTGGTTGAATGGATATTTATTCATATATTTCCCCTTAGTTATCTATAACTTGTTTATTAAAAATCTTGCTAAAAAAACAAGCGGATATATTTAAATAATAATAATGGGGATCATGACCAATCAATTTAATTCTTGCTTTGGGAATAAAGAAAATATATATACATAGGGAATAAGTCTATGAAGAGAGAGCCATCCTTCTACAAGCCAAAGTTTAATTAATTGATAGTTGAATAATCTTCGCAACTTCCTTTGTTTAGGAAGGAAGAGAATATAATCCATAGTGATCTATACATATTAATTTATAAAGCAAGAAATTTATTACTTCATCATATCAAACTTTTGATTATAAGAATGATCGATGGACAAAAGTTCAACTCTACTAATTCTTTCTTCTTGCTTTTTTTGAAATTTCTCTACTAATTCAACTCTACCAAAGTTAAATCAAATTAAAGATTAAAACAAACATATAGTTTAATTGACATATTGGATATTTTAATTATTAAGATTTTTGAGATGCCATTTATTATTCTGGAAAAAGAATAAAATTGGAGAAGGTGGACTTTCAAACATATATACATATATAGACAGCCAGGACAGGATCGACTTTTCACCGACCTTACCCATGTTTGGTTGATTCATGTCTTCAACCTAATCATTTCTCATTTACTTTGCCACACTTTTTATCTATTTTTTATTCTCTCTTCTTTTTTTTCTTCTTTTTATATTTACAGCGATGATTACATACTCAACCTTTTTCTTTTCTCTCTTCTCTCTTCTTTTTGTTTTCTTTATTTTATTGTTTATTACTCATTTTTTGTTTTTTTTTTGAGATAACTCATTTTTTTTAATATAAATTTTAATTATAATTGCCGTGCAAGTCCGCAGTATGAGGTAAACATATAATCCACTTACTAAGGCCAAAATCATTTTATTTTTCATTTTTTGTTTATGAAATTTAAGCGTACAACAACTTTCTTATTATACATTTTTTCTTATTTGGATATTTACATCTTACCTATATTTTAATAAACAAAACCAAAATTTGGAAAAAAAAAAAAACTTTCAAAAGTTTGTTTTTGTTTTTGAAATTTGGTTAATATTCACATACTTTCTTAAAAGAAAATATAGATACATTATAGGAAACATGTAGCTAGAAAATTTAAATAGAAATAAGCTTAAATTTCATAACCAACAAAAAAAACTAAATGATTATCAAATAAGGCCTAACTAAATTAGAATATATAATTCTAAGAGTAAAAGTTTACTTTATAATAAAAAATGTCAAAAAAAATAACTCAACACATAAATATTAAATCAATATTAAATCTAACAATCATAAATTTGAATCTTTTTATCCCAATTATTAAAAAAAGAAAAAACTTCACTGATAAAAAAGGTCAACGTCCAGGTTGCAGAATCCCATTTGAGAATAACTATATATCTAGAGTTAAGAGATAATAATACTATAGTTTATTTTATAATTTTTTTTAAAAAAATGTTAAAATTGATCTTTTGACCAGTTTAATATTTTTAGTATTTATTAGTATAAACTAAAAGAGTATAACAATAATAATTTAATCAATTTATCAAAAAAAATAAAATCAAAAGAGTGATGAATATATGAAACAATAACAAAAATAGTTTCATATATTATATATGTTTGGGTTTAAATCCCACTCAAAATATATTGTCGAATAAAAAAATAATAATAAAAAGTTGAATTGAAAGATTTTTTTTTTCTTTTAAAAGTAAATTAATTTTTAGATTTTTCATGTATTAACAAAAAATAAATAAAACATTATGGCCCATTTGATATCGATTTAGTTTTTAGTTTTTTATTTTTGAAATTTAAGTCTACAATAGCTATCTTCCTACATTTTTTGTCTTAGTTATCTATATCTTACCTATATTTTTAGAAAACAAATTAGAAATTGGAAAAAAAAAAAATCTTTCAAAAGTTGTTTTTGTTTTTGAGGTGTGGTAATACATTCAAATACTTTCTTGAGGAAAGATGGATACATTGTAGGAAAGGTGGATACACTGTAGGAAAGATGGAACACATGGTAGAAAAATTGAGTAAAAATAAACTTAAATTTCAAACACCAAAAACAAAAACAAAAATGAGTATCAAATGGGGCCTATATGAATATTGAACAGAAATTTCGGTCAATCAGAAATTGCCACATCATTTACGAATATATCTAATTAAATATTGGGTCAATTACAAATCCATAATTTTCCCACAATTAATTGGATTAAAAGTCTGTTTGAAATTTGGGCCCAAAGATTCACGAGGCCCGAGCTCAATGAGATCCAAAGATGCATGAGGCTCCAACCTAATAGTCAAGCCAGATCCTTAAGGCCCAAAACCAAGGTTTGGGCCCAAAACCAAGGTTTGGGCCCAAAAGCCCATAAAGCCCAAGTTCACAAGCCCATGGGAACTCTATAAATAGAGAGCTCTCCCTCATTTGCAAGGGAGCTGAACTGAGAACTACAGACTGAAGAGTAAAAAACTCCAGAGCTTTCAGTCAGAGAATTCAGAACTCAGAGCATCCAACCATCCAAATCCTCAAGCCTTCAAGATCAGTTAGCGAGTCAAAGAATTCAGAGATTAAGATTCAGAATTCAGAACTCTCAACGACAAAGGCTTCCTCAAACCGATCGTCTCTTCACCAACATACTGAAGATTCAATTATCCTCCGTCTGAAAACAAGCTCACAAGCCCTCAGATAGACATCTGCAAAATCCACATCCCGAGAGAAAGAATCAGAGGACAAATATTAGAGATTGTAACATGCGCACAAATAAAATCAATAAAGATTCAAATTCATTTACACGTATATCATTTTTGTTTATTTCCGGAAATCTCGTGTGAACAAATTGGCACACCCAGTGGGACCATCTCTACCTCTCATCTCTTAATCTCTCTCTTAAGAAATCATGAATCCCAAAGAAATTTCCTCCAAGACTACTATGTCAACTAATTCCTATATGGGACCGGTTACTAGAAGTCGTTCAAAAGAAATCAACCACGAAGGAAAGCCAGACATCTGTTATCACAAATAAAATGTTGAAGTGTATGACATAATCTTCTAAAGATTACATCTCTACTGTAGGGGATTTTGAGTTTGCAAATATACTCTTCCTTACCATGAGCAAAAGAAGATTTCAAATTCTGATTTGATGTCTGTAATGATGATTGATACGTCTAATAGTGAAGAAAGACTAGCTGAATGTGAAAAGAAGATCAACATGTTATTGAAGGTAGTCAAAGAAAAGAATGATTAAATCACTTCTCTAAAGAACCAGATGAAAAGTCGAGATGTTGTTGAGTCTAGCCATACTGTCATTAAGAAAGACAAGGGGAAATCCATCATGCAAGAAGCTCACTCACAACACAATGCTTCAATTGCTACATTATTTGTTCAACAGTTGCAAGATATGATTATTACCTTAATCAATCACAATATGGTGGACCTGCTCAGAGCTCTTTGTTATACTTGAAGCCATATACCAAGAGAATCGATAATCTGAGAATGCCTACTGGTTATCAACCATAAAAATTTCAACAATTCGATGGGAGGGGAAACCCGAAGCAACATGTTGCACACTTTGTTGAAACATGTGAAAATGCCAGTACTAGAGAAGATTTTCTAGTCAAGCAATTTGTTCGAACTTGGAAAAGGAATGCATTTGACTGGTATGCTGACCTCGAATCAGAATCTGTCGACAGTTGGGAAGAACTTGAAAGAGAATTCATTAACCGCTTCTATAGCACCTGACGATCTGTTAGCATGATAGAGCTCACTAGCACCAAGCAAAGAAAAGGAGAGCCAGTCGTCGACTACATCAATCGTTAGAGAGCCTTAAGTCTCGACTACAAGGATAGACTCACCAAACTGTCAACAGTCGACATGTGCATCCAAGGCATGCATTAGGGACTCCTCTACATTCCTTAAAGGAATAAAGCCACACACTTTTGAAGAGTTAGCAACTCGCGCCCACGATATGGAGCTAAGCATTGCTAATCGAGGAAATAAAGACATTCTCCCTACAGATGTCAAAAAAGAAAAGAAAGAAGTCAACCATACTGAGAAGGTTTTCAAAAACACCTCTAAAGAATCCATGGTCGTGAATACAAACCCTGTTAAGTTTTTCTCAAAAGGAAAGGATAGGAAAACAGAAGAGCAACAAGATTATGGTGAGAGACGTCGTTTGACTTTAAAAGAGAGGTAGAAAAATTTTTATCCATTCTCAGACTCAGATGTTGCAGACATGCTCGAACAACAGCTTGAGAAACAACTTATTGAGTTACTAGAGTGCAAACAACCGGAGGAATTGAAAAAGACCAATGACCCCAATTATTGCAAATATCATCGTTTTGTTAGTCACCCAGTGTAATGGCTAGGTTTTTCATTCCAGTTCTTCAGGTACGTTTGGTTAATTATTCAGTACTTTGGTTGGGCCGTTAGGGCTGTTTGACCCTCTAGGGGCATTTTGGTCATTTGGCCTCCTAGAGGTAATTTGGTAATTTTCGAGGGTTTCGAGTTGCTTCCAGGCTTGTGTTGAGTTGGTAAATTATTTTGATTCAGGTTCCAGGACCGGGAGTTGATGTTGCGAAGTTTGGAGGTCGTTCGGGTTTAAACAGAAAATAAGATTTTAAAAGTGTTAAAGCCAGGACTCGAAGGGGGGATTTTTCCTTTGATTTAATAATAAGAAAAATAGAGAGAAAATAATTTTCTCCTTCCCCTTTGCCCTAGCCGACCACTTCTTCTCCTTTCTTCCTCTCTTGGCCGAATCTTCTCCTCTATCTTCTCCATTGCCGAAATCTCAAGCCCTTCATCAAGCCTTCTCCTTCTTCCTTCCCCTCTTGGCCGAACCACATCCTTGTTGCCGAAAGACAAGCCCTAGCTCTCGTTTCTCCCAACTCCATTGCAAGAGCTCCATCTCCAAGCTTGGCCGAGAGCTTCATTGCCAAGGTGAGTGTTGTTTAGTTGAGATCCCATTGCTTGATTGAGTGTGTTCTAACCGAGATCTTCTAGTACAACTAACAGAGGAGTTGGCATAGAGATTACCACTAGTAGAACAGCATTAGGGCTTGATCAGACTGGTGGGCCATTTATGGCCCCAGCTGCTAGTTTACCCCGAACAGGGGAAGAGACTGCCCAGCCCCAGATGGCAGCTTCTAGAGCTGAGTTGGCTTCAATGATGAGGGAGATGATGTTTTTGATGTCTGAGTAGAGAGCTAAATCTCAGGCACAGTTTGCAGCCCAGCTTGCTGAACAACTGACAGTGCAAAGGGAGGAGTTCAGAGCACAGATGGCTCAGCTGACTCAGTATCTCAGACAGACAGGACCAGGTGCACTAGTTACACCTGCAGCTCCAGTGATTCCCCAGGATGGGCAGGAGCCTATGATAGATGAGGTTGTGGTAGGAAATGGAGCTGTTGATTATAGAAAATGGTTGAAGGACTTCTGCAAATGGAAGCCTAAGGAGTTTAATGCCACTGAGAACCCATTGAAGGCAGCAAAGTGGCTGGCCAGGATGGAGTATATCTTTCAGGTTATGGACTGTCCAGATGTACAGAAGCCGCGATGCGCTGCGTATTTTCTTGCTGACATGGCAGTGTGGTAGTGGGAGTCCACCCTACGAGGCAGACTTGCACGATCCCCACCCCCTACATGGGAATTCTTCAAGGCTAAGTTCATAACCCAATACATTAATGAGGAGGCTCAACAGGAGATGGTTGAGGAATTTAATAACCTGAAGCAGGGAACTGACTCCATAGTAGAGTATGAGAGGAATTTTTATGAGCAGCTCTTTTGCTCCAGAGTTGGTCGCCACCGAGGAGGTCAAGATAAAAAAAATTATTGGGGGGCTCAAACTAGAGGTTGCTCAGGTCATCAGGGCGCTTGCCCTAGAGACTTATACGAGGATAGTGGCTTTGGCCAAGATCTACAACCAGAAGTACCCTCCTGTGCAGACCCCAGCAGTGACTTATAATACACCAGCCAGCTTAGGGCAAAGGAGGAAGTTTGATCATAAGGGTCAGCAGCGCAGTCAGAGCCACTTTCAGAAGAGAGACTAGGGTCGCCAGCAGACCATTGCGAGGCAGCAGCCGTACTATCGGACTTGTGGCAAGAGTCACTATGGGTTGTGTGGAGCTTCGCCGAGAGCCTACTTCAAGTGTGAAAAGGAGGGACACTTAGCTAGAGTGTGCCCGCAGGGCAGAGCAGATGCTAGACCGGCTCTGTTACGGCCCAGGTTTTCATCCCGATCTTCCAGGTATGTTCTAGGGGTATTTTGGTAATTTGGTTGGGCCGTTGAGGCTGTTTGAGTCCTTTGCTGAGGTTGGGGATTTACTGTGTGTGTAGGTTCTATGCCCCGAGAGTGTTTGGAAAGGTTTGTGGCCTTGGTTTGCAAAACAGAAATTAAAAGGAAAAAGGTGTTCGAGCCAAGGATCGAACCCGGGTTGTCTTGGTTGTGGCAGTTAGCAAAAAGAGGTGTTTCCAGTTCTGTCGGGTACGTAGCTTGTGCTCTTGTTTCGTTGGTTTTTGCATATCCCGTGGTTGCTTGGGATTTGGAGTAAAATTAGAAGTTTAGGGGTTTGGGGGTTGCTTCATTTGATCCAAGAATTACAGTTTGGTCTCTCCCTCTCCCTCTCCCAATTCGCATCCCCTCTCCAAGCACCGTCTCCGATCGTTCAAGCCATGAAGGTAAGCTCTCGTATTTTCCTTTTGTTCTTCTAGTTTCTATTCGTTTCATCTCCATTCTGGCCTAATTGTAGCCCTTGTTCGTCCGAGACAGCCCTTGCAGCCGTCCATCTACACGCCCAGCCGCACGCACACTCGCCTTGCCGATCTGCATCGCCATCGCTGCCCACCGGTCGCGCCATCGCAGCCCAGCCCTGCAGCGCCCCATCGCCGATCGCAGCCCCTAGCGTTCTGTTGTATTTTATTTAGGGCCTATTGTTAGTGATGTAATTATTGTTTGTTTGTTAGGGTTCCATTAGCTAGCTCGTGTTCGTTTGCAGCTCGAGAGTCCACTTGTGTGTTTGTTTGTCTTCCGATTCAGGTAAGGATTTCTTACCACAATTGTGTGGGCCCTGCGATATTTCTGTGATTGTTGTTTGTATGTTTGTTTATGATTACCAGCATGTTTAGTTGTTAGGTGCTTTGTTCTGAATTCTGACTGGCATGATTCTCGTGTTTATTCTCATCTTAGTTCCATGCTAGGTTGTTCTGTTCTGGCATGTTCGTATTATGTTCTGTTCGTAGTACCATGCTAGGTTCGTTGATTCTTCTGAGCATGTGTTGGTATGTTTTGCTGTTAGCTGTTTATGGCATAATGTTCTGATAGGTAGCATCATCCGGGCGAGGATGCATAACGTAACTTGCATCCGTGGCGGCGGGGCGTGGGCGATACTCGTCCTTGATCCGTCGTTAGGGTTTAGCTAACCTTAACGGCAACCTAGTTGTAATCTTGGGTGAGGGTGGCAGACTGTTAAATGCCCCAACGGTCGGGGGAATGACGAGGCCTTGCCTCAGGTGCGGTGGTACAGGCTGACATAGTCATAGTGTCCTGGTCTCACACCACTATGTTCAGTGACACCGATCCAGAGATTCTTTTAGGCATGTGTACTGGACTAGGGCAGCTTGCCTTAGACACATCACCTCCTTGGTTTGCAGTAGCATGCAGTGCGCGCGCACGCTCATTACAGCGCCGATTGGAGAGCTCCTCGGGATCTTGAGTTCAGTGCACCTTTCTTATCGATAATAGTAGTAAAGCTGAGGCCGAGTCTAGTTTTCTTGTAGAATACCGAGTTTCGATGTAGTTTCCAGAGTAAGACCGTAAGATGGCATCTGTTGTATTTGTGTATGGATTAAAGTGATGTGCTTTCTTCTGTGCTCGTATTGATAGCTTGCGTACATTCTGTTAGATGACCAGTTGTATCGTATTGTACCCCGGTTGGGGATTCTTACTGAGTAATTCGTTACTCACCCTTATTTTTGTGGTTTCCACAGGTAACTAGGGCGCGAGACAGGATGGCTGAAGGAGGGGCTGATGATCATGGAATCCTGCTGTGTTTACAAACTCTGAGTTTATGCTTTATGTTTTTTTATCTTTGAATGCCTGTAGTTGGGCACGGAGCCCTTAGGATGTTTTTCGATTGCATCTGGATTCTGTCTTTTATGGAATTGATTTGGAACTGGATGTTTTGAAATAAAATCTCTGATCAGAGTATGTTTGAACTGTTTTTAGCTTGGAACAGGTGCTTGGAAACAGGGACAGTTTTTAGGATGTTTTATAATTGTTTGTTAAATGAATGTTTGCAAGTTTTACGTTTTATTCAGAATCTGGATGACAATCTTGCATAACATATTTAAGTTTTAAAAGCATAAATTGAGGTAAAGGCCTAGGTTAGGGCCTCTTTCGGGTCGGGTCTTTACAGTTGGTATCAAAGCTCAGAGTCATAGATTCTGTAGACTGACCTTTTGTTGTAGGTCGTTTTTCCATGATCATCAGCACTCCGACAGTCATCAAGTACGCCTAAGTTTACTGTTTTAGAAAAGGGTTAAGAATTTACAATACTTTTACATCTAGTGGATGCCTTGTTTAGTGTTGTAGAGCGGAGACGAGCAGGTTCTGACTCGTTGTTGGTTTGGGTGTAGATTGCCAGCATACCAACTACCCGCACATGAAGAGGAGGTTTTAGAGCAGTAAGTCAGGGTATCAAGATTGGTTCGGATACTGCGGGGACATCGTCCCAAGCTGAGACAGATGGTGTACCACCAGCAGCTCCTCCTGTTTTGCCTCGAGAGACTGCTCCTAGAGCAGGGTTTGTAGAATCTAAGAAGGCCATGATGGTCAGCTTGTTGAGTGACCAGATAGCCGAAACTTAGGCTATGTTGGCCGCACAATGAGAAGAGTCCAGGGCCCAGATAGAGCAGTTGACTCAGATGTTCCAGCAAGGCACCGCAACACCACCAGCTCCATAGGAGCATGCAGCCACAGAGACAGTTGGGCAATATGGTGCTGAGGAACTTAGCAAATGGCTGAAAGATTTTGTGAAGTGGAAGCCAGAGAAGTTCGACGCCCGAGGAGATCTTTTAGCAGCAGCCAGATGGATTGCCCATCTGGAGTACACCTTTCTGATCATGGTGTGTCCTGATGTGCAGAGACCGCGTTGTGCAGCCCATGTGTTAGAGGGCACAGCTAGATGGTGGTGGGAGTCCACTCTGAGTGAGAGACCAGCTGGGTCACCACACACCACAGGATTTCTTCAAGAGCGATGTTTAAGGCCAAGTACATCAGTGAAGAGGCCCAGGAAAAGATGGTAGAGCTTTTCCAGAACCTGAAGCAGGGGACTGATTCGATAGAGAAGTATGAGAGGAAATTCTCTAAGTACGGTTATTTTGCCCCACAGTTGATAGCCACGCCTGAGCTAAAAATCAGGAAGTTTATTTCTGGTCTGAGGCACGGTGTATCCCAGGACGTCAGGGCATAGGCCCCCGACACTTATGCTAAGACAGTGCAGTTGGCGACCATCTATAATGGGAAGTACTCGATTGAGCAGGTTGTCACCGCTCCAGTTCAGCGTCCTGCCCCAGCCTCATCTCGGCAGAAGAGGAAGTTTGACTTTAGAGGTGGCGGCCAGCGCCGCCAAGGACAGTATCAGTATAGAGATCAGCGTAGAGCTCCAGCTCGCTTCCAGCCTCGCCAGCAGGGCGGTCCTAGACAGATTCCCCCATGTGCTACCTGTTGGAAGGCTCACACTGGAGTTTGTCAGGCGGGTTCCAAATTGTGTTATCGTGTGGTAAAGAGGGGCACCTAGCCCGTTTTTGTAACCAGCCAGTTATGGCAGTTCATTCGGTGCAGCAGCAGCAGGGTCGGGTGTTCGCTACGACCCGAATGGAGGCCGAGCGTACAGATGCCACTGTGGCAGGTACGCTACTTGTTTTAGATCACTGCGCATTTTTTTTGTTTGATTCCGGTTCTACACATTCATTTGTATCTGTTGTGTTTGCTGAGCATGCTAGTTTGAGATTAGAGCCTCTATGATTTGAGTTGTCAGTTGCAACTCCTTCGGGAGTCAGTATGTTAGCTAGAGATAAGGTTAAAGACGGCCGGATCGAGATATCCAGAGAGTCGCTTGTAGCTACGTTCATAGTCTTGCCTATCAGCAGCTTTGATGTGATACTTGACATGGAGTGGTTAGCTGCTAACCACGCGTTGATCGACTGCCACCGAAAAGAAGTAGTGTTCAAGCCGCCGGGTTGGCCCAGCTTTAAGTTTCGTGGAGTCCAGGGTGGAGTTTGCCTATAACGTCCCATGTTTTCATTCCGGTCTTCCAGGTATCTCCTAAGGGTATTTTGGTAATTTGGTCTGGTCGTTAGGGCTGTTTCTGTCTTTCTCAACTGTTTATATTCTTGGATGTTCAAATGTAGGGTTTGGTTTCATTCTGGTTGAGTTTGGGTGTTGAGAGTTGCAAAACTAAATATAAAGGTTTGTGTTTGTCTTTTGGTTGCTGGTTGTGTGTTTGTTGCAGCCCCAACCGAGCAGCCTTATCGTTGTCGCCTAGCCTGCAGCGCCCCAGCGCCGTCGCAGCCCAGCCGAGCAGCCCTGCTGTCTTTGCTTGCCAGCCCGCAGCGCCCATCCCCGATCGCAGCCGTGTCGCGATCGCCTGCACGCCCGCGTCAGAGCCCCAATAACTCATCGCCCAGCGTGCGTCGCAGCCTTTCGCATGCGAGCGCATCGCCCGTCGCCGGGCCTTGCCCAGCCTTGCAGCGAGCAGCGAGCAGCCCCAGCGCCCGAGCCCCACGCCTGCATGCCCAGCCCACGACAGGCAGCTCCCCAGCGCCCGTTGCAGCCCCTGCGGCACGCAGAGCGAGCATTCTGTCCGCACCGCCGTCGTGGAGCTGTGTGCCTTGCAACCTGTCCGTCCGCACGCCTTCCCCGTGCCGTGTGAGTTGCTCCCGATCGAGCGGAGTTCTGGTTGTATTTTATCTAAGGCCTATAGGTTGTGATGTTTATTGTTGTTTGTTAGGTTTCTGGTAGCTAGCTCGGGTTCGGTTGCAGCTTAGGATCTTTCTTGTGTGTGTTTGCCTTCCGACCCAGGTAAGGATTTCTTACCGGAGTTGTGTGGGCCCTGCGGTATTTTTTGTGATTGTTGATTGTATGTATGTTTATGTTTATCAGCATGTTAGTGGATAGGTGCTCTGTTCTGAATTCTGACTTGCATGATTCTCGTGATTATTTCTCATGTTAGTTCCAAGCTAGGTTGTTCTGTTCTGGCATGTTCGTTATCTATTCTTGCTTCGTAGTATCATGCTAGGTTCATTGTTTCTGCTGAGCACGTGTTAATATGTTTGCTGTTAGCTATTTATAGCTTAGAGTTCTGATAGGTCACATCATCCGGGCGAGGATGCATAACGTAACTTGCATCCGTGGCAGGGATGTACGAGGCAGTACTCCGTCCCTGATCCGTCGTTAGGGTTTAGCTAACCTTAACAGCAGCCCAGTGCAATCTTCGGTGAGGGTGGTAGACTGTTAAATGCCCCGACGGTCGGGGGAATGACTAGCCCTTGATTGCCACCTGTTAGGGCAAGGACCGGTTCCTGGTGTAAGCCTACCAGGCCGGTTTCTTAGCATCACGTGTGGTGGTACAGGCTGACATAGTCATAGTGTCCTGATCTCACACAACTATGTACAGTGACACCGATCTAGAGATTCCTTTAGGCATGCGTACTGGACCAGGGCAGCCTGCCCTAGACCCAACACCTCCCTGGTTTGCAGCAGCATGCGGTGCGCGCACACGCTCATTACAGCGCCGATTGGAGAGCTCCTCAGGATCTTGAGTTCAGTGCACCTTTTGTATCGATAGTAGTAGGAAAGTTGAGGCAGAGATTAGTTTCTTGTTGAGTATCGAGATGCGTTGTAGTTTTTCGGAGTAAGATCGTAAGATGGCATCCGTGGTATTTATGTATGGATTAAAGTGTTATGCTCTCTTCTATGTTGTATTCATATCTTGCATACTTTCTGCTAGATGACCAGTTATATTGTATTGTACCCCAGTTGGGGATTCTTACTGAGTAATTCGTTACTCACCCTTATTTTGTGGTTTTCCACAGGTAATCAGGGCGCGAGACAGGATGGCTGAAAGAGGAGCTGCGGATCATGGAATAACTGTTGTCTTTAAACTCTGAGTTTATATATATGTTTTTAGTTTGTCCTCTGAATGCATGTAGTTGGGCACAGATTGTAACAGCCCAGTTTCCTATTCCAGTTTTCGAGGTGCCTTCGGGTCAAGATTCGGTTGTTGGTTGGGCCGTTAGAGCAGATTTGACACTTGGGGGTATTTTGGTCTTTTGGCTCCTCGGGCAGGATTTGTGGTTTTCAGGGCTTCGAGGTAGCTCCTGCCTTTGTCGAGGCTTGTTTGTTGTTGGCTGCGAGTCCCGAGGTGTTTGGGCTAGTCGGTTGGATGCTCGGTTGTGGTTTGGGCTTTGGCAAAGTGATGGTTGGTTGTGTGCTTCCTTTGGGATTCGAGCCCGGGCCCTTATTGTTGATTTGGGAGTTGGATTTAAGTGAGTTTTATTTATTTGAAATGATTGCTTCGGTCGGGTCTCGAAGGAGGAAGCCGGGAAATGGGATTTTAAGGATTTTAAGGTTTTTAAAAAAAATGGATAAGTATGGAAAAAAAGAGATAAAATCCCATTTATTTCCTTTTATTCCCATTTTTCTTTTATTTTCTCTTTTTTCTTTCCCCCTCTCTCTCTGTCTCCCCGAGCCCCCCACCTAGCTCGAGCCAGCCCCTCCAGCTCGCCCGAGCCCCTGCTCGCCCGAGCCTCACCCAGCCGAGCCCTGCCCTGCCAGGTCGCGCCATCGCCTAGCCCGAGTCGCCACTGCCCAGGTCGCGTCGCCCGAGCCCTCGCCCTGGCCGTCTCGACCGCGTCCGTGTCGCCAGGTGCGCCTTTGTCTTGGCCGCGCCGCGGTGCAGCGTCGCCGCCGGCCGCCAACTCGTAGCTTGCCGAAGTCGCCGTCCCGCGCGCGTGCCACATGGCCGTCGTGTCGCGTCGCCCTGCGCGCGCGTCTCTATAGCTCGTCAAGCTCGTGCTCCGCGCGTCGTCCCTGTGCTGAGCCGCACCGAGTCGCTTGCCCCTGTAGCTCGTCGTGCCTAGGAGCGCGTCCACAGCACGCGTTAGTGCGCCCGCGTCGCGCGCGCCCGTCCATCTTGCCGCGCGCGCCACGCGCCAGCGCCGAGCCCAGCAGCGCCCGTCCGCGTCGACCAGCGCCAAAGCTAAGCGCGCGGCGCGCCAGCTCTCTGCGCCCAGCGCCCAACCAGCCCCTTTAGCTGCCTCGCCCGTGCAGCCGGCTCGTTCGCGTGTCAGCCGCGCCTCGTTGCTCGGGTTCGATTGCAATTAGATTTATTATGTGTTTTTGCCTTTCGACCAGGTAAGGATTTCTTACCGGCGTTGTGTGGGCCCTGCGATATTTTCATGATATGCCTTGTATGTTTGCTGACTGTTATGAGCATGTTAGAGATAGAGCAGTTTGATTGATTTCTTGCTAGCATGTTTGCCTGATTTTACATGTTAGTGCCATGCTAGGTTTGTTCTACCAGCATGCTTATGATTCCTGCTTAAGCTCGTGGTATCATGCTAGGTTAGCGTGTTTGATGTCGATCATTGTTTGCTAGCCAGGAATCATTGATTTTACTCTGTACTCTTAGATAGAGTTGTAGGGTTTGTCATCATCCAGAGGCTGAGCGGACATAACGTACTTTGTCCCCACTGATCGGGAGTAAAGTGTGCGCAGCATAACGTATCTTGCTTCCCCCCCCGGTCGCCAATGTGGATTTAGCTCTAGTCGGGAGTAAAGTGTGCGCAGCATAACGTATCTTGCTTCCCCCCTCGACCCGCCGGTTGTGGAGTTAGCTACCCACTTCGGCATAAGCCTAGTTTGTAGCTGCTAGAGCGGAACCACACTTACGGTGTAAGCCTACCTTGGCGGTGCCAGCTTTAGGTCGGTGGTTCAGGCTGAACAGATGAGCGTCGAGGGCCTCGCGCTACTGTGATCAGTGACACCGCTTTCGAGTCATAGGCATGCGTACCTGGCCCGCGTAGTTTGCCCTTAGGCCCCCGCATTTACGCCGGTTGCAGCAGCATACGGTGTGCGCGCTCACGCGTTAGTTACCAGTTCGAAGAGCTCCCCCAGGCTAGTGTCGTGAGTACACCATTCCTTCCGTTAGAGCCAGACTTCGAGTACTCTCCCGTAAGTCCAGATTAGTAGCAAGGGCAAGGAGGCCCTTGAGGACATCTTTGGGATCAGGTTTTGAACTGAACAATCCCCCGAGTGAAAGATACCTCGGTGATGTCCCGGGATTGGTTATGAGAACCAATCAGTAGGCCGGAAGTAGGAGACTTCCGATGATTCCAGATCTTTCCTTGTAAGCTCGTTGAGCTATGATCTGTGTTGGTAGTTGTTTGCTTGCATGCTTTGGTACTAGATGACTGATTATATCGTATTGTACCCCGGTTGGGGATTCTTACTGAGTAATTTGTTTCTCACCCTTATTTTTGTGGTTTTTCCACAGGTAACCATGGTGCGAGACAGGATGGCTGGAGGAGGAGCTGTGATCATGGAAAACTCGTTGTTCAACTCTGAGTCTTGTTTATGTTTATGATTTAAATGTCCTCTGAATGCATGTAGTTGGGCACGGAGCCCTAGGGTGTTTTCTGAATGTATTTCCGGATTCTAGCACTATTGTAAAGCTTGTATGTTTTAAATAAATCTCTGATCAGAGTAAGCTTTGTAAATGTATTTGTCTTAGAACAGGTGCTTGGAAACAGGGACAGGTTCCAGGAATTGATGTTGATTTTTAAATGGATGTTTCATGTTTTAGTTTTTACTTAGAATCCGAACACCATATTGCAAATTTTCTGTAGATTTGAATGCATGCATTGAGGTGACGGCCTATTTTAGAACCCTTTCGGGTCGGGTCGTTACACGGAGCCCGTAGGATGTTTTCTGATTGTTTCTGGATTCTGACACTGTTGTAAACTGTTTGGGGTTTTGAATGTTTGAATAAATCTCTGATTAGAGTATGTTTTAAACTGTATTTAGCTTGGAACAGGTGCTTGGAAACAGGGACAGGTTTTAGGACTTCTTATGCTTGTTATTAAAGTGATTGTTTACAAGTTTTTCTTTTTTTTTATTTTCATTCAGAATCTGGAAAGCAATCTTGCATATAATTTTTAAGTTTTAAAATCATGCATTGAGGTAAAGGCCTAGTTTAGGACCTCTTTCGGGTCAGGTCTTTACATTGCCCGCTGATGGTTTCAGTTGTGAAAGCTCGTCGTCTGTTAGCTCGTGGAGCTTGGGGCTACCTCTCCAAGTTGTTTGGGGAGAGCCGCCCCTCGCTGACTATTGATCAGGTACCGGTCGTACAGGAGTTTGCGGATGTGTTTCCTGAGGAGTTACCGGGGTTGCCCCCGCAGAGAGAGGTTGACTTCACAATCGAGCTCGAGCCAGGGACCCTCCCTATCTCGAAGGTTCCGTATCGCATGGCGCCAGTAGAGCTAAAGGAACTCAAGGTTTAGTTGCAGGAGATGTTAGATCGAGGGTTCATCGAACCGAGTGTGTCCCCGTGGGGAACACCAGTTCTGTTTGTAAAGAAGAAGGATGGTTCGATGAGCTTGTGCATAGATTACCGTGAGCTTAATAAGGTTACCGTGAAGAATAAGTACCTGTTGACTCGTATTGATGACTTGTTTGATCTGCTTCAAAGAGCTTCCGTATTCTCCAAGATAGATTTGAGATCCGGTTACCATCAGTTACGGATCAGGGATGCCGACATTCCTAAGACAGCTTTCAGGTCTAGATTTGGTCACTACGAGTTTGTGGTCATGTCTTTCGGATTGACTAACGCCCCAGCAGTGTTCATGGACATGATGGATAGGGTGTTCAAAGCATTTTTGGACAGCTTCGTCATCGTGTTCATCGACAAGATTCTAGTCTATTTGAGGACTAATGAGGATCATGCAGAGCACTTAAGGCGAGTATTGGCAGCTTTGAGGGAAAACCAGCTTTATGGAAAGTTTTCCAAGTGTGATTTCTAGTTAGAGCAGGTAGCCTTCCTAGGTCACGTGGTATCGAGAGATGGTATAGTTGTGGACCCTATGAAGATTGAGGCCGTGAGTTCGTGGGCCAAGCCGACTTCAGTTGCCGAGGTTTGCAGCTTTCTGGGTTTGGCAGGTTACTACCGTCGGTTCGTCAGGGACTTTTCCGCCGTAGCCTCGCCCCTCACTTGTTTGACGAGGAAGGGTGTCGAGTTTGTTTGGGATTGTAAATGTGATGAGAGTTTTTCCAGGCTCAAGCGCAGTTTGACTTCAGCACCAGTGTTAGCGGTCCCGGAGGGGACAGGTGGTTTCGTAGGCTACAGCGATGCTTCCAAGTTTAGGTTAGGATGTGTGTTGATGCAGCATGGGAAGGTAATTGCTTACGCTTCTCGTCAGTTGAAACCATATGAGCAGAACTACCCGACTCATGATATGGAGTTGGCAGCCGTAGTGTTTGCGTTAAAGATTTGGAGGCATTACTTGTACGGAGAGCAGATTCAGATGTTTACTGATCACCAGAGTCTCAAGTATCTGTTTACTCAGAAGGAGTTGAATATGAGACAAAAGAGATGGTTAGAGTTAGTGAAGGATTATGACTGCGAGATTTTATACCATCCGGGTAAAGCCAATGTTGTGGCTGATGCGTTGAGTAGAAAGACGTCGCACTCCGCGGCGTTGTTGAGTTCCCAGTACAAATTTCGAAAAGAGTTCGAGCGGGCCGAGGTTGCAGTGTTGTTGGGTGAGGTTACCGCCAGGGTAGCCCAGTTGTCAGTTCAGCCTTCGATCAGGCAGCAGATTATTGATAGCCAGCTGAGTGTTCCCGCACTTAAGAGACTGACTGACAGAGTTAGTGCCGATGGAGACTTTGACTTTGTATATTCACCAGAAGGTGGGTTGACTTACAGAGGCCGACTGTGTGTGCCGGAGGTTGCAGGATTGCAAGCAAAGTTGCTTTCAGAGGCTCACAGTTCACCGTTTGCTTGGCACCTCGGGGGTACCAAGATGTATCAGGATCTTAAGAAAACGTTTTGGTGGATGGGCATGAAGAGAGACGTTGCAGAGTTTGTTAGTCGGTGTTTCACTTGTCAGCAAGTGAAGGCACCCAGGCAGAAGCCAGCCGGTTTGTTGCAGCCGCTGAACATGCCTCAGTGGAAATGGGAAGAGATCTCCATGGACTTTATTTTGGGATTGCCGAGGACTCCGAGGAAGTTTACTCAGATCTGGGTGATTGTAGACCGCTTGACTAAGAGCACACACTTCATTCCCGGTAGGGACACTTATACCGTGGAACAGTGGGCGTAGTTGTTTTTGGACCAAATTATCCGTTACCATGGTGTGCCTGTGAGGATTGTGTCTGACCGTGATTCGCGGTTCGCTTAACGTTTCTGGAGAGCGCTCTAGAAGGGCTTAGGCACCGAGTGCAGTTTTAGTACGGCTTTTCACCCGGAGATAGATGGTCAGACTGAGAGGGTGAACCAGATTCTTGAGGATATGCTGAGAGCTGCGTGTTAGACTTCCCGGGCAGTTGGGACCAGTAATTGTATCTGATGGAGTTCGCTTATAATAATAGTTATCAGTTGACGATCCAGATGACTCCATTCGAGCCTTTGTATGGTAAGCGTTGTCGGTCTCACGTGTTGCAGGAAGAGAGGTTGAAGATAGACGAGTTTTGGGTCTGAGTTGCTCTGATTGACCAACGATGCGGTCACGAGAAGATTAGAGCTCGTATGTTGTGATTTCGGAGCGACGAAAAAGTTACGCGGATGTGCGCCGTCGAGACTTGGAGTTTGAGGTTGGACAGCACGTGTTCTTGAAAGTGGCACTGATGCGTGGTGTGTTGAGGCTTGGTAAGCGAGGGAAGTTGAGTCCCAAATTTGTTGGTCCATTTGAGATTCTTGAGAGGATTGGCAGAGTTGCGAATCGGTTAGCCTTACCTCTGTCGTTGTCAGTAGTGCACAGTGTTTTTCACGTATCGATGTTGAGGCAGTATGTGCCGGACCCGTCTCACATTGTAGACTTTGAGCCTTTGCATCTGAATATGGATTTGAGCTTCGAGGAGAAGCCTGTGAGGATTCTAGCATTTGAGACTAAGACGTTGCGTAACCGAGAAATCCGTTTGGTAAAGGTTCAGTGGAGGAGACAGAGTATTGAAGAGGCTACTTGGGAGCGGGAGGACGAGATGAGATTGCACTATCCTGAGTTGTTTCAGTCTTAAGGACTTTCGGGGACGAAAGTCATAAAAGGAGGGAATACTGTTATGGCCCAGGTTTTCATCCCGGTCTTCCAGGTATATTCTAGGGGTATTTTGGTAATTTGGTTGGACCATTGAGGCTGTTTGACTCCTTTGCTGAGGTTGGGGATTTACTGTGTGTGCAAGTTCTATGCCCCGGGAGTGTTTGGAGAGGTTTGTGGCCTTGGTTTGCAATATAGAAATTAAAAAGAAAAAGGTGTTCAAGCCAAGGATCGAACCCGGGTTGTCTTGGTTGTGGCAGTTAGCAAAATGAGGTGTTTCCAGTTGTGCTTGGTAAGTAGTTTGTGCTTTTGTTTTGTTCGTGTTTTGCATATCACGTGGTTGCTTGGGATATGGAGTAAAATTAGAAGTTTAGGGGTTTGGGGGTTGCTTCATTTGATCCAAGAATTACAGTTTGGTCTCTCCCTCTCCCTCTCCCTCTCCCAATTCACATCGCCTTTCCAAGCACCGTCTCCGATCGTTCAAGCCCTGAAGGTAAGCTCTCGTCTTTTCCTTTTGTTCTTCCGATTTCTATTTGTTTCATCTCCATTCTGGCCTAATTGCAGCCCTTGTTCGTCCGAGACACCCCTTGTAGCCATCCATCCGCACGCCCAGCCGCCCAGCAGCACGCACGCTCGCCTTGCCGATCTGCGCCTCCATCGCTGCCCACCGGTCGCGCCATCGCAGCTCATCCCTGTAGCGCCCCATCGCTGATCACACCCCCTCGCGATCGCCCATCGTCGATCGCACGTCGCCGCTCTCCCATCGCAACCACACGCACGCCCGCGCCCTGCTCAGCAGCAGCTCGTCCCTCGCCCCGTGCCACACACCCTTGCCGAGCCCAGCTGCTCACGCCCGTGAGCAGCCCGTCTGCACGCCAGCTCCCTGCAGTGTGCCTTGCAGCCGAGACACCCCTGGTGCTTGGCCGAGTTGTGTAAGTTGCTTCCGACCGAGCCGAGCTTCTGTTGTATTTTATTTAGGGCCTACTGTTAGTGATGTAATTACTGTTTGTTTGTTAGGGTTTGGTTAGCTAGCTCGTGTTCGTTTGTAACTCGGGAGTCCACTTGTGTGTTTGTTTGTCTTCTGATTCAGGTAAGAATTTCTTACCGAAGTTGTGTGGGCCCTGCGATATTTCTGTGATTGTTGTTTGTATGTTTGTTTATGATTACCAGCATGTTTAGTTGTTAGGTGCTTTGTTCTGAATTTCGACTGGCATGATTTTCGTGTTTATTCTCATGTTAGTTCCATGCTAGGTTGTAACGACCCAGGTTTTCATCCCGGTCTTCGAGGTATGCCCTAGGGGTATTTTAGTAATTTGGTCGGGCCGTCGGGACCGTTTATATCTTTTTCGATTGCTAAAATTATTGGATGGATTTATGTAAGTTTTGAGGCTTTGTGGATGTGTTTGGGCATGGGGAGATGCAAAGGAAAATTGTGTGTTAAAAGTGTGTTTGGTGGGTTTCAACCCGTGGTCCGAGAAGTCGGTGGGTGGTGTGGCGGTTGAGCTATTAAGAGCTCTTGTTGCTCCTTCCGGTCATTTTATGGTTAGCCTTGGGTTTTGGAGTTTTGTTGTATTTGGTTAAAAGAAAAGGAAGCTAGGTTTGCATTTCTTCTCCAACACCTCACTTTGCCGCACAAGCCAGCCTCCCGCCAGCGAGATCCGCCGGCACCAGCCAGATCCACCGTCGCCCGGATCCGGCCAGCGGCCACGCCCAACCCGCACGAAGCGGCTGTCGCGGCCGCGCTTGCCGCCGCAGCGCCCTCGACCAGCCAGTACACGAGATCCGGCCGAGGATCAAAGAGATCGCTTATCGCCGCGCCAGGTCGCGGCCGAGGAAGCCATCGCCCGAATCGCACGATGAGCCCCGTCGCGCGCCAAAGCGGCCGTTCGAGATCTACCCGGCGGCACGCCCGAGAATCGTCGGTCGGCCACTGCCCGTCGCAAACCAGCGGCCGCCAGATCCGTCCCATCGCCGCGCCCGATTCTCGCGCGAGCCGCCGTCGTCGCACCGATTCGCGCGCGGCAGAGCGATCGCCCGTGTCCGCGCGCCGCCGCTCTGGCCGCTTCGCCGCTTCGCCCGAGCCTTCGCTCGTGCTCGGCCGCTCGCCCAGCGCCAGCGCGCCTTACGCCCGTCTGCCGTGCTCCAGTAGCGTGTCCTTGCCAGCCGCGCCCCAGCGCTGCCGCGCGCCAGGCCAGCCGCACGGCTGCCAGCGACCTTTTCACCCCGTGTCGTCGTGCGTGTGAGTGCCCCGAGCCGAGCCTGCTTGTTTTATTATATTTTAGGGCTATGATTGTGATTTCTATTGTGTTTGTTAGGTTCTCGTTAGCTAGCTCGGGATCGATCGCGGCGTAGGATTTTGTGTGTAGTTGCCTCCCGGCCAAGGTAAGGATTTCTTACCGGAGTTGTGTGGGCCTGCGGTATATTTGTGATTGTTGTTTTGTATGCCTATGTATGATTATTAGCATGTTTAGCCCTAGGTGCTCTGTTAAATTCTGATGGCATGAACTCTTGTATTGTTTCTCATGTTAGCCCATGCTAGGTTGTTCCATTCGGCATGTTCGATATCTGTTCTTGCTTCGTAGTATCATGCTAGGTTCCTTGTATCTGTTGAGCACGTATTGGACCGCATTGATTGAATTATTATTATTGCTATGGTTTAGAGTTCGGTAGGTAGCATCATCCGGGCGGATGCATAACGTAACTTGCATCCCCGACGAGGGGACGTGCGAGATGGTACTCCGTCCACGATCCCGTTAGGGTTTAGCTAACCCTAACGGTGGCCCTACAAATCTTGGGTGAGGTGGGCAAATCGTTAATTGCCCCAACGGTCGGGATGATGACTTGGCATTGCCTCGTCCGGCGGTCGGCACGTCCTCGCCAGTGTTCGGCCGTAGCCACTGATTGCCACTGTTAGGGCAAGGACCGCTTCTGGTGTAAGCCTACCACGGCGGGTTCCTTAGCCTCAAAGCGGTGGTTCAGCCGACATAGTTCACGTGTCCGAGTCTCACACCCGTATGTCGGTGACACCGATCCGAGATTTAGTTAGGCGTGGTGGCCCGGACATGGGCGACTTGCCACTGAGACCCACCCCCATAGTGCTGCGATAGCACGCGATGCGCGCTTACGCTCATTCTGGCGCCGACCGGAGAGCTCCTCGGGATCTTGAGCTAGTGCACCTTTCGTATCGGCGATGTAGTCGGTGAGGCGGGACTTGTTCCCGTATAAGCGCGTTTAGTGTGTTGTGGTATTTCCGGACTAAGACCACGAGTTGGCATTCGAGGTCCAAGTGTGGACTTAGCTATGTGCTCCGCTCTGTTTTGTACTCATAGCTTGCATACATTCTTCTAGATGATCATGTATATCGTATTGTACCCGGTTGGGGATTCTTCTTGGGTAATTCGTTACTCACCCTTATTACGTGGTTTTCCACAGGTAATCAAGCGCGGGAGACAGGGATGGTGAAGGAGGAGCTGTGATCATGGAAATCCTGCTTGTCATCTCTCGACTATTTTTATTTTATCATGACTCTTGACTTTTTGTTATTTCCCTGAATGCATGTAGACGGGCACAGAGCCCCGGATGTTTTCTTACGTTTTATGGATTCCAGCATATTTGTACTTGTGGATTGTTTTAATGGTTTAAATAAATCTCTCGATCGAGTATGCTTTTAGAAATGTATGTTTTGGTTGTTGAATGTTTCTGTTTTTACTTGGAATCCAAAAATGTGTTTTTCATAATGTCTTCTATTTTCAATACATGCATTGGGGTAAAGGCCATTTAGAGCCCCTTTTGGGTCGGGTCTTTACTGATTGGTATCGAGCTCGAGTCATAGATTCGTGAGACCCGACCTTTTGTTGTAGGTCATCCTTCCATGATCACCAGGCACTCAAGCGATCATCAGTACGCCTAGGTTTATTGTTTTAGAAAGAAAAAGGGTTAAGAATTTACAATACCTATCATCTTGTGTATGCCTTGTGTAGTGTTGTGGAGCGGAGACGAAGCGAGTTCGACTCGTTGTTGGTTTGGGCTTAGTGAGCCATCATGCCAACTTTCATGATCTTGGCGGTTTGTTTAGCGGCTTGTTGAGGTATCCGAGATAGATTCGGATGCCCCAGGACATCGTTCGGAGGGAGGCGAGCTTAGACTCCGTTGGCCATTTGTGGCCCGATTCTTTGCTTTTCCCCTAGTGAGAGGTGGTGGTGCTTCGTGCGGTCGCCAATATGTTGATCGCACCCAGAGGAGCAGGGCGCTTGGCATGTCCGACCGAGGAGTTGGACCGATCGTGTTGATGTTGAGGCGCGTCGGGGTTGTTAGGCCCGCATGCCGTTTTGGCCCGGCGGTTGAGTTGCCTAGAGGAGGGGGTAGAGGCTAGCGGCGCCTCAGTGAGACTCCTTGAGCGAGTGTGCTCCAGCCATGAGAGATTTGATGGCGAGTCTTTTAGCTATCGAGCGGGAGACCCAGCGCGATTTGTAGCGCGTAGTGAGGAGTCCCGGCACAGATAGCCCAAATGACAGAGTTTGTTTCAAAGATTTTTCCCCGGTAGCTCTTGTAGCCCCGGAGGTTCCCTGGAGGACATGATCAGCGAGTTTATTCGGATGAGTTTGTTGGCGTTGATGGAGACGCCCGGGTTGGCAAATGGATGCTGTAGAGCTCGATGTTTTAGTAAGTCCTCTCTGCTAGTAGTAGTAAAGTAGTTGGCCAGTTTGAGTTTAGCATCCGTGTGTGGGATGCCCTGCTGCTCGAGAGGCCGAGGTGTGCCGTTCTGTCTTTGTTTGGTTCATCGGATGGTGGTGGAAGTCCCTTGTGAGAGGTGGACTAGCGAGTCTCTACCATCGCCCGATTGTTTGGCAAGTTGCCGTGTTAGTGGCTTGAGGCGGATGAAGGGTCATCTTTGCACCCTTGCGAGCCTGCTTTGTTGTTTAACGACCCGACTTCCTCGAGATGTGGATTTGGTAGTAGTAGCACTTGAGGTGCATTGGTTGGTGTGCCACTTTGGCACTAAGTCCGGTTCGGAGCTTGAGTTTGGCTTGGGCATAGCCGATGGTTCTATGCCGTTCGGAGTTCAGCGTACTCCTTTAGCCTTGGATCTGTTTATGGCGATTGCACCCGTTTAGGTCGTGCGGAGAGGCTAGTTCGGTGGTAGTCGATGGACTACAAGCGAAAGGATGCTCGAGAGGAGCGGAGCCTCTTCCCGATGTTTACGGAGGTTGAGTAAGTCAGCAGGTTGCCGGTTGGTAAATGTTGGTGCGCGTGAGTCTCGCGCTAGTGTTAAGGCCAAGAGATTTTCTTTGTGGTTGGTAGTGCGGTCAACTACCTTCGAGTGCCCAAATCTGAGGAGAGTTGAGCATTGTAGATGCGAGTTTGGTCCAGCTGAGGGACCATGAGTTGGATGCTTATCAGATGAGCTGGATGCCTATGAGGCGAGTTGGATGCTTTTGAGGCAAGATGAGCAGATGCCTTGCGAGAGGTTTTGGATGCCTTAGGGGTAAGCACCCTTGGTAGAGGCTTGGTACAAAGTAAGTTTGGTTTGGCATGATTATGCTTTGGTAGAGCAAGGTTGCCTCAGCTTCGAGTATCGTGTAGAGATGGAACTTTTGGTGTTCCTTGGATTGTTTGTATCGCTGCCAGGAGTTATCGTTGCTTTGGGGAAAAGCGCTTGTTAGTCTTGGATCTCTAAAGGAAGGTTGGGAGTTGTGCACACAAGTGTGTTTTGTGTGGTTCGTTAAAGTGGCGAGAGTTTGAGATCCATGTAGGGTTTGCTTTGGAGATCTCGTGCTCAGATCCTTGAGAAGTTGGACTCCAGGTGGTTGTTGTAAGGCTTTGGTCGAGGTGGTAAGGATACCGTGCTCGTGGTATCAAGTTGTTGCTTAGGCAAGATTTGTTAAGTTGGGCCTAAGCTTGGTTGGCGGATCTTCTTGTTGATCGTTGGTTGGAGTTCAGTTGGAAACTGAACAAGAGCGGTGGTAGCTAAGCCGCGTGGTTTCTGATCGTCATGGTTAAGAGAGTTGTTCGGATCCTTCCTTGGGTAGAAGTTATGTTGTGGCCGATGTTTTGAGTAGGAGGATGACGCATTCTGTAGCGTTTCGGGTCCTCTAGGTTCCCAAGGAGTTGGAGTTGGCCAGCATGGTTGGGATCTTGGAAATTGGAGTTGTTTGTTCAGCGGTTATCTGTTAGATCGTATGCCGGCGATGTGTGTGTCGAGGGTTGTCGAAGAACCCTAGGTTGTGGAGAGCCTCTCCGAGCTCGGTCGAGCCCGGCTAGTGAGTTTGATTGGCTAGCTGGAGGCGTGTAGTTTGTAGCCTCTGTGGAGTTGCTAGCAGTCTTGGTAGACTAGCAAGCTAGTGTTTGTTTGGAGTAAAGTCCGGAGTGGTTTCGGTGTGGTGGCAAGTTGATGCTTGGTGTTGACCAAGGTGTGGATTGGAGTTGTTAGAGTTTAGTTTTGCTCGTGGGGGCGAGTGGTTTGTACCATGTTGGTTGTTTTTCTGTTTCCGGGATGTTGAGTTGCCCCGTTTGGCATTTGGAGGTTCATGCGAGATGGACCCTTGTTGCGCCCGTGAGATTAGATGTTGTTGCTCGGTGGAGCAAGACGGTGGCGTATGTGGAGTTCTCTCGCCCGTTGGTTGTCCGCTTGTAAGAGCCGTTTCTTTCGGGGAGTTGTCGAGGTTACTCCCTTGGTCTTGGAGTTAATGGTGGAAGCGCTAGCTTGAAGGAAAAGTTTGTTGGCTGCTTGGAAGTAGTCGTTTGTCTAGTTAAGCGGATTCTTGGATGGTGTCTCTAGAGGTGTAGTAAAGGTTGTTCTGCCTCTTGTGAGTGTTTGGCCAAGATTTGGTTCGTTTGTTGTTTGAGAGCTAGTTCGGTTCTAGGCGGAGCGTTGCCTCGAGGTCTTGTTCCTAGTCGGTAAGTTTTGGGAGTTGACCCCTCCCTCGCGATTGAGCAAGTCTTTGTTTGTTTGGGTTTGGTGGTCCGATTGGTTGAGTTTTCTCTTGGGTGTTGCTTCCAAGAGAGTTGGTTCTTGTTGCCTTGGGTTTGAGCAAGTCGGCGAGCGTGTGTGGAGTTCGCTGCCCTTCCGGGTTTGCTTGCTTGGGAAGTCGTTTCCCGTTTGGCGAGAGTCGGCTTAGCCCCGAGTTGTGTAGTCGATCGAGTAGTAGCGCGTGGCCACCCAATGAGAGGGTCCTCGCTTTGTGTTGTTAGCAAGCAAGAGTTGTTTGTTCCCGCAAGAAGCGGAGGCCAGCCAGTAAGAGTTGAGTTGTTCTGGCAAGTTGTTGGTTCTTTGGGGATTGAAGATTTCCTTTCCTCTAGCCTCTGGGGTGGTTGAGTTGCTCCTTGGATGCCAGCCTCGAGTGATAGCTTGCGAGGTAGTCTTGCGGATTCGTGTGGCTCAGGATCCGTAAGCTTTGAGGTTGTCATTATCCGTTTTCCTTGTGAGGTTTTGGGAGTGGAGCTTCTGGTTGGAAGATGAGTTAGGCTTAGGCTTAAAGGGAAGTCCTTTGAGTAGCCAGTTGGATTTTAAGAGTTGAGTAGTAGCTTGGAGGCGAGCGTTGCTCGTTATAAGTTTGGGTTGAGTTCTGCTGAGCAAGCCCTTCTCGGGCTTTGTTCCTAGTTGTTGTGAGTTCCCAGTTGGCGTTAGTAGAGCCGCGTTTGAGTGAGTTGGCACAGAGGTGCCGTGGCATTGGTTGGTAAGGTCGCTGTTGAGCTTTGTTTTCCTCAAGGTGTTGTGTCGCAGATAAGTTGCGTGATGCTTTAGTCCTTGCTTCCCGAGTTTTCCTTGAGAGGAATGTTGGATGTTCCTTGCCTGGCGATTTTCTCCTTAAGATGGTTGCTTAAGTGTTGTGGTCGTGTTCTAGTTGGAGAAGTTTGTCTTTTTGGATCGATCGCTTGATTGGTGGTTCGTTTGTATCTCGTTAAAGGTCAGTAGTCAAGGTTTGAGGTTTGTTGGTCTTTTGTGAAGTAAGAGTAGGCCGTTTAGTTTTGGAATCTGGAAGGTTCAGGTTGTTTGGCCTGCTTGTTGTAGGGGTTGAGTTTGTTTGTTGACACCGTGTGCACGGTGTTTTTATGTATCGATGTTGGGGCGGCATGTGCCGACCCATTGTTCATTGTGGACTTTGAGCCCTTGCGGTGATTGAGGGTTTGGGCTTCGAGGAGAAGCCTATGAGTATTCTGGTCTTGAGTCGAAGACGTTGCGTAGAAGTGAGATCCGTTGGTAAAAGTTTAGTGAAGGAGTCGACTTGGAGGAGGCGCTTCGTGGCGGGAAGGACGGGATGAGAATGCGATATCTGTGTTGTTTCAGTCTTAAGGACTTTCGAGGACGAAAGTCATAAAAAGGAGGGAATATTGTAACGACCAGTTTTTCATCCCGGTCTTCCGGTATGCCCTAGGGGTATTTTAGTAATTTGGTCGGGCCGTCGACCGCTTTTATCTTTTTCGATTTGCTAAAATTATTGGATGGATTTATGTAAGTTTTGAGGCTTTGTGGATGTGTTTGGGCATGGGGAGATGCAAAGGAAAATTGTGTGTTAAAAGTGTGTTTGGTGGGTTTCAACCTGGGTGAGTGAAAGTCGGTGGGTGGTGTGGCAGTTGAGCTATTGAGAGCTCTTGTTGCTCCTTCCGGTCATTTTATGGTTAGCCTTGGGTTTTGGAGTTTTGTTGTATTTGGTTAAAAGAGAAAGGAAGCTAGGTTTGCATTTCTTCTCCAACACCTCACTTTGCCGCTACAAGCCACCTCCCGGCCAGCCAGATCCGCCCGGCACCAGCAGATCCACCGTCGCCCAGATCCGTGGCGGCAAAGACGCCCAACCCGCACTGAAACGGCTTGTCGCGGCCACCGCCTTGCCGCCGCATGACGCCCTCGACCAGCGTTGCACGAGATCCGGCCGAGATCAGCCAGATCGCTTATCGCGCGCGCCGGTCGCGGCCGAGGGAAGCCATCGCCCGATCGCACGATGAGCCCGTCGCGCGCGCCAGGCCGTTGAGATCTACCCGCGCAAAGCGCCTGAAATCGTCGGTCGGCCACTATCGCCGTCGCAAACCAGCCCGCCGCCCAGATCCGTCCATCGCGCGCGCCCGATTCGCGCAGAGCGCGCCGTCGCACTGGTTCGCGCGCAGCAGCGAGATCGCCCGTCCGCGCGCGCCGCTCTGAGCCGCTCGCCCGCTTCGCCCGAGCGCTCGCTCGTGCTCGGCCGCTTCGCCCAGCGCCGCGCGCCTTCGCCCGTCTGCCGTGCTCCAGCGCGTGTCGTGTCAGCATGCGCGGCCGCGCCCAGCGCTTTGCCGACGCCAAATTTCACCCAGCCGCACGGCTGCCCAGCGGATTTCAGCCCGTGTCGTCGTGCCGTGTGAGTGCCCCGAGCCGAGCTCGCTTGTTTTATTATATTTTAGGGCTATGATTGTGATTTCTATTGTGTTTGTTAGGTTCTCGTTAGCTAGCTCGGGATCGATCGCGTAGTAGGATTTTGTGTGTAGTTGCCTCCCGGCCAAGGTAAGGATTTCTTACCGGAGTTGTGTGGGCCTGCGGTATATTTGTGATTGTTGTTTTGTATGCTGTGTATGATTATTAGCATGTTTAGCCCTAGGTGCTCGTTACAATTCTGATGGCATGAACTCTTGTATTGTTTCTCATGTTAGCCCATGCTAGGTTGTTCCATTACGGCATGTTCGATATCCGTTCTTGCTTCGTAGTATCATGCTAGGTTCCTTGTATCTGTTGAGCACGTATTGGACGCATTGATTGAATTATTATTATTGCTATGGTTTAGAGTTCGGGTAGGTAGCATCATCCGGGCGGATGCATAACGTAACTTGCATCCCGAAGCGGGGACGTGCGAGATGGTACTCCGTCCACGATCCCGTTAGGGTTTAGCTAACCCTAACGGTGGCCCCCGCAATCTTGGGTGAGGGTGGCAAATCACAATTGCCCCAGCGGTCGGGATGATGACTTGGCATTGCCTCGTCCCGGCGATCGGCGCGTCCTCGGCGTGTTCGGCGTAGCCACGATTGCCACTGTTAGGGCAAGGACCGCTTCTGGTGTAAGCCTACCACGACGGGTTCCTTAGCCTCAGTGCGGTGGTTCAGGTGACATAGTTCACGTGTCCGGTCTCACACCCTATGTCGGTGACACCGATCCGGAGATTTAGTTAGGCGTGGTGACTTGACATGGGCGGCTTGCCACTAGACCCGGCACCCCATAGTCTGCGAGTAGCACGCGAAGGCGCGCTTACGCTCATTACACGTGCCCGGCCGGAGAGCTCCTCGGGATCTTGAGCTAGTGCACCTTTCGTATCGGCGATGAGTCGCCGTGGCCGGGACTTGTTCCGTATAGCGCGTTTAGTGTGTTGTGGTATTTCCGGACTAAGACCACGAGTTGGCATCCGAGGTCCAAGTGTGGACTTAGCTATGTGCTCCGCTCGTGTTTGTACTCATAGCTTGCATACATTCTTCTAGATGATCATGTATATCGTATTGTACCCTGGTTGGGGATTCTTCTTTGGGTAATTCGTTACTCACCCTTATTCTGTGGTTTTCCACAGGTAATCAAGGCGGGAGACAGGATGGCTGAAGGAGGAGCTGTGATCATGGAAATCCTGCTGTCATCTCTGACTATTTTTATTTTATCATGACTCTTGACTTTTTGTTATTTCCCCTGAATGCATGTAGACGGGCACAGAGCCCCAGGATGTTTTCTTACGTTTTATGGATTCCAGCATATTTGTACTTGTGGATTGTTTTAATGGTTTAAATAAATCTCTGATCAGAGTATGCTTTTAGAAATGATGTTTTGGTTGTTGAATGTTTCTGTTTTTTACTTGGAATCCAAAATGTGTTTTTCATAATGTCTTCTATTTTCAATACATGCATTGGGGTAAAGGCCATTTAGAGCCCCTTTTGGGTCGGGTCTTTACATAGGTTGTTCTGTTCTGGCATGTTCGTATTCTGTTCTGTTCGTAGTACCATGCTAGGTTCGTTGATTCTTCTGAGCATATGTTGGTTTGTTTTGCTGTTAGCTGTTTATAGCTTAATGTTCTGATAGGTAGCATCATCCGGGCGAGGATGCATAACGTAACTTGCATCTGTGGCAGGGACGTGCGAGGCAGTACTCCGTCCTTGATCCGTCGTTAGGGTTTAGCTAACCCTAACGGCAGCCTAGTTGTAATCTTGGGTGAGGGTGGCAGACTGTTAAATGACCCAACGGTCGGGGGAATGACGAGGCCTTGCCTTGTTTTCGGAAGCCGACACGACCTCAGCGTGTTGGCAGTAGCCCTTGATTACCACCTGATAAGGCAAGGACCGATTCCTAGTGTAAGCCTACCATGGAGGGTTCCTTAGCCTCAGGTGCGGTGGTACAAGCTGACATAGTCATAGTGTCCTGGTCTCACACCACTATTGTAAGGGACCGACCCGAATGGGGCACTAAATGGGCCCTTACCCCAATGCATGCATTCAAAGTAAAGGACATTAAACAGACATGATTTCGGATTCCAATTAAAACAAAAACATTCAAAATAACCTCTTTAAAAACTAGACAATTTCCCTGAAACCTGTCCCTGTTTCCAAGCACCTGTTCCAAGATAAATACATTTCCAAAGGTTACTCTGATCGTAGATTTCTTAAAAACCATTGAGCACATTCGGATACAAAATCTTTGGAATCCACAAAACATTTACAAAACATCCTAGGGCTCAGGTGCGTCTACATGCATTCGGGGAAACAAAACAAGGTCATCTCGATGATCACAGCCCCTCCATCGGCCATCTGTCTACGCACTTGGTTACACGTGGAAAAACCACAATGTATAAGGGTGAGCAACGAATTGCTCAATAAGAATCCCCAACCGGGTACAATACGATATACATGGTCATCTCGATGACCGTATGCAAGCTATGAATATAAACACGAATAGAGCACATAGCTTAGCCCACACTTGGGCCTCGGATGCCAATTTAAGGTCTTAGTCCGAATAATACACACCACACACCCAATACATAAGTCGCCCTATACGAGAAACAAGTCCCGGCCTCGGCTGTCTCTCGGCGAGAGGTACACCGCTCACAATCCCGAGGAGCTCTCGATCGTGGCGTAATGAGCGTAAGCATGCACCGCGTGCTCTGCAGATTATAGGGGTGTCGGGTCTAGAGGCAAGTTGCCCATGTCCGATCCACCACGCCTAACTAAATCTTTGGATCGGAGTCACCGACATAGGGGTGTGAGACACGGACACGTAAACTATGTCGGCTGAACCACCGCACTTTGGGCCAAGGAACGGTCGTGGTAGGCTTACACTAGGAAGGCGTCCTTGCCTTAACAGTGGCAATCGGGGCTCTTGCCAAACATGCGAGGACATGCCGCTTTAGGCCGGACGAGGCAATGCCAAGTCATCATCCCGACCGCTAGGGCATTAACAATCTGCTACCCTCACCCAAGATTGCGGGGCCTACCGCTTGGGTTAGCTAATCCCTCACGAGTCGGGGACGGAATGACTTGCTCGACGTCCTCGCCATGGATGCAAGGTACTTTATGCATCGGGCCGGATGATGCTATCTACACCGCAACTCTAACTGCCCTAGCAAACGACAAACAATTCCATAAAATCCAACACGTGCTCAATAAGAATACAACGAGCCTAGCATGATACTACGAAGCAAGGAGCAGATCACGAGCATGCTAGAAAGGAACAACCTAGCATGGATTAACATGAGAATTAATCGGGAACAACATGCTAATCGTGAATTCGAATTGAGTACCTAGCTATACATGTCAATAAACACAAACAAGCAATCAATCAACAATCACATATAATATCGCGAGGTCCACACAACTCCGGTAAAAAATCTTACCTTGGTCGGGGACGATTTGACACGAAATCCTAAATTGCGAACGAACCCGAACTAGCTCACCGAGAACCTATCAATCACAACAAAAATCACACAATAGGCCTAAATATAATAAAATAAACGAGGCTCGGCTCGGGCAACTCACGAGGCACGGCGAGCGCGCGCAAACGAGCCGATTGCACGAGCAGGCGGCAAAGAACGGGGCTGGATGGGCGCGCTGGCGCGCTGATCATGTGGTAGGCGCTCTGCGCGCGACACAGGCGACACGAGAGGCTCGGTTGGGGCGCTTCGCTGGCGCACGCACTCGGCGGCGAGGGCTCGAGCGACGCATTGTAGAGCTGAGCGAGGCGCGCGCGCTGGCACGGGTCGAGGAGCGGCGTGGCTCGGCGGGCTGGGCTGTGGCAGACGCCAGCTTCTGCGAGCGAACAGGGGCGAACATGGCGTTGGAGAAAACGAGCTCGATTCCGGACGTTACGGCAAGATTCGACGAGCGATTTGTTGTTGGGTAACTTCCCCTACACTAGCTGCACAAAATCCACACAATTCCTCACACTCTCGGCCAGCCAAAACGAAAACGAAAAACAGGGGAGAAGGGATTGAAGGAGAAGAAGAAGAAGAAGGAGAGAAGAGAAAGGGAGGGAGAACTCACCGGAGGAGATCGATCGATCGAGGGAGAAGCGGCGAGTCACTGGTCGGCGAGGGGGAGACCGATCGGTGAGGAGAATCGCGAAGGAGAGAAATGAGGAAGAAGATGAAGCTTTGGGCGAAAATCTGCTTTTAAACTAAAATCCGATTGAAACAGGCTTAAATACAAGCTGGCGCGTTTAGAATCACGAAGACGCCTAGTGGCTCGACTGGCAGCGCCTCCTACCTAGCACGCGACACTTCCCTGGCTTGAATCTCACTCGACGCGCTATTTAATTCCTTATTTATTTTTACTCTTTCCCAAGCACAAATTTCTTCACCAAAATTCCCGATCCCATTCAAATCGACTCATAATTTTTCTGGCAAATTACAATTTCGAAACCGGCCCTGTCGGCCCGACCTAAAATTACCAAAATGCCCCTGGGCCTCCCGGGAAGACCGAGATGAAATTTCCGGGCCGTTACAATATTCCCCCCTTATAAGACTTTCGTCCTCGAAAGTCACTTAAGATTGGAACAGCTCGGGATACTGCAATCTCATCTCATCCTCCCGCTCCCAAGTGGCTTCCTCTGAACTCTGACTCCTCCACTGAATCTTTACCAAACGGATCTCACGATTACGCAATGTCTTGGTCTCAAAGGCAAGGATCCTCACTGGCTTCTCCTCGAAGCTCAAATCCTCATTCAACTGCAAAGGCTCAAAATCGACAATGTGCGACGGGTCCGGCACGTACTTCCTCAACATCGAAACATGAAAAACAACGTACCTTTGCCCGAAAATGACGGAGGCAAGGCTAATCGATAAGCGACTCTGCCAATCCTCCCCAGAAACTCAAACGGACCAACAACACGGGGACTTAGCTTTCCACGCTTGCCAAACCTCAAAACACCTCGCATCGGTGCGACCTTTTAGGAATACATGTCGACCAACCTCAAACTCTAAATCCCGACGCCGGACATCGGCGTACTCTTCTGTCTGCTCTAAGCTGTCAACTTACGAGCTCTAATCTTCTGCACGGCACCATTGGTCAACTGCAGCAATTCGGGACCCAAAACCTGTCTATCACCAACCTCTTCCCAGAACACAGGAGATCGACAACGCTTACCATACAAAACCTCAAATGGAGCCATCTGAATTGTCGACTGATAACTGTTGTTATATGCAAGCTCCATCAGATACAGGCACTGGTCCCAACTGCTCGGGAAATCCAACACACAAGCCCTCGAATCACGGTCAGACACAATACTCACAGGCACACCGTGATAACGAATGATCTGCTCCAAAAACAACTGCGCCCACTGTTCCACGGTATAAGTGTCTCTACCGGGAATGAAGTGTGAGCTCTTAGTCAATCGATCGACTATCACCCAAATCTGAGAGAACTTCCTCGGAGTCCTCGGCAAACCAGAAATAAAGTCCATGGAGATCTCTTCCCATTTCTACAGAGGTACACTCAGCAGCTGCAACAAACCGGCTGGTCTCTGCCTGGGTGCCTTCACTTGCTGACAAGTGAGACATCGACTGACAAACTCCGCAACATCTCTTTTCATACCCATCTACCAGAATGCCTGCTTAAGCTCCTGATACATCTTGGTACCCCCGGGGTGTCAAGAAAACGGAGAACTGTGGGCCTCTGAGAGCAACTCTGCTCGCAATCCTGCAACATCCGGAACACACAACCGGCCTTTGTACGTCAGCCCACTGTCTGGTGAATATACAAAGTCAAAATCTCCATCAGCACTAACTCTGTCAAACAATCTCTTAAGTGCGGGGTCACTCAGCTGACTATCAATAATCCGCTGTCTAATTGATGGTTTGGATCACCAATCGAGCCACTCTGGCGATAACCTCACCCAATAACACTTGCAATCTCGGCTGCTCGAACTCTCTCCGTAGTGCTGGCTGGAACTCAACAACACCGCGCGAGTGCGACGTCTTCCTACTTAAAGCATCAGCTACAACATTTGCTTTACCCGGATGGTACAAAATCTCGCAGTCAAAATCTTTCACCAACTCTAACTATCTTCTCTGCCTCATATTCAGCTCCTTCTGAGTAAACAGATACTTGAGGCTCTAGTGATCGGAAAACATCTGAATCCGCTCACCATACAGGTCATGCCTCCAAATCTTCAGTGCAAACACCACTGCTGCCAATTCCATATCATGAGTCGGATAGTTCTGCTCATATGGCTTCAGCTGACGGGAAGCATAAGCAATGACCTTCCCGTGCTGCATCAACACACAACCCAACCCGAACTTGGAAGCATCGCTGTAAACCACGAAACCACTTGTCCCCTCCGGATCGCCAACACTGTGCCGAGTCAAAGCTGCGCTGGCACAGCAAAGCTCTCATCACACCTACCGTCCCAAACAAACTCGACACCCTTCCTGGTCAGACGAGTGAGGGGCGAGGCTATGGCGGAAAGATCCTTAACAAATCGACGGCAGAAAACTGCCAAACCCAGAAAGAAACGGCTCTTACGAGTAGACAACCGAAGGACAGAGAGCTCCACTTACACTCACTGTCTTGCCCACTAAAGCTAGAAGATCAAAATCTTACGGGGTAGCAACAGGGGTTCACCACGGACTGAACCTCCAAATACCAACGGGGCAACTCTCAACTTTCCTGGAAACAGGAAGACAACCAACAGGGCACGAACCATTCGCCCCATGAGCCAAAACTAACTTCTAGCAATTCCAAACCACGCCTTGGTCAACACCAAGCATCAACTTGCCACTACACCGGAACCAATCCGGACTCTACTCCAAACAAATACTAACTTGCTAGGCTACCAAGATTGCCAGCAATTTCCCCGAGGCTACGAACTACACGGCTCCAGCTTGCCAACTGCAACTCACTACTTGGCCTTTGGTAGGCTCTAGAGAGGTTCTCCACAACCTAGGGTTCTTCGACAACCCTCGACACCCACTGCCAACTAACGGACTAACAGCCAACTGCCTGAACAAACAACAACTCCTTTTTTCCAGCAACACAACCATGCTGGCCAACTCCAACTCCTTGGAAACCAAGAGGACCCGAAACGCTACCAAATGCGTCATCCTCCTACTCAAGGAAGGATCCGAACAACTTTCTCAGTCATGACGATCAACAAGAAGATCCGACAACCATGCTTAGGTCCACTTAACAAATCTTACCTAAGTAACAACCTGATACCATGAGCATGGTATCCTTACCACCTCACCAAAGCCTTACAACATTCACCTGGAGTCCAATATATTTTTTTTTTTTTTCCAAGAACTGAGCACCAGATCCCCACAGCAAACCCTACATGGATCTGAAACTCTGCGCCACGAATCGAACCACACAAAACACACTTGTGTGCACAACTCCCAACCTTCATTTAGAGATCCAAGATTAACAAATGCTTTTCTCCCAAAAGCAACACTAGCTCTGGCGGAGATACAATCAATCAACGGAACACCCAAAGTTCCATCTCCACACGATGCTCAAGTCGTGGCAACCTTGCTCTACCAAAGCATAACCATGTCAAACCAAACTTACTTTATACCAGGCCTCTACCAAGGGTGCTTACCCATAAGGCATCCAACTCCTCTCACAAGGCATCCTACTTACCTCATAGGCATCCAACTCATGGTCCCTCAGCTGAACCCAACTTGCTTCTACGATGCTCAACTCACCTGAGATTTAGGCACTCGAAGGTAGTTGACCGCACTACCAACCACAAAGATCTCTTGGCCTTAACACTAGCGTGAGATGCACGCGCACTAACACTTACCAACCAACAACCAGCCAGACTTACTCAACCTCCAAAGAACACTGGGAAAAGGCTCCTTTCGAACATCTCTTCGCTTGAAATCTTTCGATTACCACTGAACTAGCCCTTTTTGCACGACCTCCACAGTGCAACTACCATAAACGGATCCAAGGCTAAAGGAGTACGCTAAACTCCGAACGGCATAGAACCATCTGCTATGCCCATGCCAAACTCAGGCCTTAACTAGATTTAGTGCCAAAGCGGCACACCAACCAAGGCACCTCAAGTGCCACTACTACCAAATCCACTTCTTACTACCAACGGGGCCAACAAGGTCACAACCTCAAGTGACACGAACTCTGGCTCGGCATATAAGGGCTCAACTCCAACAACCATGCCTAAGGCATCTCATCAAGCTGAAGGCTCACCGCCTACTCTTGCATCTCCACATGATGCTCAACAAACTCTGGCCGGCTCTCTCAACATGCAGCAGCTAGCCCTACTCTAAGGATTCACCAAAATAAGAGTGTTCGTCTCTTTCAAACAATGAGAAACTACCATGAGATCCAAATCCAGAGGAACAACGCTTGTCACTTCTTTGCACCCTTAATCACAGAGTTCCGGCTTACTTGGCTGCAAACAACCACACTTCACAGAAGCACAAAGATGCCTCATCACCTCCTCGAAGGCTACCAACTTTTCAACCACTCTCTAGGCAACCAAATAGTCTTACAAGGCTCAAGATCAGCACTTGAGCTACCCAGGCTAGTCCACACGGGGACCTGCTCCACAAACATCCACTTAAGCACAACCACAGCTAATTCCTCTCCTGGAGTGGCATTCCAAGGCAAAGCACCTCCACCCTCTCACTAGGGGAAAACCATCAACTGGGCCAAAGTTGGCCTATGGGAGTCCAATCTCTACCTCCCTCTGTAACGATGTCCCAGGGCATCCGAATCTACCTGGATACCACAACAAGCCACAACATACATTACACACTGCGGGAAGTTGGCATGATGGCGCTCTAAACCCAAACCAATAACGAGTCAGAACCTGCTCGTCTCCGCTCCTCAACACTACACAAGGCATACACTAGATGACAGGTATTGTAAATTCTTAACCCTTTTTCTTACAACAAATTGTAAACTTAGGCGTACCTGATGACTGTCGGAGTGCTAGTGATCATGGGAAAATGACCTACAACAAAAGGTCAAACTACATAATTTATGACTCTAAGCTCTGATACCAACTGTAAGGGACCGACCCGAATGGGGCACTAAATGGGCCCTTACCCCAATGCATGCATTCAAAGTAAAGGACATTAAACAGACATGATTTCGGATTCCAATTAAAACAAAAACATTCAAAATAACCCCTTTAAAAACTAGACAATTTCTCTGAAACCTGTCCCTGTTTCCAAGCACCTGTTCCAAGATAAATACATTTCCAAAGGTTACTCTGATAAGAGATTTCTTAAAAACCATTCAGAGCCTGTTCAGATACAAAATGCTGGAATTCACAAAACATTTACAAAACATCCTAGGGCTCCGTGCCCGGCTACATGCATACAGGGGAAACAAAACATAAAGAGTCATAATACAAAAATCAGAGTTGGAAGACTGGGCCCCATGATCACAGCTCCTCCTTCACCATCTGTCTCGCAACTTGGTTACTGTGGAAAAAACCACGATAATAAGGGTGAGCAACGAATTGCTCGATAGAATCCCCAACCGGGGGTACAATACGATATACATGGTCATCTCGATGAGCGTATGCAAGCTATGAATATAAACACGAGAATAGAGCACATAGCTTAGCCCACACTTGGGCCTCGGATGCCAATTTAAGGTCTTAGTCCGGAATAATACACACCACACAGTCCAATAGATAAGTCGCCCTATACGAGAAACAAGTCCCGGCCTCGGCTGTCTCTCGTCGGCACGAGAGGTACACTGGCTCACAATCACGAGGAGCTCTCGATCATGTACCAGTAATGAGCGTAAGCATGCACCGCGTGCTACTGCGACTTTGAAGTGCCGGGTCTAGGCAAAGCTGCCCATGTCCGATCCACCACGCCTAACTAAATCTTTGGATCGGTGTCACCGACATAGGGTGTGAGACACGACACGTAAACTATGTCGGCTGAACCACCGCACTGGGGCCAAGGAACGGCGATGCGTGGTAGGCTTACACCAGAAGCCGTCCTTGCCTTAACGGTGGCAATCGGGGCTCTTGCCAAACATGCTGAGGACATGCCGGCTGTCGGGGACGAGGCAATGCCAAGTCATCATCCCGATCGTTGGGGCATTAACAAGCGCCACCCTCACCCAAGATTGCGGGGCCTACCGCTTGGGTTAGCTAATCCCTCACGGGGTCGGGGGGATCAATGACTTGCTCGACGTCCCCGCCATGGATGCAAGGTACTTTATGCATCGGGCCGGATGATGCTATCTACCCGCAACTCTAACCCGCCTAGCAAACGACAAACAATTCCATAAAATCCAACACGTGCTCAATAAGAATACAACGAGCCTAGCATGATACTACAAGCAAGGAACAGATACGAGCATGCTAGAAAGGAACAACCTAGCATGGATTAACATGAGAATTAATCGGGAACAACATGTTAATCGGAATTCAAATTGAGTACCTAGCTATACATGTCAATAAACACAAACAAGCAATCAATCAAGGCAATCACATATAATATCGCGAGGTCCACACAACTCCGTAAGAAATCCTTACCTTGGTGGGGGCGATTTGACACGAAATCCTAAATTGCGAACGAACCCGAACTAGCTACCGAGAACCTATCAATCACAACAAAAATCACACAATAGGCCTAAATATAATAAAATAAACGAGGCTCAGCTCGGGAGCAACTCATGAGGCGCGACGAACGCACGAACGAGCCGATTGCACGAACGGGCAAAGAACGGGCTGGTTGGCGCGGCGATCACAGCAGACGGGCCGCCATGGCGATGGCTGAGGGCGGGGGAGATGCAGGGGCGACACGAAGAGGCTCGGTTGGGGCGCTCGCGCTGGCACGGCTCGGTGAGCAGGGGCTCGAGCGACGCATTACGGAGCTGAGCGAGGCACGCGCGCGGGCACGGGTCGAGGAGCGGCGTGGCTCGGCGGGCTGGGCTGCGGCAGACGCCAGCTTCTGCGCGCGAACAGGGGCGAACAGGGCGTTGGAGAAAACGAGCTCGATTCCGTGCGTTAAGGCAAGATTCGACGAGCGATTTGTTGTTGGGTAACTTCCCCTACACTAGCTGCACAAAATCCACACAATTCCTCACACTCTCGGCCAACCAAAACGAAAACAGAAAATAGGGGAGAAGGGATTGAAGGAGAAGAAGAAGAAGAAGAAGGAGAGAAGAGAAAGGGAGGGAGAACTCACCGGAGGAGATCGATCGGTCGAGGGAGAAGCGGCGAGTCGCTGGTCGGCGAGGGGGAGACCGGTCGATGAGGAGAATCGCGAAGGAGAGAAATGAGGAAGAAGAAGAAGCTTCGGGCGAAAATCTGCTTTTAAACTAAAATCCGATTGAAACAGGCTTAAATACAAGCTGGCGCGTTTAGAATCACAAAGACGCCCAGTGGCTCGACTGGCAGCGCCCCCTGCCTAGCACGCGACACGTCCTTGGCTCGAATCTCACTCGACTCGCTATTTAATTCCTTATTTATTTTTACTCTTTCCCAAGCCCAAATGTCTTCACCAAAATACCCGATCCCATTCAAATCGACTCATAATTTTTCCGGCAAATTACAATTTCGAAACCGGCCCTATCGGCCCGACCCAAAATTACCAAAATGCCCCTGGGCCTCCCAGGAAGACCAGGATGAAATTTCCGGGCCGTTACAACTATGTCCAGTGACACCGATCCAGAGATTCTTTTAGGCATGCTTACTGGACCAGGGCAGCCTGCCATAGACCCAGCACCTCCTTGGTTTGCAGCAGCATGCGGTGCGCGCACACGCTCATTACATCGCCGACTGGAGAGCTCCTCAGGATCTTGAGTTCAGTGCACCTTTCGTATCGATAGTAGTAGTAAAGCTGAGGCCGAGTCTAGTTTTCTCGTAAAGTATCAAATTTTGATGTAGTTTCCGGAGTAAGACCGTAAGATGGCATCCGTTGTATTTGTGTATGGGTTAAAGTGATGTGCTTTCTTCTGTGCTCGTATTGATAGCTTGCGTACATTCTGCTAGATGACCAGTTGTATCGTATTGTAACCAGGTTGGGGATTCTTACTGAGTAATTCGTTACTCACCCTTATTTTTTTGGTTTCCACATGTAACCAGGGGGCGAGACAGGATGGCTGATGAAGGAGCTGCTGACCAAGGAATCCTGCTGTTTTACAAACTCTGAGTTTATGCTTTATGTTTTTTTTATCTCTAAATGCATGTAGTTGGTCACGGAGCCCTTAGGATGTTTTTGGATTGTATCTGGATTCTGTCTTTTATTGAATTGATTTGGAACTGGATGTTTTGAAATAAAATCTCTGATCAGAGTATGTTTGAACTGTTTTTAGCTTGGAACAGATGCTTGGAAACAGGGATAGGTTTCAGGATGTTTTATAATTGTTTGTTAAATGAATGTTTGCAAGTTTTACTTTTTATTCAAAATCTGGATGACAATCTTGCATAACATATTTAAGTTTTAAAAGCATACATTGAGGTAAAGGCCTAGGTTAGGGCCTCTTTCGGGTCAGGTCTTTACAGGCTCAGCAGCAAGGCCGTGTGTTTGCCACGACTCGGCAGAAGGTCGAGAAGACCGACTCTGCAGTTGCAGGTACTTTACTCGTATTCGATCATTATGCTTATGTGTTATTTGATTCGGGCTCAACCCATTCCTTTATCTCTGCATTGTTTGTTAGTCAAGCCTGTTTAGTACTAGAACCTTTAGGGTTTGAATTGTGTGTTGCCACTCCCTCGGGAGTTAGTAAGCTGGCTAGTGATAAGATTGGAGACGATAGGATATTAGTAGCCGAAGAGTCTTTAGTAGCTACACTCATAGTATTGCCTATGAGTGGATTTCACGTAATCCTATGGATCGATTGGTTAGCTGAACATCACGCACTGATTGACTACCACCAGAAAGAAGTTGTGTTCAGACCACCTAGGAAACAGAGCTTTTAGTTTCGTAGTGTCCAGAGCGGAGTTTGTCCGCCACTGATCTCAATTGTAAAAGCCCAACGTTTGCTAGCTCGAGAAGCTTGGGGTTACTTAGCAAAGTTGTCTAGAGGAGACAGTTCTCCGCCATCAGTGGATCAAGTACCAGTTGTGCAAGAGTTTGCGGATGTGTTTCCAGAGGAGCTGCCTAGTTTACCACCTCAGCGAGAAGTTGACTTCACCATAGAGCTCTAGCTAGGGACTCTGCCTATCTCGAAAGCTCTTTACCGAATGGCACCAGCAGAACTGAAAGAGTTAAAAGTTCATTGCAGGAGACGTTGGACCGTGGATTCATTCGTCCTAGTGTGTCCCCGTTGGGAGCACCAATTGTAACGGCCCCGTTTTCCTTCCCGGTTAATAACAAAATTAATTGGAAAATTAATTTAATCTTTTGGGATTTGAGCCTTGCCCTAAATGGTGAATGTGGAGTTTTAAGAAAAGAGTCTTAATTAAAAAGAAAAAGAGAAAAGAATTTCTTTGGCCGGGACCCATGAGAGAGAAAAGCCTTGGGAAAGGAATTTAGGTCTCCTAACCTATTTAAAAATAAGGAAAAGAAGGAAAATCAAGAAACTCCTAATTTTTCCCCTCCTAGCCGCACTCTCTCTCTCTCTCTCTCTCTCTCTCTCTCTCTCTCCTAAAACCCTAGCCGAGCAGCCCTAGCCACACCATCGAGCCACCCCCGAGCCACCCAGCCCTAGCCGCACGCACCACCCCTGCCCCGCACACCCCTGCCGCCACGACACCCTGCACGCACGGACCACGAGCATCGCCCGGCCCCACAGCCGCCGCGAGCAGCTGCCGCTGCGAACCAGCCAGCCACCGTCGCACCCCATCGCCGCCGGCGTCGCCGTAGCGCCAGCCCGCCCGACGTCGCTCGTGGTCGCACAGTGCCGCAACGCAGCCCAGACGCGCCGCCCGCACGCTGCCCCGCCGCTCCAGCGCGACCCCTGCCGCGCGCCCACTCCAGCGCGACCCCTCGCCGCGCGCCAGCCCAGCGAGCCGCTCGCTCGCGCGTCGCCTTGCGGCCACGCACCACGCACCGCGCGCTGCCCTGCCCGACGTGCGCAAGCGCGCCCGCGCGCCCAGCGCCAGCGCCCAGCGCCCAGCGCCCAGCGCCCCAGCCGCACCAGCAGCGCCCAAGCCACCCTCCTTGCTGCCGAGGCCCGTGTCTTCTCGGTGGTAATTCCCGAACCAATCCCTTTGTGTTTTCTAAGCTTACGGCTCTTTGTATGTATTTACTTAGGATGCTTTATTTATGCCTAGGTTGCTCGAGTTCGTATTAAGCTCGAGGGTCTTTTTGGTTGTGATAGCTATTCTCCACTTGTTTCCAGGTAAGGACTTCCTACCGTGGTTGTGTGGACCCTGCTATGCTTTCTTAATGGTGCCTTGTATGCTTGTTTACCTTTATGAGCATGTTAGTGGATAGGATAGCTAGTGATTGAATTCTTGCTAGCATGTTTTGCCTTTTTGTACATGTTAGTGCCATGCTAGGTTTGTTCTTCCAAAGATGCTTGAGATTCCTGCTTTAAGCTCGTAGTATCATGCTAGGCTATGTATGACAGATGTCTTTGTGGATGTTAGCCAGGAATCACGTGCTTGGTAGTCTAAGCTAGTATGATAGGGTTTGTCTTCATCTAGAGGTGAGAGCGGACATAACGTGCCTTGTCCCCACCGGTCGGGAGTAGAGCGAAGCATAACGTACCTTGCTTCCCCGGCGGCCCGGTGAGGATTAGCTACCTCATTGGCATAAGCCTAGTTTGTAGCTGCTAGAGCGGAACCACGCCAGCGGTGCAAGCTGCCTTGGCGGGTTCTTAGCTTCAGTCGGTGGTACAGTGCCGCAGATGAGTGCCGAGGGCCTCGCACTCACATGTTCGGTGACACCGTTTCCGAGTCTTAGGCATGCGTGCACGCCCGCGTGGTTTGCCCTTAGGCCCCGCATTTACGCCGGTTGCGAGAAGAGCATGCGGTGTCGCGCGCACACGCGCGTTAGTAGCCGGTTCGGAGAGCTCCCTGGCTAATGTTCGTGAGTACACCAGTTCCTTCTTGTTTAGAGCCGGACTTGGGTACTCTCCCGATAGTCTAGATTTATAGCGAGGGTAAGAGACCCTTGAGGACACCCATTGGGATTGACTTTAGAGTTAATCAATTGGTCGAGGGAGAAAGACCCTCGAGGGTGTCGGACATCTTGGGATCGGTTTTTGAGCTGATCAATTGGCCAAGGGAGAAAGACCCTTGGAGATGTCCCGGGATTGGTTTGAGAGCCAATCATTAGGCCGGAAGTAGGAGACTTCCGTGGATTCCGGATTTGCCTTGTGAGCTCATTGAGCTAAGATCCGTGTTGATATTTGTGGCATGTGTACTAGGCTGCTAGATGATAGATTGCATCGTGTCGTACCCGGTCGGGGTTCTTACTGAGTATGTTTATACTCACCCTTATCGTGGTTTCTTCCACGGGTAACTTGGGACAAAGACCGAGGTGGCTAGCGGAGAGAGTGGGGAGATCATGGATCTTCTTGACACTCTGCCGTGTCTTATTTTACTGCTTTTGGATTTCAGCATGTAGTTGGACTTAGATCCGTAGGGAAAACTATGATTTGAACTATTTTATGTTTTTAAGTAAAGTACTGATCAGTCACTGTTTTAATTTGAATGGTTCATTTTTGCCTAATGAATGTTTACTTTGTTTTGACTGTTTTCCCGTTCATGTGTTTGAAAAGCTTTTAATCCGACCACAGTTTGGTCCTTTTATGTTTTAAATTTGCATCTTGAGTAAAGACCTAGATTTAGTTCCATTTTCGGGTTGGGTCTTTACGATTGGTATCGAGCACGAGTCATAGATTCTGTAGACTAACTGTTTGTAGGTTGTGTTCCCATGATCTCCAAAGACTCCAAGGCCGCGAGTTTGTCTAAGTTCAATAAGCTAAGGGTTTTGTTTATGATACTATATGCGCAGTACACATGTGTTATCTTTGTTGACAGAGAAAGTCCGAGCGTGGACTAACCTGTTGTGGTTTCCGTGTAGATCGTCGGTATGCCGGTTACACGTAGTGGAGCAGCAGTCCGTCTGGAATCGCAAATAGAGATGCTCGCAGCCAGCGCCCGAGGTATATCGAGCTCGTGACCGCCCGTGGCACCAGAGGTTAACTTGCCCAGAGAAGGGGCGAGGCCGCTATGCCTCAAGGTGCGGCTCGAGGAGAGAGATATTTCACGCTATGAGAGACATGATGATGGGCCTAATGGCCGAGCAGAGAGTCGAGACTCGGCGCGCTAGCGGCAAGAGAGAGAGGAGTCTAGGCACGAGATAGCCCGGTTGACCACAGCTCATGCAAAGCAGAGCACCCCAGCAGCTCCAGTAGCCGGTAGCTCCGGTAGCTCAACCGGAGGGGCGAAGTCATCGGGACCAGTCGGACTCACTTGATAGTGCAGAGGAGGCTGCTGAGTTCGGCAAGTGGTTGAAAGATTTCACCAAGTGGAAGCCAAGAGAATTTGATGCTTGAGAGAACCCACTTGTGGCGATCGGTGGTTGGCAAGAATGGAGTACATCTTTAGAGTTATGGGATGCCCAGGATGTACAGAGGCCGAGATGTGCGGCCCATGTTCTCTCGACACAAACCGAGTGGTGGTGGGAGTCCACAGATAGGGCTAGACCACCGGGTCTTCTCCACCACACAGGGAGTTCTTTAGAACGAAGTTCGAGCTAAGTATGTTAATGACGAGGCTCGGCGGGGAGATGGCAGAGGCCTTCTCAAATCAAACAGGGGATCGATAGTATTGCTTTGCCTATGAGAAGAAGTTCTCTGAGTATAGCTATTTCGCACCGGAGCTCATTGCCACTAAGGAGCTCAAGACTAAGAAGTTCATTTGTGGGTGAGAGAAGGAGGTTGCTCGGGATGTTCGAGCACTCGCTCCCGAGAGTTATGATCGGCGATGGAGTTGGCCACGATTTATAACCCGAAGTATCCGCCCGGTCAGAGATCTGTTGCGCCCGGCTCGGTCGATTCAGCCTGCCAGCAGATACTCGGCGAGAAGAGGAAGTGCAGGACTTCTAGTGGTTTCCGCTCAATCGGTCAATGAACTTCGCCGGCGAGGCGATCCGATGGTCGAGATCGGCGCCGACCTCGGTAGAGCCGAGATCGCCAAGCGGCGGGACCAGCGGCCACTCATTGCAACAAGTGCGGAAAGGCACATTATGGTCTCTGTGGGGCATCGCCCGTGCCTTGCTGCAGATGTGGCAAGGAGGGCACTTGGCGATTCTGCACTCGAGATTTAGCAAAGGCGGGACCGCCCAAAGCAGCGGGCCGAGTGTTTGCCACTACTCGCCGGGAGGCGGAGCGTCATCGATGATGCGATTCTGGTCTGTTGCTTGTCTTACAAAGACTATGCATTTGTATTGTTTGATTCGGGTTCGACCCATTCCTTTGTTTACGATGCATTCGTTAGACAAGCTTGTGTGGAGCTCGAACCTCTAGGGTTTGAGTGTGTGTTGCCACTCCTTCGGGTGTGAGTATGTTAGCTAGCGATAGAGAGTTAAGCATGGCGGATCTGAGATATCGATGAGATTTTAGAGGCTACCCTCATAGTCTTGTCTATGAGCGGTTTCGATGTAATCCTTGGCATGGATTGGTTGGCGAGAGAACCATGCTTTGATAGATGCGCCGGAAAGAAGTGGTGTTTAGGCCGCCTCTGAGGCCGAGCTTCAAGTTTCAGCGGTGTCGGGGCGGAACTTGCCCGCTTTGATCTCAAAGCGAAAGCCCATAGATTGTTGGCTCGAGGAGCTTGGGGCTTCTTGGCAAAGCTGTCGAGGAGATAGTAATCTTGCGTTATTTGTTGACATGGTCCTGTGGTGCAAGAGTTTGCGAGATGTTTTCCCTGAAGAGTTGCTTGGGTTTACCCCCGGCGGGAGTTGGACTTCACCATTGAGTGGAGCCGGGGACTCTTCCCATTTCCAAAGCCCCGTGTCGTATGGCGCCACCGTGAGTTGAGAGAACTCAAAGTGCGATTGCAAGAGATCTTTGGATCGAGGTTTCATCCGTCAAGTGTGTCCCCGTGGGGAGCACTCATCTGTTTGTTAAGAAGAAGGATGGATCCATGCGCTTGTGTATAGACTATAGAGAATCTGAATAAAGTCACGGTGAAGAATAAGTATCCCCGCCGCGTATAGATGATCTGTTTGATCAGCTTCAGGAGCCTCGATGTTTTCTAAGATTGATTTGAGGTCGTACCATCACCGAGGATTCGAGATGCAGAGATATCCGAAGACCGCGTTCGGATCGAGGTATGGTCATTATGAGTTCGTGGTCATGTCTTTCGGACTCACGAACGCCCCGCAGCGTTTATGGACATGATGGGCCAGAGTGTTCAAGGCATTCTTGGATAACTTCGTTATCGTATTCATAGACGACATTTTGATTTATTCCAGGACAAAGGAGGACCATGCTTCGCATTTGAGGCAAGTTTTGACAAAGATTGCGTGAGAACCGAGTTGTTCGCAAAGTTCTCTAAGTGTGAATTTTGGCTAGAGAGAGTAGCCTTCCTTGGACATATCGTGTCGGCAGATGGTATAGCGGTGGACCCCGCAAAGATAGAGGCGATAAGCTCATGGGCGGACCGACGGCGGTCGCCGAGAGATCGCAGACTTTTGGAGTCCGGCGAGTTATTACCGGCGTTTCGTGAAAGACTTTTCCGCTAAGGCAAAGACCCCTAACCCGTCGACCAAGAAGGGTGTTGACTTTATTTGGGATGCTAGATGTGAGAAAGTTTTGCCCGGCTTAAGCTCGGCTTGACGACAAAGCACTGTGTTGGCGATTCGGAAGGAACAGGAGGTTTCGTAGTTTATAGTGATGCTTCCAAGTATGGTTTAGGTGTGTGTTGATGCGGCATGGGAAGGTGATAGCTTATGCTTCCGGCGATTGAAGCCTTATGAGAAGAACTATCCAACTCATGATATGGAATTGGCTGCGATTGTTTTTGCTCTAAAGATTTGGAGGCACTACTTATATGGTGAGAGGATTCGGTTGTTCACGGACCACGAGCCTCAAATATTTCTTCACTCGAAGGAGTTGAACATGAGGCGCGAGAAGGTGGCTCGAGTTAGTAAAGGACTACGATCGTGAGATTTTGTATCATCCGGAAAAGCCAATGTTGTGGGCGATGCATTGAGTAGGAAGACGTCGCATTCAGCAGCTTTCTTTGAGCTCCCAAGTTGAATTGCGGAAAGAGTTTGAGCGAACCCGGTATTGCGATCTTGTTGGGAGGTTACCGCCGAGTAGCCCAACTATCGGATTCAGTATTGTCGCTTAAGCGAGAGGATCATCGACGATCAGTGAGTGATCCCAAGTTGAGATTGCTCGAGAGGGTTAAGGCGATGGTGATTTCGACTTTATTGTGGCACCGGCGAAGGCTTGAGGTACCGAGGTCGATTGTGCGTCCCGGATGACGCAGAGATTCGAGCGAGAGTTGCTCGCCGAGGCACATAGTTCCCCATTCACTTGGCACCCGGGAGGTACCAAGATGTACCAAGATCTCAAGCGAGCGTTACGGTGGATGGGCATGAAGCGAGATATAGCGGAGTTTGTTAGCCGTGTCTCATTTGTCAACAAGTGAAGGCCCCAGACGAAACCTGCGCAGTTTATTGCGGCCGTTAAGTGTTCCACAGTGGAAGTGGGATGAGATTTCGATGGATTTTATCTGCAGGGTTGCCGAGGACAGAGGGTTCACTCGGATCTGGGTAGTAGTGGACCGGTGACCAAGAGTGCACACTTTATTCCCGGAAGATTAGTTATACCGTGGAGCAGTGGGCACGATTGTTCCTTGAGCGGTTGTGCGGTACCACGGGTACCCGCAAAGATAGTATCGGTCGGGATTCTCGGTTCACATCTCGCTTCTGAGAGCGCTCCGAAGGGTTTGGGAAGCGAGTGCGATTCAAAGATTGCCTTCCACCCTCAAACCGATGGTCGACCGAGAGGGTGAATCGGTTCTGGAAGACATGTTGAGAGCACATGTCTTGGACTTCCCGAGCGATTGGGACCAGTACCTATACTTGATGGAGTTCGCTTACAACAACGGCTATCGGCGACTATTCGGATGGCCCCATTCGAGCGTTGTATGGTAAGCGCTGCAGATCCCGATGTTCGGGGAGGAGGTTGGGGATAGGCGAGTTACGGGACCCGAGTTACTGCGGATGACGAACAGCGCGATCACGCGAAGATAAGGGCTCGCATGTTGACAAAGACAAAGTAGGCGAGAAAAGTTACGCCGATGTGAGGCGTAGAGACTTGAAATTTGAGGTGGGTCAACATGTTTTCTTGAAAGTAGCACCTATGCGTGGGGTGTTAAGGTTTGGAAAGCGAGGCAAGTCGAGCCCCAGTTTTTGTAGGGCCTTTTGAGATCCTTGAGCGGATCGGAGCGATGGCCTATCGGTTAGCTTTACCCCGTCCTTGTCGGCGATGCATAATGTGTTCCACGTTTCGATGTTGAGAAAGTACGTGGCAGATCCTTCGCATGTGCTAGAGCATGAGCCCCTAGAGTTGAGTAAAGATTTATCCTTCGAGGAGAAGCCCGTGCAAATTTTGGCTTATGAGCGCAAGGTATTGCGCAACCGAGAGATAAGTTTAGTAAAGGTTCTTTGGAGGCATCGAGGCGCGAGGAAGCGACGTGGGAGCTAGAGGACGAGATGAGGACTCATTACCCGGAGTTGTTCGAGTCTTAGGACTTTCGGGGACGAAAGTCTTTTAAGGGGGGAGTATTGTAACGGCCCCGTTTTCCTCCCGGTTAATAACAAAATTAATTGGAAAATTAATTTAATCTTTTGGGATTTGAGCCTTGCCCTAAATGGTGAAAGTGGAGTTTTAAGAAAAGAGTCTTAATTAAAAAGAAAAAGAGAAAAGAATTTCTTTGGCGGGACACCCAAGAGAAAAGCCTTGGGAAAGGAATTTAGGTCTCTAACCTATTTAAAAATAAGGAAAAGAAGGAAAATCAAGAAACTCCTAATTTTTCCCCTCCTAGCCGCACTCTCTCTCTCTCTCTCTCTCTCTCTCTCTCTCTCTCTCTCTCTCTCTCCTAAAACCCTAGCCGAGCAGCCCTAGCCACACCATCGAGCCACCCCCGAGCCACCCAGCCCTAGCCGCACGCACCACCCCTGCCAGACCCCTGCGCCTGCGCAACTGCCTGCACACACTCAGACCACGAACCGCCCGGCCCACAGCCCGCCCGGGCAGCGCGCCTGCAGACCAGCAGCCCCACCGTCGCACCCCATCGCCGCCTGACGTCGCCGTGGCGCCAGCCGACCGCCCGATGTCTCGTGGTCGCCGCAGTGCCGCAACGAAGCCAGACGCGCCGCCCGCCGCCGCCGCCGCGCTCAGCGCGACCCCACGCGCGCCCACTCCAGCGCGACCCTCGCGCGCGCGCGCCAGCCAATGAGCGCTTCGCTCAGCGTCGCCTTGCAGCCAGCACCCGCAGCTGCCCTGCGCGTCCGCCCGACGTGCCGCGCGCCCCAGCGCCCAGCGCCCAGCGCCCAGCGCCCAGCGCCCAGCGCCCAGCGCCAGCGCCCCAGCCGCACCAGCAGCGCCCAAGCCACCCTCCTTGCTGCCGAGGCCCGTGTCTTCTCGGTGGTAATTCCCGAACCAATCCCTTTGTGTTTTCTAAGCTTACATTTGCTTGTATGTATTTACTTAGGATGCTTTATTTATGCCTAGGTTGCTCGAGTTCGTATTAAGCTCGAGGGTCTTTTTGGTTGTGATAGCTATTCTCCACTTGTTTCCAGGTAAGGACTTCCTACCGTGGTTGTGTGGACCCTGCTATGCTTTCTTAATGGTGCCTTGTATGCTTGTTTACCTTTATGAGCATGTTAGTGGATAGGATAGCTAGTGATTGAATTCTTGCTAGCATGTTTTGCCTTTTTGTACATGTTAGTGCCATGCTAGGTTTGTTCTTCCAGCATGCTTGAGATTCCTGCTTTAAGCTCGTAGTATCATGCTAGGCTATGTATGATGAGATGTCTTTGTGGATGTTAGCCAGGGAATCACGTACTTGGTAGTCTAAGCTAGTATGATAGGGTTTGTCTTCATCTAGAGGTGAGAGCGGACATAACGTACCTTGTCCCCACCGGTCGGGAGTAGAGCGAAGCATAACGTACCTTGCTTCCCCGGCGACCCGGTGAGGATTAGCTACCTCATTGGCATAAGCCTAGTTTGTAGCTGCTAGAGCGGAACCACCAGCGGTGCAAGCTGCCTTGGCGGTTCTTAGCTTCAGTCGGTGGTACAGTTTGCACAGATGAGTCCGAGGGCCTCGCACCACCGTGTTCGGTGACACCGTTTCAGTCTTAGGCATGCGTGCACGCCCGCGTAGTTTGCCCTTTAGGCCCCGCATTTACGCCGGTTGCGAGAAGAGCATGCGGTGTGCGCGCCACGCGCGTTAGTAGCCGGTTCGGAGAGCTCCCGGGCTAATGTTCGTGAGTACACCGTTCCTTCTTGTTTAGAGCCGGACTTGGGTACTCTCCCGATAGTCTAGATTTATAGCGAGGGTAAGAGACCCTTGAGGACACCCATTGGGATTGACTTTAGAGTTAATCAATTGGTCGAGGAGAAAGACCCTCGAGGGTGTCGGACATCTTGGGATCGGTTTTGAGTGATCAATTGGCCAAGGGAGAAAGACCCTTGGAGATGTCCCGGGATTGGTTTGAGAGCCAATCATTAGGCCGGAAGTAGGAGACTTCCGTGGATTCCGGATTTGCCTTGTGAGCTCATTGAGCTAAGATCCGTGTTGATATTTGTGGCATGTGTACTAGGCTGCTAGATGATAGATTGCATCGTATCGTACCCCGGTCGGGGTTCTTCTTGAGTATGTTTATACTCACACCCTTATCGTGGTTTCTTCCACGGTAACTTGGGGACAAAGACCGGGTGGCTAGCGGAGAGAGCCGGGAGATCATGGATCTTCTTGACACTCTGTCGTGTCTTATTTTCTTGTTTTTGGATTTCACATGTAGTTGGACTTAGATCCGTAGGGAAAACTATGATTTGAACTATTTTATGTTTTTAAGTAAAAATCTTGATCGATCCACTTTTTTTAATTTGAATGGTTCATTTTTGCCTAATGAATGTTTACTTTGTTTTGACTGTTTTCCCGTTCATGTGTTTGAAAAGCTTTTAATCCGACCCTGGCTGGGTTCTTTTATGTTTTAAATTTGCATGCTGAGTAAAGACCTAGATTTAGTTCCATTTTCGGGTTGGGTCTTTACACCAATCCTGTTTGTGAAAAAGAAAGACGGTTCGATGCGTCTCTGCATAGACTACAGAGAACTGAACAAGGTTACAGTGAAGAACAAGTACCCGTTGCCTCGTATAGATAACCTATTTGATCAACTTAAGGGAGAATCTGTTTTCTCAAAAATAGATTTGAGATCTGGTTACCATCAGCTGAGGATCAGGGATGCAAACATCCCTAAAACAGCCTTTAGTTCGAGGTATAGTCATTATGAGTTCGTTGTGATGTCTTCTGGGCTAACCAATGCCCAGCTGCTTTCATGGATATGATGGACAAAGTATTCAAGGAATTCTTGGATAGCTTTGCCATTGTATTCCTAGATGACATCCTTATTTACTCTAAGACTAGGGAGGATCATACTTCACACCTGAGGCAAGTACTGACAGCGCTGAGAGAAAATCAGTTATACGCCAAGTTCTCCAAATGTGACTTTTGGTTGGATAAGGTTGCTTTTCTTGGTCATGTTGTTTCCAAAGAAGGTATCGCACTGGACCCCGCCAAGATTGATGCAGTGAGTTCTTAGGTTAGACCAATCACGGTTGTAGAGATTCGCAACTTTCTAGGATTGGCAGGCTATTACCGTAGGTTCGTTCAGGATATTTTCGCCAAAGCAGCACCCCTAACCAGATTGACAAGGAAGGATGTTGAGTTTGTTTGGGATGAAAAGTGTGAAGAGATCTTTGCCCTATTAAAGCACAATTTGACATCCGCTCCGGTTTTAACAGTGTCAAAGGGTACAGGTGTAACAACCCCATTTTTGTTGATTTATTATAATAAAAACTTTTAAAAGGGCCATTTTGAAGTTAAGTTCAAAGTTAGGGGCAAGTTTGTCTTTTACCCATTGATATTTAAATGGATTTTTGACATTGAGGATCCTAGGTTGCAGGCGCACTGTTCACGCCATTTCTGCGAGCTGCTTCGTCGCGGGTTCGATCTGGAGCGTCGTCGTGGGTTCGAGCCTCTCGTTCAACGCCGTCGCAGTGTGTGGCATCGAGGTGGTCGCGGGTTAGGCCTCGCGAGCGTTGCGAAAATAGCGTCGTGTGGGTGTGTGTGTCATGCGCTGTCAAGCATCGAGCTGCCGTCGAGGGACTTTTCAAGTGGGTGTTAGTTGCTGGTTCTTTACCGTCGTGAGAGTGGGGTCTCCTCGTCGTCGGTTCGTGGCGTCACACGAAGAGCAGCGCGGGTTCAGTGTGAGGTTCGCTGCGAGTTGCAGCTCGTCGTCGCCGAGAAGAGTCATTGCAGGCCAGCCGTCATCCCAGGTCGTCGGAGGTCGGAGCCGTCGCCGTTCGCCCTTCGCCGGAATGAAGGTAAAGGTCTCATTCTATCTCTTGTTTCGGGTTTTATGCTTAGGTCTCACTCAAATGTAGAAGAAGAAGGGTGTTTGGTTGGTTCCTAAAGTCATTTTAAGTTGGAATAAAGTTATTTAAATAAGGAATAAGGACTGTTTGGTTATTAGTGTTGGGATATTTAAATGAAGGATTAAGCATGTTTGTTTGTTGGATTATGGTCATTCAAATGGTGGATTATAATGTTGTTTGGTTACAGGTTCTAAGTTATCTAAGTTATGGATAACCATGTTTGGTTATGGGTTTTAGGGAGTGATTGGTTTAAAGGTGGTTTAGATTGAGCTTAATAGTGGTTGTTATAGTGAAATGGCTAGTTTTGACCTTTGGACTTTTATGTTTGACCAGATTTGACCGGAGCTAGTTCTCGCCCTTTGAGCCAAGGTTGAGGGCGTGCGGGGCCGTCAGGGCACATTTTTCGAGGTTCTTCACTATTTATTAAATTCGACATTCTAGATCCGTTTTTAATGGTCTAAGGTGCTAGTTCTGACCGGTTTGTTTATTTTAGGGCTCGGAGTTGTGTTTGGCCGTTCGAGGGCTTTCGATTGACTCTAGAGTGTGGCTTGGGGGTTTCAGTCGAGGTAAGGGACCTTTTACCCTCTTCTCGAGGACCTGTGGTTAATACATGTGCTGGTTTACTTGTGTGAGTTGATTTGTCTGATTGTAGCATGACCATGTGCATTGTATGTTGCATTTCATTGCATCGAGAGCATATACATTTCATGCTTGTCTTTTGTATGACTAGTGATGCATGAATCATGTATGTATGCCTGATATGGTCGAGTTGCACGTGGTTGCATGATTGTCTTGATATTGACTTGCATATTTGTCCTGATATGGACTTGCATGATGATTGATGCAGAGCTTGATGCCTCGTTTGGACCCAAACGAGTCATGAAGACCGGATAGAGGAGACTAGTAGGTGGGTGTGGACGATGACGTTCGGGCTCACACCCTGGCTGGTTTCTACTAGTAGCCTAGGCTCTCTCCAGGTAGGTGGTATGGGCCTGATATGGTTCCTTGGTGATTGGTGTGGCACCACCTCTCGCTATGAGTACGAAGCCTGGGGCCAACAGGTTGCTCGACTCACTGGTTCCCTCTGGAGTAGGATGCCAGATTGCTCTCGAGTCAGAGGACTCTTGTGAGCTTTTGGTCTTGGGGTCTACGACCTTTAGACCGCTCTGCGTGGTGCTCGTCATGGACGAGGTTCCTAGACCTAGCACCCCGGAGCTCGGGTCTGAATGCCCCTTGGTTATGTTGCTGATCATACTTGTTTGTTGATGTTTGTATTCTTGTGCATGTTTGTCCCCGAGCTGGGGAAGCCTTACTGAGTTTGCGAAAACTCACCCTTTCCACTGTGGAATCCCCACAGGTACTACTAGACTGTACCGAGATAGAAGATCGACGGAGCTGGAGATGACCATGGGACTTGCTGCATAACTTTGTGTAGAGTCTTTTAATTCATTCCTTCTGCATGAACTATTTAGGGGCATGATAAGTTGTGCATATTTACTCAAGCTTTTATGTTTTGACTGTTGGGTACCCAATGACACTTTGATCGAATTTTATGGTTTTGTAGACTTGTTCTTTAGTGGATTTCAATAACATTGTTTTACCAAATTTAATTATACATGCCCTAAGTGTCGAACGTTGTTTTCATGCATTTAGAGTTAAGGACTTAGGTTTATACCCTAGTTTGGGTCGGGTTCTAACAACAGGTGGTTTGTAGTGACAACGACGCTTCTAAGTTTGGTCTGGGTTGTGTTTTGATGCAGCATGGTAGGGTTATTGTCTTATGCTTCTAGACAGCTTAAGCCGTACGAGCAGAACTATCCGACGCATGATATGAAGCTAGCTGCAGTAGTCTTTGCATTGAAAATCTGGAGACATTACTTGTATGGTGAAAAGATTCATATTTTTACAGACCACCAGAGCCTCAAATACTTCTTCACTCAGAAGGAGCTGAACATGTGGCAGAGGAGATGGCTGGAGTTGGTTAAGGATTATGACTGCGCGATTCTGTACCATCCGGGCAAGGCCAACGTGGTAGCTGATGCTTTGAGTCGGAAGACTTCACATTCTGCTGCTCTGTTGAGTTCACAGATCCAGTTGCGGAAAGAGTTAGAATGAGCTAGGATAGCAGTACTGTTGGGAGAGGTTACCGCCAGGGTAGCCCAGTTGACTGTTCAGCCTTCCATCAGGCAGAGGATCATAGATAGCCAGCTGAGTGATCCCGAGTTTAGCCGACTAATTGCCAGGGTTCAGGCCGACGAAGACTTTGACTTTGTTATGGCACCAGATGGTGGTTTGACGTATAGAGGATGCCTTTGCGTGCCAGCGGACTCTGGACTGCGGGCTGAGTTGCTTTATGAGAATCACAGTTCCCAGTTCACTTGGCACCCAGGGGGCAACAAGATGTACTAGGACCTCAAGCAGACGTTTTGGTGGAATAATATAAAGAGAGACATAGTAGAGTTTGTTAGCCGGTGTCTCACTTGTCAGCAAGTGAAGGCTTCCAGACAGAAGCCTGCAGGGCTGTTGTAACCATTGAGCGTGCCTCAGTAGAAGTGGGAAGAGATTTCTATGGATTTCATTTCTGGTTTGCCAAGGACACCGAGAGGGTTTACTCAGATTTGGGTGATTGTCGACCGTTTGACCAAGTGTTCACACTTCGTTCCAGGTAGAGTTAATTTTACTGTAGAGCAGTGGGCACAGTTGCTTTTGGAGCAGATTGTATGGTACCATGGGGTACCAGTTAAGATTGTGTTCGATAGAGACTCACTTTTCACTGCCCGTTTCTGGAGGGCACTCCAGAAAGGTTTGGGTGCTGAGTACAGTTTCAGCATAGCTTTTCACCCTCAGACTGATGGACAGACTGAGAGGGTGAATTAGATCCTTGAGGATATGTTGAGGGCATGTGTACTTGACTTCCCTTGCAGTTGGGACCAGTATTTGTATCTGATGGAGTTTGCTTATAACAACAATTATCATCCGACGATTCAGATGACACCGTTTGAGGCTTTGTATGGAAAGCGTTGTAGATCTCCTGTGTTTTGGGAAGAGGTTGGTGACAGGCAGGTTTTGGGTCCAGAGTTGCTTTAGTTGACTAATTAGCCAGTGTAGAAGATCCAAGCTCGTATGTTGACTACTCATAGTAGACAGAAGAGCTACACCGATGTTAGGAGTAAAAGCTTAGAGTTTGAGGTGGGGCAACATGTTTTTCTGAAGGTAGCACCGATGCGTGGGGTACTGAGGTTTGGTAAACGGGGAAAGTTGGGTCCCAGGTTTGTGGGACCTTTTGAGATCCTTGAGCGAATCGGTCCAGTGTTGTATCGATTAGCTTTTCCTCCGTCGTTGGCATCTGGGCACAACGTATTCCACATATCGATGTTACGTCAGTACGTTGCGGACCCGTCCCACATTGTTGATTTTGAGCCGTTAGAGCTAGACAAGGACTTGAGCTTCGAGGAGAAGCTTGTACAGATTCTAGCTCGAGAGCGCAAGACTTTGCGTAATCGGTAGATCAATTTAGTCAAAGTTTAGTGGAGAAATTAGAGGGTAGAGGAAGCAATATAGGACCTTGAGGACGAGATGAGGACGCACTACCTGGAGTTGTTCCAGTCCTAGAACTTTCGAGGATGAAAATCTTAAAAAGGAGGGAATACTCTAACATTTCAGGTTTTCCTTTCGGTTCTCTAGGTACGTTTGGTTGCTTTCCAGTTAGATGGTTGGGCTGTTAGAGCTGTTTGAGCTTCTAGGGGCATTTTGGTCATTTGGCCTCCCGGGGGTATCTTGGTAATTTTCCAGGATTGTGTTGAGTTAATAAATTATTTTGGTTCTTGTTCCAGGTTAGGGAGTGGTTTGGAAAAGTTTGGGGCTTGCCCGGGGTTAAATAGAAATTCTTTTTAAAAAGTGTTGGAGTTCTGACTCGAAGGGGGAACCTCATTTGACAATTGTCAAAATGAGGAATTAAGTTGCATTTTTAAATAAGAAAAAGACAAACCTTTTCCTCCTTCCCTTGCCCTAGCAGACCACTCCCCCCCTCTTTCTCTCCTTGTTCTTACTTCTTCCTCATTTGGCTGACCAAGCTCCATCTCCATAGCTCTCCATTGCCAAGCTCTCAAGATCTCTTCCATAGCTCATCTTCTCCATCTTGCTCCAAGGTAAATCTCTTGCAAAACTCTTTTTCTTCTTCCTCCTTGTCATGGCCTAAACTAGAAGCTAACCGAGATGAGTTTTTCTTCTCCTCCCCTTGTAGATCCGAGAGCACTTTGCCTTGGAGATTGGAAATCTTACTTGCTAATCCTCTTGTTGGTGGAAAATCCGAGAGCACCCCTTTGTAGCCACCATTTCCGAGAGCTCTAAGGTAAGGTTTTTGTGTTTTAGTTGCTTGGTTGTGTATATCTAGTCGATATCTAACCTATCTTGGTTGGAGAGTGTTCTAACAAAACTTCCTTTTGTGTGCAATACTAGCCTAGCCGAGAGCCTTGGTTGTTTTGTTGGAGGAGCTAGCCGAGGCCACCTTTGCACCCTCTCCATTGCCGAGACCTCAAGGTGAGCAAGTGTGTGTTGTTTGTGTTGTACTACCAAGTTTCCCATGGGGCCGAGAGCTTCATGGAAGGGCATTGTTTGTGTGTTGGAGATTAACCAAGCTTAACTTGTGTCTTTGATTTCGTTGTATGCCCTAGTCGAGAGTGAAGAAGAGGGAGCTTGAAGTTCTCGTGTGTGTGGTTTGAGCTTGCTTGGCTGAGACCCCCTCCTTGGGAGTTGGAGTTTTTCTCGGGTTTGGTAAAACCCTAATTCCTGTTTTTTTTGTTTGCTTAGGGTGTTTCTGCATTGTTTGTAACTTTGTTAGGTGTTGTTAGGTTAGCTTGTGTGGTGATCTGCAGCTCAAGGGCATCCTATGTTTTTGGGTTCTACTGTTTGACAGGTAAGGGTTCCTTGCCAGGGTTGTGTAGGCCCTGCGCACCTCAATGATAGCTTCTGGTTGTTTTTTTTATATGCTGAACTGCTAGTGGAATAGTTTTCTACAGGTTGCCTAAATTATACTGTTAGTGGATAGGTTTTTTGCAGGTTAACTGAATTATACTGTTAATGGATAGGTTTTCTGCAGGTTACCTAATTTATTGTTAATGGATAGGTTTTTGCAGGTACCCTAGATGCTGCCCTAATACTAAACATGTTTACTCCTGTCTGTCTGTTGATCTGAACTTGTATGTTGTATCCTCGATGTATATGTTGTGAATAAGCATGTTAGTGGATAGGTTTTCTGGATTGTTGCTAGGGTTTGCATGTAGAATGTTAGACTCTGGTTATTTCTGTTGCTGCTATTCTTAATTGTTGGTGCTGATCTATGTTAGCTCTAGGTTGTGTAGCCATAGCTGTTTCTGCTTAAGTTTTCCCAAGAGTAGCCTAGTGTATGCTGTCCAAGGTTGGCCCAGTGTGTTGCAAATCGGGTTTGCTCAGGCCTAGCCTAGTGTATGTTGTCCCCTGTTGGCCCAATGTGTTGCTGATAGGTATGGGCCGGACTAGCTCAGTGTGTGTTGTCCCATGTTGGCCCAATGTGTGCTAACCAGTTTTCAGGATCGGCTGAGTGTGTTGCTGATCTCGGGCTAGCCCAGTGTGTTGCTGCCCGTGTTGCTCAAGATTAGCCCTGTGTGTTGCTGTCCCCTGTAAGCTTAGTGTGTTGCTGCCCCCTATAAGCCCAGTGTGTTTCTGATCAGGTATGAGCAGAACTTGCCTAGTGTGTGCAGTCCAGGACTAGCCCAGTGTGTTGTTGTCCTTAGTTAGCCCAGTGTGTGCTAACCTTGCTTGCAGTATTGATTGAGCATATGAGACTACTTAACTGTTTCTCCTGTTTGTTACCCAGTGTGAGCTAACCCAATCTAGCTTTGAGCCTAGGCCTTGATGTTGTTCATCCTGCTATTTGTACTGCTAAGACTGCCATGTTCTTGTTTGATGCTTGTATGCTAGGATGCTAGAGGATTTGTTGTGCGTATTGTACCCCAGTTGGGGAATCCTTACTGAGTGCAATTGAACTCACCCTTTCTGTGGTTTTCTCCACCAGGTAGCTTGGCACAGCATCAAGGTGGCTAAAGAAGGAGTTGATGGATCATGGGAAAGGACGCTGCATGTCCTTGAGTCATTTACATTCTAGTCTTGAAAGTGTTTTTTGGAACTTGTAATTGTTTTATCGGGATTGTGTAACTGTTTTGATTTAACTCTGGCCAGAGGCTTATGTTGTTTTTACTGTTTTCATACTATACTTTGAAATGTTCAAGTTTTGAATGATTTAATAAAAGATGTTGAATTTCCATTCCACTACCTTGTTTGAATTACATCTTAAAGTAAGGACTATTTAGAACCATTTAGTGTCGGGTCTTTACACATATAGAGTTTAATGCTTTAGAGGATCTGTTAGTGGTGGTAAAGTGGTTGGCTAGGATGAAGTATATCTTCCTAGAGATGGGATGTCCTGATGTTCAGAGGCTGAGATGCTTGACCCATGTGCTGATAGATACAACAGTTTGGTGGTGGGAGTCCGCCGAGAGAGATAGACCAATATAGTCTCCACCAGCCACTTGGTTTTTCTTGAGAATAGAGTTTCTGGCAAAGTATATTAGAAAAGAGGCCCAGTAAGAGATGCCCGAGGCCTTCTCAAACTTGAAATAGGGAACAGATGGCAGAGCCGGTTATGAGAAGAAGTTCTCAGAGTACAGCTACCTTGCTCCAAGGCTCATAGCCACAGAGGAGCTTAAGATTAAAAAGTATGTTGGCGGGTTGAGAAAGAAGGTTGCTCAGGAAGTACGAGCACTCGCTCCTGAGTCGCATGCTAGAGTCGTGGCACTGGCCACTATTTATAATTCTTTGTACCCGTCGGTGCAAGCACTTGATGCACCAGTTTAGTTGTTCAACAACATTCTGGTTGGAAAAGGAAGTTTAAGTCTTCCAGTGGTTCCCATTTTATCGTTCAGCAGTAGCACCGCTAGGGCTAGGTTGTGGAGTAAGTATGTTAGCTAGAGAGAAAGTTAAGAGAGGTCGGATACATATATCCGAAGAGCTTTTAGTGGCTACCCTCATAGTCCTGCCTATGAATGGTTTTGATGTAACCCTTGGTATTGATTGGTTGGGTGAGAACCATGCTTTGATAGACTGCCGCCAAAAAGAAGTCGTGTTTAGGCCGTCTTAGAAGCCGAACTTCAAGTTCTGCACTGTCTAGGGCGGAGTGTGTCTGCCGTTGATTTTAGCAGTGAAAGCCTGGCGTTTGTTAACTCGAGGAGCTTGGGGCTTTTTAGCAAAGTTGTCAGGTGATAGTAGTACTGCATTATTTGTTGATACAGTACCTGTAGTGCAAGAGTTTGCTGATATCTTCCCTAAGGAGTTACCGGGTTTACCCCCGAAGAGAGATGTAAATTTTACCATTGAGCTTGAGCTAGGGACTCTCCCACTCAAAGTGCAGTTGCAGGAGATGTTTGATCAAGGATTCATCCGGCCGAGTGCGTCCCTGTGGGGAGCACCTGTATTGTTTGTTAAAAAGAAAGATGGATCAATGCGCTTTCGTATAGACTACCAAGAGTTGAATAAAGTCACCGTGAAGAATAAGTATCCCCTACCGTGTATTGATGATTTGTTTGACCAACTTCAGGGAGTTTCGGTGTTTTCTAAAATTAATTTGAGGTCAAGGTACTATTAGTTGACGATTCGAGATGCAGACATCCCAAGACAGCGTTCAGATCGAGGTATGGTCATTATGAGTTCTTGGTCATGTCTTTCAGACTAACTAATGCCCCTGTAGCGTTTATGGACATGATGAACAGGGTGTTCAAGGCATTCTTGGACTGCTTTGTTATTGTGTTCATAGATGATATCTTGATTTACTCCAAAACGAAAGAGGACCATGCTTCGCACTTGAGACAAGTTTTTGCAGCTTTGCGAGAAAATCAATTGTATGCCAAGTTTTCTAATTGTGACTTCTGGCTAGAGAAAGTAGCCTTTCTTGGACATGTTGTTTCTAGTGATGGTATAGCGGTGGACCCCGCAAAGATAGAGGTAGTTATTTCGTGGGCCAGACCGACGACGGTTGCTGAGATTCGCAGCTTTCTGGGATTGGCAAGTTATTACCGGCAGTTTGTGAAAGACTTTTTCGCTAAGGCAGCACCCCTTACTAGATTGACAAGAAAGGGTGTTGACTTTGTTTGGGATGCTAGTTGTGAAGAAAGTTTTGCCCAGCTTAAGAGCTGCTTGACGACAACACCGGTGTTGGTAGTTCTCGAGGGAACAGGTGGGTTTGTAGTCTATAGCGATGCTTCCAAGTTTAGTTTAGGCTGTGTGTTAATGCAGCATGGAAAGGTGATTACATATGCGTCCCGACAGTTGAAGTCTTATGAAAAGAGCTACCCGACTCATGATATGGAGTTGGCAGCGGTCGTGTTTGCATTAAATTTTTTGAGGCACTGTTTGGATGGTGAGAAATTCAGTTATTTACAGATCACCAGAGCCTTAAGTACTTTTTCACTCAGAAAGAGTTAAATATGAGATAGAGAAGGTGGCTCGAGTTAGTGAAAAACTACGACTGTAAGATTTTGTATCACCCAAGAAAGGCCAATGTTGTGGCCGATTGTAACGACCCAGGTTTTTCATCCCGGTCTTCCAGGTATGCCCTAGGGGTAATTTGGTAATTTGGTCGGGCCGTCAGGGCCGTTTGTGTCTTTTCCAGTTATTAAAATTATTGGATGGATTTATGTAGGTTTTTGGAGGGATTTGTGGTTTGGTTTGAGCAAGGTTTGATGCAAAAGTAAAAATAAAGGAAATTGTCTTTGCAGTGGGGTTTGAACCCGGTCTCCCGAAAGCTTGTGGGGATGTGTGCCAATTGAGCCATTAGTTGCTCTTATTGCTCTTTCTGCATCACATCTTAGTTAATCTTGGATCTTTGGTGTTTGGTGCATTTGGTTAAATGAAATAGAAATTAGGTTTGTCCATCTTCTTCTCCAAAGTGTGTGGCCGCCCAAGCTTTGCTCTCCATTGCCTTGCCGAATTCTTCCTCCTTGCAGCTCCTTTGGATCGATCATCATCATTTCGGGTAGGTATCGATCTTCCTCTTCTTCTTCTCATCCGTTTGGTGTGCTGTTTGGCCAAGTGTGTTTGTGTTGATTGCGGCCACCGAGAGAAGCCCAACCAAGAAGAATCGTCGCGGCGTCCGCCGGCCACCTCGCCGCGCCAGATCCGCTTAGCGGCCTTGCCGTTCGTCCAAAGAACGGCGGCTAGCCTTGTCGCCGTCGGCAGCCAGTCCCACGCCCAGATCTGTTTAAGCGACCTGCCGCCAGACGCCGGATCGCGCGCGGCAGCCAGCCCGATCGCCGTTCGTCCTCGCCTGATCGCTCGCACGCCAGGAGGCCCTCGCCAGCGCCCGCGCGCCCAGCCGCGTCCGCGTCGCCCATCGCAAGAAAGCGCCCGCGCGCCTTCGCTCCGAAGCCGCCCCGCGCCGCCAGCCGCGCGCGCCGCGCGCGCGTCCACGTCGTCTCGTGTGCCGTGCCTTGCCGTTGCGTCGCGCTGCAGCGCGCTTCAGCGCCCATCCGCATACAGCGCTGCCAGCCGCCTACTGCCGTGCCACAAGCCAGACTCAAGTTCGTTCGCCGTGCGCCGCGTGAGTGCCCCTTTGAGCCGAGCTTGCTGCGTTCTATTGTTCTTTAGACGTTTTAGATGCTGATTATTATTGGTTTGCTAGGTTCCCGTTCGCTAGCTCGGGATTGTTCCGCAGCTTAGGATTTGTGTGTAGAAGCCTCTGACCAAGGTAAGGGTTTCTTACCGGAGTTGTGTGGGCCTGCGCAGATATTTGTGATTGTTGTTTTGTATGCTGTGTATGATTATTAGCATGTTTAGCCCTAGGTGCTCTGTTTTAATTTCTCGACCGCATGAACTCTTGTATTGTTTCTCATGTTAGCCCATGCTAGGTTGTTCCATTCTCGCATGTTCGATATCTGTTCTTGCTTCGTAGTATCATGCTAGGTTCATTGTATCTGTGAGCACGTATTGGACTTCATTGAATGAATTGTTATTATTGCTATGGTTTAGAGTTTCGGTAGGTAGCATCATCCGGTCCGATGCATAACGTAATTTGCATCCCCGACGTGGACGCGTGCGAGATGGTACTCGTCCCCCGATCCCGTTAGGGTTTAGCTAACCCTAACGGCCGGCCCGCAATCTTGGGTGAGGGTGGCGGATCGTTAAATGCCCCAACGGTCGGGATGATGACTTGGCATTGCCTCGTCCGGCGATCGGCACGCGTCCTCGGCGTGTTCGGCCAGTAGCCCTTGATTGCCACTGTTAGGGCAAGGACCGCTTCTGGTGTAAGCCTACCACGACCGCCTTTAGCCTCAAAGTGCGGTGGTACAGCCGACATAGTTCACGCGTGTCCGTGTCTCACACCCCTATGTCGGTGACACCGATCCAGAGATTTAGTTAGGCATGGTGATCGAACACGGGCAACTTTGCCACTGACCCGCACCCCCGTTTTTGCGATGAGAGCATGCGGTGCGCGCTTACGCTCATTACTGGCGCCCGAGAGCTCCTCGGGATCTTGAGCCAGCACACCTTTCGTATCGGCAGTAGACAGTGAGGCCGGGACTTGTTCCCGTATAGAGCGTATAGTGTGTTGTGGTATTTCCGGACTAAGACCACGAGTTGGCATCCGAGGTCCAAGTGTGGACTTAGCTATGTGCTCCGCCTCTGTGTTTATATTCATAGCTTGCATACATTCTTCTAGATGATCATGTATATCGTATTGTACCCCCTGTTGGGGATTCTTCTTGAGTAATTCGTTACTCACCCTTATTTTGTGGTTTTCCCCGGTAACCAAGGCGCGAGACAGGATGGTGAAGGAGGAGCCGTGATCATGGAATCCTGCATTGTCATCTCCGACCATTTTATTATATCATGACTCTTGACTTTTGTTATTTCCACAATGCATGTAGACGGGCACGGAGCCCTAGGATGTTTTCTCACGTTTTATGGATTCCAAAGATATTTGTACTTGTGGAATGATTGAATGGTTTAAATAAATCTCTGATCGTAGTATGCTTTTAGAAATGTATGTTTTGATTGTTGAATGTTTCTGCTTTTTACTTGGGATCCAAACTTATTTTTCATAATGTCTTTTATTTTGAATACATGCATTGGGGTAAAGGCCCATTTAGAGCCCTTTTTGGGTCGGGTCTTTACTGATTGGTATCGAGCTCGAGTCATAGATTCTGTAGACCGACCTTTTGTTGTAGGTCGTCCTTCCATGATCACCAAAGACTCAGACTACCATCAGTACGCCTAGGTTTATTGTTTTAGAAAGAAAAAGGGTTAAGAATTTACAATACCTTTCATCTAGTGTATGCCTTGTTTGGTGTTGTGTAGCGGAGACGCAGCGAGTTACGGCTCGTTGTTGGTTTGGGCTTAGTGAGCCATCATGCCAACTTTCAGCAAAGCGAGCAGCTTTGTTTAGCGGCTTGTTGAGGTATCCAGATAGATTCGGATGCCCACGGGACATCGTTCCGAGGGAGGCGAGCTTAGACTCCCGTTGGCCATTTGTGGCCCGGGCTTCTTTCGCTTTCCCTATTGAGAGGGTGGAGGTGCTTCGTGCGGTCGCCAAGATGTTGATCGCACCTGCAGAAGCGGGGCGCTTAGCATGTCCGACCGAGGAGTTGGACCGATCGTGTTGATGTTGAGGCCGCGTCCCAGTGGTTGTTAGGCTCGCATGCCGATTTGGCCCCTGGCGAGCTTGAGTTGCCTAGAGGAGGGGGTAGAGGCTAGCAACGCCTCGAGTGAGACTCCTTGAGCAGAGTGTGCTCCACCATGAGAGATTTGATGGCGGTGTCTTTAGCTATCGAGAGCGGAGACCCAGCGCGCAGCTTGTAGCGCGCGTAGTGAGGAGTCCCGCACAGATAGCCCAAATGATGAGTTTGTTTCAAAGATTTTTCCCCAGAGTCTTGTAGCCCCGGAGGTTCCCTGGAGGGCATGATCAGCAGGTTTATTCAGATAAGTTTGTTGGCGTTGATGGAGACGCCCGTGTTGGCAAATGGATGCCTGTAGAGCTCGATGTTTTAGTAAGTCCTACTTTGTTAGTAGTAAAGTAGTTGGCTGGGTTTGAGTTTAGCATCCGTGTGTGGGATGCCCATTGCTCGCAGGCCGAGGTGTGCCGCCTCTGTCTTTGCTTTGGTTCATCGGATGGTGGTGGAAGTCCCTTGTGAGAGGTGGACTAGCGAGTCTCCACCACGATCGCCCGATTATTTGGCAAGTTGCCGTGTTAGTGGCTTGAGGCGGATGAAGGGTCATCTTTGCCCCCTTGCGAGCCTCTTTGTTGTTTAATGTTCCGACTTCCTCGGATGTGGATTTGGTAGTAGTAGCACTTGAGGAGCATTGGTTGGTGTGCCACTTTGGCACTAAGTCCGGTTCAGAGCTTGAGTTTGGCTTGGGCATAGCGGATGGTTCTATGCCGTTCGAGTTCAGCGTACTTCTTTAGCCTTGGATCTGTTTATGGCGCTTGCACCCGTTTAGGTCGTGCGCAGGGCTAGTTCGGTGGTAGTCGATGGACTACAAGCGAAAGGATGCTCGAGAGGAGCCGAGGCGAGCCTTTTCGATGTTACCGGAGGTTGAGTAAGTCAAGAGGTTGGCGGTTGGTAATTGTTTGTGGGCGTGATTCTCGCGCTAGTGTTAAGGCCAAGAGATTTTCTTTGTGGTTGGTAGTGCGGTCAACTACCTTCGAGTGCCTTAATCGAGGAGAGTTGAGCATTGTAGATGCGAGTTTGGTCCAGCAGAGAGGACCCTAAGTTGGATGCTCATGAGATGAGTTGGTTGCCATGAGGCGAGTTGAATGCTTTTGAGGCGAGATGAGCCGATGCCTTGCGAGAGGATTTGGATGCCTTATGGGTAAGCACCCTTGGTAGAGGCTTGGTATAAAGTGAGTTCGGTTTGGCATGGTTATGCCTTGATAAAGCAAGGTTGCCTCGGCTTTGAGCATCGTGTGGAGTTGGAAATTTTGGTGTTCCTTCGGTTGGAGTTCATTGGAAACCGAACAAGAGCTGATGGTAGCAAAGCCGCGCAGCTTTTGTTCGCCTTTGGCTAAGAGAGTTGTTTGGATCCTTTCCTTGGGAAGAAGCCTTGTTGAGAGGTCGATGTTTGAGTAGGAGGACGACACATTCGGTAGCGCTTCGGGTCCTCTTGGTTTCCAAGGTATTGGAGTTGGCCTGCATGGTTGAGATGTTTGAGAGAGTTGTGCTGCTCGAGCGGTTGGGCTGATTAGCTCGTTTGTCGGCGGTGTGTGTCGAGGGTTGCCGAAGAACCCTAGGTTGTGGAGAGCCTCTCCGAGCTCAGTCGAGCCCGTAGTGAGTTTCAGTTGGCAAGTGGAGCCGTGTGGTTCGTAGCCTTGCTTGAGTTGCTAGCGCCTTGGTAGGCTAGCGAGCCGCTGGTTGTTTGGAGTAGAGTCCTGATTGGTTCCGGTGTGGTGGCAAGTTGATGCTTGGTGTTGACCAAGGTGTGGATTGGAGTTGCTAGAGATTAGTTTTGCTCGTGGGGCGAGTGGTTTGTGCCCTGTTGGTTGTTTTCCTGTTTCCAGGATGTTGAGTTGCCCTTGTTGTTGCCCCGTGAGATTTAGATGTTGTTGCTTTAGTGGAGCAAGACAGCGGTGAGCGTTGTGGAGCTCTCTGTCCTTCCTGTTGTCTGCTTGTAAGAGCCGTTTCATTCGGGAGTTGTCGATTCCTCCCGTAGCCATGAGTTAATGGTAGAGGTGCTAGCTTGAAGGAAAAGTTTGTTGGGTGCTTGGAAGCAGTCGTTTGTCCAGTTAAGCAGACTCTTGGATGGTGTTCTAGAGGCTGCAGTAAGGGTTGTTCTGCCTCTTGTGAGTGTTTGGCTAAGATTGGGTTCTCTTGTTGTTTCGAGTGCAAGTTCGGTTCTTGTTGGAAGGCGTTGCCCTGAGGTCGTGTTCTTAGTCAGTAAGTTGTGGGAGTTGACCCCTCCCTCGGCAGTTGAGCAAGTGCTGTTTGTTTCGGATTGGAGATTCGATTGGTTGAGATATTCCTTGGGTGTTGCTTCCAAGAGAGTTGGTTGCAGTTGCCTTAGGTTTGAGCAAGTCAGCGAGCTTGTGTGAAGTCCGTTGCCCTTCAGAGTTGCTTCTTTGGGAAATTCGTTTCTGCTTTTGTAGGAGTCGCCTTAGCCCCGAGTTGTGTATTTGATCGAGTAGCGCAGCATGGCCACCAAATGAGAGGGTCCCTGCTTTGTGTTGTTAGCAAGAAAGAGTTGTTTGTCCCTGCAAGGGCGGTGGCCTGCCAGTAAGAGTTGTTTCTGGCAAGTTGTTGGTTCTTTGAAGATTTCCCTTTCCACTAGTCTCTGTGGTGGTTGAATTGCTCCCTGGATGTCAGCCTCGAGAGTTAGCTTTGAGGTTGTCGTTATCCGTTTTCCTCGTGAGGTTTCGGGAGTGGAGCTTCTGGTTGGAAGTTGAGTTAGGCTTAAGCTTAAAGGAGAAGTCCTTTGGGTAGTCAGATGGATTTTAAGAGTTGAGAGGTAGCTTGGAGGCGAGTGTCGCTCGTTATAAGTTTGGGTTGAGTTCTGCGAGCAAGCCCTTCTCGGGCTTTGACCCTTGTTGTGCGCTCATGCTTGAGTAGCAGAGCCGTTTGAGTGGGTTGGCACGCAGAGGTGCCATGGCTTTGGTTGGTAAAGCCATTGAGTTGTTTTCCTCAAGGTGTTGTGCCGTGAGAGAGTCTGCGTGATGGTTTAGTCCTTGCACCCGAGTTTTCCTTGAGAGGAATTTTGGTGGTTTCCTTGCTGGCGGCGTTTTCTTTTTGCCATATGCTAGTAGGTTTGCATGGAAAAGTTTGCTTTCTACCGCCGTTTGGTTTCTGGAATCGGAAGGTTCAGTTGTTTGTTTGGCCGCTTTGTTGAAGGGCCGAGTTTGTTTGTTGTCACCGTGAGCTTCCAGAGGAGTTTAGCCAGAGCGTGGTGTAAAGTTTCTGAGCTTTTGGCGATCCTCGAGTTCTTGTGTAGCACCGTTTTAGAATTGGTGCGAGTTGAAGACGTGGTTTGCCGTCTGCTCCCTTGTAGTTCGATGTATGCCCGATCGGTTGGCATTGTGGCCTTGAGTTTTGAGAGAACCCAAGAGAGTTTTGGATCTCGAAGAGGGTTGTGTGTTGGATTTCCCGAGCGCTTGGGACCAGATGTCTCAGATTTGATGGAGTTTGCCTATAACAACGATTATCGATCGGCGATTCGAGATGGCTCCATTCGAGGCTTTGTATGGTAAGCATTGTCGGTCCCCGTGTTGCAGGAAGAGGTTGGTGATAGGCGGTGTTTTGGGTCCCGAAACTCTGCGAGCTTGACCAATGGTGCAAATATGAAGATTAGAGCTCGTATGTTGACACTCGGTCAGAGCGAGCGAGAAGAGTTACGCCGATGTTCGGCGCTCTGGATTTGGAGTTTGAGGTTGGTCGGCATGTGTTCCTTAAGGTTGCTCCGATGCGAGGTGTTTTGAGGTTTGGTAAGCGTGGGAAGTTGAGTCCCCGTTTTGTTGGTCCATTTGAGATCCTAGAGAGGATTGGCGAGTTGCTTACCGGTTAGCCCTACCTCCGTCACTATCGCGGTGCATAGTGTTTTTCATGTATCGATGTTGAGGCGGATATGTGCCGGACCCGTCGCACATTGTGGACTTTGAGCCTTTCAAATTGAATGAGGATTTGAGCTTGAGGAGATGCCGTGAGGATCCTTGCCTTTGAGACCAAGACGTTGCGTAATCGCGAGATTCGTTTGGTAAAGGTTGATGGAAGAGTCGTGGTTCGAGGAAGCCACTTGGGAGCGGGAAGACGAGATGAGATTGCATTATCCTGAAATATTTTTCAGTCTTAAGGACTTTCGAGGACGAAAGTCATAAAAAGGAGGGAATATTGTAACGACCAGTGTTTTTCATCCCGGTCTTCCGGTATGCCCTAGGGGTAATTTGGTAATTTGGTCCTACTGTCGGCCGTTTGTGTCTTTTCCCATTATTAAAATTATTGGATGGATTTATGTAGATTTTTAGAGGATTTGTGGTTTGGTTTGAGCAAGGTTTGATGCAAAAGTAAAAATAAAGGAAATTGTGCTGCAGCTGGGGTTTGAACCCGAGTCTCCTGGAAAGCTTGTGGGGATGTGTGCCAATTGAGCCATTAGTTGCTCTTGTTGCTCTTTCTGCATCACATCTTAGTTAATCTTGGATCTTTGGTGTTTGGTGCATTTGGTTAAATGAAATAGAAATTAGGTTTGTCCATCTTCTTCTCCAAAGTGTGTGGCCGCCCAAGCTTTGCTCTCCATTGCCTTGCCGAATTCTTCCTCCTTGCGGCTCCTTTGGATCGATCATCATCATTTCGGGTAGGTATCGATCTTCCTCTTCTTCTTCTCATCCGCTTGGTGTCTTTGTTTGGCCAAGTGTGTTTGTGTTGATTGCGGCCACCGAGAGAAGCCCAGCCAGCAAGCAGAATCGTCGCGCGTCGGCCCACCGGCCGCCGCGCCAGATCCGCTTAGCGACCTTGCCGTTCGTCGGCCAAAGAAGCCTAGCCTTGTCGCCGGCGAATCCCCCACGCCCAGATCTGTCAAGCGACCTGCGCCAGACGCGGTCGCGCCCGCGCGGCCAGTCAGCCGTTAATTCGCGACGCTGCTCGCCGCTCTCCACGCCGACGCCGACGCCAGCGCCGCGCGCGCCAGCGCCGTCCGCGTCGCCGCCGCGCGCCGCCGCGCGCGCGCCAGCCGCCGCTCGGCGCTGCCTGCCCGCCGCCCGCCGCCAAGCTGCCGCCCTCGCGCGTCGCGTCCCTATCGTCGCGTCCGTTGCGGCTTGCTTGCTGCCTTGCCGTCGTCGCGCTCGCGCGCGCCCCAGCGCCATCCACATGCGCACGGCCGCCAGCCACCTGCCGTGTGTAACGACCTGTGTTTTTCTTCCGGTCTTCCAGGTATGCCCTAGGGGTAATTTGGTAATTTGGTCGGGCCGTCGAGTCGTTTGTGTCTTTTCCAATTACTAAAATTATTGGATGGTTTTTGTAGGTTTTTGGAGGGTTTGAGGTTTGGTTTGAGCAAGGTTTGATGCAAAAGTAAAAATAAAGGAATTTGTCTTTGCAGTGGGGGTTTGAACCCGGGCCTCCTCTGGAAGCTTGTAGAGAGGTGTGCCAATTGAGCCATTAGGTGCTCTTGTTGCTCTTTCCGCATCACATCCGAGTTAACCTTGGATCTATGGTGTTTGGAGCATTTGGTTAAATGAAATAGAAATTAGGTTTGTTGTGTTTTCTTCTCCAAAAGAGTTGTGGCATGCCAAGCTTTCTCCCAAGCTCTCCTTGCCGATTCTTCATCCTTGCATCTCCTTGGGTTCGATCATCATCATTCCGGTAGGTATTGATCTTCTTCTTCTTCTTCTCATCCGTTTGGTGTGCGTTTGGCCAAGTGAAAAGAGGTGTGTTGTGTGTGTTGTGTTGATTGCGACCCCAGGAGTGTAGCGAGAAGCAAAGCAGATCGCCCCCGATCGCTCGACGCCAGATCTCGTCCCTGCAAGGCCTTTTGCCGCTCGCCCGGCGAAGACAGACGCCTGCTGCCGCGACGCCCAAACCGTCTGCTCGTTCGCCAGATCTGCCCAGCTTTCTTGCCGGTCGCCCAGCCGGCGAAGAAGACGCCGTCGATCGCTCGCGCGCGACGCCAGTCCTCGCCAGCGCCGCGTCGCCGCCATCGCGCGCCCTCGCGTGTCCGCTTGCCGAATCGCTCGCTCGCGCGCCCTCGCCGTGTCCGCTTGCCGAATCGCTGCTCGCGCGCGCTCGCCGTGTCCGCTTGCCGAATCGCTCGCTGCGCCGCCTCCTTCGCCCAGCGTTCGCGCGCGCGCCCTCCTGCCAGCTGCTCGCGTGTCCGCATCGCGACGCCAGCGCCGCGCGCCGCCGCCCGAGCGCTTTCGCCGCGCAGCCGTCCTCCTGCGGTCTGTTGTGCGGTGCAGCGGCCGCATGCGTCCTTGCCGTGCCCGGCTAGCTGCCAGCCCCAAGCTCGTGGTCGTCGCGCCGCGTGAGTTCCGAGCGAGCTTCTTGCATTCTATTGTTGTTTAGATATTTTAGATGCCGATTATTGTTGGTTTGCTAGGTTCCCGCTCGCTAGCTCCGGGATTGTTCCGCAAACTTAGGATTTGTGTGTAGAAGTCTTCCCACCAAGGTAAGGATTTCTTACGGGGTTGTGTGGACCTACTGCAGATATTTGTGATTGTTGTTTTGTATGCCATGTATGATTACTAGCATGTTTATCTCTAGGTGCTCTGCTTGCAATTCTGATGCATGAACTCTTGTATTGTTTCTCATGTTAGCCCATGCTAGGTTGTTCTATTCTAGCATGTTCGATATCTGCTCTTGCTTCGTAGTATCATGCTAGGTTCTTTGTATCCGATGAGCACGTATTGGACCGCATTGATTGAATCGTTATTATTGTTAAGGTTTAGAATTGAGGTAGATAGAATCATCCGGGCTGATGCATAAAGTATCTTGCATCTATGGCAAGGACGTTCGAGACGATTCTCCGTCCTTGGACCCCGTGAGGGATTAGCTATCCCAACCGGTAGGCCTCGCAATCTTGGGTGAGGGTGGCGGATCGTTAAATGCCCCAACGGTCGGGATGATGACTTGGCATTGCCTCGTCCGGCGATCGGCACGTCCTCGGCGTGTTCGGCCGTAGCCCTTGATTGCCACTGTTAGGGCAAGGACCGCTTCTGGTGTAAGCCTACCACGACCGGTTCCTTAGCCTCGTGTGCGGTGGTACAGTGACATAGTTCACGTGTCCGTGTCTCACACCCTATGTCGGTGACACCGATCCGAGAGATTTAGTTAGGCATGGTGGATCAACACAGGCGGCTTGCCACTAGACCCTGCACCCCGTAGTTTGCAGTAGCATGCGGTGCGCGCTTACGCTCATTACGGCGCCACGATGAGAGCTCCTCGGGATCTTGAGCCGTGCACCTTTCAGACGTATCGACGAGATGGCGGTGGCCGGACTTGTTCCCGTATAGCGCGTTTAGTGTGTTGTGGTATTTCCGGACTAAGACCACGAGATGGCATTCGAGGTCCAAGTGTGGACTTAGCTATGTGCTCCGCCTCGTGTTTGTACTCATAGCTTGCATACATTCTTCTAGATGATCATGTATATCGTATTGTACCCCGGTTGGGGATTCTTCTTTGGGTAATTCGTTACTCACCCTTATTCCGTGGTTTTCCACGGTAATCAAGGGGAGACAGGATGGTGATGGAGGAGCCGTGATCATGGAATCCTGCTTTGTCATCTCTGATTATTCTATTTTATTTATCATGACTCTTGACTTTTGTTATTTCCCTGAATGCATGTAGACGGACACAGAGCCCTAGGATGTTTTCTTACGTTTTATGGATTCCAAATATATTTGTACTTGTGGATTGTTTTAATGGTTTAAATAAATCTCACGATCGAGTATGCTTCTAGAAATGTATGTTTTGGTTGTTGAATGTTTCTGCTTTTTACTGGGATCCAAATGTATTTTTCTTAATATCTTTTATTTTCACTACATGCATTGGGGTAAAGGCCCATTTAGAGCCCCTTTTGGGTGGGTCTTCTGATTGGTATCGAGCTCTCGAGTCATAGATTCTGTAGATCGACCTTTGTTGTAGGTCGTTTTCCATGATCATCAAGACTCAAGCGGTCATCAGTACGCCTAGATTTATTGTTTTAGAAAGGAAAAGGGTTAAGAATTTACAATACCTATCATCTAGTGTATGCCTTGTTTGGTGTTGTGGAATGGTGACAAAGTGTGTTTTGATTCGTTGTTGGTTTGGATGTAGATCGCCAAAGATGCGATACCACCTGCATCGGAGAGAGGTTCGAGAGCGTGTCGAGGTATCGGGATCGGATCTCGATCATCGCAGGACATCGTCCCAAGCCGACATCGATGGCATTCCACCAGCGGCTTCCTCTGTTACGCCTAGAGCGGGCGTTGAGGCGATCGAGCGCCGTGAGATCGCTCCTAGAGCGAGTTTGGCCGAGTCTATGAGGGCTTTTATGGTCGCATGTTGAGCGACCAGAGGGCCGAGACCCGAGCCTTGTTAGCGCCGCCAGCAATGGGAAGAGTCCCGAGCCCGTGATCAGCGGTGGACTCGATTGGTTCAAAGTGAGCTCAGTAGCTCCTCCAGCTCCTCAGAGCAAGTAGCCCTGCAGGCGATATATGGCAGTAGGTGCCGAGGAATTGGGTAGGTGGTGAAGGATTTTGTGAAGTGGAAGCTCGAGAAGTTTGATGCCACCGGTGATGCGTTAGCGCGGCCCGGTGGATTGCCCATTTGGAGTACACCTTCCGATCATGGTGTGCCCCGATATTCGAGGCCGAGATGTGCGGCTCATGTGCTAGGAGGCACAAATGAGATGGTGGTGGGAGTCCACCTTGAGCGAGAGACCACCGGGTCTCCACCCGCTACTTGGGAGTTCTTCAAGGCCGAGTTCAGGTAAAGTTCATCGGTGATGAGGCTCGGGAGAAGATGGTGGAGCTCTTCCGAACCCTGAAGCGGGTTCGATTCCATTGAGGAATATGAGCGCAAGTTCTCGAGTATGGATATTTTGCTCCTCGCTTGATTGCCACCCCAGAGTGAAGATTCGGAAGTTCATATCCGGATTGAGGCGGTGTTTCCCGAGATGTCGTGGCTCGGGCCCCGACACTTATGCTAGGGTTGTCCAGCTTAGCCACGATCTATAATGGGAAGTATCCTGCTGAGCGGGTTGTTGCCGCTCTGTCAGCCAGCCTGTCCCGGCAAAGAAATTGTGGGGGCGTAAGAGAAAGTTTGACTTTCGGGAGGCGGCGGCCAAGCCGCCAAGGCGATTCGAAGCAGAGATCACGGAGAGCTCCAGTCCGTTTCAGCCGGCAGCAGGGAGGACCCAGGCGAGTTCCCGCTTGTGCTACTTGTGGAAAGTCCACGCGGGAGCTTGTCGGCTGGACCTAGATTGTGCTTCTGTTGTGGTAGAGAGGTCACATGGCCCGTTTTGTGATCGGCCCGGCTATGGCGGCTCGGCCAGCACAAAGGCGGTCGAGTGTGTTTGCTACGACCCGTCAGAGGCCGAGTGTAACGACCAGTGTTTTTCTTCCCGTCTTCCGTATGCCCTAGGGGTAATTTGGTAATTTGGTCGGGCCGTCGTGGTCGTTTGTGTCTTTTCCAGTTACTAAAATTATTGGATGGTTTTTGTAGGTTTTTGGAGGGGTTTGTGGTTTGGTTTGAGCAAGGTTTGTTGCAAAAGTAAAAATAAAGGAATTTGTCTTTGCAGTAGGGGTTTGAACCCGTGTCTCTGGGAAGCTTGTAGAGAGGTGTGCCAATTGAGCCATTAGGTGCTCTTGTTGCTCTTTCTGCATCACATCTTAGTTAACCTTGGATTTTGGAGTTTTGGTGCATTTGGTTAAATGAAATAGAATTAGGTTATTCCATTTTCTTCTCCAAAAACACCTCTTGGCCGCCCAAGCTCTCCATCTCCATAGCCTTGCCGATTCTTCATCCTTGCATCTCCTTGGGTTCGATCATCATCTTTCCGGGTAGGTATTGATCTTCTTCTTCTTCTTCTTCTTCTTCTTCTCATCCGTTTGGTGTGCGTTTGGCCAAGTGAAAAGAGGTGTGTTGTGTGTGTTGTGTTGATTGCAGCCCGGTAGAGTGTAGCCGAGCCAAGAAAGACAGATCGCCCATCGCCGATCGCTCGCGACGCCCAAACGTCGCTCGCCGCCCAGATCTGTCCCAGCTGCCTTGTCGTTCGCCAAGCCGACAGATCGCCCTGTCGCCATCGCGACGTCCAAATGCCGATCGCCGCCACGCCCAGATCTGTCCCAGCGGACCTTGCCGTTCGCTGCTTCGCCGCGAATCGCAGATCGCTCGATCGCCAGACGCCAGAGGTCTCGCCAACGCCGCCGCGCGTCCAGCCGCGCCGCGTGTCGCCATCGCGCGCCCTCGCCGTGTCCGCTTGCGAATCGCTCGCTTTCGCGCGCCTTCGCCCGACGTTCGCCGCGCGCGTCTCCTGCTGAAGCGCTCGCGCCGGTCCGCGCTCGCCACGCGCTGCCGCGCGCCCAGCTTCTTGAGACTCGCCAGCGCGCGCGCCCTCGTCCGCTGCCGTCTTGTGCCGGTAGCGCGGCCAGCCGCAAGGTCCGTCTGCGTGCGCCAGCGACCAGCCAGCGTCCTTGCCGCTGCGCGCTCGCGGCGGCCCCCAAGCTCGTGTCGTCGCGCGCGTGAGTTCCCCGAGCCGAGCTTGCTGTTCTATTGTTGTTTAGATATTTTAGATGCCGATTATTGTTGGTTTGCTAGGTTCCCGCCGCTAGCTCGGGATTGTTCCGCATGACTTAGGATTTGTGTGTAGAAGTCTTCCGCCCAAGGTAAGGATTTCTTCTGGGGTTGTGTGGACCTGCGGTATATTTGTGATTGTTGTTTTGTATGCTGTGTGTATGATTACTAGCATGTTTATCTCTAGGTGCTCTGTTACAATTCTGGATCGCATGAACTCTTGTATTGTTTCTCATGTTAGCCCATGCTAGGTTGTTCTATTCTAGCATGTTCGATATCCGCTTTGCTTCGTAGTATCATGCTAGGTTCTTTGTATCCGATGAGCACGTATTGGATCGCATTGATTGAATCGTTATTATTGTTAAGGTTTAGAATTGAGGTAGATAGAATCATCCGGCCCGATGCATAAAGTATCTTGCATCTATGGCAAGGACGTTCGAGACGATTCTCGTCCTTGGACCCCGTGAGGGATTAGCTATCCCAACCGGTAGGCCTGCAATCTTGGGTGAGGGGCGGCAGATCGTTAAATGCCCCAACGGTCGGGATGATGACTTGGCATTGCCTCGCCCCGGCGATCGGCACGTCCTCGGCGTGTTCGCCGTAGCCCTTGATTGCCACTGTTAGGGCAGGACCGCTTCGGTGTAAGCCTACCACGGCCAGGTTCCTTAGCCTCGTGTGCGGTGAGTACGGTGACATAGTTCCGTGTCCGAGTCTCACACCCCTATGTCGATGACACCGATCCGGAGATTTAGTTAGGCATGGTGATCGACACAGGCAGCGGCTTGCCACTAGACCGCACCCCCGAGTTTGCGGTAGCATGCGGTGCGCGCGCTACGCTCATTACGGCGCCGATCGAGAGCTCCTCGGGATCTTGAGCGATGCACCTTTCAGTCGATCGACGATGAGCGGTGGCGGGACTTGTTCCGTATAGCGCGTTTAGTGTGTTGTGGTAATTCGGACTAAGACCACGAGATGGCATCAGGGTCCAAGTGTGGACTTAGCTATGTGCTCCGCTCTGTGTTTGTACTCATAGCTTGCATACATTCTTCTAGATGATCATGTATATCGTATTGTACCGGTTGGGGATTCTTCTTGGTAGTAATTCGTTACTCACCCTTATTCTCGTGGTTTTCCACAGTAATCAAGGCGAGAGGCAGGGATGGGCCGATGGAGGAGGCGTGATCATGGAATCCTGCTATGTCATCTCGATTATTCTATTTTATTTATCATGACTCTTGACTTTTGTTATTTCCCCTGAATGCATGTAGACGGGCACAGAGCCCCGTGATGTTTTCTTACGTTTTATGGATTCCAAAGATATTTATACTTGTGGATTGTTTTAATGGTTTAAATAAATCTCTCGATCGTGAGTATGCTTTTAGAAATGTATGTTTTGGTTGTTGAATGTTTTGTTTTTACTTGGGATCTGTAAAGACCCGACCCAAAAGGGCTCTGAATAGGCCTTTACCCCAATGCATGCATTCAAAGGAAAGGACAATATGCAAATAAGTTTTGATTCCCAATTAAAACAAAACAATCAAGGTTCAATCGAAATCAATATAGTTTGTTTGAAACTGTTTCAAGGCAAATACATTTCCAAAACGTACACTGATCGTCAGAGATTTATTAAAACATTTGAAACATCCTCAAATTCAATAAAGCGGAATCCACAAAATCATTCGAGAAAACATCCTAGGGCTCGTGCCTGCGTCTACATGCATTCAGGGAAAATGAAAGACAAGAGTCATAGAAATAAAAAGTCGAGACGACAAAGACGTTCCCATGATCATAGCTCCTCCTTCACCATCCCGCCTCGCGCCATGGTTACCCTCGAAAGATAAGTAAGGGTGAGTAACGAATTACTCAAGAAGAATCCCCGACCGGGTACAATACGATGCACATGGTCATCTAGATGAGTGTATGCAAGCTATGAACATAAACACATAATAGAGCACATAGCTTAAGTCCACACTTGACCTCGGATGCCAACTCGTGGTCTTAGTCCGAATAATCCACACCACACAATACGCCTATATACGAGAACCAAGTCTCGGCCTCACTGCTCTCGCCGAGCACGAAAGGTGCACTAGCTCAAGATCCCGAGGAGCTCTCCGGCCGGCGCGTCAGAATGAGCGTAAGCATGCACCGCGTGCTACTGCAGAACTATGAAGCCGGTCTAGTGGCAAGTCGCCCATGTCCATGTCCACCACGCCTAACTAAATCTCTCGGATCGGTGTCACCGACATAGGGTGTGAGACCGACACGTGAACTATGTCACCAACCACCGCACTCGAGGCTAAGGAACCGGCCGTGGTAGGCTTACACCAGAAGCGGTCCTTGCCCTAACAGTGGCAATCAAGGCTACGGCCGAACACGCCGAGGACGCGCCGATCGTCGGGACGAGGCAATGCCAAGTCATCATCCCGACCGCTGGGGCATTTAACGACCGCCACCCTCACCCAAGATTGCGAGGCCTACCGGTCGGTTAGCTAAACCTAACGGGGTCCAGTGGACGAGAATCTCTCGACGTCCCCGCCATGGATGCAAGATACTTTATGCATCGTGTCGGATGATGCTACCTACCTACACTTTAACCTATCATATCAATAACATACAATCCAATACAATCCAAAACGTGCTCAACAGATACAACGAACCTAGCATGGTACTACGAAGCAAGAACAGATATGAGCATGCTAGAACGGAACAACCTAGCATGGGCTAACATGAGAGAACAACATACGAAGTCATGCTAGTCGAGAATTCGAATGAGCACCTAAACTATACATGCCGATAATCACAAACAAACATACAAACAACAATCACATAGAACATCGCAGGGTCCACACAACTCCGTGAAGAAATCCTTACCTTGGCGAAAGCAACTACACACAAAATCCTACGCTGCGATCGATCCCGAGCTAGCTAACGAGAACCTAACAAACACAATAATAATCACACTCTAAAGGCTTAAATATAATAAAATAAATAGGGCTCGGCTCGGAGCAACTCACGCGATCACGGCGACACGCGGACGGGCAGCAAAGACGGCGGGTGAAAGTGGCGCTTTGGGCGCTGATAGGGCGCTGATGGCGATGGCGGCAAATGGGCGCACATCGGGCGCTGATGGGCGACAAATGGGCGCACACTGGCGCTGGCTGCAGACAGACGGACAGCGCTGGCGCGGATGGCGCGCTAGGCGCGACGCTGCTGGGCGGGCGGCGGCGGGCGCGCGCGACGCGAGGGGCGCGCGCGCGCGACGCGGACGACGGCGCTTCGGGCGCGATGCGGACGCGAGCTCGGCCGGCGATGGCGGCGAGGCGCTGGCGCGAGGCGCGCGGCGGCGGTGCGATGCGACGGCTGCGACGCGACGGACGCGCGGATCGGTCTTCGCGACGCCTCATTGGCGGCGGCTGCGACGGCACAGCGCTGGCTGCGTCTCTTTGGGCGCTGGCGTCTGCAGCGCCTGGCTTTGGGCGCTGGGCGCCGCTGTGCGATCTGGCTGGGCTGCTCGACCGGGCTGCTGCTACGGGTCGCTTGGGCTGGCGGAACAGCGCTCGAGGCTGCAAGGGAAGAAAATCACGGCAAGGGGCTTGGGAGAGAAGAGGGTTGGGCGGCCATGGAGTTTTGGGGAAGAAAACACAAAACCTAATTTCTTTTCATTTAACCAAATGCACAAAACTCCAAAGATCCAAGGGTAACTAAGATATGACGCGGAAAGAGTAACAAGAGCTCTCCATAGCTCAATCGCACGCATCCTCACAGCTTTTACTGAGACCGGTTCGAATCCCAAATGCAACACAAATTCCTTTATTTTTACTTTTGCATCTACCCATGCTCAAACCAAACCACAAAGCCTCAACAACCTTCATAAATCCATCCAATAATTTTAGCAATCGAAAGACATAAACGGCCACGACGGCCTGGCCAAATTACCAAAATACCCCAGGGCGTACTGGAAGATCGGATGAAAACTCGGGCCGTTACAATATTCCTCCTTTTATGACTTTCGTCCTCGAAAGTCCTTAAGATCAAACAAACACAGATACTCGCAATCTCATCCCGCTTTCCCCGCTCACAAGCGGCCTCCTCTGAACTCTAACTCCTCCACCGAACTTTTACCAAACGGATCTCACGATTATGCAACGCCTTCGTCTCAAGGACCGAGAATACTCACAGGCTTCCTCTCTCAAGCTCAAATCTTCAATCACCGCAAAGGCTCAAAGTCCACACCGAGCGATGGGTCCGGCACATACCGCCTCACACCGATACATGAGAATACTCGCACAAGGCCGACAATGACAGTAAAAAGCTAACCAATATGCAACTCGCCAATCCTCTCGAGAATCTCAAATGGTCCAACAACAGAGACTCCACTTCTCCCGCTTACCAAAACTCAACACAACTCACAACGGCACAACCTTAAAAGCACGCACTTTCCAACCTCAAACTCTAAAACTCGACGCCGAACATCGATTTAAAATTTCATGCCTGCTCTGAAGCAAACCACAAACGAGCTCAACCTCTTGCACAACACCTCTGGTCAATCTGCAACAACACAGGACCCAAAACAACACCGACGGCCACCAACCTTTTCTCACAAAGACTAGAGACTCGCAACACTTACCATACAATGCCTCAATGGAACCACAAGAATCGATCACGAGAACTCGCTACCCAAGGCAACCTCCTAAAACCACACCGGTCTCCCGCCGCCTAATCACGGAAACACCAACTCGCAACAAGCTCCGAAGGATCTGGCTCACTCCTCCCAAAAGGCCATCGGACAAAAAGGGTGAAAACACTAAAGAAACTGCACTCGGCTCATAAGCCTCTAAGAACACTCTCCCGAACCACGGTTCGCCCACGCCTTGCCTAGAACAAACCTTTGTTGCCACACACTAATGGCAACATCTCCAACCTGAAATCGACATGCCTCTACTCCATAGAAATGGCATCTCACACACTAAACCGAGGTGCGAGCTCTAGCTCATCAAGTCAATACTCCAAAAATCCGAACTCACACAACAACCTCAACTAGCTGACAGCTCCCACACGGAAACTTACAATCCAACAACTTGAGTGCTACGAACTAGGAAGCTCAAACAACTACAACTGCATAGCTATGCCAATCCACTCATCTCTAGCTCGACTCAAATCACTAGTCCGGGCAAGACAACTTGCAAACAACCAGGCCCCAGAGGGCTCCATCCACTAAACTTACCTCCATGCAAACAACGGAACAAAGCTCGCCTCAAATATGAAACACATCTCACAAGTCCAAACGATAACACATACAGGCTTAACCCTCAAGATTAGGCTTAATGCACCTTCCCACCGAAACTTCATAACTGAACTCCACTACACCGTCAACACCAACTACCAAGAACAAGAATACCAACAATGGTGGCAGAGTGCAAGCTACACTAGCCAGCAAGGATCCCTCAATAAGTCCAGACCCTAATCCCGCCACAATGGTGCAACCTCAACCCACAACTGATACAAAGGAGATCTTCCACTACAAAGGTGCAACATCTTCCATGCCAACACACAAAAATCTTAACCAACTAGGCCAAACACTCATAAGAGGCGTAACAACCTTTATCAGAGCCTCTAGAACACCCTCCAAGAATCCGCTTAATCGACAAACGACTACTTCCAAGCGACCAACAAACTTTTCCTTCAAGCTAGCGCTTCCACCATTAACTCCAAGACCAAGGGAGTAGCCCGACAACTCCCGAAGGAAACGGCTCCTACAAGCAGACAACCAACGGACAGAGAACTCCACATACGCTCACTGTCTTGCTCCACCAGAGCAACAACATCTAATCTCACGGGGCACAACAAGGGTCCATCTCAGACTGAACCTCCAAATGCCAAACGGGGCAACTCAACATCTTGGAAACAGGAAAAACAACCAACATGGCACAAACCACTCGCCCCCCACGAGCAAAACTAAACTCTAGCAACTTCAATCCACACTTGGTCAACACCAAGCATCAACTTGCCACCACACCGAAACCACTCCGGACTTTACTCCAAATAAACACTAGCTTGCTAGTCTACCAAGATCATGCTAGCAACTCCACCGAGGCTACAAACTACACGCCTCCAATGCTAGCCAACTGAAACTCACTAGCTGGGCCTTTGGACCGAGCTCTGAGAGGCTCTCCACAACCTAGGGTTCTTCGGCAACCCTCGACACACACACACTGCCGCAAGATACGATCTAACAGACAACCGCCTCAACAAACAACTCCAATTTCCGGCATCCCAACCATGTTTGCCAACTCCAACTCCTTGGGAACCTAGAGGACCCGAACGCTACTGAATCGTCATCCTCCTACTCAAAGCATCAGCCACAACATAACTTCTACCCAAGGAAGGATCCGAACAACTCTCTTAGCCATGCCGATCAGAAACCACGCGGCTTAGCTACCACCGCTCTTGTTCAGTTTCCCAACCGAACTCCAACCAACGATCAACAAGAAGATCCGCCAACCAAGCTTAGGCCCAACTTAACAAATCTTGCCTAAGCAACAACTTGATACCACGAGCACGGTATCCTTACCACCTCAACCGAAGCCTTACAACAACCACCTGGAGTCCAACTTCTCAAGGAACTGAGCACGAGATCTCCAAAGCAAACCCTACATGGATCTCAAAACTCTCGCCACGCGAACGAACCACACAAAACACACTTGTGTGCACAACTCCCAACCTTCCTTTAGAGATCCAAGACTAACAAGCGCTTTTCCACAAAGCAACGATAACTCCCGGCAAATGATACAAACAATCCAAGGAACACCAAAAGTCCCATCTCCACACGATACTCAAGTTTGAGGCAACCTTGCTCTACCAAAGCATAATCATGCCAAACCAAACTTACTTTATACCAAGCCTCAACCAAGGGTGCTTACCCCTAAGGCATCCAAAACCTCTCGCAAGGCATCAGCTCATCTCGCCTCATAGGCATCCAGCTCATCTCATGAGCATCCAACTCGAGATCCTCTCACTGGACCAAACTCGCATATACGATGCTCAACTCTCCTCGATTAGGCCCTCGAAGGTAGTTGACCGCACTACCAACCACAAAGAAAATCTCTTGGCCTTAACACTAGCGCGAGACTCACGCGCACCAACATTTACCAACCGGCAACTCCGCTGACTTACTCAACCTCCGTAAACACTGGGAAGAGGCTCCGCTCCTCTCGAGCATCCTTTCGCTCGTAGTCCATCGACTACCACTGAACTAGCCCTCTGGCACGACCTAAACGGGTGCAACTGCCATAAACAGATCCAAGGCTAAAGGAGTACGCTGAACTCCGAACGGCATAGAACCATCTGCTATGCCCAAGCCAAACTCAAGCTCGAACTGGACTTAGTGCCAAAGTGGCACACCAACCAATGCACCTCAAGTGCTACTACTACCAAATCCACATCCGAGGAAGTGGGTTGTTAAACAACAAAGAGCTCGCAAGGGGGCAAAGATGACCCTTCATCCGCCTCAAGCCACTAACACGGCAACTTGCCAAACAATCGGGCGATCGGTGGAGACTCGCTGAGACCACCTCTCACAAGGGATTTCCACCACCATCCGATGAACCAGACAACACAGAACGCGGCACACCTCGGCCTTTGAACAAAGGGGCATCCCACACACGGATGCTAAACTCAAACTGGCCAACTACTTTATCACTAGCGGAGGGACTTACTAAAACATCGAGCTCTACAGGCATCCATTTGCCAACCTGGGCGTCTCCATCAAAGCCAACAAACTCATCTGAATAAACCTGCTGATCATGCCCTCCCGAGAACCTCCGGGGCTACAAGAGCTACTGGGGAAAAATGCTGAAACAAACTCTGTCACCGGGCTAATCGTGCCCGGACTCCTCACTACGCGCTACAAAGCTGCGCGCTGGTCTCCGCTCTCGATAGCTAAAGACCGCCATCAAATCTCTCATGGCCGGAGCACACTCGCTCAAGGAGTCTCACTGAGGCGCCGCTAGCCTCTACCCCCTCCTCTAGGCAACTCAATCGCCGGGGCCAAATCGGCATGCGGGCCTAACAACCTGGGCGCGGCCTCAACATCAACACGATCTGGTCCAACTCCTCGGTCGGACATGCCAAGCGCCTGCTCCTGCAGGTGCGATCAACATATCGGCGATCCGCACGAAGCACCACCACCCTCTCACTAGGGAAAAGCGAAGAATCGGGCCACAAATGGCCAACGGGAGTCTAAGCTCGCCTCCCTCGAACGATGTTCCAGGCATCCGAATCTATCTCGGATACCTCAACAAGCCGCCAAACAAACTGCTCGCCTTCGCGAAAAGTTGGCATGATGGCTCACTAAGCCCAAACCAACAACGAGTCGAGAACACCGCTTCGCCTCCGCTCCACAACACTACACAAGGCATACACTAGATGAAAGGTATTGTAAATTCTTAACCCTTTTCAAAAAAAGAAACTTAGGCGCACTGATGACCGCCGGAGTCTTTGGTGATCATGGGAAAGACGACCTACAACAAAAAGGTCGAGTCTACAAAGTCTATGACTCGAGCTCTCGATACCAATCAGAAAGACCCGACCCAAAAGGGCTCTGAATAGGCCTTTACCCCAATGCATGCATTCAAAGGAAAGGACAATATGCAAATAAGTTTTCGATTCCCAATTAAAACAAAACAATCAAGGTTCAATCAAATCAATATAGTTTGTCAAACTGTTTCAAGGCAAATACATTTCCAAAACGTACACTCGATCAGAGATTTATTAAAACATTTGAAACATCCTCAAATTCAATAAAGCGGGAATCCACAAAATCATTCGAAAACATCCTAGGGCTCGTGCCCGGCCACATGCATTCAGGGGAAAATGAAAGACAAGAGTCATAGAAATAAAAAGTCGAGACGACAAAGACGCGTTCCCATGATCATAGCTCCTCCTTCACCATCCTCGCCTCGCGCCATGGTTACCTGAAAGATAAGTAAGGGTGAGTAACGAATTACTCAAGAAGAATCCCGACCGGGTACAATACGATGCACATGGTCATCTAGATGAGTGTATGCAAGCTATGAACATAAACACATAATAGAGCACATAGCTTAAGTCCACACTTGGACCTCGGATGCCAACTCGTGGTCTTAGTCCTAATAATCCACACCACACAATCGCCCTATACGAGAACCAAGTCTCGGCCTCACTGCTCTCTCATCGTCGATACGAAAGGTGCACTAGCTCAAGATCCCGAGGAGCTCTCCGGCCGGCGCTGTAATGAGCGTAAGCATGCACCGCGTGCTACTGCAGACTATGAAGTGCCGGGTCTAGTGGCAAGTCGCCCATGTCCATCCACCACGCCTAACTAAATCTCTCGGATCGGTGTCACCGACATAGGGGTGTGAGACTGGACACGTGAACTATGTCACCTGAACCACCGCACTTTGAGGCTAAGGAACCGGTCGTGGTAGGCTTACACCGAGAAGCGGTCCTTGCCCTAACAGTGGCAATCAAGGGCTACGGCCGAACACGCCGAGGACGTGCCGATCGTCGAGGGCGAGGCAATGCCAAGTCATCATCCCGACCGTTGGGGCATTTAATATCTGCCACCCTCACCCAAGATTGCGGGGCCTACTGGTCCGGGTTAGCTAAACCCCTAACGGGGTCCAGGGACGGAGAACTCGTCTCGACGTCCCGCCATGGATGCAAGATACTTTATGCATCGTGCCCTGATGATGCTACCTACCTACACTTTAACCTATCATATCAATAACATACAATCCAATACAATCCAAAACGTGCTCAACAGATACAACGAACCTAGCATGGTACTACGAAGCAAGAACAGATATGAGCATGCTAGAACGGAACAACCTAGCATGGGCTAACATGAGAGAACAACATACGAAGTCATGCTAGTCGAATTCGAGCGAGAGCACCTAAACTATACATGCTGATAATCACAAACAAACATACAAACAACAATCACATAGAACATCGCAGGTCCACACAACTCCTAGAAGAAATCCTTACCTTGGCCGGGGGCAACTACACACAAAATCCTACGCTGCGATCGATCCCGAGCTAGCTAACGAGAACCTAACAAACACAATAATAATCACACTCTAAAGGCTTAAATATAATAAAATAAATAGGGCTCGGCTCGGAGCAACTCACGCGTTGCGGTGACACGCGGACGGCGCAGCAAAGACGGTGGAAATTGCTGCTTTGGCGCGGATGGGCGCTGATGGGCGCTGATGGGCGGCAAATGGGCGCACTGGGCGCTGATGGGCGGCAAATGGGCGCACATCGGCGCTGGCGCGCGCGACAGACAGCGCTGGGCGCGGATGGCGCGCTAAGGCGCGGACGCTGCTGGGCGGCACGCGGGCGGCGCACGGCGCAGACGCGGGGCGCGCGAAGCGCGAGACGCGGACGACGGGCGCTTCGCCGCGATGCGGACGCGAGCTCGGCCGCGCGATGGCGAGGCGCAGCTGGCGCGCGCGAAGCGGCGCGATGGCGACGGCGGCAGCGACGCGACGCGACGCGCTGGATCGGTGCTGCGACGCCTCTGGCTGGCGGCTGCGACGGCTGGGCGCTGGGCTGCGTCTCTTTGGCGCTGGCGTCTGGGCGACGCTGGCTTCTTTGCGCGCTGGGGCCTGCTGTGCGATTCTGGTTGGCCGCTCGGCCGGGCTGCTCGGCTGGTCGCTTGGCTGGCGGAGCAGCGCTCGGCCGCAAGGGAAGAAAATCACGGCAAGGGGCTTGGGAGAGAAGAGGGTTGGGCGGCCATGGAGTTTTGGGGAAGAAAACACAAAACCTAATTTCTTTTCATTTAACCAAATGCACAAAACTCCAAAGATCCAAGGGTAACTAAGATATGACGCGAAAGAGTAACAAGAGCTCTCCATAGCTCAACCGCACGCATCCTCACAGCTTTTCTGAGACCCGGTTCGAATCCCAGTTTGCAACACAAATTCCTTTATTTTTACTTTTGCATCTACCCATGCTCAAACCAAACCACAAAGCCTCAACAACCTTCATAAATCCATCCAATAATTTTAGCAATCGAAAAAGAGATAAACGGCCCTGACGGCCCGACCAAATTACCAAAATACCCCCCTGTATGCGTACTGGAAGATCGGGATGAAAACTCGGGCCGTTACGGGATCCGAAATGTATTTTTCTTAATATCTTTTATTTTCACTACATGCATTGGGGTAAAGGCCCATTTAGAGCCCCCTTTTGGGTCGGGTCTTTACACCGAGCGTCTGATGCCGCATTGTGGCGCGTGTGCGCTTCTTGTTTTTTATCATCACTGCGCATTTGTCTTGTTTGATTCTCGTTCCATGCATTCATTTGTATCTGTGTTGTTTGGCCGAGCATGCTAAGTTAAGTCTAGAGCCTCTAGGTTTCGAGTTATCTGTTGCAACTCCTTCGGAGTTAATATGTTGGCTAGAGATAAGATTAAGGATGGCCGGATCGAGATATCCGAGAGTTGTTGCTTGTGGCTACGCTCATAGTTCCGCCTATGAGCGGTTTTGATGTGATTCTTGGTATGGAGTGGTTAGTCGCTAACCACGCGTTGATTGACCGCCACCGGAAAGAAGTAGTGTTCGGATCGCCGGTCGGCCTAGCTTTAAGTTTCGTGGAGTCCAGGGTGGAGTTTGCCCGCCGATGGTGTCACCGTGAAAGCTCGTCGTTTGCTAGCTCATGGAGCTTGGGGCTATCTAGCCAAGTTGTGCGGGAGAGCGCCCCTCGCCTCTGCTTGATCGTGTACTCACGGCCGCGTGCAGAGTTCGCGGATGTGTTTCCTGAGGAGTTACCGGGGTTGCCCCAAAAAGAGAGGTTGACTTCATTATTGAGCTCGAGCCGTGGACCCTCCCTATCTCGAAGGCTCCGTGACGCATGGCGCCAGTGAGTTAAAGGAATCAAGATTCATTGCGGAGATGTTAGACCGAGGGTTCATCCGTCCAAGTGTATCCCCGTGGGGAGCACCGATTCTGCTTTGTGAAAAAGAAGGATGGTTCTATGCGCTTATGTATTGATTATCGCGAGCTTAATAAGGTGACGATGAAGAATAAGTATCCGTTGCCCGTATCGATGATTTGTTCGATCGCCTTCAGGGAGCTTCCGTGTTCTCCAAGATAGATCTGAGATCCGGTTACCATCGATTCTTGGATCGGGGATGCCGACATTCCTAAGACTCGCTTTCAGTCTAGATATGGTCACTATGAGTTTGTGGTCATGTCGTTTGGATTGACCAATGCCCCACCGCGTTCATGGACATGATGGATAGGGTGTTCAAATCATTTTTGGACAACTTCGTCATCGTGTTCATTGGCGATATTCGATTTATTCGAGGTCTAAAGAAGACCATGCAGAGCATTTGAGGCGAGTATTGGCGGCTTTGAGGAAAACCACTTTATGCGAAGTTTTCCAAATGTGATTTCTGGTTGGAGCGGTGGCCTTCCTAGGCCACGTAGTTTCGAGAGATGGTATAGCCGTGTGGACCCCGCGAAGATTGAGGCCGTGAGTTCATGGGCCAAGCCGACTTCGATTCTGTCGAGATTCGCAGCTTTTGGGTTTGGCGGTTACTACCGTCGGTTCGTCAAGGACTTTTCGCTATAGCCTCGCCCCTCACTCGTCCGACGAGGAAGGGTGTCGAGTTTGTTTGGGGACAAAGCAGTGTGATGAGAGCTTTGCCGTGCTCAAGCGCAGCTTTGACTTCAAAGATGTTGGCGATCCCGGAGGGGACAGTGGTTTCGTGGTCTCAAAGATGATGCTTCCAAGTTTGGATTAGGTTGTGTGTTGATGCAAAGACGGAAGGTCATTGCCTATGCTTCCGTCACCACCGGCCGTATGAGCGAACTACCCGACTCATGATATGGAGTTGGCGCAGATGGTGTTTGCAATCAAGATTTGGAGGCATTACCATGCGGTGAGCGGATTGGGATGTTTTACCGATCACCGAGAGCCTCAAGTATCTGCTTACTCGTAAGGAGTTGAATATGAGGCGAGAGGAGATGGTTAGAGCTGGTAAAGGATTATGATCGCGAGATTTTGTACCATCCGGTAAAGCCAATGTAGTGGCCGATGCTTTGAGCGAGAAGACGTCGCACTCTGCGGCGTTGTTGAGTTCCCAGCCAGTTGCGAGAGAGTTCGAGCGGGCCGAGGTTGCGTGTTGTTGGGAGAGGTTACCGCCGAGTAGCTCGATTGATCGCTCACCATCGATTCGGCAAATGGATTATAGATGACCAGTTGGGTGACCCCGCACTTAAGAGATTGGTTGACCGAGTCGAGGCTTGACGGTGACTTTGACTTTGTGTATTCACGGCAGTGGGTTGACTTATAGAGGCGGTTGTGTGTTCCGGACATTGCGGTTTTTGCGAGCGTAGTTGCTCTCTGAGGCCCACAGCCCCCTTTTGCTTGGCACCCTGGGGTACCAAGATGTATCAGACCTTTAAGCGCACTTTACGGTGGATGGGGATGAAGAGAGATGTGGCAGAGTTTGTCACCGGTGTCTCACTTGTCGCCAAGTGAAGGCACCCAGCAGAGGCCACCGGTTTGTTGCGACCATGCGAGTGTACCCCAGTGGAAATGGGAAGAGATCTCTATGGACTTTATATCTGGTTTGCCAAGGACTCAGGAAGTTCTCTCGATTTGGGTGATAGTCGACCGTTTGACCAAGAGCGCACACTTCATTCCCGACGAGACACTTATACCGTGGAACAAAGGGCGCACTGCTTTTTGGAGCGAGATCATCCGTTATCATGGTGTACCGGTGAGGATTGTGTCCGATCGTGACTCGCGGTTCACTTCTCGTTTAAGCGAGAGCGCTCCGAGAAGGTTTGGGCACAGAGTGCGATTTAAAGACAGACTTTTCACCCCCTCGACGGATGGTCGACCGAGAGAGTGAATCGATTCTCGAGGATATGTTGAGAGCTTGTGTGTTGGATTTCCCAGGAAGTTGGGACCAAAGATCTCAGACTTGATGGAGTTTGCCTATAACAACGATTACGATCGATTTATCCGATGGCTCCATTCGAGGCATTGTATGGTAAGCGTTATCGGTCCCCGTGTTCGGGAAGAGGTTGGTGATAGACGAGTTTTGGGTCCCGAGTTACTGCAGCTTGACCAATGGTGCGGGCACGAAGATTAGAGCTCGTATGTTGACCGCTCGAGCGTGCGGAAGAGTTACGCCGATGTTCGGCGCCGAGATTTGGAGTTTGAGGTTGGTCGGCATGTGTTCCTTAAGGTTGCTCCGATGCGAGGTGTTCTGAGGTTTGGTAAGCGTGGGAAGTTGAGTCCCCGATTTGTTGGTCCGCTTTGAGATCCTAGAGAGGATTGGCGAGAGTTGCTTACCTGGTTAGCCCTACCTCCGTCACTATCGGCGGTGCATAGTGTTTTTCATGTATCGATGTTGAGGCAAGATGTGCCGGACCCGTCGCACATTGTGGACTTTGAGCCTTTGCACTGAATGAGGATTTGAACTTGAGGAAAAGCCGGTGAGGATCCTTGCCTTTGAGACCAAGACGTTGCGTAATCGCGAGATTCGTTTGGTAAAGGTTCAAGTGGAAGAGTCGGGGTTCCGAGGAAGCCACTTGGGAGCGGAAGACGAGATGAGGTTGCATTACCCTCGAGCTGTTTTACGTTTAAGGACTTTCGAGGACGAAAGTCATAAAAAGGAGGGAATATTGTAACGACCTGTGTTTTTCTTCCCGGTCTTCCGTATGCCCTAGGGGTAATTTGGTAATTTGGTCGGGCCGTCGTGGTCGTTTGTGTCTTTTCCATTACTAAAATTATTGGATGGTTTTTGTAGGGGTTTGAGGTTTGGTTTGAGCAAGGTTTGATGCAAAAGTAAAAATAAAGGAATTTGTCTTTGCAATGGGGTTTGAACCCGGGCCTCCCGGGAAGCTTGTAGAGAGGTGTGCCAATTGAGCCATTAGGTGCTCTTGTTGCTCTTTCTGCATCACATCTTAGTTAACCTTGGATCTTTGGTGTTTGGTGCATTTGGTTAAATGAAATAGAAATTAGGTTTGTTGTGTTTTCTTCTCCAAAAGAGTTGTGGCCGCCCAAGCTTTCTCCCAAGCTCTCCTTGCCGATTCTTCATCCTTGCATCTCCTTGGGTTCGATCATCATCATTCCGGGTAGGTATTGATCTTCTTCTTCTTCTCATCCGTTTGGTGTGCGTTTGGCCAAGTGAAAAGAGGTGTGTTGTGTGTGTTGTGTTGATTGCAACACCGAGTGTAGCCGAGCCAAGAAAGACAGGTCGCCGATCGCTCGCGACGCCCAGAGATCTGTCCCAAAGCCGACCTTGCCGTTCGCCCGGCCAAGACAGATCGCCAATTGTCGCACGTCCACCCGACGCTCGTTCGCCCAGATCTGTCCCAGAAGCCTTGCTTCGCTCGCCCAGCAGAAGACAGACGCCGTCGATCGCGCCGCGACGCCAGAGGTCTCGCCAGCGCCCGCGTCGCCCATCGCGCGCCCTCGCCGTGTCCGCTTGCCGAACTGCTCGCTCGCGCGCCCTCGCCGTGTCCGCTTGCCGAACTGCTCGCTCGCGCGCCCTCGCCGTGTCCGCTTGCGAGCCCGCTGCCGCCAAGCGCCTTCGCCCCAGACGTGTTCGCGCGCGCGCGTCCTCGCCGCCCACTGCTTGCTCGCTGTGTCCGCATCGCACGCCAGCGCCACGCGCGCCGCCCGAGACGCTGCCATGCTGCGCGCGCCCTCGCTGCAGGTTGGTGCAACAGCGCAACGGCAGCGCTCCCGTGCCGTGCGTCTGCGCGACCAACAGCAGCGTCCTTGCCTTGCCTGGCTCGCTTGCCAGCCCAAGCTCAAGCTCGTGTCGAGCTTGTCTGCATCTATTGTTGTTTAGATATTTTAGATGCCGATTATTGTTGGTTTGCTAGGTTCCCGCCGCTAGCTCGGGATTGTTCCGCAGCCTTAGGATTTGTGTGTAGAAGTCTTCCCACCAAGGTAAGGATTTCTTACCGGGTTGTGTGGACCTCGCGGTATATTTGTGATTGTTGTTTTGTATGCCCGTGTATGATTACTAGCATGTTTATCTCTAGGTGCTCTGCTCAATTCTGATGGCATGAACTCTTGTATTGTTTCTCATGTTAGCCCATGCTAGGTTGTTCTATTCTAGCATGTTCGATATCTCTTATTGCTTCGTAGTATCATGCTAGGTTCTTTGTATCCGATGAGCACGTATTGGACCGCATTGATTGAATCGTTATTATTGTTAAGGTTTAGAATTGAGGTAGATAGAATCATCCGGCCCGATGCATAAAGTATCTTGCATCTATGGCAAGGACGTCGAGACGTTCTTCGTCCTTGGACCCCGTGAGGGATTAGCTATCCCAACCGGTAGGCCCCCGCAATCTTGGGTGAGGGTGGCGATCGTTAAATGCCCCAACGGTCGGGATGATGACTTGGCATTGCCTCGTCCCCGGCGATCGGCACGTCCTCGGCGTGTTCGGCCGTAGCCCTTGATTGCCACTGTTAGGGCAAGGACCGCTCTGGTGTAAGCCTACCACGACCGGTTCCTTAGCCTCAAAGTGCGGTGGTACAGTGACATAGTTCACGTGTCCGTGTCTCACACCCCTATGTCGGTGACACCGATCCGAGATTTAGTTAGGCATGGTGATCGAACTCGGGCGGCTTGCCACTAGACCCGCACCCCCGAGTTTGCGGTGAGCATGCGGTGCGCGCTTACGCTCATTACAAATACCGATCGGAGAGCTCCTCGGGATCTTGAGCCGTGCACCTTTCGTGACGGCGATGAGAGCGGTGAGGCCGGACTTGTTCCCGTATAAGCGCGTTTAGTGTGTTGTGGTATTTCCGGACTAAGACCACGAGATGGCATTCGAGGTCCAAGTGTGGACTTAGCTATGTGCTCCGCTCTGTGTTTGTACTCATAGCTTGCATACATTCTTCTAGATGATCATGTATATCGTATTGTACCCTGTTGGGGATTCTTACTGGGTAATTCGTTACTCACCCTTATTCTCGTGGTTTTCCACGGTAATCAAGGCGGAGAGGCAGGATGGTGATGGAGGAGCCGTGATCATGGAATCCTGCTCATCTCTCGATTATTCTATTTTATTTATCATGACTCTTGACTTTTGTTATTTCCCTGAATGCATGTAGACGGACACAGAGCCCTAGGATGTTTTCTTACGTCTTATGGATTCCAAAGATATTTGTACTTGTGGATTGTTTTAATGGTTTAAATAAATCTCCGATCGTAGTATGCTTTTAGAAATGTATGTTTTGGTTGTTGAATGTTTCTGCTTTTTACTTGGGATCCGAAATGTATTTTTCTTAATATCTTTTATTTTCACTACATGCATTGGGGTAAAGGCCCATTTAGAGCCCCTTTTGGGTCGGGTCTTTACACTGCGCACCGCCAGCAGACTCAAGTTCGTTCGCCGTGCCGCGTGAGTGCCCCGAGCCGAGCTTGCTTTGTCTATTGTTCTTTAGACGTTTTAGATGCTTTGATTATTATTGGTTTGCTAGGTTCCTTTCGCTAGCTCTCGGGATTGTTCCGCAGCTTAGGATTTGTGTGTAGAAGCCTCTGACCAAGGTAAGGATTTCTTACCGGAGTTGTGTGGGCCTGCGGTATATTTGTGATTGTTGTTTTGTATGCCTGTATGATTATTAGCATGTTTAGCCCTAGGTGCTCTGTTTCAATTCTCGATCGCATGAACTCTTGTATTGTTTCTCATGTTAGCCCATGCTAGGTTGTTTCATTCTCGCATGTTCGATATCTGTTCTTGCTTCGTAGTATCATGCTAGGTTCCTTGTATCCATTGAGCACGTATTGGACTTCATTGAATGAATTGTTATTATTGCTATGGTTTAGAGTTTCGTAGGTAGCATCATCCGGCCGATGCATAACGTAACTTGCATCCCCGACAGGGGACGTTTGAGATGGTACTTCGTCCCCGATCCCGTTAGGGTTTAGCTAACCCTAACGGTGGCCTCCGCAATCTTGGGTGAGGGTGGCGGTCGTTAAATGCCCCAATGGTCGGGATGATGACTTGGCATTGCCTCGTCCCGGCGATCGGCACGTCCTCAACGTGTTCGGCCGTAGCCCTTGATTGCCACTGTTAGGGCAAGGACCGCTTCTCGGTGTAAGCCTACCACGGCCGGTTCCTTAGCCTCAAAAGTGCGGTGAGTACAGTGACATAGTTCACGTGTCCGTGTCTCACACCCCTATGTCGGTGACACTCGATCCGAGATTTAGTTAGGCATGGTGATCGAACCTCGGCAGCTTGCCACTAGACCCGCACTTCCCGAGTTTGCGGTAGCATGCGGTGCGGCGCTTACGCTCATTACAAATAGCGGATCGGCGAGCTCCTCGGGATCTTGAGCGAGTGCACCTTTCGTGACGATGCGAGATGAAGCCGTGGCCGGGACTTGTTCCCGTATAGAGCGTATAGTGTGTTGTGGTATTTCCGGACTAAGACCCTGAGTTGGCATCCGAGGTCCAAGTGTGGACTTAGCTATGTGCTCCGCTCTTTGTTTATATTCATAGCTTGCATACATTCTTCTAGATGATCATGTATATCGTATTGTACCCTGGTTGGGGATTCTTACTGAGTAATTCGTTACTCACCCTTATTCTGTGGTTTTTCACAGGTAACCAAGGCGCGAGACAGGATGGCTGAAGGAGGAGCTGTGATCATGGAATCCTGCTGTCATCTCTGACCATTTTATTATATCATGACTCTTGACTTTTGTTATTTCCCCTGAATGCATGTAGACGGGCACGGAGCCCTAGGATGTTTTCTCACGTTTTATGGATTCCAGCATATTTGTACTTGTGGAATGATTAAATGGTTTAAATAAATCTCTGATCAGAGTATGCTTTTAGAAATGTATGTTTTGATTGTTGAATGTTTCTGTTTTTACTTGGGATCCGAAACTTATTTTTCATAATGTCTTTTATTTTGAATACATGCATTGGGGTAAAGGCCCATTTAGAGCCCTTTTGGGTCGGGTTTTACACCGATGCTCTAAGTAGGACGAAGTCGCACTCCGCAGCCTTGTTGAGCTCCTAGATTGAGTTACGAAAAGAGTTTGAGTGAGCCAGTATTGCAGTTATGTTGAGAGAGGTTACCGCCTGGGTAGCCTAGTTAACAATTCAGTCGTCGATCAAGTAGAGGATCATTGATGGCCAACTGAGTGATCCCATGATAAAAAGACTATTGAGAGGGTTCAGGCAGATGGCGACTTCGATTTTGTTATAGCACTAGACGGAGGTTAGAGATATAGAGGTCGTTTGTGCATTTCAGATTACGCAGGACTACGAGCTGAGATGCTTACCGAGGCTCATAGCTCCCCATTTACTTGGCACCCGAGAGGTACCAAGATGTATCAGGATCTCAAGCAGACGTCCTGGTGGATGGGTATGAAACGAGATATAGCTGAGTTTGTTAGCCGTTGTCTCACTTGTCAACAAATGAAGGCTCCCATACAGAAATCGGCAAGTTTGTTGTAGCCGTTGAGTGCTCCATAGAGGAAATGGGATGAGATTACGATGGATTACATTTCTAGGTTGCCGAGGACACTGAGAGGGTTTACTTAGATCTGGGTTGTTGTGGATCGGCTGACTAAGAGTGCACACTTCATTCTCGGTAGGATTAACTATACCGTGGAACAGTGGGCACAGTTGTTCTTAGAGCAAGCAAATCATTCGGTACCATGGGGTACCAACGAAGATTGTTTCACACCATGATTCTAGGTTTACTTCTCACTTTTGGAGAGGGCTCTATAAGGGTTTGGGAACCGAGTGCAGTTTCAACATTACTTTTCACCCCAGACAGATGGTCAGACTGAGAGAGTGAACCAGATTCTCAAGGATATGTTGTGCGCCCATATGTTGGACTTTCCAGGCAGTTGGGATCAGTACCTGTATTTGATGGAGTTTGCATATAATAATAGCTATCAGTCGACCATTAAAATGTCTTCATTCGAGGTTTTGTATGGTATGCGGTGCAGATCTCGAATGTTCTGGGAAGAGGTTAGTGACAGGCAAGTTTTGGGTCCCGAGTTACTTCAGATGACCAACGACACAGTGCAAAAGATCAGGGCTCGTATGTTGATAGCTCAGAGTAGGCAGAAAAGTAACACTGATGTTTGGCGTAGATACTTGGAGTTTGAGGTTGGTCAACACATTTTTCTGAAGGTAGCGGGGAAAGTTGAGCCCAGGGTTTATCGGACATTGAGATCCTTGAGCGGATCGGTGCAGCAGCTTACAGTTTAGCGTTGCCCCCGTCTTTTGCAATAGTGCATAATATCTTCCATGTTTCAATGTTGAGACAGTATGTGGCAGACCCGACACACGTAGTTGATCATGAGCCTTTGGGGCTGAATAAGGATTTGATCTTCGAGGAAAAGCCTATGCAGATTCTGGCCTAAGAGTGCAAGACTTTGCGTAACTGGGAGATCAACCTAGTGAAAGTTTAGTGGAGGAATTAGAGGGCAGAGGAAGCCATGTGCAGATTCTACCCAGAGTTGTTTCAGTCTTAGGACTTTCGGGGATAAAAGTCTTAAAAGGAGGGAGTATTGTAACGGCCCAGGACTCTATTCCTGTTCCCTCATGGCTGGATTTCTGTTATACAATTCAGGGCTGTTTCTACCGTTCTTTAAGTTTAGCTATGCTTCGATTTCATGTTCCAGGGTTTAAGGTGTTTTCGCATGAAGTTTGGAGGTCATTCGGTTAAATGTGAAATTAAGGATTTAAATGTGTTGCTGTCGGCAACCAAATCTGTGACCTGCAAGGGAGTTGGATGCTTGTTTTTAAAAGAGATAAATTAAGAGGGAAATGTGTTGTTTCTGGGACTTGAAGGGAGGATGGACATGATTTCAATCGACTAAAAAGAGGAAGGAGGAATTGTATTTGTCAAACCTAGCAGCACGACTTCACCTTCTCTTCTCCTTCAAGTTGTCGACTTCTTCCTTTGTTCCTCACCATTCTTGTCGTTTCATCTTCTCCAAGCTTGTTTGTCAATTTCCCTCTTTCTTCTTCATCCAAGCCTAGCATCGAGGAAGCCCTAGCCGAGACAACTTTCTACTCCTCCTTCTTATGGTTGCCATGAACACCCTTCCCCAAGCCTTGATCTTGGTCTTGATCTTGATCTTGGCTTGGGGCTGCCGAAAACTTCACCATCTCAAGCCTTGCCCTTGTTCTTGTCTTACCGTAAAAACCAAGCCTAGCTGGGAGCCCTTGGTGTCCCAAGCCAAATATCCACCCAATTGCCGAAGGTGTTGCTACCAAGATCTATGAGGTAAGCCTGCTTCCCTAGTCGAGATTTACCAATTGTTGGTTGGTTGACCCTTCTTGCTCCTAGTTCCTAGTTCAGTGTTAGCTAGCTAGGTTGATTTGTATGTGTTTGTGTTATTGTTAGGTTTGTGAGACTCTGCAGCTCTATGAGCACATTTCAATGTTGTTGTTTTACTGATTGATTTCAAGGTAAGGATCTCTTACCAGGGTTGTGTGGACCCTGCGATATATCATGATTGCCTTATGTATGCCTATTAACTGCTTGTTGATTGATTTCTGCTAGCATGTTTACCCCTATTTCTACATGTTAGTGCCATGCTAGATTTGTCCTTCCAGCATGTTCTGTGATTCCTGTTTTAAGTTCGTAGTATCATGCTAGGTGTTATATACTTGTTAAGCATGTTTGAGCTGTTAGGAATCGTTTACTCTAAGATCTTAGATAGCTTGTTAGGATTGTCATCATCTAGAGGTTGAGAGCGGATATAACGTACTTTGTCCCCATTGGTCGGGATCAGTGAGGACTTGTTCCCGCCCCTAGCAGTCTGAGGTGGTTTAGCTAACAACACTGGCATAAGCCTAGTTTGTAGCCTGCTATAGAGCGAAACCCAGCCAATGGTGTAAGTCTACCTTGGCTGGTTCTTAGCTTCAGGCGTCGGTGGTACAGGCTGGTACAGATGAGTGTCGAGGGCCTCGCACTACTGTACATCAGTGACACCGCTTCTGAGTCTTTAGGGATGCGTATCTGAACCGCATAGTGTGTCCCTAGGTCCCCACATTTATGTGGTTTGCAGCAGCATGCGGTGTGCCCTCACACGCGTTAGTCACCGATTTGGAGAGCTCCCCCGGGCTAATGTTCATGAGTACACACTTCCGTTGCAGTTTAGATCCAGACTTCGGGTACTCTCCCATTTTTCATAGGAACTATTTAGCCGAGGGTAAGAGGCCTTCGATGACACCTATTTGGGATCAGCTTTTGGGTTGGTCATCTGGCCAAGGGAGAAAGACTTTCGAGGGTGTCTAACATCTATTTGGGATAAGCTTTTGAGTTGATCATTTAGCCGAGGGAGAAAGACCCTCGAAGATATCATTTGGGATTGGTTAGGAGAGCCAATCATTAGGCTGGATGTAGGAGACTTCTGAGGATTCTGGACTTGCTTGTTAGCTTGTTGAGCAAAGATTTGTGTTGGTAACTGTTGCATGTATACTGGGGTGCTAGATGATTGATGTATCGTACTGTACCTCGGTTGGGAATTCTTACTGAGTACCTTCGTACTTACCCTTATTTTTGTGGTTTTCCACCAGGTAACTTGAGACATCACCACGACGGCTAGTATAGGGAGCTAAATGATCATGGGAGCTGTCGGCATTTACTCTGTCTTTGTTATTTTCATTGAGTCTTGATTCTTTGTTAGCGTACTAGGAAACTGTTGTTTTTGAGAAGTTGTTTGAATGTTGAGTTTTTAAATACTAGCCAAGACTTATTTTATGGTGACCGTTGAATGGATATTTTCTACAAGTTTTATTTCAATACGTTTTCTTATTAAGTAGTTCCAATGGTAATTTAAATGATTTTAAATTTTAAGCATTCCAAGTAAGAACCGGGTTTAGGACAACTATTTGGGTTGGGTTCTTACAATAGGTTAGCTAGGTTGGTGATCTGCAACTCAAGGAGCACTATTTACTGTTAGGTTTTCTACTTGCTTTACAGGTAAGGTTTCCTTGCCGGGGTTGTGTGGACCTTTCGCTGGATGATGATATCTCCTAGTTGTTTGATTTTATATGTTGCATTACTAGTCGATAGGTTTTTTGCAGGTTGCTGAATTATACTATTAGTGGATAGGTTCGTACAGGTTTCCCGGATATTGTTCTGTTTGATTAACTTCTGAATCTGTTGACTGTTGATCTAATCTTGTATGATGTATGCCCTGTTTATATGTTGTGTTGTAAGCATGTTAGTGGATAGGGTTTTTCTGGATTGTTTGCTAGGGCTTGCATGTAGAATTACATACTCTATTAATATTATGTTTCTGTTGTACTCTTTGTTAATGTTGAACCATGCTAGCTCTAGGTTGTGTAGCCTTGGGTATTCCTGCTTAAGACTACCCAAGACCAGCCCAGTGTGTGTTGTCCAAGGTTGGCTCAGTGTGTGCTGCCCGAGTTGCGCAGGACTAGCCCAGTGTGTTGCTGACCAGGTATGAGGAGGACTTTCCCAGTATGTGCAATCTAGGACTAGCCCAATGTGTTGCTGTCCTTTGTTAGCCCAGTGTGTGCTAACCATGCATGCTATAGTGATAGAGCTTCTAAGTGATAACTCCCGAAACAATTGGGCGTTAGTGGGCAAGAGGAGTTTTGAAGAATCAGGGCAAATGGTTGGTGATTCGTGAACAAACATAAGCAAAGGCGAACAACAAACAAAGTTTGCCAACATAACAGGTAGCCAACTGCGAACGTGAAAAGATGTCGGCAGGACATACAAATTGGAGAACACCAAGGAACCAGCCAAACCACGATTACACGTCAAGTGGAAAATACGGGCCACTGATAGATTGTGGGAACGACAACAAGAAGTTCGGATACCGCGAGCATGCCTTTAAAAGTCGGAGAAGATCGGAGTTGAGGGAGGGGATTCTGAGGAAAAACGAGTGCTTAACGAAGATCAAGCCGAAACGTGAGTGAGAGCTCGAGATCATGCCAGAAAGTGAGCGAGAGCTCCGAGTAGTTGAAGAATTCCATTCAGCCTTCGTATCAAGCCTAGTTATCCTCAGGGGTTAACTCTTTTTAGTATTCGTATAGTTGTTTTCGTTAACTCAGCATTGTTATTATTGTTTATTTATCATTTCTTTGAACTTTGGATCGATTTATAAAGTTATTAATTTTTTCATTGTTAGCTCTGTAGTTCGTTTTTATTTCGCTTGAAGCAAATTACAAGTTATACTTCGCGAAGTTATTAAAAGTGGTTTAGATACAAGTTAGGTTTTTTAGAGGAGCTATAGTCGAGGAATTTGAGAGAATAAATCGACATCTTGTATAACTGCCTTAAGTTTTGTCAAGTTAGCACTTGCAATTCACGCATACTTAGAGATAAGGGGCATTAAGGTGTTAAACGGGTAATTCGCTACTTCGAGAGAATTGTGTTTTACTCGTTCTCTTAGAACTAATCAGCGAAAGTGAACTGTTAGGAATCCATATTATTACATCGTTACGATTGTTAAGCATTTAATCAAAACACCTTATTTTATACTTGTTACCTTGACTCGTACTTAGTGTTTTAATAAGTAAACTACAATTCCCTGTGGAGACGACTTTAATTTATACTACAACAAAACTGTGTACACTTGCACGCTGTCGAGAGTAAACACACTTCGCTAACTTACAGGTTCGCGAGAGCGATCTCAAAATCTATTGACTATTGTTTCCCATTGTGTTCACTATTTCACAAACAAGTTTTTGGCGCCGTTGTCGGGGAATTGTACGAGTTTATTAGTTAATACAATTTGTACGAGTAATTTTAGTGAGCTAATCTGGAAGCACTTTTCTCTTAGGTACTTTGGTGTGTATGCACAGCTTATACACAGTTTCGTTTGATCCTGAACCAGAAAGGAGTATACATCGTAGGAACAGAGAGAGAAGAGCAGCTATGAATCACGGAAATCCGGTAGTTGATATTGATGCACAGGAACTTCTAGTGAGGCCAGCTGCGCAGGCAGATCAGCAGTTAGTTAACCCTATTATGATGGCAAATAATAGGGATGGCGTGGTTCGAGCATATGCAGCACCTAATGTTGCTGATTTACAACGAGGAATGATAAGAGAAGACATTGGGGCAAGAGCATTCGAATTCAGGCCAATGATGAATACGTTACTACAGCAAAAAGCACAGTTTCATGGTTTAGCGAACGAAGACCCACACACTCACTTACGGGAATTCATGAGTGTGTGTGATTCGTTCATTATTCTGGATGTTGAGCAAGACAAGTTGCGAATTCACTTGTTTCCTTAGTCACTGCAAGGAAAAGCAAAAGACCGGTTAGACAATGTGAGTGTGGAAAACATTACTTTGGAGGAATTGGCGAAGCGATTTTTGCTGAAGTATTTTCCACCCAAGAAGTTGATGAAGCTTCGCGGAGATATCATGTCATTCAAGCAAGAACCAAGCGAATCTCTTTCTGATGCGTGGGATCGATTTAAATCGATCGAGAGGAAGTGTCCACATAGTGGGATACCTTGCTGCGTTCAGTTGGAATACTTTTATGGAGGGTTGTCCGAGGCTGCCTAGTTGCTTTTAGATGCTTCAGCGAAGGGAGCCGTTTTATCGAAGGTTTATAGTGAGGCAGTAGAGATCATAGAATGTGTAGCCCAAAACACCAGCCAATGAAAAAGGCGAGAGGGTTAGGGTCAGCGAATGACTTAGAAGGCGATCCATTGTTAAGACAACAGTTGGCGGAAATGCGTGAAATGTTACTCAAGCTTCAAAAGAAGAGTGAGAGGGCAACAGTTCAGAGCATGGAACCTATGCTGGAGTTATGCGTGATGTGTGGCGAAGCGCACACATACGAGGAATGCCCACACGACACTGCTGAAGTAAGCTTCGCTAATGGTCAATCAGCGAACCGACAAAACAACCCGTATTCCAATACTTACAATCCTGGATGGAGAAATCACGCGAACTTCTCATGGAGGGATCAAGGAAACACTGGATCCTCAGGTAATTCTAACTTCCCTAAGAAAATTAATCATTCGCAAGGTTTCCAAACCGCGAACAACCAACCAGGTCAGAATCCATTTTATTCAAGAAACATAGCCCCCCAGAATAATGTTCCCCAATTCTCTAACAATGCTATGGAGAATATGTTGAAGGAGTTTATGCAGAGCCAACAGGCAGCAGTCAGGAATTTAGAAGTACAGATGGGGCAACTAGCAACAGAAATCAGACAGAGGCCTGCTGGAAAATTGCCCTCAGACACCGAGCCACCGCGAAGGGAAGGAAAAGAACAAGTAAAGGTAATTACAACTAACGACTTGTTGTTCGTGCAGGCAAAAGATGACACACAATCCGTGCATAAAGAAGTGGTGCATATCGACTTCGTTCCTTCACCACCACCCTTCCATCAAAGGCTCAAGAAGAAGCAGAATGGCGAACAATATGAGAAGTTCATGGACATTTTGAAAAGCATTCACATTAATGTTCCGTTAATAGATGCACTATGCCAGATGCCAAACTACGCGAAGTTTATGAAAGAAGCGTTATCAGAGAAGGGAAAGTTTGAAGAATTCAAGGTTGTTTCGCTGAATGAAAAATGCAGTGCGCTAGTATCAAGGAGCATTCCAGCGAAGGAAGCAGATCCAGGTGCATTTACAATTCCCATTTCAATTGGTGGAAGACACGTGGGAAAAGCACTATGCTACCTAGGAGCTCGCATTAACTTAATGTCGTTGTCGGTATACAAGCAATTTGGATTAGAGCAAGTTCAACCCACCACGATGACAATCCAACTCGCGGATAGATCAAGCGTCAACCAGAAGGCAAAATTGAGGATGTCTTAGTCCAGGTAAACCAGTTAATTTTTCCTACTGATTTTATAATACTGAGATTACTTAACTATTTCTCTTATTTGTTAGCCCAGCTGCTAACCCTGTCTAGCTATGAGCATAGACCTTTGATGTTGTACATCCTGCTGTTTATACTTGTTGAGACTGCCATGTTGCTATGTATTGCTTGTATGCTAGGATGCTAGAGGATTTGTCTTGCGTATTGTACCCCGGTTGGGGGATGCTTACTAAGTGCAATTGTACTCACTCTTTCTGTGGTTTCTTCCACCAGGTAACTTGGCACAACATTGAGGTGGCTAGAGGAGGAGCTGGATGATCATGGGGAAGGTCGCTGACTCTTTTTGAGTCATTTACTTTCATGTTATTGAAATGGGTCATTTGAAACTAGTAATGTTTTATTGGAGTATTGTAACTTGTTTTGTGGTACTCTAGCGAGAGGTTGAAACTGCTTTTCTGTTTTACACTTGAGCTTGTTAGAACTGTTTTGTTTCATAAAATGAATGTTTTAAATTTGGTTTTAAAACTCCCTGTTCTAATAATGCATCATTTAGCAAAGGCCATTTGGACCATTTAGTGTCGGGTCTTTACACCCGGTCGAGAAATATTTTGTGCTGAAAGAATTGATTATGAGACTAGCTCGAGAAAGAAAAATTGAATTAGATCTTGATGAAGTAGCCCAAGCGAACCATGCTACTGTCATATTTCAACCCAAAGTACAATTGTTCATGAGATCATCTCATGGCCAATCGCACAGCTTGATCAAGTTCGAATCACTTAAGCCCGTTAGTCTGTAGTTTCAAGAAAATTCTTCAAGTAAAAGTTCACAAGAAGAAAATTTCCATAAGAGAAAGAACAGACTTCCGAAGACAAAGAGAAGAAAGAGACCAATAAAGCCTAAGTTTGTGGTGGAAGAAAGTGAAGATCTTTGCTAGACACGTCAAACGGTAACACTAGTTGAATTCTTTCCAAAGTGCTTTCTAGAAAACAATGAAGAAAGGATATTTGACATTGCAACATGTCATATCGTCAGCGTAAGGGAAGATCCAACAAGTTCATCAGAGACAATAACAACCGAACTTGGAGACACATCTTCTTTTAACCTAGAAAAGTTATTGTCACTTCCTTAAACAACCAAGAATGCTCTCATCGAGGCATCAATAGACTTTGATACTACTAGTGCCCAAATATCCACCAAAGCGGTCATATCTGAACCATGTTGCGTGTTAATAAATTTCACTGATGAAGACTTGTTGCTAGGTTCAAAGCCTCACAATAGACCATTATTTGTCTTGGGATACATTCGAGAACAAAAGGTTGGACGAATCCTCATTGATAATGGATCAGCTGTCAACATATTGCCAAAGCCAACTATAAAACAACTAGGCATTACATTGAAAGAATTATCTAGCAGTAAATTAATGATTCAAGGTTTTAATCTAGGAGGACAAAAAGCAATCGGCATGATACGTTTAGAGCTTATTATCGGCGACTTAAAAGCTGATACTTTGTTCCACGTGATAGATTATAAATCTACATACAAATTGCTACTGGGACGCCTGTGGATTCATGAAAACTATGTAGTAACTTCTACATTACATCAATGCTTCAAATTTTATCAAGATGGTATCAACAAAGTAGAGGCTGATACTAATCCATTTTTTGAGGCAGAATCTCATTTTGCAGATGCGAAATTTTACATGAAAGATGACAACGTAACGAAAGTGTCGATAATAGATATCTTTATAATCAAAAAACGTGATGAAGTCAAGTTAGAGTCGGAGGTTAATACCAATGGAGAAGAAACCAAAGATATAGACAAGTCTAACTTTGAAAAGAATAAAGCTTCAATGGGTATCAAAGAGTCTGAAATCGTGAAGGATAAGAAAGATCTAAATCCTCCTATGCTACGCTATGTCCCTATATCTTGACGTAAAAAAGGCAAGGCACCTTTCGCAAAATGCTCAAATAATTTAAAGGTTGGTGATATCGAGATCTTAAAGGAAAATTTTACCATCCCTCTTACAAAGATGACGAAGCAAGAAGTCGAAAAGGTTGAAGGTGATCAGATGAAAGTAATTCTAGCTAAAAGTACAACAAAAGATGGATTCGATCCAAATGCTTATAAACTCTTAACAAAGGCAAGTTATGACTTTACGACTCACATGGAGTTTAAGGGTCTAAGCATCCTCGATGACACACCTGAGCTTTCATCAAAACAGAAGAAACTTGCGAATAAGGGCTATCAATTACTTGCATCACGAAATGGACTTGGATATAAGCTACTAGAGTCAGTTCAAATAACGAGAAAATGGACAATCAAAGGTTGAAAGCTGCTAGAGTCAGTTGAAAGTTGCAGATACAAATCACATAACAATTGATGAATGTGAATATTCAAAAGGAGTGAAAAAGGTCAATCAAAGGTTACCAGCACTCAGACGCATCAGACCACCAATGTCTCGAGTTTCGGCCTTTGAAAGATTGAACAAATAGAAAGAAAAGGTAGAAAGCACGACCTCAGCCTCATATGTGACACGATTATCGGCCTTTCAAAGACTAGGAAAACTTGTAGAGGAGGAAGATATATCTTCTGCTTCAACGCTGACACGATCTTGAGTCTTTCAAAGGTTGAGTAGAAGCGTGAATGGGAAAGAAAAGCCAACCAAGTCTATTTTTGACCGACTCTGCTATTAGAGTTTTATAGAGACTTTACGAGATAAACCTCTCAAAGATATTAGAAGCAATGAAGACATCCATAGTGTTGTTGCATCTCGTATGAAAAGAAGAACATTTTTTACTCTTGAGACAGAAGGCTCACTAAAAGTAAAGCGACATAATGTGATTTTCACCAATCCGTCAAAAGAAAATATGGAACGAGAAGAAAATGAGTTTTTGTGTCAACACATCACAATCATGGAAGAAGAGGTAGATGAAATGTATGATGAAGAGGTTAATGAAGCACCACTATCGCTTGAAGATGGTAATCAACCGACAGTGGATGAGTTAAAGAAAATAAACCTAGGCACCATAGAAGAGCCACATCCAATCTTCGTAAGCGCATTACTTGCGCGCGAAGAAGAGGTTGAATATATAAGTCTACTTAATGCTTATAAAGGTATATTCGCTTGGTCATATAAAGAAATTCCAGGACTTGATCCTAAAGTAGCAGTCCTTTACCTAGCAGTCAGTAAAGGGGCACGACCAATCAAGTAAACCCAGCACCGATTTCGACCAGAACTCATTCATCAGATTGAAACATAACTAAATAAGTTAATTGAAGCTTGATTCATCCGCAAAGTGAAGTATCCAACATGGATTGTCAATATTGTCCAAGAAAAAAAAACGAATGGACAACTATGCGTTTGTGTTGACTTTCGCGATTTGAATAATGCATGCCCGAAAGATGACTTTCTATTGCCTATCACGGAGATCATGGTCGATGCCACAACTGGACATGAAGCTTTATCCTTTATGGATGGGTCATCGGGTTATAATCAGATAAGGATGGCTCTAGAAGATAAAGAAATGACAGACTTTCGAACTTCGAAAGGGATATAATGTTACAAGGTCATGCCATTCGGATTAAAGAATGCCGGTGCCACCTACCAACGAGCAATGCAAAATATTCTTGATGAAATGCTACACAAGAATGTTGAATGTTATGTTGATGATCTTGTGGTCAAGTCTGTAAAACGAAAAGATCACTTGGAAGATTTGAAGGTGGTTTTTGATCGCCTAAGAAAGTACCAATTAAAAATGAATCCCCTCAAGTGTGCGTTAGGCATGACTTCAGGAAAGTTTCTAGGTTTCATCGTAAGACATCGAGGGATTGAAATAAACTAGTCAAAGATTGAGGCCATCCAAAAAATGGCAACGCCTAGAAATTTATGCGAGCTAAGAAGTCTTCAAGGTCACTTGGCTTACATTCGAAGATTCATTTCTAATCTAGCTAGTAGATTCCATCCCTTCTAGAGATTAATGAAAAAGGGAGAAACGTTCGAATGGGATGAAGCATGTCAAAATTCTTTCGAAAGTATAAAGAAATATTTGAGTCATTCTCCCGTCTTAGAAGCCCCTATAGTCGGAAATCCATTGATTCTCTACGTCAGTGCACAAGAAAGATCACTTTGAGCATTATTTGCGCATGAAGGGGAAAAAGGAAAAGAACAAGCACTTTACTACTTAAGTAGAACTTTGAGCGGGGCAGAAATAAATTACTCTTCAATAGAGAAAATGTGTTTGGCGTTGTTCTTTTCCATCGATAAGATGAGGCACTACATGCAAGCATTCACTGTGCGATTAGTTGCAAAGGCTGATCCCATCAAGTATATTTTATCTTGGCCTATAATATCTGGACGCCTAGCTAAATGGGCAATCATTCTTCAACAATATGATATCATTTATGTCCCACAAAAGGCTATGAAAGGGCAAGCGCTAGCAGACTTCTTAGCCGACCATCCTGTTCTATTTGATTGGAAGTTATGTGAAGATTTTCTTGATGAAGAAATTTTCCTTGTTGAAATCACAGAGTCATGGACCATGTACTTTGATGGTGCAGCACGAAGAAGTGGAGCGGGTGTAGGAGTTGTTTTTACTTCGCCTGAGAAGCACATGTTGCCTTATAGCTTCGCACTCGGAAAACTATGCTCAAATAATGTCGTAGAGTATCAAGCGCTAATTATTGGTCACCAAATGGCTGTCGAAATCGGAATAAACTATATAGAAGTATACGACGACTCTAAGTTGATAGTTAATCAAGTTTTACTTTAGTAAGATGTAAAACATGAAGACCTGAAGCCATACTTCAAATATGCTAGAAAATTATTAGAAAATTTTATAGCATATTCCTGAAACATGTTCCAAGGTCAGAAATTAAGAGAGCAGATGCATTGGCAAACTTGGCTACTGCTTTAACAATCCTCGATGATGCAGCCATGAATATTGCGCTTTGTCAAAGATGGATCATGGCTCCAATTGAGGATGAATGTCAAGAGGCTAACGTGATATCAGTATGTGTAATTGAAGAAGAAGATTGGCGACATCCAATAATTGATTATCTTCAACACGAGAAACTTCCAACAGATTCTCGACGTAAAGCAGACATACAAAGAAGGGCAAGTTGATTCATCCATTATAAAGAAACCCTTTACCGACGCTCTTATAAAAGACTTTTTCTTTGATGTTTAGAAAATGAGGAGTCAAGTAAAGCATTAATAGAAGCATACTCTGGCCCAAAACTACATTTCGAGCTAAAAAGGATGGGCTACTATTGGCCGACAATGGTTCGAGACTCAATGAAGTATGCAAAAAAGTGTGAGGCCTGTCAAATCCACATAAACTTCATACATCAACCACCAGAACCACTCCATCCAACTGTTGCTTCATGGCTTTTTGAAGCTTGGGGACTTGATCTTGCTGGCTCTATAACGTCGAAGTCTTTTGTAGGGCACTCTTACATTATAGCAACAACTGATTATTTTTCAAGATGGGCTGAAGCCATCCCTTTGAAAGAAGCAAAGAAAGAAAATGTTGCAAACTTTATTCGAACTCATATCATCTATCCTTACGACAATCCACATCGCATCATGACAGATAATGGGAGGCAATTCTCCAATAGTTTGATAGATAAGTTGTGTGAAAAGTTCGTCTTTAAACAGTACAAGTCTTCAATATACAACGCATCAGCAAACGGATTGGCAGAAGCGTTTAATAACACTCCATGCAACTTGTGAAGAAGATAGTGTCCAAGGTAAAGAGGGATTGGCAAGAAAGAATTGGTGAAGCATTGTGGGCTTATCAAACCACGCATCGTACACCTACAAGAGTCATGCAATATTCATTAGTATACGAAGTAGAAGCCCTGCTTCCATTGGAAAGAGAAATCCCATCTGAATGGGCGTACATGAAGGATTGACAACTGAAGAAAATGCAGCATTACATCTTCAAGAGTTAGAAGCATTGGATGAAAGAAGACTTGACGCTCAACAAGCACTCGAATGTTACCAAGCACGAATGATTAAAGCTTTTGACAAGAATATTAAACGACGTTCGTTTCAAGCTGGGGACTTAGTACTTGCTGTTAGAAGACAAATCATAACAACAAGACATATGGGAAATAAATTCACACCTAAATGGGATGGACCATATGTTGTTAGTGAAGTTTACACTAGTGGAGCATACAAAATAGTGGATAAAGATGGCTTAAGGATCGGTCCAATCAATGGAAAGTTTCTAAAGAAGTTTTATACTTAAAATTGTAATACTTCGTGGCGTATGAGTATAAAATGCAAGCTACTCCTAGCCCACACGAGTAAAAAAGGTGAAATGCACAAAAAAAAAAAAAAAAATCGAACTACGTTATGACTTGATCCCTTTCTTATAAAAGAGTACATAGGCAGCTTAATAAAAAATATTTTAAGTTCAGTCACTTCTTCTAAAAAAATATATATATATTTCCCTCTATAAAACAAGACATTTCAATAGGGATGTATATGAGAAATTTTAATCACGTTCTGTTTGAGATTCATGCCCCAAAAACTCATGTTTTGTTTCTCTAACAAGTTTGAAGGCTATTCTTTTCTCTTACAATTTCAAAGTTTGCATCACCACCTGCTCTAAATTCAAAGTCGCCAATGTTCTCTCCAAGCTCAAATCGTTGATACTCTTTCTCCAAATTTGAAGTTGTCAAGGTTAAAATCTAAACACGACTCACTAAGGTTGATTTCTTTAAAGCTGCATTGTCAATAGTGGTCTTCCACATGTCGTGTTGCCAAGGTTGAATTCTTAGATAACATCGTTGAGTTTGAACTCAAAAGATGCACCGTCAAGGTCGAACTCTAAATATGCACATCATTAGGTAATTGAAGTTGATAACATGGCAAGTAACATTGGCAAGTACCATGAGTAAACAGCTGAAGCTGGTAAACAAGAGCTTGTAACAATATCAAATAATTGACGAATGATAACTTGGCAAGTAACTTGAGCAACTAACTAAAGTTGGTAACATGAGAAGTAACAAAAGCAAATAACATGAACAAGTAGCCAAAGCTGATAACATGAACGAGCAATTAGAGCCGGCATCTTGAGCAGGTAATTGAAGCTGGTAACATGGAAAGTAACATCCGTAAGATAGTAATTGGAGTGGGTAACATAGGCAAGCAGCTGAAGCTGGTAACATGCGTAAGATAGTAACTGGAGTTGGTAGCATATGCAAGCAGCTAAAGTTGGTAACATGGCAAGTAACATGTGTAAGCCAGTAACTGGAGTTGGTAACATATGCAAGCAACTGAAGCTGGTAAAACATGAGCATGTAACAAGATCAAGTAATTGTGGCTGGTAGCATAAGCGAGCAATAAAAGAAAGTAACCAAGAGCCAAGAGCCAAGTAACAAAAGCTGCAACCTGTAACATGTGAGCGTTGCTGGAGTTAGTAGAAGATAAACGTTGTAGGAGCCATTCAAAGATGAACATTGCAAGAGCCAGTAAAATATGATCGTTGCAGTAGCAAGTAACATCGAATCTTGAGCCAATAACATGAAAAGGTTGAAACCCAGTAATCTCTGGATGATGGAGATAGTAACATGCAAATGTAGCAAGAGCCGGTGGACATGCGAACGTAACAAGTAACTTGTGACATATGAATGTTGGAGTCGATATAACAAATAACCGGTAACATGCAAACAATAATAAGTATTCTGGTAACAAGTAAAGGAACGACGTAACGAGTACCCAATAACATGTGAGCATAATAAATATCTGGTATAACATGTGAATATTGGAGTCAGTGTTACAAGTAATCAGTGACTTGTGAATATGATAGCAACCATGGTTAACCAATTGTGAAGAATGTGAAGTTGAAGATATTGGGCCTGCCCAAAAAATTTAATTAAAAAAAGGGGCACCATTGCAAGCTGAGTATAGAAGTCGTCAATGTAGGGGTCTGGTTCAGCAGGAGTGTCGTTACTGAAAGAAAAGGTGACCACCATTGCAGGCGTGCGAGCAGGAGTGTCATCACTATGAAGGTCTGGTGACCACCGCTGCGTATATCAAGTCACCCTATCAGCGATGAAGCACTTAGTACAATAGGAGTGTCGTCATTGAAAACGGAGGTGACCACCACTAAAGGCGTGCGGGCAGGAGTGTCATCACTGTGAAGGTCTGGTAACCACCATTGCGTATGTCAAGTCACCCCATAAAAAGGGCATTCAGTTCAGTAGGAGTGTTGTCACTGAAACGTGACCACCACAACATGTGCGGTGTAGGAGTTTCATCACTGTAAGAAGATAACCATTACATGTGCAGTGTAGAAATGAGATCATTGTAGGTTGAAATTGTGCTTCTGGGTTGAGTTCTGGATTCGTACTTCAAAGGAGATGGGCTTTTAAATTGCAATTCAATGAAGATGAACTTTGAAATTATGCTCAAGGATGAACTTTGAAATTGTGTTTCAATGGTGAACTTTGAAGCTACTAATTCACTGATGCTAAACTCTAAGTTGAGTCGTCGAGGTTGATTGAGAAATATGTTCAACAAACTGAGAACTATGTTAAACTTTAATTTCTCAGTCAAATAAAAAAAAGAAAAAAAAAAGAGAAAAGAATTGATAAGTATACACATATCTATTATCAATTAATACTGCTTGTAATAGTATACTTATTTTAGTACCTGAGACAAAAAAAAAAAAAAAGTGTTAAACACATAATATGTGTGAATTGAAGAAAAGAAAGTAAACAAAAATATAGCAAACTGGCCATTTGGCTTGTTATTCTCAATTTAGAGGCATTTTGGCCTTTCTTTTTATTACCTAGGATGTATTAAAAAAAAAATTCTACTCTCAGTCGCCTCCCCATTTATTTCTCTCTTTCTTCACCTATCTTTTATGCAATCAACCCAACCCACTGTACTAAAAAAAATTTCAATAAACCAAATGGTTTAGATGTATGTTTGATGAACGGACGGCAGAGTGGGTTTATTGATATCAACCATCAAAGTTCATGCATGTTTGATGAACAGACGGCACAAGGCCTCGACAAATTTCGATCCATGGTGTCAATTTCTATGCAAATCGTTATCAGCAATGACAATGCGATGGCTCCAAGCTGCAAATGGTTTGGATCTGCAGCTAAATCCAGCAACTCATCCTGGCGGCTACTCGACGAATATCTTGATGGTGATGACGAACCTCAAATGCTAGCAACACGAGCGACTATCTCCGGCAAACGGTGGGCTCCAGCATTAGGAAAACTGTGACAACAACTTTGAAGCTAATTCTTACAAGAACAATGCTTCAAGATTTAGGTGTGGATTCAACCTTTGCTTACACAGCTATTTATAAGACAAATGGAAGGAGAAAATTACTTGAAATCATATCAAATTTGAATTGAAAAGGAAATTTGATGATATTTTCCATGATGAAAATTGATCATTTCATTTCTTCAATTGATACCAAAGAGAATTTCAAAAAAAAAAAAAAATCTGCACAAAGGTAAACTCTATTCCTAATTTATTCACAATTAATGTTTGAATATTTTGACTATGAGAATGACTATGGAAGGAGTATATTTTATTTAAGATTGAAGGAATTTCAATTGTTTCTTAGTAAAGGAAAATTCTGCTTCTGCAATGTCAATTTTAAGAAAGGTGGGGTAAAAAAAATGATGAGAATACGGAGTTTCTAGTTTTTGGCATCTTTTCATTTATATTGAGATAAGGAAGAGTTTGATTTTGACAAAAATATTAACCTGGTTAATGGAATTGAAATGCAAAATTGGATGAATCCGAAGGAAAGAATTCTCCTCCAAATTTATGTGAAAAATATTTGACTGAATTAAAATATTGGGAGTCAAGATCTACTCCCAAGTTTGTGAACAACATTTAATTAAATAAAAATATTAAAACTTTTCCAAAGATGAAAGATTACCATATTCGAAATTTTTTATGGGGCATCACTTTTTTTTTTTTTTTTAAGATATGATCCATGAAAAAAAAAATTGCAATTTTAACCAAATCGAGAGGTGGATTTTAAAGCCCAATCAATTGGAGTTTAAGATCAAATCAACCAAGAATGAATTGGATTTAATTTCAAGTTCAAGGAAGGTGCAACCTCCGTAATGTTTTAAGCCAAAATCAATCAATCAAAGTTTTCATTCAAGCAACATTTTCCAGTTTGTTCTATTTTGAATAAAGACATGTGGTAGCTATTTCAAGTTTCAAATGAAATTTTAAATCATTTTGAGATTTTGGTGTCAAACTTTCAAGAGCAAAGTAAAAGTTCAAACAATGAATGATCGAGACTCAAATAAACTTGAAATTTTGTCTCATAATTCAAGGGCTCAAGTTGACATTTGAAAATTTTAAACTTGGATTTCGAACATATTTGAGGCTCGACCAAGTTCAAGATAAACAAATTGGTGTAACTTCAAGTTCAAAAGATTAAATAGACAAAAACTTTACTTTCAAATCAAATTTTTAGGTCAAACAAGAATAATCAAATTTTGACCAAAGTTCAAGATTTTGATTAATTGACAAACAAATGGGTTAATAAAAATACATCAAAGTTATGAGGCAAATTCATATCTTCGATTAAATTAGCACATCAAGAAGTTGACATTTAGAACAAAAAGGTTTAGGTCAATTTCAAACTAATTTTTTCGAGATTCATCCACGCATATTCATGAATAAAACACGAAAATGGGGCATTTGTTGACTGAGAAATTTCGGTACATCAAAAATTGTCATATCCTTTACGAATATATCTAATTAAATATTGGGTCAATTACAAATCCATAATTTTCCCAAAATTAATTGGATTAAACGTTCGTTTGAAATTTGGGCCCAAAGATTCACGAAGCTCGAGCCCAATGAGATCCAAAGATGCATGAAGCTCCAACCCAATAGTCAAGCCAGATCCATAAGGCCCAAGACCAAGGTTTGGGCCCAAAAGCCCATGAAGCTCAAGTTCACGAGCCCATGGGAACTCTATAAATAGAGAGTTCTCCCTCATTTGCAAGGGACCTGAATTGAGAACTACAGACTGAAGACTAAAAAACTCCAAAGCTTTCAGCCAGAGAATTCAGAACTCATAGCATCCAACCATCCAAATCCTCAAGCCTTCAAGATCAGTCAGCAAATCAGAGATTTCAGAGATCAAGATTCAGAATTCAGAACTCTCAATGACAAAGGCTTCCTCAAACCGATTGTCTCTTCACCAACATACTGAAGATTCAATCATCCTCCGTCTAAGAACAAGCTCACAAGCCCTCAAATCGACATCTACAAAATCCACATCCCGAGAGAAATAATGTAACGGCCCAGGTTTTCATCCCGGTCTTCCAGGTATGCCCTAGGGGTATTTTGGTAATTTGGTCGGGCCGTGAGGGCCGTTTCTGTCTTTTTCAGTTGTTAAAATTATTGGTTGGTCTTTTGTAGGGTTTTGTGCCTTGTGGAAGTGTTTGGGCTTGGAGAGATGCAAAAATAAATTACAGAGTTAAAAGTGTGGGCATTGGGATTTGAACCAGGGTTGCCTGGGTGATCGGAATTAATTGTTATTCAATATATTAGAGGCGGAATCGCACCCGATCAAGTTTTTGGCGCCATTTTCGAGGAATTTGTAAAGCAATATGATACATATTAAAGGTGGTTCTTAAAGCGAAAGACTAACTTGTTAAATTTTACATGCAGGAACACGATGAAGCAAAAGCAATATCAATGAGACTGCATGGAAAAAGAGCAGTAGACTTTCACATCCACTATATTGGGACAATACATGCGCCAGGTAACCAGTAGAATATGGAAACTATAAAAATTAAATAGCGAAAGCGTATTCTTGGAATGCGGAAGACATTACGGTAGTGCTGCTACTAGTTTGTCTAGCAGTAATTGTATTGATTGGAATTCTCCAATGAAAATATACGCGAGCTGAATCATGCATATCTCTTACTGAGAAGATTCTATGTTAAATTTTTTTCTGGGATTCAAATAAATTAGGAGTAGTAAATTTTAATTCTGAAGTACGCTGTTTTTGTTTTTTTTTTTTTAAATGAGAAAACCTCCTTTCATGATTGTAAAAATTGACGCTGCAAGGGCATAAAACCAAAGATTCGAGGCCCATCGATCAATTAAATCTAACCTTTGGGCGGCCGTCATATTTAATAAGGGGTAAATCGGCAATTTCAGCGGTCAGTACTATAACTCGTCTATAACATGGGTCCAACATCGTCGTTTGAATTCACGAAAACTCCTTAAATCACTCTGAAAGAATAGCATTCGAATCGATCAATCTTTATTCTTTTATGCACAATATTCTTTTTCTTTTGCTTGTTTCTTTATTTTTGAACTAACCTTGCAGGAACAAAATCAATGGCATCTCACAACATGGCTGAAATTTCAACATTTGGGGCCAATAACCAAGTTGCCCCAAGACAACTGGTTGGGCACGAAACTTCTGAAGAATAGTACTCATCTGGGCTTTCACTTCCATAAATTTTCGCATTAGGGCAAACCATTTGTATGGAGACTGATGGAGTAACGACCGCCGCAGGCGAAAGGTCCAGCACACGAGACCATAGCACTCAAGAACCTAGACTAACTTAAGCAACCATCACGATGCGAGGATGGAATGATTTTTGCAAACCAAGCTTTGTCGTAAACCCGACATGGGTGAAAGAGTTCAATGAGAATGGAACGTGCGACTAAAGTTACAACACAACAGTTGCAAGAAGCCAATCGACTGAAGTGCAGAAGTTTGGAATGAACTGTTTGGATTTAAGGGGTATGAAGAAGCATAGTTCAACAAGCTAATAAGGGAGCCTACTCAAGAAGATTTGGAAGCATGTCTACGCACTATGACTCTACCAAGCACTGAATGGGGGAGGAATAAACCAATTCCAAGCTCCAACCTCAACTTCTAGGGACATCACCAGAATAACTTCATCAAAACCAGCATTATGCCAACAATTCATGAGATAACAGTGTCCCAGACAAGGATGCTCTTAATATATGCTATCTGTGTAGGTTTAACAATTGACATAGTGTGAATCGTCGAGGAAGAGGTACGGAAGGATATGGGAAGCAGGTCTAAAAGAAAGTTCTTCCCACACTCCATCACAGCGCTATGCCTTCACCAAGGGTTACGTTGTGACCGGAAAGAGCAGAAACTGAAAGTCGGAGGAGTTTTCCAAATGGCAACCAACACTTGCGGACCCAAGGAGTTAACGAACAAGGAGCAAATAGTGAGGCACAAGGCAACTATGAGCACAGAAACGCTAGCAAAATTATCCACTGAAATCCACAAATGATGAAGAAAGCAGGGAGTACATCACATACAACAGATAATTTCGCCAGCCCCAACGCTAGTAACTCCTAAACTGGCATTGAAGCAATATGGCGACGACATCAAAAGTGAGCCAGAGACCGAGACCACCCAACCATTAAAAAGAAGACAGAAGGCAACTAAGAATATGGAAGAAGTAATTGCTTCGCTACCAGAGCAGCAGGCACCAATAAGGCAAACTAAGACACTTGTAGGAAATAAAGAGCAATCTTCGCCCAGAATGCTAGAAAAAATAGATTCCACACTGCCACCACAGCAAGCAGAGGCATCCACACAAAAGACCCCAAGCACACCAGACGACACATTAAGAAGACTAACCAGCCTATGGAATGCGGCAAATTGGAGGAATAAGGAATTCCAATGTTAGATACTGCATTTCGCTAGACAAGCGTGAACCACCTGGACATATATGTAGGCACGAGATCACAGCATTAGAAGAGAGCTACAAAGGTGGAACCTAGCCTTTCGCCTTCCTCCTTTCCCAATAGAAGTGCTACAGGAATGGATACCACCTGCAGACTCACCCACAGACAACGAGGACTCAGAGAGCTAAAAGAAGAATTTAACTTTTTGATATCTACATTAAATATTTTTTCTTTCAGTCTTTTCTAACTAGACTCTACTGTAACGGTCCAGTTTTCTATTCCGGTTTTCGAGGTGCTTCCGGTTCAGATTCGGTTGTTCGGTTGGGCCGTTAGAGCTATTTTGACCCTTAGGGGTATTTTGGTCTTTTGGCTCCCCGGGCAGGATTTGTGGATTTTTAGGATCCCGAGGCAGCTCCTACCTTTGTCGAGGCTTGTTTGTTGTGGGTTGCGAGTTCCGAGATGTTTGGGCTATTCGTTTGGAAGCTCGGTTGTGATTTTGGGTTTTGGCAAAATCATTGTTGTTTGAGTGCTTCCATTGGGATTCGAGCCCGGGCCCTTAGTGTTGATTTGGGAGTTGGATTTAAGTGAGTTTTATTTAGTGGAAATGGTTGTTTCAGTCGGGTCTCGAAGGAGGAAGCCGGGAAATGGGATTTAGGGATTTTAAGGCTATTTAAAAGTGGATAAGGATGGAAAAATAAATAAAAAGAAAATCCCATTTTTAAATCCCCATTTTTCCCTTTTTCCCCCATTTTCCCTTATTTTCTCTCTCTCTCTCTCTCTCTCTCTTCCTCTCTCCCCAACCCGAGCCCCCAACCCCCAGCCCGCCCCTAGCTCCCAGCTTGCCCAACCCTAGCCGCCCAACTCGCCGAAGCCCGAGCCCAGCCTCGCCCAGGCCACGTCGCTCAACCCTCGCCTAGGCCCCACGTCATCCAGACCTCGCCCAGGCCGTCCCCGAGCCAGATCGCCCAGGTTCGTGTCGCCCAGCTGCGCACTGTGCCAAGTCGCGCACAGTGCCGCGTTGCCCAGCCCCGCACAGTGCCGTGCCAGCCCGAGCGTCATGTAGCTCGTCGCGTCGCGTCGCCCCACCCCACGCGCGTCCTCAGAGTTTGCCGAAGCTCGCGCCCGCCGCGCCCCCCCCCGTGCGCGCGCGCCACGCCATCGCCTAACTGAAGCTCGAGCTCGCGCTGCGCGCCTTTGTCTTGCCCAGCGCTGCACTGCGCCTGGCCACGGCCCAATTTGCTGCCGCCACAACTCGAAATGTTGTGTGTTGGTTGGCCCGAGCCTTGTGGCTTCTCGGATGGTATTTCCCGAGTTTTTTCTTCGTTGTGCCCTGATTTGTTGGCTGCTGATTATTGATTTAATTGGGGTGTTTTATTTAAATGTTTAGGCTGCTCGGGTTCCATAGAAGCTTGAGGGTCGTTGGGTGATTTGTGATTATTATTTTCTGCTTGTTCCAGGTAAGGATTTCTTACCGTGGTTGTGTGGACCCTGCGATATATCATGATTGTGCCTTGTATGCTTGTTTACTGTTATGAGCATGATAGTGATAGGGCAGCTTTGATTGATCTCTTGCTAGCATGTTTGCCCGATTGTACATGTTAGTGCCATGCTAGGTTTGTTCCTCCAGCATGCTTATGATTCCTGATTTAAGTTCGTAGTATCATGCTAGGTAAGTGTGATTGTTGTCGATTATTGTTTGCTAGCCAGGAATCATTTTCTCTGTACTCTTAGTTAGTAAAGTAGGGTTTGTCATCATCCAAAGGCTGAGAGCGGACATAATGTACTTTGTCCCCACCGGTCGGGAGTAGAGCGAAGCATAACGTACATTGCTTCAGGGGTTGAGAGCGGACATAACGTACTTTGTCCCCACTGGTCGGAAGTAGAGCGAAGCATAACGTACATTGCTTTTTCTCCCCCCTCCCGGGCCGCCGATGTGGATTTAGCTACCACTTTGGCATAAGCCTAGTTTTTAGCCTGCTAGCGCGGAACCCTGCCAACGGTGTAAGCCTACCTTGGCCGGTTCTTAGCTTCAGGTCGGTGGTTCAGGCTACATAGATGAGTGCCGAGGGCCTCGCACTACTGTGATCAGTGACACCGCTTCCGAGTCTTAGGCATGCGTACCTGGCCCGCATAGTTTGTATCTAGGCCCCACATTTACGTCGGTTGCAGCAGCATGCGGTGTGCGCGCACACGCGTTAGTTGTCGGTTCGGAGAGCTCCCCCGGGCTAATGTCGTGAGTACACCATTCCTTCCAGTTAGAGCCAAACTTCGAGTACTCTCCCGTAAGTCCAGATTTGCAGCGAGGGTAAGAGGCCCTTGAGGACACCCCTTTGGGATTGGCTTTTGAGCTAATCATTTGGTCGAGGGAGAAAGACCCTCGAGGGTGTCGAACATCCTTGGGATCGGTTTTTTAGCGAATCAATTTTCCGAGTGAGAGAGCCTCGGTGATGTCCCGAGATTGGTTATGAGAACCAATCATTAGGCCGGAAGTAGGAGACTTCCGAGGACTCCAGATCTTGCCTTGTAAGCTCGTTGAGCTATGATCTGTGTTGATAGCTGTTTGCTTGCATGCTGAGGTGCTAGATGACTGATGTATCGTATTGTACCCCGGTTGGGGATTCTTACTGAGTATGTTTATACTCACCCTTATTTATCTTTCAGGCAACTTGGGACAACACCAAGAGGGATAGCGGAGGGAGTTGATTGATCATGGGAGCTGTCGGCACTCTGTCATTTATTATTGCATTGTTTATTCAGCATGTAGATGGATAGGAGTCCTAGGGGAACATTGTTAAAAAGTTGTTTAAATTGTATTGTATGTTTTTATAAACACTGGCCAGGCTTGTTTTATTTTGTTGGTTATGTTTTTGAAGAGTTTTTAAATATGAGCACTAAACCGCTTGTTATCATATTTAACTTGCATGCTGAGTGAGAACCCAGGTTTAGGACCATGTTTTGGGTCGGGTTCTTACATCTAATTAGCACGCGCATATACTTACATAGTATTACTTTAAAATTTGCAATCTATTGATTACTGTTTTATAGATAAAACTGCATTACGTAAATCAGAAGTACTGAGAAAACGAGTTTTCTAGAAGGAATATTTCGAGAATGAATCCTGAAGGTTTAAGTTGGGGGTGAGAAGTGCACATATTACACATGAAAAAAAAAATAAAAAAGAAAAAAAAATCAACTTAAAATATTATGGGCAAAAGAAACGGTGAACGAGCAAATGAGTCGTGGGTGATCCAAGTATTCTGCTAGCACTGCTACACAACCTTTTAGCAGCTAGGGGAAAATTTACTTAGAGCTACCCAAAACAAATAAGCCATGGACAGAATATTTTGAGTGGATAACTAAGCAATAGCAATCTAAAAAAAATAGTTTTGCAGTCGTAGGTAGGAATTCTTGAGATGTCTGATCTAACGACCAAAAGTGGATGAAACTAGCGCTAATTAGATAAGCACACTAGTTAACCCTATGATTCTGTGCACTGACGAAGAACATGATGTTCTAATTAGAAGTAAAACAATGACTAATGGATTGCTCTTTTTCAGAGTTGAGAAATAATTCTTACACCTGTATTGCTCGGGGCGAGCATAAGTAAGTTTGCGGGTCTGATAGCGATAAATAATAATGCTATTTAGTCATTAGAAACGCGCGGTAAACAAAGAAAAGCAAAGCAAGCGAATAGCATAATGCGTAAAAGAATCGCAATTAGCCATTTATTTTGTCATATGTGCTATTAGCATCGCATGACGTCACCTTTGCGACAAATTGATACTTTAGCTATAAAATGCGCTTATAAACTCGGAAATAGGGTGATTAAGCAGGAACTGCTGATGTGTCCTATTTTTCACACGAAATCGTTGCACAAGGAATGGCTGAAACATAAAAGGAAGGAAATAATCAAGTCGTCGTGTGGAAAGAATGAAGAAGAAGAGAAAAAGGAAAGCAATAATTAGAAATCAACGGATGCACAGAAGGGATGATTGAGAACAGAAAAGGAAAAAGAAAAAGACGATCGGCAATCAAATCGAGTAACCAACGAAAACTCTAAAGGTTGAATATTCTAGAAGAACATGGTCAACAAGAAACGTTGGACGGCTATAAAAGGAAGAATAATCGAAGGAGAAGGTGTGCCAGTTCGAGGGGAAGCTACCATTGATGAGTGCCCAGACGCCAGGGTCTCACTAGAGATCCCGCCGGCCGTCGTTCACCTGTAGGTCCTGAAGAACTGTTTACCAGTGCGGTGCAATAGATAAGGACGCCATTGGCAACAATGTGGACTGAATCTCTACGCCACAGATAGCTTATTTATTTGTTATTGTATTCTTCATTTTTCATACTTAGCCATTGTTCACAGCATAGTCGTTTCTTTCTTAAATAAATCTACAATTATTTTTGTTCAGACTTGATCTCGTGCAACTTGTATGCGTAGGTTAATTAAAAGAAAGTTAGCAAGTTCTATATTCTGGGTATGAGTCTAAAATCAAGATTAGGAGATAATGATTAAGAGCAGTGGTTGTTTTAATTACTCTAAGTCGATTAACAATCCACTTAGAGGTGCTTTGCATCAACCTCGGAAAAGGGGATGTTAAGGGATTAACTTACCTGCTCTCACTAGGTAACTTTATGCTTAAACTGAGCACTTTTTAGAGGGGAGTTAGGAATAACCTCCTCACTAGTTGCATACGTACGAGTGGTGCCTAGCAGCAAACCTACGGGCATTTTACCGGCAGGTTGCAACCAAGTATTCCTGAAGGGAGCTTGAAGTTTTGTCCAATATGTGTTCATTTTCACATGACAACCCATCTTACTTAGATTAATTATCAGTATATGTCTTCTTTAGTTGCATTTTTATTTAATTAAGTAGCACGACTAATTAGAATTGAGACAATTCATATGTGGGTGATCAAATTTGTAATGTTGAAGTTAAAATAAGTGTGCACCGGCTCGCTGCCCATGAATTCTAGCCTCCAGCTGACTCGGAAGAGGAACCTGGTGGAAGACCCAGTAGGTTACGGTAGTATTTGCATGAAGAATCCTTCGTGCTGAGCAATGGGAGTTACGAAGTAACCCCGCTAGCACATGCGAAACTCGGAACTTAATCATGTTAGCGCTGCAGTGGAAGCTAGGCACTACATCCACAAATGCAGAATCATTGGGAGGTTGGGTAGCATGAATTCTGCATAACCAAGCAACACGTTTGTGTTCAGTCGAGAATCACTAATTAAGACAAGCAACTTAGATTTACATTAGCAGCTGCATTTGCATAAGTGTCTACATTATTCTTTTAACGTTTTGCATAAACCAAACAACTTTCTCAACCAATTTGTGTCTTTTATGTTTTTAACCTTTAATATAAATCATTTCGCTTCAAATTCTCTGTGGGATCGATAAATCTATATACTTATTACTTGTTCCAATTCCCGACCGCATATACTTGAGCGTAAGTGATTCCGAGTGTACTTAGCATAAGTTAACTTAGAATTAATTACTATTCAATATGTTAGAAGCGAAATCGCACTCGATCAGTTCACAACAAAACACGAATCGCAGGAATTGATTTTTTGAAATAGTGACACTTGGGCAATTCAACTAAGCTGTAGTAGAAAACAATGTACCTTATCAACACTCTGTTTGATAGGAAATCTACACATAAAGGCGTATGGAGAAGAAAGGCAAGAGAAAGCAACGAAAGATGGCGTCGCCCAAAAAATTCTTATATGGCCAAAACAAGAATGAACTACACCAAACGGAATTAGCGCAAACGTTCTGCCCATAATCGGTCAGCAGCATTCGTAGAATGCGAAAATCTTGTATCTCTGACTTTGTGCAAAATATTTAATTTCTTTAATTAGGTAGATTGATTATATTTTCCTTACTTATTTTTTATTTCGTAATTTTAGGAAGTTTTTCTATTTTTTCAATTTCCCTATTTTGATTTTTAGGAAAGAATTGGACTGAATATTATTTTTCTTGTAAATTGATTACCTTCTTTGCATGAGGATTTCGAACTTAATTTTCTACATCTATATAAACCCCATGTGAAGAAGAGTCGATCACTGCATCCTGACCTCGACCTTCAGACCTTACAAACTCAGCGTTCCCTTCTATTGACCTCGGGCCGGTAAGATGTCTGATATAGCAATAAAAGGTAAACAGGGTAGCGAACGTCAAAAGTCTCATGAAACACCACCGCCCAGATGGAGAACTAGAAGTGTAATAGTGGGGGAGCTAGGAGCAGAAGTGCGAGAAAGTTCGCACCCACGCCAGACAAGAAGGGGAAAGATCGTTGGAAAAATAAGAGGGAGGAAGGACACTTTTGTCTCCTTTATTACGCTAAATAGTGACGAGGAGACTCAAGAAGTGTAACGACCCAGTTTTCCAGGCGTTCAGTTCATTATTCGGTGGTTCTGTTGGGTCGTTAGGGCTATTTTAGCCATTAGGGGCATTTTCGTCATTCTACCCTCATGGTCGACTTTGTAGATAATCAGCGTTCCAGGGCTGTTTTGTCTTTTTTCTGAGACTTGGTCTATTGTTGGTTGCAGGTTCCAAGGGTTGTGTTGATTGTTAGGGAGTTTGGAGGTAGTTCAGTTAAATGTAAAATTAAAGAATTTAAAGGTGATGCTTATGGGATTCGAACCCTTGACCTGCAAGGGAGTTTGGAGGCTTAGAATAAAAGGGATTAATTAAGAGGAAACTTATGATACAGCTGGGACTCGAAGGGGGAAAGCCCTGGAGTTGGGATCGCCTAAACCTAAAATCAAAAGGAGAAAAGAAAGGTATTTTCTCATTCTTCCTTTGGCTGCACGAACTTCCATTCTCCCCTTCTCCTTCTTGCCGACTCCCCAACTCATCTTCTCCATTTGTTCTACCGAGCTCCCTTGGTTTTTTCCCATCAATTCAGCAGCCATCATCATCTTCTCATAATCGGAAATCACCCCAACCGAAGTCACCTCCATCGCAGCCAAACACCTCGCCTCGCCCAGCTGAGGTTTGCCGCAAGCCAAGCCCCAGCTTTTCGCAGCCGCACCGTATAGCCGAGGAGCACTGTAACACCACGCGCACAGTCCGTCTCGCCTTCGCGAAGCCGCACCGAATTCAGCCCCTCGTTCGCTCGTGCGCAGCCGAGTTGCCCAGCCAACTCGCTCGCCGATCTCGCCCAGCCGTATTTCGCTTCACCGCAGTGACACGCACAACAGCCCCTCTTGACGCCCCGCACCAGTGCGCATCAATCCCGCACACTATCGCCGCTTGCTGACGAAGCCTTCCGCCCACGCTGCCTCTCGTTCGCTCGTTGTCGCACGCGACCAGCAGCCTCTTCTAGTTCAACGAGGCTTTGCTGCCGAGGTTTGTCGAAGTATAACATACTTTGCTTCCACCCCAGCAGCCGATGCGGATTAGCTCCCGCATCGGCATAAGACTAGTTTGTAGCTTGCTAAAGCAGAACCCACACAACGGTGTAAGCCTGCCTTGGCCAGTTCATAGGTTCAGGTGGTGGTACAGGATGCTACATATGAGTGTCGAGGGCCTCTCACTATTGTAGTTCAGTGACAGCGCTTCTGAGTGTTTAGGCATGCATACCTAGACCGCGTAGTTTGTCCTTAGTCCTCCACATTTACGCCGATTTGCAGCACCATGCGGTGTGCGTGCACACATGCTAGATGCCGATTCGGAGAGCTCCCCCGGGCTAATGTTGGTGAGTACACCACTTCTGTTCCAGTTTAGAGCCAGACTTCGGATGCTCTCTCGTTTGTCACAGTAACTGTTAACCGAGTGTAAGAGGCCCTCGAGGACACCTATTTGGGATCAGCCTTTGAGTTGGTCATTTGGCCGAGGGAGAAAGACCCTCGAGGGTGTCTGACATCTATTTTGGGATCAGCTTTTGAGTTGATCATTTGGCCGAGGGAGAAAGACCCTCGAGGATGTCATTTGGGATTGGTTAGGAGAGCCAATCATTAGGCCGAAAGTAGGAGACTTCTAAGGATTCTGGACTTGCCCCGTAGTCGTTGAGCAAAGATTTGTGTTGGTAACTATTTGCATGTATACTAGGATGCTAGATGATTGATATATCGCATTGTACCCCAGTTACGGATTCTTACTGAGTGCTTTGTACTTTATTTTTGTGGTTTTTCCACCAGATAACTTGGGACAGCACCGGGACGGCTAGCAGAGGGAGCTGACTGATCACGGGAGCCACCGGTACTCTGTCTTTTATTATTGCATTTATTATTCAGCTTGTAGTTGGACGAGGGGTCCATAGGGGAACATGGTTTTTTGGGTTTTAAACTATTTTAAATGTTTTGTTAAACACTGGCCAAGACTTGTTTACTTTCACTACTTTTGATTTATGGATATTTGCTGAAAGTGTTTTTAATGTTCCCCGCTCTAATGATTCTTTTAAAAATCTAATTGGTACTTTGCACTGTTCATAATGTGATCACATGCATGCTGAGTGAGAACCTAGGTTTAGGACCACATTTTGGGTCGGGTTCTTACAAGAATAATTGTCGCACTAGAAACAAATGGACAAGGAGACCTACCCTTAACGAGAAAGAATGAAGTTGGAGGAAGAAAAAGAAGAATCGATAGAAGAGAACCCAGAAGAGGTCGAGTCGTACGAGGATGAAGAGAATGGAGACCCAAGCAAAGCTGAAATAACCACTGCAAGAAATCGTAGCACCCGAGATTCAGCAGCATTTAAATTAAATCTATGAGGGAATTAAGGGCAAAAGAATTCCCGACGGTTCAACGGTCACTGCCAATCCAAGAGATAGAAGTCAGGGAAGGTGCATCTTTTGCATCTATCAACACTGAATTAAAGAATAAAGGATTTAAGAGAGAATTGAAACCAATTATATCAGACGATATTAGGCTCTTGATTCATCGTTGGGGATGGCTGAAATATTTATTCCCAGTAATGGATGCAAGAACCGATTGGGTGTGCCAATTCTGTGCAAATTTAAACGAAGAAATACCATTATTGTCACGAGTAAATGGTCAGCTTGTTGACTGTAGAGCATCCACATGGAACAAAGCATTGGCAGCACATGACGCTTCTACATCATTCTTTCTACAGCTGATCAACTCTCCCCTTGCACAACAAATGAGAGAAAGCCTATCAGTAATAGGAATAGTGAGAGCCGAATGGAACGACCTAACGTCAATACAAAGATAATGATTCGAAAACATCTGCAGGAATGGTTGAGCGTTATTGCCATTCTCAAATAAGGCGTTAATACGAAAAGATCAAGCAATGCTACTGGTTGCAATACAACTCGGGGTACGCTTAAATCTGGGAAAAATCTTAGAGATACAAGTGCAGAAATGCGCAGATGAAGAGCGAAACCACATATATTATCCCTTCGAAATTACTCCATTATATGCATACTAGGGGATCCATCCGCATTGATGCGACGAAACTTTAAGCATATTCCCATCAAGGGAAGATATAAAAAAGGAAAGAAAAGGAAGCAAAGACACAACAACCACAGCCGAACTGGAAGAAAGAATAGCAAAGCTCACAGAAATTATACAAAAATATCTGAAGTATGCAAAGGAGCAAGATGAGCTTTTATCGCAATACTAAATTTGGCAGAAACACTATTTCAAATTGAAGAATTCATAAGTTCCCTTAGATTCAAACCTAGCATTAGAATAATCTTTAGCATAAATGGTAGAAAGAAACAAATATTCGCAAGGAAGCCTAAAAACTCACGATAGCGTAAAGCAATCACAGTAAAATAGTCAAGTTTGGGGGAACTAAGTCTCACCTTCATTGAGGACAATGAAGATTTTAAGTTTGGGGGTGAGGGTAGCCCGAGTATTCTATTTTAAAAAAAAATCAACTTACTCTGGCAAAAATAAGAAGGTCAAACAGGCTTGTGAGCCCAAGGATACCTTAAGTATTCCGCTGTCTACATTAGCGCAAGCTTGAAATTTTGCTGCTTAGATAGATTACTTGATGCTCAAGTTATTTAGGATAAGAACTATGAAATTTAGTAGATATGAGTACAACTTGCGGGGAATGCGAAGAGCATATAGAATCCTCAAAGGACACATGGACCGTAATAGATACCTTTGTAGAGTAAGTTGGGCAAACTTTGAACTACAAACGATTGCAATATAATAGGTTGAGTAACAAGGAGTGCTTGTGATGAGGAACAATCTGCCAGTCATGGTAAAGAAGATTTTAAGGTTAACCCTGAATCTTTTAGAAAGTTTGAAAACTGACACGAGGAAGAAGTTCTTGCTAGAAATAGGACATGTGATAAGAGCGCGGAAGTAGATCGAAAAAAGTAGAATTGCTGAATTAACTAAAATAAGCAAACTAAGCGGTTAAGCATTACTTGAGGACAAGAAATGATGTAAGTTTGGGGGTGTAATAACTCGCAATTAGAGCGTATTTTAGGCTGTCTTAGTGTTCTTTATTTTAGAAAATACAAGAATTCATAGAAGAAATGTGAAGAAACAGCTTAGAAAATCAGCATGCATTCATAAAGTAGCATCAGAAGCATGGATCTACGTTTTAGCAAAAATTATAGCCAAACTGGGCCTTATCAATGTTTTAGCAGGATTATCCATAGCATCAATGGAAAGAACAGAAATGCGAATGGTGACTAGATAGCGCGTGGAGTCGCGTAACTCAAAAAAGGAAAGTACGTTGGAAAAAAGGCACGTAAACAAGGAAAGAATCAGAGAAGCAATCATGTAAATAAGATGGCATCAATCAAATAACTCCTGACGAAAATCATGAAATCTCGCATTCATGAAGATTTGCACAACTCACCTCAACTTGCTGGCCAAGGAATTCAATTCTATAAATACTAAGGCAAGAAGCTGAAAACGATGAACTAGTCAGTTGGCCATGAGCTGATCGTCAAGGTGCGAGAACACATTGGTGATGCGTGGAAATTGATGACAAGGGGACTACTAATATTTAGCCGTGCCAATTCCATTTACTGCTTTTATTAGGAGTAGTTTATAGACTTTGAACATTTCATAGCAGTAATAAAATCGTCTGGTTTAAACTTCTATATTATGTTTATTGCTTTGACTGCGTTATAGGAGTACATGTTAATTATTTATGATTAGAATATGTTAAAAACGTAGGTCACAGAATGTTGCACTGCTGCATATTTAATTATATATATATGCCTCGATTAGCTTTCCCTGCATGTACCTTGTGGTGAATCGGAAGAGGAACTGCATGTGACCCAGTATGCTTACTTTAGGTTAAGTGAACCTCTGTTCACTATTTAGGGTGATAGGGATAACCTCACTAATGCTTACGTTGCCCTGTGCTAAGTATGGAGTTCGCAGCGGAAGCTGGTTCCACCATAAATCATTAGTTAAGGAAGTAATAATTGTTAGGAAAGTAAGACAATCTTTGGCTAGCCCGCGCGCTTAGCATTTTCTAGGATTAATCAGTTAGCATTACTCATTGCATTGCACGCATTAGCATTTTATTTCTGTACTTAAATTTTACAAAACAAAAACCACTCAACTCAAACAACATATGCTTTTTACTTTTCTCCATGACTCTGACTTAAACAATTTTAGCTCTAGACATCAATCCTTGTGAGATCGAAAAATTTATACGTGTATACTTGTGCGTAAGTGATTCTGAGTGTACTTAACATAAGTCTACTTAGAATTAATTACTTTTCAGTATATTAGCATTGGAATCGCAACCCATCAGTTAGCTTATCAACTCATAAAACTTCTCCTCCATTTTCTGGTCAGACAATGATCTTTGTCTATCCAAATCTTGCGTTCATTCTCACACAACTCTTTTATCAAGGCATCACAAGGCTATTTAATAAAGACAACGTTCATGTTCACTTTACTAACTTTGGATACTAGGGTCTCATCCCAATCTTTCCCTTCATTTAGTCAATACTTTCCTAAAGTGGGACCCAAAGGTTACCTCACAAGGACTCAAATGTACTTTCGGATCTTCCTAGACTCACTAGTAAAAAGTATCTCACTTATTCTTTTTTTCGGTGTGCTACTCATAGCACCCACCCCGTAACTCTTTTCCAACTTACAATCACACTTATAACATGCATTCCAAAATTCCCCACTCACCCACACGTACCTCACTAACTATTCAATGCAGTTTCCACTCTTTTCCTCACACTCACACTCCAGCTCAGACTCACTAGAACATCCCCTACCTCAAAATGAACTTAAACAATAACCCATTCCAGCATAACCATAGCAATAACTCCCACCACACATTTACTAACCTCTAAACCAAATCATTCATCAAACAAATCATCAATTGCAACACCCTGTCAAAGTTAGACCCCACACTACAAATCTAACGTTGAAAACTCCTCAGTATCTCATCAATTACAACAATATGTACAATGGCACAAGTTGCTTGATCATGACTTAATGTTTGCTCACATAGAATTTGTAAACCAACCTAGTATTACTCTTCCAGGCAAACTGTTTATCCACCTATAGGAATACAAAAGTCTCACATTAAGATCTCAAACTAGTGATTCCTCACCTATTAACGTTAGGACTCCTCGATGTATTACCCCAAACTCGGGCACACTCATACCATCCGTACCTATAAAGCATGGAATCATTCTCACACTAATGAATTTCATAAACCATTACATAAAAAAGGAATGAGAGCAAGAATATCGAGGCATAAAGACCATAAATGGTTAATCAAACTCAAATCAACCAGCTTAAGAAACCGGAGTAATCCAAAAGTCCCAAATTATACATCCAAACACCCACAAATTTGGTAAAATAACTCAATAATTCCCTTCTAAGATTAAACATCGCTCGAATCTTCAAACTTCTTGAAACTTTAGAGTGAAACGAGCACTTGACCCTCTAATCACTATGAAGAAAACCTACCAAATTTAACTTCATATCTTCCATTCTAGGGAAGAGAATAAAGGCGGCAACTAAGAACCAACCTTTTTGAAAGGCTTTAGGCTCTTATCACACCTAGAAACAATGATCACCCATCGATACGACCAATCGACAAAGAAAATAATCCCTTCCATATTTGTTTCTAAGTTTAATTAACAACCATTCCCTTGTCTCTTCTCGCTCGATTTCTCTCGAGCCACACGAATAAAATGTCGTTTCCCTCTTTCCAAAAGGACTTACACGTCATTAATCCACTCTAGTTGGCAATCTTTTGTTTCTTCCTTCTAATGATTTCATTTCTCTCTTCTTTTTTGCAAAATGTAAACAATCAGAACCATGAAGCTCTCATGCTACTCACTGACTCAATACTCAGCCGAAAATTTATCAAGCATAAGTAAACTCCCAAGATTGTCCATATAACTCTTCACTGAAATTTCTTCAATTGAACTATTCTATTATGGTTCATCTAAGTAGATCGAACCCAACTCGAACCCTAAACCCCATTTTTCCTCAACTTAGGATCAAGTGAAGGTTCTACCACACCTTTCTTTGAATCAACCACCTCTTAAACCTCTCGATTATATAAATATACATGTATGTACAATACTACTGGCTTCACCACCTAAGTTATTACCCACTACGTTCTCTGTAGACTTGAAATAAATGCTCAAAGTGCGATCCTCGTACACACTTCATAATTCAATGCCCCCTAGTCCACTCCATTGCATATGGTGCAACTTAGACATAGTCACACCACCTTCTCAAACATCTACATCATGAAGGAGACTCATCCTCTCTTTTAACCTAATCTTCAAGTGAAGGGTACAAACACATCTAACGTTTATGAGACAATTCAACTCACGTACAAGGTCAAAAACTACTAAAATTTCCCTTTAGCCTACTCAAAATCTTACCACATAACGAAAAGTAGAATCTCTCTTAGCCACCTTACCAAACGCGAATAAATATCCACAATTGAGCATTCACATTATACTAGTAGGGGATACAAAGCTATCCATTTCAATGCAATAGTACTGCGCATTAACTACTACACTTTATAGTATACTGATGCGATTATTCGGTGCGGTAGAAATAAACTAATGATAAATTCTAAGTGTAAGACTTTATTGCTAAAGCCTCACGCTTAGGAATCGCATTCACGCAAGTGTACGCGGTCGAAAGTATAGCAAGTGATAAGTATTTATTTAATCTTCCTCCGCATGGATTGATGTCTACAATAGTTCATTAATCTAAGAATTGTGCAAGAAAGTAAAAACAAGGATTTTTTTATTTTGGTTTTGTTTAATATCTTAATGCGAAAGTAAAAAAAATGAAATGTGAAATTAACAAAGTAAGGCTCGGGTTAAGGTTATGGGACGGACCTAACAATTCCTAGGGTAAATTGCGATAAGTAGTAATTCCCATACTTAGCCTAACAAACGTCTGCTTCCGCATTCATTCGCATTGAGCCCAACTCCCATTGCGACTCAATGTAAATATTACCCAGCGCAACGTATGTAGTAATTACACATTTATTCCTAAACTCCAATTTAAAGTACGAAAGACTTAATGCTAATCTACTGAACATGCAAACTAGCCTTAGGTTATTTCCTCTTCTGATTCTTAACCTATTAGTGCATGTGGATGATCGGTAAACATTTACAATTTAGTTAAGATCCTAAGATGTTTGGCTAGTCATAGTAAAGAACATATAAAGCGTAGCAGTGAAATATAAATCATAGTTGCATTGAAAAAGTAATGTCTGTGAGAAACAACAAGGAAAACAAAGTAGAAAAGATAAAATGGCGGCTACTTGAAAACAGGACTCCGTGTCAATAGGAACACAAACTTCGCTTCGAAATCCTCATCCCAAGTGGGAGAGAAGAACTCCAAAAATAGGCACACTTTCTCTCTTGGTTTTCTCCTTCTTATAGGCTTTGAGATGCTTGGGGACTAAGGAATTGACTTGGAAGGCAAGAATTGGATTTGGAAATATCTTTGATTGCCTTTTATTGTATTTTATCATTGACAGCTTGTCCCCTAATTCTCGCAACAAATTTCCTCTAATTGATTTTGGCAATCACGTCTTTACTAATTAAAATATGAATCCCAAGATTATTGCAATTTTTTTATTCTGCAATTTCATAGTTGGCATTAGCTCGACACCTATTCTTTCCTTATTGAGTATTTTGCATCTGATTTATCTGCGATTTTTGCATCAACGTTTCTGACTCCTCATTAATCTTCTCATCTCCGGACTACTCTGATTTCCGCTTCGCATTAATTCTTGCTTTATTTTTGCAACAATGTTTTTCTTTCGTAAATATTGTTTGGAAGATTTCGTGGTCTACAACCTCCAAAGCGTTCTGATGTGCATTTTGACCCTCCGTTTTTCCTTTGAATGCGATGCTAACTATGTTCCCAATTCTTACAAATATAGGAATAAATTAGTGCAACGTGGGTTCTTTGGCATTTAAGTACAAAAAGAATTCGGCATTAAAATTTTACTCTAAAATGCTCTAATTTCCCTAGCCTTTTATATTTAAGCTCATAAATCATACATGCATCTTATTTATGTAAATTTCCCATCTTAATTCTATTGTAACTCTAAAGTTCATTCGATTAATGCACAAATACATTTAGAATATATTAAGATATTAGCCTAAATAATGCTATATTTTAGAGCTATCGTATACATTCAAAAAATAGTTAAAGCAATCCAATCCTTCATTCATACATTCTGAAATCACTCTTTGACTTTCCATCACCCTTCCACCTACTACCTGCATCCACAGGCATCACCCTTCCACATTTTTTCCCACATCCACCAGCATTACTCTTCAACACACTTTATTGTTCTCAATCGCTTTTTACACTCTAATAATTCATTTACACCACTCCCTTATGATAGTAATACAAGGTTACCCACATTGAGTGTGTGGAGTACACCCGCTTTCTTTTCCCAACATCTACTAACTAACTATCTTTGCTTAAGTTTTAAAGTCATCCATACTTTCACCTATTTTGACAGATACCTAACGACTCCACTTACCTCTTCTTATTCCACAAAGTCTATCTCATTGAGTTAAACCACTACGATACCGCTTATCTTCTGGCTACAAGATACCACTAAACAAATGCTATTACAATAAGTCTGAGTCAAAATAAGACCAGTCTAACCTATACCTTTTGATAATGTAAAGACCCGACCCGAATAGGGTCCTAAACCTAGGTCTTTAACCTCTTATGCATGTAATAAAACTCGAAATCATAAATGCGGAATTACAAACTTTAAAATTGTAAGAACCCAACCTGAAATACGGTCCTAAACCTGGGTCTTACTCAGGATGCAAGTTAAATACTTCAACAAGCGGTTTAGTGCTCATATTTAAAACTTTTCAAAACATTTGAGAACGGGGAACACTTAAAACATAACCAACAATTTTCATTAAGCAAATCCAACAAAGTAAAAATAAGCCTGGCCAGTATTTATAAAAAAACACTCAAAACAGTTTAAACAACTTTTAACAACATTCACCTAGGACTCCTGTCCATCTACATGCTGAACAAATAATGCAAATAATAAACGACAGAGTGCCGGCAACCCCCATGATCAAACAACTCCCTCCGCTTGCCGTCCCGGTGCTGTCCCAAGTTACCTGGTGGAAAACCACAGAAATAAGGGTGAGTATAAACATACTCAGTAAGAATCCCCAACCGGGGTACAATACTATACATCAGTCATCTAGCACCCTAGTATACATGCAAACGAATACGAGCTCAGAAGCAACAACCTGGCTCAGGCTAACCGTCGATCTAGAAATTGCTTATTCAAGGACTTACAACCACAACCTACACCAGGTCCTACACCTTGATGCCCATCGGGGTCTTACACAACCTAGGACGGGATGGTGCTCATCAGGGTCTTACGCATAAGGATGCCCATCGGGGTCTTACTCCTGCTAGACACAGTGATGCCCATCGGGGACTTACACACAAGGATGCCCATCGGGGTCTTACTCCACAAACCAATGATGCCCATCGGGGTCTTACTCCACAAATCAATGATGTCCATCAGGGTCTTACACATACGGATGCCCATCGGGGTCTTACTCCACAAATTAATGATGCCCAACGGGGTCTTACACATCTAGGATGCCCATCGGGGTTTTACTTCAGTTAGGAACACGGAGATGCCCATCGGGGTCTTACACTTCCTAGCTACATTATGATGCCCATCGGGGACTTACACATAATGCTAACAGTGTAGTGCCCATCGGGGACTTACGTACATTAGCAACGCATTGGTGCCCATCGGGGACTTACCCAAGAGAGACCTAAACTAGTAACCCCTAACGGTCTCCTAAGTACAGGAACACAAACTAGCCTAACAATCAAACAATAAACATTACCTGTCTAACCCTAGCATGAAACTAACATAATACAAACAGGAACATGGGTATGCCAGAATAAGAAAAATCCCTAGCATGATACTACGAACTTAAGTAGGAATCAAAAGCATGATGGAAGAACAAACCTAGCATGGCACTAACATGAACAACAAGCAACATGCTAGCAAGAATTCGAACACAAGCTGTCCTATGGCTAACATGCTCATAACAGTAACCAAGCATACAAGGCACGATCCTGAAAGCATCGCAGGGTCCACACAACCCCGATAAGAAGTCCTGACCTGGAAACAAGCAGAAATAACTACCATAACCAACAAGCGACCCTCGAGCTTCTAAGTGAACCCGAGCAACCTAAGCAATCAATAAAATCATCCTAATTAAACAAAAAGTAGCTAACATGTTAGGGTCCAAAAGAGTAGATGCTCGGGAATTACCAACTGAGAAGGCATGGTCTCGGCCCAACTTTCTCGGCAAAACAGGCTCTCGGCGGCAAGTGGACAGGCAGAACGTGCGGCTGGGGTGAACATGTTAAGGCGCATTGGCTGAGTCTTATTTGCGCGCGATAAGGAAATGCGCTGTATGACGGCTGCATACTGAGCTGGGCGCTGAGTCCGCTGCATGGATCGGGCGACGACGACATAGTGCGCTGGCTGGCGCACAGACGCTGACGAGCGATGCGGGCGAGCTTGCACTGGGACGGTGCGCGGATTGGGGGCGCGGACGGGCGACGATCACCGCTCTCGGCCGCGACGCGGTGCAGCGCGCGATGATGGCGTCTGGGAGCGATCAGGGTGGCGGTGCGGCGGCGTGGTGGCTGCTAGGTCTTTGCCGTGAGACAGGCAGGGGCTGCTGCTGCGTGCGGCGCTGGGGCTGGGCAACAACATACACGCCGGCGGTCAGGGCTGCTCTAGGCCGAGAAGGAAGAAAAATAAGGGAAGACTTACACGTTCTTGGGCTCGGTTCTTGATGTTGATGAACTCGGCCAGAGGATGAAGGGGAAGAGGGGAAGAGATTGTGTTCGGCAAGAGGAGTGAATGATAGTGTGATTTTGGCAAGGGTGAGAGAGGGAGAGAGTGTGTTCGGCAAGGGGAGTGAGGGAACTCAGCTAGAGCAAGGAGAAATAGGGTTTCTTGATTTCTTTTCATTTTTCCTAATCTAATTAGGCTTTGGTGACCTAAAGTCCCTTCCCAGGGCTTTCCTCCTTCGAGTCCCAACTGAATCAATCTTTTCTCTTTAATAAAACTCATTTAAATCAAGCTTCCAAATCACCATTAAGTCAAGGGTTCAAATCCCAATGGAAGCACTTTAATTAACATTAATTTTGCTAATAACCAAATCACCTCCAAACTTCCAAACAACTAGCACAAACTTCTTGGGTCTTGCAACCGACAACAATCAAGCCTCGATAAAGGGTAGGAATGACCCTGGAATCCTGAAAATCCACAAACCTTGACCGGAGAGCAAAATACCAAAATACCCCTAAGGGTTAAAATAGCTTTAACGGCCCAACCGAACAACCGAATATTGAACCGTGAACACCTGGGAAATAGGAATAGAAAACTGAGCCGTTACAAAAACAATAAAAACATTCAGGGAAATTTCGTTTATTTAGACCTGTCTCTGTTTCCAAGCACCTGTCAAAAACATTTATCAAAACCAACCCTGGCCAGAGTTTCTTTTTATTGCAAGTTCATACATCCAAAACAAATCCAACAACAAATATTTTAACATCTGGAAATACATTGAAATCCACCTAAGGGCTATGCCCTGTCTACATGCATGAAAAGTTAAGAAAGAAATAAAGCAAGACTTAGAGTGTCTACTGTCCATGATCATCCGGCAGCCTCCTCCTAGCCATCCAGTCTCGGTCCCAAGTTACCTGGTGGAAAACCACAGAAAAGTAAGGGTGAGCAACGAGTCGCTAAGTAAGAATCCTCGATCAAAGCATCTCCTGCAGCTGCACTTTGAGTTCTTTCAACTCAGTCGGCGCCATACGATACCGAGCTTTAGAAATAGGGAGATTCCCTGGCTCAAGCTCGATGGTAAAATCTACCTCTCTCTGTAGGGGTAAGCCCGGTAACTCCTCAAAAAACCATCGACAAGCTCATGCACTACACGAACCGTACCAACCGACAGTGCGGTACT